>OZ025207.1:22822616-24022616 GCA_964019055.1 Anthopleura xanthogrammica
GGCCGGGAGGAATGCTTTGCTCAGGTGAGTGGGCAGTGACCCCATGCACGAATAATTCTAAATACGCCCCTGCGTCTGCGATATCTATATGTCGCCTCCATCAAATTATAAATTAGAACTGAGAAAACGGCATATGATGAACACCTGTTAAGTTTTGGGATAGGGGAAGGGGGTTGAGAGAGTGATAAAGATTTTGACAATCATTATATTGAGCGGAGACGGACGCGGGATCAGGGAGGAAGGAGAAACGGATAAAAAGACATGGAGGAGGGACAAACAACAACAAATTAAAATATAGGGAGATCCACGTACCCGGGGGTACTTCCTGTGTTCAACATTATTATGTGGTAGGGGTGATCGGGAGAGCCACCCTCCCCCCGGAAGGGAGAGCCAGCTTAAAATGGGAGAATGGAAAAAACATCTTATAAAGTTTGTAAATCTGTAAATTTATACTGTGTAATCTCCCACGATGAGACTAACTCTTGGAGAGAACACAGAGAATTTATATGTTTAAATTTAAAAAAAAAAAATTCGTTTCCGTTTGCGGAGGGACAACGGCTAAAAAGCTTGAATGAGGAAGAAGGTAGAAAATTGGCTTAAAAATGAAGAGAATTGCCTGTTCCTTTCCGCTCTTTATTAAATTTTTCTATCTTTGATTTAATTCGATTTTCATCCCCTGACATTGCTTGATTGCACTTGAGGTCATCTCATGTCTCGTGCGGAATGATCATCAGCTTGAATCGCAAGCTTTGTTATCATTCTTTCTGGCTGACAGCACATCGTCGGCGTTCAGTTTTTGACCATTATTTGTGCAGTTAATGAGATTCAAAAACTTTTATGAGTTGATTGTAACCCAGATAGATTGCAATAAACGAAAGTGATGCCGGACTTTGCTCAGAATTCGCTTTTCCAGACAGTCCAGACAATCCATTCACTCCAATTCCATTCCAGATGTTCTGCATCATCCAATTAATGCAAGTTCCCGGATGACGCTTTCATTTTGGCGGGAAGCACGATTCTTTGTTCGCATTCAGTCTTCAGCACACAACACATAGATCCTTCACTCTCTAATTAAACAATACCTAGTTTTCTATTTTCAAATTTTGAACACCTTATTTTGGTATTCAGGGGGAGTTCGTGCCCTATTTCGGCATATTTTCGCCTGGTTGGTTTTTAACCTGTTGGAGCTCGCTTGTTTTCTATCATGGCGTCTTGAGATTCTGTTTCAGTATTTTCTATTTTGGGCTTGTCCTTACATAGTCTAAATATCAGCCGATCTCGACCTCTAGCTGCTAGCAAGAAACTTAAAGGTAAGATCTTAAAATTTTGACTCGTTTTAATAATCTCTGTCTGTCTGAGAGGTAGTTTTGATCAAATTTGATCAGCTTTACAAGTAACTTTAGCTACACAATTCATGGCGTCCTTTCAATTTTGGAATCATTGTTTGATAACAAATGCACAAAATTAAGCTTCTTGGGTATCTGATTCCTTAGGGTCCATAAAATTGTGCTTGTTATGTGAGTAAGGGTAGCATTACAAAAGTATCGCTTGATCTCTTGGCTTCGATTTTCATTTAAGCGAATATTAAGTTGATATATTAAAGCAATCAAATGAACAAAGCGCTAAAAAACGTCAGTCATCCCCCTCTGAATCAATTTAAGCTTCCACGTAGCTTCTGTTTAATCTATCTACAACTAAAACAACCTTATAAACCCTCAAACTTCGAAACCAAATAATTAAAGGATACAGAATTATACATATTATTGAATTCATCCATACGTGAATATTTAAGGATGACTTATTAAGGTTAAAATGTTCAATAAAAGTCAAGGTTGCTATGCCAACGTAGCTTATGCTTCAGTCGACCTAGTTGTTTGTGCATATGACTGACTGTATCAATACTATACAGACAAAAGCAATAGAAATCACCTGAGTTTTAACTTATTTTTCATAATTCAGTCACTGTTTTAAAATATTAGGGTCATTATTTCATAGTTTTAGACATAGTTATTTTGAAAATATTCTCATATATAGCCATGGTAAGTATTTCCCAGTTACTTGTTAAGATTATCACTTTTCTCCTTTACTAAATTCTTAAAAGAAATTATATTTAACCACTTATACCGTAAAACGAATTGTTAGATTTTTCTAATTGTAAATAATATAATGGGTACTTATAGAATCAAATTTAGTTAGGTATTCTGCGATAATTTTGCAATTTTTAAAATTTTCTTGGCCAAAACCTTGAGGGAGTTCCTTAAGCTCATTTCACTAAAGGATTTGCCATATTAGTGGCACTAAAATTGCAATTTGTTGTTAGAAAATTTACACCTTGTATTTAAGAATCACATTAACGGTAGAAATCAATCGAATCAATTGCAGGAATGAGCATAAAAGGTAGTTTTTCTCAGTGCATTTGATTTTACATAATTTCCTTATTGAAAACACTTGTATTTTTAATAATATTTTTTCCCTTTTCTTTTCATTTCACAGGACTGCATCAATCTTTTAGCAACAATGGTATCAACACTAGAACCTACAAATCTGGACACACCTATAACTCCATCATGTAATAAATCCATCAATACTCCTGCTGTAGAGAGTACAATATCTCTATATACAACACCTGAGACTGATGGAGAAAAAGTTGAAGATGAACCAAGAACTCCCCAGAAGGTGAGGAGGCACTGGCAACCCTTTTTTCTGTATTTGTTAGTAATTCAGGGTTCGAATTTCCCACAAAGCAGTAACTAGCGAGTTAAAATTACAAATATCAAGTGAAAAGAAATTGAACTCACATTTTCTAGCTAGCTGTTTTTTTCAAAACAATGATATGCTAAAATAAAATCTTTGGGAAAAATGTAGCCTGAGAAAAAAATTAGTTTTGTGGGGGGGCGAGGAGTGAAAGGACGTCTGTTTTCTCAGGCTAGGAAAAATGGTATGATGTTTTCAATTTATAAATAGTTTTTGATATATTACCTTGTGTTCCCTCCATTTATCTTGTAGCTTCTCACTGCACAAGATAAGTTTATCTTGTCCAACATTTAAAAAATGGAATTCTAACCCTGGGATTTAAAAACAAAAAATGACAAAAAAATAAACCTTCATAAAAAATCCTAACAAGGCCTCAATATTTAAATTTTTTTGCCGTTAATCTTTGTTTTTGCATTCTTTTCCTTCTTAATTAAGGAATCTTCCATTAAGAAGAAAAACAGTCGTATTGGTTCAAAAAGAAAGCTGTTTCTTCAAAGTGGGCCTAGTGGTGGTCAAAACAAAGGTTTGGATTTTTTCTTCTGAACATAACAGCAAACATTTTTAATAAAAAAAATCTCTTTCATTTCCCACTGTACTCTGGAGATGACTTCTGCTCAGGTTGTTGAAATGTCAGTCACTACCAACAACAGTGTTTCTCAAGACTATAACACTCTACCGAACAATCACAACAGCTCACACTCTACCGCTACTGCTGCGTTCAAGCCATTTACTCTCACGCCCAGCTCAAAATAACGGCTGGTCAACGATCAATGTCTGGCCAAATTTGGTACTTGTCCAGCCAAATATACCGTAGTTTTGAACAGAGACGTTTGTAAACCGGTCATATTTGAAAAAAAAATACAATAAAGTATTATATGCCGGACATCTTATCCGGGGTATGACTGGCCATTATTTTGAGCCCTGGATTTTATTTCAATTTAGTTAAGAAGATGTCAAGCCTTCCCATGGCAAAGCCAAAAAAGGTAGCCACTCCAATACCTACTTCTCCCACAATGAAAACATCACCTAATGGTTCGGCAGGGAAGGAAGGAGCTTGGCCAACCTACCCACTTACTGAACGCCAACAGCTGCAGTATCTTCTTGAGGTATGTATGACCAATGGTTTCTTTGGTACATGCTGATCAAGACAACAGTAGCGACATGGAAATCGGGCAATTGCTTACTATCAATCGTGTGGATTTAACTGGGGGGCAACCAATGGTTGACTGGGGGGCAACTAGTGATTCTTAAATCAAATCATGTCAAAATAACTCCTCAAAGTATTCTATCTGACTATTTGTACAACATGAAACCAGAAAACAAGATACACACACAACCTCAAACATACTCCAACATACTCTTTACTTTGGTAAAGATACCAAACAATTTGTTTGATTGATGGCAGTGTGTTACTTGATTTCCCTGTGGCAACTGTTGTCTAAATCAGCACTCCAGGTAACAATGAAAACAATGTGAAGTACTATGCATCGCTTGTAATCGCTTTACAGCAGTTTATTTTCAGTATCATGCAAACTTGGTAGTTGTGAGTTTTTCAATGAAAGTTGGTTTTTCACAGCTGCCAGTCAAAACTATTAAAGGTACCGACCAATTAGTTTTGATTGACGTAAGCAGCTTGCAACTATTGAGTTCGAATAATATTGAAAACTGCTGTAATAGGAATCCAGGGCTCAAAATAACGGCCGGTCAACGGTAAATGTCTGGCCAAATTTGGTACTTGACCGGTCAAATACGGTTTTGCTTTTGCTTTTGTTGACCAGTCACATTTAAAAAATATATATAATATATATCATATGCCAGACATCTTGACCAGAATATGACTTGTCGTTATTTTGAGCCCCGGGAATCATATATTATTTGAATTGAGAGTGGGATTTGATAACCTTTTGAGGGGCATTTCATTTCAGGTCACTGCCAAGGAAGCTCAAAAGGAGCCACAAGACTCAGACTGTAATCAAAACCAGGCCCAGATGTTTACCAGGTTAAAGAAGAAAGATGCGATCAAGAAAGAGGCCAATGCCTTGCGCATGAGTAAGAGAAATGAGCGTGGAGAAACGCTGCTTCACCTTGCTGCAATAAAAGGAGATATTGAAGAGACCATAGCATTATTAAAAGGTGGAGTCTCTGCGAATGCCAAAGATTATGCTGGTAAGAGAATGTATTGGGACAATGCCATATGCTGGCAACACACTTTCCCATACAAATCCTTATACAATTTTCGATTTCATATTTATTACTATAATTATGAACTGAAACTTTGGGAAGCATGGGTGGCATAGCAGTGAGAGCGCTCAACTCTCATCAATGGGTTGATTGTGAGATGGGTTTTGAGGATTTTAAGGCCAACAGCTTGCCTACCAGCTTATTTTTCCATACATTTCTTTGTAAAGACGGCCAACTTCAGCCACCCATATCTTTGCTCTATTCAATAAAACCACTTCAAACTTTCTATTTTCACTAATTTTGGTATGCTCTTTTCAAATATCATATTTTCGTTTGTGTTGGATTAAAATTTAAAATGTCACGCAAGACCTGATAAACCCTCATTGGTGCAATGTACCTTGAAGGAGACCCTGTGTCCTATTGTACAACACAAACTGCAGACAAAATCTTAAAAAAGCTTGGATCACTCAACCAAATTAGTGCCCTGTTAGTGCAGTCAGTAATCTTGTATTATTTTATTTTATTTTGATGTCAGGTTGGACTCCGCTTCATGAGGCATGTAACTTTGGACATATTGGCATTGTTGATGAGCTTCTTAAAGCTGGAGCTAATGTTAATGTTCCGGGGTATGAAGAAATCAGTCCCCTACATGATGCCGTCATCAATAACCATGTACAGGTATGACATGAAATAATAAATAGTTGAATAAGTGCAGATAGGATAGGTGGATGGAGAGAGTGGAATTGAGAGATAAGTTGTTGAATGGATGGGGTGACTGGTAGATGTTGGGTGGGTAGATGCAAAACGGTTGGATGGAGAGAAAATGGAGACAAATGGTGGTTAGTTTTACCCTATTACATAAAATTTGTGCAGCACATTAATTTCATCATTTTCTTCTCATTCCAAGGTTGTAGAACTACTCCTCAGATATGGAGCAAACCCTGAACAAACAACAATGCAAGGCTACACTGCAATAGCTCTTGCCAGGTCAGCATCCATCTTGGATTTGCTTCACAGTGCGCGGCCTTCTTCCAAAACCATGGCTCCTCCTCTAACAGATTCATCTTCAATGAACTCAGAGAAAAACAGAGATTCTAACGACACATCAAATCAAGTAAATGTAATGCCGAAGGAGTCAACCAAACTGTCACCAGAGAAAGGGTATACTTCTGACCCGTCGCAAGGAAGTTACAGTCAAGCATCTCCACAAAAGTACACCTTTGTTAGAAGCAGTAGCTTAGAACAAAACTATTTATACTCCAGACGGAGTTCTAGCTCAAGTGCAAGTCAAATCAGTGATGTCGATGATAGTATTGATCCAAAGCGATTGAATGAATGTCTCGATAAAGCCATGCTAGAAATGTCGTCATATCTGGATCCCAAGGAAAATGCATGTGAATTCTCGAATCAAAGTTCTCCAAAGAGTAACCAAGCTGTTGTGAATTCATCAGCTACTGCAATACCCTCAAAGTCCAAGAATCTTGACGACAAAAGATTGTGTGACCAACAAAATTTAGAAAATCAACAAAATGCCATAATCAATGGACAAAGTAATCCAAATAGAGGAGAAAAGGATGTTGTCAAAATCTCTGGTCCGCAAGAAAATGAAGCAACAAAACAACTAGTCTCTAAAAATCAAATCATTGAAGATGGGAGTTCTAATAAGGAGAACCATCCTTCCCAGAAACTACATGTAGCACTACAATCAGATAATACAAATATTTTGAACCAAAATGTTAGTAATACTACAGCAGATGTACGGAATTCTAGTGATGTTAATAGAGTGATACAGGACTGTTTTGATCACATTAAGAATCCAACGTGGAGGAAGGCATTAGAGAAGCAGTACTACAGCGTATCAAGTCTTCCCCTGTACGTACCTGGATATAAGAAGTTCATGATGAGTACCAAGTCCTACACTTTACACACCCAAGATACCAGATGTGTAAGTACTGTATATAAAACTAACATACTGTATACACTGAACCAACCTTTAGGATGATCTACAGTAGGTCCAGACAAGGTTAACTCAGATCAAACCCGGAAACAACCTCTGGGCTGATCTGGGTCAGGGCATGGCTAACTCACAGATCAAACCCTGAAAGAACCTCTGGGCTGATCTAAGTCAGGTGATGGCTAACTCAAAGATCAAACCCTGAAACAAACTCTGGGCTGATCTAGGTCAGGGCATGGCTAACTCACAGATCAAACCCTGAAAGAACCTCTGGGCTGATCTAAGTCAGGACATGGCTGACTCACAGATCAAACCCTAAAACAACCTCTGGGCTGATCTAAGTCAGGGCATTGCTAACTGACACAGATCAAAACCTGAAACAAACTCTGGGCTGATCTAAGTCAGGGCACAGCTAACTCACAGATCAAACCCTGAAACAACCTCTGGGCTGATCTAAGTCAGGGCATGGCTAACTCACAGATTGAACCCTGAAACAACCTCTGTGCTGATCTAAGTCAGGGCATGGCTAACTCACAGATCAAACCCTAAAACAACCTCTGGGCTGATCTAAGTCAGGGCATGGCTAACTCACAGATCGAACCCTGAAACAACCTCTGGGCTGATCTAAGTCAGAGCATGGCTAACTCACAGATCGAACCCTGAAACAACCTCTGGGCTGATCTAAGTTTTTGTAGAGGGTGGAAAAATTTAGAACCCAGAGAAAATTCTTGAATCAAGGGAGAGACCTAACAAACTCTAATCATGTCTGATGCCTAGTCCAGGAATCAAACCTGAGACCCAGAGATTAGAGGTGAGTGCATTACCACTACACCACCCTTGATTCCCCAAATGGAATTAATGTCTACTAATGTCTATTGGGCTTGCTATCTTTTTTCACAGTTTCAATGAAAATTTATAGATAATTTTTAAGAAGCCTCAACAAGTCCAAGCCATAACTATAGGTTTCACTTACATTCTTCTTCTATCATATTCTTTGCAGTCAAATCCTTCCTCAAAAAGTGAAAATATGGAAGAAAGTGAACTAACAAGACTAATAACAGGACATCAAGTGGAAAGAGTGAGTGAATAGACTTTTCTCATAATATTCACATGAATTACCTCGAAACAATGGTTCCAAGTCAAGGTTGGACTTGATAAAACACAGTAAATGTATGAAAACATCAAGTCCATTCTCAACTTATTCTTCTTCACTGGGACCAATATAATATGACGGCTGCAAATGCTGATATCCTCAACTTGGAGCCATTGTTTCGTGGTAACTCAAGCAAATTCGTGAAAGGTTTACTGCGGTTGATTAGTCTTGAAGAAAAAGTGGAAAATTTTGTTTAATTAAGCAAATATTTCTTGGGAAAAATTCAAAAAATACCAGTTAGGTATCAAACCCAAGACATCCTGGAAGTAGCTATTTTTCTTATGCAGCAGCCATGTTTATTCCCGACAGAATTAAAGCTTTTTTTTCTGTTAAACTCATACTGAAGTGCTTGAATGTGAGGCTAGGTGGGCAAAAATCTGTTGTTCCAGCCCACATGGCTGCCACATGAGAAAGGTCTATCAAAAAGGACATTGATACTTTTAAAGAATCAGTATTCACTGGTTTCTTATTCTGGACTTCTCGATTTCGCTGCACATGAAAACTATTGTGTTTATGCAAAGTGCCCCTCAAATTTGTTGAAATAAGCAAAATCGAAATGCTTTATGGGTCGTAAGAAAGTGGAGTATGTGCACCCATAGTTACTTGGGATAGCTTGACAAACATTATTGTCTTTAGTGTTTTTTAGTTCTGTAATAACTGTTATCCTCTATTCATTTTAGGAGAAGCTTCAACTATGTCTAGAACAAGAAATCGTTAGGCTATTTGGTAGTTTTGCTCGTAGGGCAATAGAAAAAGATATTCCTTTTGGTGCTTGTACTATCCTACAACAACAAATGAAAACACACGGCAGAGAGGTTTGTATACTACTAAGTATGTAACCTACAGTGTCATTGTAGTTCCTGATAAAATCTGTAACTGGGAGAATAGGTTCCAAGGGGTGGAGAGGGTCCAAGGAAGATATATTGTCCGAAACAGAAAAGAGCAAGGGACTGGGGCGAGTTTTGAATTTAAATTTAATTAGCAAAAATATTCATCTGCTAAAGCATCTCAGAGATTAGTAAGTCTGGCAAATTTAAACGTGTTTTGTTAAAAACAACCAGAGTTACCAGGCTACAAAAGCGTCAAATATGTACAGAGAATGTATGGCTTGGGTGTATGCCCTGTCCCCCCAAACCATACGCTTTCTGTAAATATTCGACACTTTTGAAGCCTTGTAACTCTGATTCTATGAATCTCTGGATTCAATTCGCCCAAGTGCATTTTTGGCTTGGTATGCAACATGCAACACTCAAAACCTTCACCAACCCTTTTATGAAACAGCTGTATGTTGTCTGGTGTGAATTTTAAGCTATCATTTTGTGGATGCCTTTTTTAGGAAGCAAAACCCAAAAAGAATGCAGACAAACTTTCAGGTCAGTCTATCAAAACCGAGGTGGAACAAATACTACAGAAGTTTGAAAAACTGAAGGTAAATTGAAGTTGAATTCTTTTTATCGTTTTCCTAGTTTGGTTTGATTATCCGTCGTCCGTCTTCCTTCCTTCCTTCCATCCACTGTTCCATTCATTCATTCATCCTCCCATACTTTCTTCCATCCATCCATTCAACCATCCATTCGTCTATCCATCCATTCGGCATTCATCCTTCCATCAGTCCATCCATCCATCCTTCCATTCATGCATTTATCCATCCACCCATCCTTCCACTAACCTACCCATCTCCCCACTCATCCATTCATTCGCCATTTTTGTGCGCATATATCAGTTTTCCTACAAGTTATCCTCCACTTCAACATGTAATAATGATGTCTTTATTTACCAAAGGATATGACACGAAATAGTGTAGAAACACTAATAAACTTGTGGCCCTGCTTTTTACAGCATATCACGTGATGCATGACGATATTCTAATTATTTTCTGCAGATAAAACTTCTGAACCGCCAGAGACACGAAATCGATGCAATAATAGCATTGCAACAGCTAGCCCAGGGTAAAACAGGTAAATAACATCTAGTTAACCATCAAAACTTTGGTCATTAATATGATTCATGGTTCCTACTCCCCTTAGTTACCGTTGCTATGCCCCACGAGCTCAACAAATCAGGGGCGTAGCTTCCTTTACCCAAATACGCACGTGCGTACTTCAGAAATTTACAAGATTTCCTTTCTTTCTGTAATAATTATAAGCAAAAACTTTACTTTTGGGGTGGGAGTGTTCGAGGCCATGCGGACCAGTGCGTACTTGCCAAAATGTCCTACATGTAGCTACGCCCCTGCAAATTAGCTCGAATATTCTCAGAATTTAAAACTCTGATCGCGGAAAATTGAAACATATAAATTGTTTCAGTTGTTTACTGTCCCGTGAAAATAAAATAAAATTGCCTAGTAATCCTTGTAGTTCTCTTTAAAACAGATACTGTGTAGTTGTTTGTGGGACAAGATTTTAATTCCACTGGGAAAACTGCTGCAACAGTGATTTTTTCGCTATTGACTGAGTCGGAACCATGGTGCTTATGGGTGGTATGCGCTGCTAAGGCGCTGTCTCTCGTATTTATGCCTTGTGTCGCAGGTTCGATTCTCAACTGAATCGCTTATGTGGGTCGAGTTTGTTTAATGTGTCGTTTACTGAACACCTCCCTCAGGACCCTAAGTACACTGTTAACCTTTCTTCTCAACTTCAAGACCCGGGAGGAGGGGGGGTGCTCTGCCCAAAAGGGGTACCTTGTTTTAGGCCGGAGGTATAGAAAAGGGTTGGGAATTCGTGAGTTTTGGCATACAGTAGAAAAGGGACAGGAATTCGCGAGCTTATATATAGGTATAGAAAAGGGAGGGGAAGCTAAACTTACAACTCAAGGAAATGAAACTGAGCTTGCACGCCGTTTTACGCGATGTTTGATATTCATATCTGGTCTTACATGTACTTTAAAATTAAGGTATATAAAAGGGGTACTTTTTTGCCGAAATTTGGCATATAAAAGGGTAAGGGGTCGAGAGTCCGGGCGGAGCATTCCGGTACAAAATGTTTAGGAGTACCCCCCCCCCCCCCCCCCCGGGCTTCAAGACAACTTCAGACAACGAGAAAATTGCTGCAGCAGCGGGTAAAGTGACTCGTGTTGTATTGTTTAAGAAACATTGTTTCCTTTTCTTTCAGGAGACATGAAGTCATCAGAAAAAACACACCAGGAAACAGAGCTAAAGTCCAAGGATTTTGAACTCATGCCAGAAGGTTTTAGGGAGTATTATGAAGACTTCTTGAGTTTAATAGATTAAGAGCCATGTCTGCCTGCAAAGAGGATCAACAATCCATACAGTTCTGAATACAAAAAAATTCCCTAACCATTTCTATTACCGCATGCAAAAACGGGAGAAAAAAAACGTGTTTGTATATGATTTTTTATTCAAATACTCCAGTTTCGAGTTCTCTGTTGCTCAGGGTTAGCCACGATTCGTAGAATATTGATGTGTTTTCAGTGAACAGGGGCGGATCCAGGGGGAGGGTTGTGGGGGCTGCAACCCCCCCAAGAAAATTTTAATTAGTTGGCTGACAGTGAGAGAATGATGGCTATCTAGTATTAGAAAAAACCTACTAATGTTCTATCACCAATCGAGCCCTGTGATTGGCTGAGCTACTAGGGGTCTATTAGTGATAGACCTCTAGTAGCGAAAAGCGCCGGTTTTGAAAACCAAAAAATATATATATTTAAAGCAAAATCCAAAACTTTTTGCATCCTTTCATTGGACCGATTAGTAGGTTTTTGCTAAAACAATTAGACCTCTCGCCCTCATGGCCTACGAGTCAATAGCCCATTCGGCCTTCGGCCTCATGGGCTATTGACTCGTAGACCATTCGGACTCGAGGACTAATTGTTAAGTAGGCGTTACTTTCGCTTTCCTTGCCATTATACAACCCCCTGTTTAGAAATCCTGGATCTGCCCCTGGTGAAAGTTCGTGAAATTTCAAAGTGTTTGTATTGTTGAAGTTGTGCATTCTTTACTTTACTGTTGACTTTACTGTTGGTATTTGTAAATTATCAGAAGGCACTGCAATCACCGACAAACTAAACTATTTGTAGGTCGTTTAACCCCCTGGTTGTATTTGGTGTTTGTTTTTTTCAAAAAATATACATTTTCGTGTTTGTTGAGTAAACGTTTTTCGTTTGAGACAAGGAGACAATTTTACTTTTATCTAAAGTGTCCATTATAGTTTTCAAATTATCCATCATAGTTTTCAAAGCAAAAAAAATTCCTAATATATGCTAAATAAAGAAATATACTAAACGAAGAGAAGAGAGGCTTTGTTTTGAGTTGTTTCAACAGCAGAAGAACTGAGTCAAATAATTCATATACGTGAAGAATCAAGGTAAGAGTACAAGTCGCCATCTTGTTTTAGTGTTACATTTCGGTCAGGCCCAGTTCAAACTTCAATCTTCTCATGAGCCGAACCTAATGACATATATATAGAAGACCGCCTTATTGTCCATTGTTATCATGAGCCGAACCTAATGACATATATATAGAAGACCGCCTTATTATCCATTGTTATCATGAGCCGAACCTAATGACATATATATAGAAGACCGCCTTATTGTCCATTGTTATCATGAGCCGAACCTAATGACATATATATAGAAGACCGCCTTATTATCCATTGTTATCATGAGCCGAACCTAATGACATATATAGAAGACCGCCTTATTGTCCATTGTTATCATGAGCCGAACCTAATGACATATATATAGAAGACCGCCTTATTGTCCATTGTTATCATGAGCCGAACCTAATGACATATATATAGAAGACCGCCTTATTGTCCATTGTTATCATGAGCCGAACCTAATGACATATATATAGAAGACCGCCTTATTGTCCATTGTTATCATGAGCCGAACCTAATGACATATATATAGAAGACCGCCTTATTGTCCATTGTTTTTGAATGCCAAATCCCCATTTCAGACCACATGTCATTCCCTAGAGTATCGTTTCTTTGTTTAACGGTTGTGCATGAGAAGACACATGAATATGGATACAACTCAAACAAAGAATCAAGAGAATGACACGTGGTCTGAAATGGGAAAACATTACGCCCAACTAGAATTGGTCCATTCTCTCTGATTGACAGCACATGGTTCTAGTGTTTGACCATTATTTAAAGCAGATAATGAGATACAAAGACGGTTATCAGTGGAATGAAACCCTGCAATTGCTGGGTTTCAATCAGCTGATAAAAGTATTTGAATCTCATCTGCACCAAATGGTGGTCAAACACTGACCACTATGTGCTGTCAACCAGAAAGAATACTATTGAAAACTTGTGATTCAGCTGATGAACATTCCGCACGAGACAGGAAATGACGTCAAGTGAAACCCAGCTATAGACCCCTTGCAGCACGTCGGAATGCAGCTCAATTTTAAGGGCAAAACAAAAGAATTTCAGACTACTGAGAATTGGAACCTATTGTTTTGGTATCATATTTATAAATTCGAATAGTTTTCCCTGAGGAAGCCATTCAATGTATTTTTGTATTCAATGGCTTCCTCATCAGGGAAAACTATTCGAATTTATAAATATGATCCCACGTGTACCCTCATGATTTTTGATTGGCTGAGAGAAAACAATGAGCCATTAGCCAAAAGGACACTAGGGGACCCTGGTAGGTTAGGGTTTGTTTGCCGAAAATGGACGCTGTCTACCCCCGTTAGGGTTTTAAAAAGCTAACCAGCATACAATTCGAGCGTAGGACCATTATGGAGACCATCACAAGCCAAACTACAGAGTCAGAAGTGAATTTATTATGGAAGAAAATATCTTCTAGCATTCACGTTTTAGAAAGAATGCTACTTTGAGCGTACTGGAGAGAAGCATTTTTTCTTGTCGCATACACCAGTTGTAGGTTGATTTACACGACGCAATTCGTGTTGTAAGCGTGGCGTAAGCAGATTGCATGCGACAGTTGTAAGCAAAAGTTGTACCGTGTAAACCGGCCTTTGGCATGTGTACTTTGATTCTGTCGTGGTGGTGGTGTTACCATAGACAATTGGTGATAAAATTATTTCTTTTTATATTGATTTTATTTGTGCTGAAAAAACACATTCTTGCAAAAGTAATGACAATTTTAGAACAAAATAACTAACTCTTGTTGTCCTACATACTAATCAATTTTTTTCCCCACTTTTTCAGATGGGTATCTCAATACCTGCTAGAAGTGAAAGAATAATTATTAAAACGAACTAGAATGAAAATTGATGAAGAAATGGTCATCAAAGATAAAGAATATAACTGGGATCTACATAAGCTATAAAATACTGACAGGCCCGTTTTTCTGCCAATCTCAGGTATTTGCATTTATGCATCCAACTTTTCTCCCGGAGTGAGATTAGTTTGAACCGTCGAACCACCCCTAGCGACGGGCCTGAAATACAAACATGATACTTATCCAACATCACGGTAAGAAAATAAATTCAAATTCTACAATAACAATTTCTTTACAAAATGATTGAATTAAGACTTTTCTAGAAATATATATTTCTCTCAGATCTCTTAAATTCTGTTGCTGATTGTGTGGCGCAATTAGAGAATTGAATATGAAGATCAAAACTATAATAATAAATTCTAACGAGGAACAATTCTAATTCTAATGCAGTAAATGCCTGTTCCCTGTTGCTGGCTAGCTACATAGTTATGTACAGTTTTGTTACAGTTTTTATACTCCTGTCTGTAAATATTTGGCTTTCATCATCAGCCCAACAGTACTCTTACGATAAGTACTTGGAGTAATACACACTTGGAAGCCTTTTTCAGGAAGTCTACTTTTCAGAAGGTTATGTAGTTAGATTAAATGAGTTTTCCTCTAGGTATACCGCTTCCCTCATCAGCAACCAATGGATAGAGCACTACTGACGCCTCTAACTGGTCATGATCCGGTGGGCTGCTAGCTGAGTTAGTGTGACTTCCTTTCTGACTTGCTGGGTTTATACCCATTCGTATTCTAAGTATTCAATGTTCTGATGGTAACGTCATCGCCAATAAGAAAAAAGGCAGCCCAGTACCTTGGTTCCTTGTAACTCTCTGTTTCTCTCATTTCCTTCATTGCTTGCTGAAGGCTCTTACTGGCACTCTCTCCTTTCTTTAGATGCGAATAAAATTTCAGCATAAATACCATAGTCGCTTCATCATCAATGGCCCACAATGACGCTACAACAGCACGGGCTCCTGCAGCAAGAAACGCTCGAGTCATTCCTATCAATCCCTCTGCCTTGATCTCACCACGACCACTGTGGCAGCAGCTCAGCACAACGAGTTGAGCTCGGAGACCACTTTCTTGTGCTTCCTGCATTGTCAAGATGTAGTCATGCTCGTCTGGAATGCTGTTCGTTGCTGACGACGTAGATGGAGCAAGAAGAATTTGTCCATTTTCACTTCCATGTGCAGCAAAGTGGATAACGGACACACCAACCCTTAGCTTTTGGAGGACTGCTACTTTGGTGGCTTGTCTTCCTGTCAATGGCTCCACTTCAAGGAGTTTTGCAATCTCTTTAGCTTCATGTTCTGCACCACGTAAATTGCTAAATGATTTTTCTTCACCTCCAAACTTGACTTTTCCAATTTCAGGATTTCCAACGATCAGCGCTCCTGACTAATAATAATAATAATAATAATAATAATAATAATAATAATAATAATAATAATAATAATGATGATAATGATAATAATAATAATAATATTAATAATAATAATAATAATATCAATAATAATATTAATAATAATAATAGTAGTGATAATATCAATAATTTAATCAACATCGTCGTCGTCTTCGTCGTCATCATCATGTTCATCATCATCATCATCATCCTCATCATCCTCATCATCATGTTCATCATCATAGATCAGCCAAAAGCATCACTATTATCTTCATCATAACAGGCTCACACTTACGCAAGATATAAGAGAAAAAGCTCAAGATGGTGTAGGTTCGAGTCCTGCCAATTATTTAAGGGCATTTGATATTTTTTCTTTTGTATCTTTGTTTCACTCACACACCTAACGCAGCCTATTTTCTAGATTATTTCAATTCTACTCTGCATCCCAATTTACAGTGTTCAGCTTCGACCCCTTTAATTAGAGAAAAATATCAAATGCCCTTGGACACCCAAAGACACAAGAGAAAAATATCAAATGCCCTTGGCAGGAATTGAACATGACCCGTGTTACAGGGATTTTCAGTCACACGTTCGAGGCAAAATATCTTGCTCCAGACGCGATCTTGGTGGGCGTCAACTTGACCATTGTCAAATATTCGAACATTATAAAACAAACAAAACGTTGCTGTTTGCTAGCTTGCTAGATGCTGGTTAACCGCTGTTGAGAAATGCATTTGATTGACGTCCACCAAGTTCACGTCTGGAGTAAAATCAGTTTTGTCTCGAAAGGTCACGTGTGAGCATGACCGAGAACGGCTGTAACATCCACTACATTAAGGACCAACCACGCTGGATATGCAGCCAGTCAGCCGCATTGGTAATGTAGAAAGTACTAACCTTATAATGGTGATGATCTGAGGATTCTTGCAGAAGCTTCAAAGTCGTCAAAGAAGGAGACAGACGAATGCGTTTCATTTCCGATAGAAATTTGCCTGTCTTTGGATCTTGAAGAGCAGCAAATGGCACCATGAACAAAGGCCCATCAGGGATTATAACAATTTCCTCCTGGATGAGCTTGTGTTGTACTGGAGCAACTAATGTTTCAAAAAGTAACTCCAATGGCTTTTCATCGAAGACATCTTCTTCGTATATACATCTAGCTTGGGCGGAAACCTTTTCGTCAATTTGTTTTCCTTTTGTGGTTTCTCGTTCGGCAACTTGAGCAGACTCGGGCACTGCAAGCTCTTCAACAAAATCTTGTTTTTCACACTCTAGTATTTCCAGTGATCTGTCCTCACAGCGCTCCACTCCTTCCCTGACCTGCATGTTGTCATAGCTCTTTTTCACAAAATTGGTGATAAATTCTTTATCATATTCATTTCTCTCCTCAGCCGACGTTGATTCAGTTCTTTTGATCTCACTGTGCACACAAAATGATGGTTTTCGATGAGCTAGAACCCAAATCTGAACCGACTTGTTACTGATGTGCACACCATAAAACAAAATGCATGAAGTTGGCACCATCATGTCATTCACATCGGTAAGCTTTAGTGAACCACTTTTTGATGCAGTTTCATTATTCATGCTGTATTTCAAGCACAAAAGATCCCTCAAAGCACGGGCTCGTCCACGCTCAGATACTATAGAAGAGCTTCTTCCGTCTTTTCAGTGATAAGGCAGAGTTCGCTTAGGTACTTGTAGGATTTGATAAATGTGTCGAAAATAGAAATCTTGAATTGGTCTTTCTCCCTTAAGTCATCAAACACCAACTCAAAGCATTGTATACTCTTATAAAAGTGTTCTTTTGATTTTCTAAGGTTGCCGTCATATGCATAGCATGAACCTAGAAGTATAAGAGAGTCACAATGATTTGAGAATAAAATAAAAACTCAATTTAAAATAGAGTAACATTTTTCATGCTAATTATTCTCAGGCTTTTTCTTCAAAAGAAATGAGATAAGTGTGTACGTGAGTCGGTTGTTCTTTGGACACTTTTAAAAGCGAATTCATCGCACACAATTGGGTTTCTATTTTTCATAACTATTTAAAGTATATTGTAAGTTTTTCTTTTTTAAGTATATTTTATTAATATTAGATTTTTCACGCATTATTATTGTCAATACTGCTATTAGTATTAGTATTATTATTATTTACTGGGCTACCTATGGTAGACCAATCAGAAAATGGGTTGATTTTTCGGTATATACTTCATGTCCAATGCAAAAGCTTAGTGTCGGCTACATACAAAGAAATGTTTTTACTATGATTGTGAAATTTCTTTTGCGGTGATTGGTCGAGAGCCGTGGTAAATTTAACAGATTTCCGATGGTTTAGCGTGGTATGTCCTCTTATTTACCAAGATATGACGTCAAAAGTTAGTCAAAATCGGCTACGCTTCGTGCGTACTGACATAACATTTTGACCAACTTTTGACATCATATCAGGGTAAATAAGAGCCCTTTGCAGGTATCTGCTATAGGGTTCCTGTGTATAGTGGTGTATTGTGCCAGTTCACTCTGTGATGGAAGCATTGAGCAAGTGGACCATGCCAAAATGCTTGGTGTCATAATAGACAGTAGCATGTCCTGGGAACATCACATTGACAGGATCTGGCTGTTCTCTTACGTCGCATCAAACCCTATCTAAACTTTATCTCTGCTTTACGATTCTATAATTCTTGCATAAATAACGTACTACTTTATATATCGTTCTGCTGCTTGGTGGAATTGCTTCCATCGCCTTCTTCTGCGGCTCCTTCGTCTTCAAAAACGAGCTGTGCGTACACCCCTTGGCGCTGACTTTTCTCAGACGTCCGTTTCCTTATTCTCCAAACTACAGTGAATACCTATCTTTGATCTCATTAAATGCAGGAAACTCTCAATTTTTTTAATGTACTCCTAAATCCCTGTGCACCACGTTGCCTAAAAAGAAGATTCCAGTTCCTTTCTGAGACCCGTGGAATTTCAGTCCGTCGTGCCAGGGCTACTTGTTACGACTTAAGGGTGCCATTCCCTTGCAGCAACTCTGGGAAGCGAACTACAAAACTTTTCAATGATCTTAGTTCTGATCTCAAAAAGCTCTCTATTCCTTCGTCTCCGTTGACACCTAAATCTCTTGCTTCCACTCTTTCTTCTATAAAGTTAAGATTACGTAACCTATTTCGTTCGCGCATGTCCTCGGTTGAGCATCTTGAAAATCTCATGTGCTCTAACTGTCGCTATTCTATAAAATGCAACTGTTTTTCACACTAAAGCCTACCCTGTCAAATTACATTACAGTATTTATTAATAATCATTATATGTCAATATTTAGCAATTCTCGCTATATTTAAATTTCGAACCAATATCGTAGTACGTATTGTATATATTACTTTTTGATAATTCAATTCTCGTTATATTTATATTTCCGACCAATATTGAGTATCATTGTATATATCTAATATTTATAATATTGTCTATCTATTCATGCATTTTTTTTGAACGCCGTAAGTTAGAAAACTGTAAAAGGTTTCCCTCTTGAAATAAAGTTATTGTATTGTATTGTACTCTCGACCCAAGCCCTGTCATTCGAGCTTGCGAAGTATGAATGACAGGGCTCTGGGGTCGAGAGTGGTGGCAGTTGTCAAGCAATGCCACTATGTTACTAAGTGATTGGCAGAAGGTGGAGCAAGGTTATCACGTGATCCGAATAAATGTCTACGCATGCTGTTTCGCTGACCGCTGCAGTTCAATCTTAGAATAAGAAATGTATGATATCAATGACCTTATAAGACTTACCAATATTTTGATGTGCCACACCTTCTCCCTCTCTGTCACCTATCTCCGTAGCGATCCTAATACATTTTTCGTGATATTTAATTGCCTCGTGGTATTTGCCTAATGACCAATAGGCATTTCCTAAGCTTCCGTAAGCACTTCCTTCTCCCTGTCTGTTACCTATCTCCGTAGCGATCCTAAGATGCTTTTCGTGATATTTAATTGCCTCGTGGTATTTGCCTAATGAATTATAGGCATTTCCTAAGCTTCCGTAAGCACTTCCATCTCCCTGTCTGTCACCTATCTCCGTAGCGATCCTAATACATTTTTCGTGATATTTAATTGCCTCGTGGTATTTGCCTAATGAATTATAGGCATTTCCTAAGCTTCCGTAAGCACTTCCTTCTCCCTGTCTGTTACCTATCTCCGTAGCGATCCTAAGATGCTTTTCGTGATATTTAATTGCCTCGTGGTATTTGCCTAATAAATTATAGGCATTTCCTAAGCTTCCGTAACCATTTCCTTCTCCCTGTCTGTCACCTATTTCCATAGCGATCTTAAGTTGCTTTTCGTGATATTTAATTGCCTCGTGGTATTTGCCTAATGAATTATAGGCATTTTCTAAGTTTCCGTAGGCATTTCCTTCTCCCTGTCTGTCACCTATCTCCATAGCGATCTTAAGTTGCTTTTCGTGATATTTAATTGCCTCGTGGTATTTTCCTAATGAATCATAGGCAATTCCTAAGTTTCCGTACGCACTTACTTCTCCCTGTCTGTTACCTATCTCCATAGCGATAATAAGATGCTTTTCGTGATATTTAATTGCCTCGTGGTATTTGCCTAATGACCGATAGGCAATTCCTAAGCTTCCGTAAGCACTTCCTTCTCCCTGTCTGTCACCTATCTTCATAGCGATCCTAAGACACCTTTCATAATATTTAATTGCCTCGTGGTATTTGCCTAATAACTCATAGGCATTTCCTAAGTTTCCGTAAGCATTTCCTTCTCCCTTTCTGTTACCTTTCTCCATAGCGATGCTAAGATGCTTTTCGTGATATTTAATTGCCTCGTGGTATTTGCCTAATGAATTATAGGCATTTCCTAAGTTTCCGTAAGCACTTCCTTCTCCCTGTCTGTTACCTATCTCCATAGCGATCCTAAGATCCTTTTCGTGATATTTAATTGCCTCGTGGTATTTTCCTAATGACCGATAGGAATTTCCTAAGTTTCCGTAAGCATTTCCTTCTACCTGTCTGTCACCTATCTCCATAACGATCCTAAGATGCTTTTCGTGATATTTAATTGCCTCGTGGCATTTGCCTAATGAATCATAGGCATTTCCTAAGTTTCCGTAAGCATTTCCTTCTCCCTGTCTGTCACCTACCTCCGTAGCGATCCTAAGACACCTTTCGTGATATTTAATTGCCTCGTGGTATTTTCCTAATGACCGATAGGCATTTCCTAAGTTTCCGTAAGTACTTCCTTCTCCCTGTCTGTCACCTATCTCCATAGCCTCTCCAATTTCAGGATTTCCAACGATCAGCGCTCCTGACTAATAATAATAATAATAATAATAATAATAATAATAATAATAATAATAGTAATAATAATAATGATGATAATGATAATAATAATAATAATATTAATAATAATAATAATAATATCAATAATAATATTAATAATAATAATAGTAGTGATAATATCAATAATTTAATCAACATCGTTGTCGTCTTCGTCGTCATCATCATGTTCATCATCATCATCATCATCCTCATCATCCTCATCATCATGTTCATCATCATAGATCAGCCAAAAGCATCACTATTATCTTCATCATAACAGGCTCACACTTACGCAAGATATAAGAGAAAAAGCTCAAGATGGTGTAGGTTCGAGTCCTGCCAATTATTTAAGGGCATTTGATATTTTTTCTTTTGTATCTTTGTTTCACTCACACACCTAACGCAGCCTATTTTCTAGATTATTTCAATTCTACTCTGCATCCCAATTTACAGTGTTCAGCTTCGACCCCTTTAATTAGAGAAAAATATCAAATGCCCTTGGACACCCAAAGACACAAGAGAAAAATATCAAATGCCCTTGGCAGGAATTGAACATGACCCGTGTTACAGGGATTTTCAGTCACACGTTCGAGGCAAAATATCTTGCTCCAGACGCGATCTTGGTGGGCGTCAACTTGACCATTGTCAAATATTCGAACATTATAAAACAAACAAAACGTTGCTGTTTGCTAGCTTGCTAGATGCTGGTTAACCGCTGTTGAGAAATGCATTTGATTGACGTCCACCAAGTTCACGTCTGGAGTAAAATCAGTTTTGTCTCGAAAGGTCACGTGTGAGCATGACCGAGAACGGCTGTAACATCCACTACATTAAGGACCAACCACGCTGGATATGCAGCCAGTCAGCCGCATTGGTAATGTAGAAAGTACTAACCTTATAATGGTGATGATCTGAGGATTCTTGCAGAAGCTTCAAAGTCGTCAAAGAAGGAGACAGACGAATGCGTTTCATTTCCGATAGAAATTTGCCTGTCTTTGGATCTTGAAGAGCAGCAAATGGCACCATGAACAAAGGCCCATCAGGGATTATAACAATTTCCTCCTGGATGAGCTTGTGTTGTACTGGAGCAACTAATGTTTCAAAAAGTAACTCCAATGGCTTTTCATCGAAGACATCTTCTTCGTATATACATCTAGCTTGGGCGGAAACCTTTTCGTCAATTTGTTTTCCTTTTGTGGTTTCTCGTTCGGCAACTTGAGCAGACTCGGGCACTGCAAGCTCTTCAACAAAATCTTGTTTTTCACACTCTAGTATTTCCAGTGATCTGTCCTCACAGCGCTCCACTCCTTCCCTGACCTGCATGTTGTCATAGCTCTTTTTCACAAAATTGGTGATAAATTCTTTATCATATTCATTTCTCTCCTCAGCCGACGTTGATTCAGTTCTTTTGATCTCACTGTGCACACAAAATGATGGTTTTCGATGAGCTAGAACCCAAATCTGAACCGACTTGTTACTGATGTGCACACCATAAAACAAAATGCATGAAGTTGGCACCATCATGTCATTCACATCGGTAAGCTTTAGTGAACCACTTTTTGATGCAGTTTCATTATTCATGCTGTATTTCAAGCACAAAAGATCCCTCAAAGCACGGGCTCGTCCACGCTCAGATACTATAGAAGAGCTTCTTCCGTCTTTTCAGTGATAAGGCAGAGTTCGCTTAGGTACTTGTAGGATTTGATAAATGTGTCGAAAATAGAAATCTTGAATTGGTCTTTCTCCCTTAAGTCATCAAACACCAACTCAAAGCATTGTATACTCTTATAAAAGTGTTCTTTTGATTTTCTAAGGTTGCCGTCATATGCATAGCATGAACCTAGAAGTATAAGAGAGTCACAATGATTTGAGAATAAAATAAAAACTCAATTTAAAATAGAGTAACATTTTTCATGCTAATTATTCTCAGGCTTTTTCTTCAAAAGAAATGAGATAAGTGTGTACGTGAGTCGGTTGTTCTTTGGACACTTTTAAAAGCGAATTCATCGCACACAATTGGGTTTCTATTTTTCATAACTATTTAAAGTATATTGTAAGTTTTTCTTTTTTAAGTATATTTTATTAATATTAGATTTTTCACGCATTATTATTGTCAATACTGCTATTAGTATTAGTATTATTATTATTTACTGGGCTACCTATGGTAGACCAATCAGAAAATGGGTTGATTTTTCGGTATATACTTCATGTCCAATGCAAAAGCTTAGTGTCGGCTACATACAAAGAAATGTTTTTACTATGATTGTGAAATTTCTTTTGCGGTGATTGGTCGAGAGCCGTGGTAAATTTAACAGATTTCCGATGGTTTAGCGTGGTATGTCCTCTTATTTACCAAGATATGACGTCAAAAGTTAGTCAAAATCGGCTACGCTTCGTGCGTACTGACATAACATTTTGACCAACTTTTGACATCATATCAGGGTAAATAAGAGCCCTTTGCAGGTATCTGCTATAGGGTTCCTGTGTATAGTGGTGTATTGTGCCAGTTCACTCTGTGATGGAAGCATTGAGCAAGTGGACCATGCCAAAATGCTTGGTGTCATAATAGACAGTAGCATGTCCTGGGAACATCACATTGACAGGATCTGGCTGTTCTCTTACGTCGCATCAAACCCTATCTAAACTTTATCTCTGCTTTACGATTCTATAATTCTTGCATAAATAACGTACTACTTTATATATCGTTCTGCTGCTTGGTGGAATTGCTTCCATCGCCTTCTTCTGCGGCTCCTTCGTCTTCAAAAACGAGCTGTGCGTACACCCCTTGGCGCTGACTTTTCTCAGACGTCCGTTTCCTTATTCTCCAAACTACAGTGAATACCTATCTTTGATCTCATTAAATGCAGGAAACTCTCAATTTTTTTAATGTACTCCTAAATCCCTGTGCACCACGTTGCCTAAAAAGAAGATTCCAGTTCCTTTCTGAGACCCGTGGAATTTCAGTCCGTCGTGCCAGGGCTACTTGTTACGACTTAAGGGTGCCATTCCCTTGCAGCAACTCTGGGAAGCGAACTACAAAACTTTTCAATGATCTTAGTTCTGATCTCAAAAAGCTCTCTATTCCTTCGTCTCCGTTGACACCTAAATCTCTTGCTTCCACTCTTTCTTCTATAAAGTTAAGATTACGTAACCTATTTCGTTCGCGCATGTCCTCGGTTGAGCATCTTGAAAATCTCATGTGCTCTAACTGTCGCTATTCTATAAAATGCAACTGTTTTTCACACTAAAGCCTACCCTGTCAAATTACATTACAGTATTTATTAATAATCATTATATGTCAATATTTAGCAATTCTCGCTATATTTAAATTTCGAACCAATATCGTAGTACGTATTGTATATATTACTTTTTGATAATTCAATTCTCGTTATATTTATATTTCCGACCAATATTGAGTATCATTGTATATATCTAATATTTATAATATTGTCTATCTATTCATGCATTTTTTTTGAACGCCGTAAGTTAGAAAACTGTAAAAGGTTTCCCTCTTGAAATAAAGTTATTGTATTGTATTGTACTCTCGACCCAAGCCCTGTCATTCGAGCTTGCGAAGTATGAATGACAGGGCTCTGGGGTCGAGAGTGGTGGCAGTTGTCAAGCAATGCCACTATGTTACTAAGTGATTGGCAGAAGGTGGAGCAAGGTTATCACGTGATCCGAATAAATGTCTACGCATGCTGTTTCGCTGACCGCTGCAGTTCAATCTTAGAATAAGAAATGTATGATATCAATGACCTTATAAGACTTACCAATATTTTGATGTGCCACACCTTCTCCCTCTCTGTCACCTATCTCCGTAGCGATCCTAATACATTTTTCGTGATATTTAATTGCCTCGTGGTATTTGCCTAATGACCAATAGGCATTTCCTAAGCTTCCGTAAGCACTTCCTTCTCCCTGTCTGTTACCTATCTCCGTAGCGATCCTAAGATGCTTTTCGTGATATTTAATTGCCTCGTGGTATTTGCCTAATGAATTATAGGCATTTCCTAAGCTTCCGTAAGCACTTCCATCTCCCTGTCTGTCACCTATCTCCGTAGCGATCCTAATACATTTTTCGTGATATTTAATTGCCTCGTGGTATTTGCCTAATGAATTATAGGCATTTCCTAAGCTTCCGTAAGCACTTCCTTCTCCCTGTCTGTTACCTATCTCCGTAGCGATCCTAAGATGCTTTTCGTGATATTTAATTGCCTCGTGGTATTTGCCTAATAAATTATAGGCATTTCCTAAGCTTCCGTAAGCATTTCCTTCTCCCTGTCTGTCACCTATCTCCATAGCGATCTTAAGTTGCTTTTCGTGATATTTAATTGCCTCGTGGTATTTGCCTAATGAATTATAGGCATTTTCTAAGTTTCCGTAGGCATTTCCTTCTCCCTGTCTGTCACCTATCTCCATAGCGATCTTAAGTTGCTTTTCGTGATATTTAATTGCCTCGTGGTATTTTCCTAATGAATCATAGGCAATTCCTAAGTTTCCGTACGCACTTACTTCTCCCTGTCTGTTACCTATCTCCATAGCGATAATAAGATGCTTTTCGTGATATTTAATTGCCTCGTGGTATTTGCCTAATGACCGATAGGCAATTCCTAAGCTTCCGTAAGCACTTCCTTCTCCCTGTCTGTCACCTATCTTCATAGCGATCCTAAGACACCTTTCATAATATTTAATTGCCTCGTGGTATTTGCCTAATAACTCATAGGCATTTCCTAAGTTTCCGTAAGCATTTCCTTCTCCCTTTCTGTTACCTTTCTCCATAGCGATGCTAAGATGCTTTTCGTGATATTTAATTGCCTCGTGGTATTTGCCTAATGAATTATAGGCATTTCCTAAGTTTCCGTAAGCACTTCCTTCTCCCTGTCTGTTACCTATCTCCATAGCGATCCTAAGATCCTTTTCGTGATATTTAATTGCCTCGTGGTATTTTCCTAATGACCGATAGGAATTTCCTAAGTTTCCGTAAGCATTTCCTTCTCCCTGTCTGTCACCTATCTCCATAACGATCCTAAGATGCTTTTCGTGATATTTAATTGCCTCGTGGCATTTGCCTAATGAATCATAGGCATTTCCTAAGTTTCCGTAAGCATTTCCTTCTCCCTGTCTGTCACCTACCTCCGTAGCGATCCTAAGACACCTTTCGTGATATTTAATTGCCTCGTGGTATTTTCCTAATGACCGATAGGCATTTCCTAAGTTTCCGTAAGTACTTCCTTCTCCCTGTCTGTCACCTATCTCCATAGCGATGCTAAGACACCTTTCATAATATTTAATTGCCTCGTGGTATTTTTCTAATGAATGATAGGCATTTCCTAATCTTCCGTAGACCAGCATTATTCCTTCCTTTCTGTAACCAATCTTCATAACGATGGTAAGATACTTTTCGTAACATTCAATTGCTTTCGCCAATTGATGAATGTTTTCATACACATCACCAAGTCGCAGATAAATCAATCCTTCAGTGAAGTTGTCATGTAGAAAAAGAGCCATCACCAAGCATTCTTCTAATAGGCAGATTAGTTCTTCGTTTTTCAAGGTAGTAAGGTAACCACAAACTGTATTCATCACACAAACTCTAATGAAGAGTTTGACTTTCTGAATCTCCATGGTGGTAGTTTAATTGCAATCACAATGTCTGTATATAACTTGGTTGTTTGAGTTCGTAGTAAAGAAATACAGTAAATACATTTTTTTAAATATGGTGGAATATGTATATGTATTAAAACTAAACAATGATATAGGCGCGGTGCATTGTAGTTAACTAAGATTCTTTAAACATCGATCTCTGGTGCGACTGCGTAGTAAAAACACTACATCGACACATGTCACACAATAACAAACTTTTGAAACTCAGTCAGTGGACACGAGTTTCATGATCCAGACAGCACAATAATGATATTCTAATTCTCTCAGACGTTTTGCAGTAAAAAAAATCTTGTAAAAAATGGGGGAACCCCCCTTTTCGTAGAACTCGATCTTTCGTTTTCAAGAATTAGATTTTGCATTAATTTGCGCCTGCGCAGCTATCATGGTTTCTAATTCTATTGTGTTAAAACAGTCTGCATGCTCTGGTTGTTTCGTTTTGCTAAAACTAAACTTGTTCTAAAAGTTTTTTCGAACACTAAACAATATACCGTCGATGTCATGACTGTGATTCTCAATATTCTGCGAACTCAGACATTTCAACAACTTGTTGTGAAATTGGTTTTTCGCTGCCGTCAATCAAAACTAATCAGTCGGTACCTTTTATGTTTTTGACTGGCGGCCGTGAAAAAAACAAATTCCATCGGGAAACACGCAACTAACGACACCGAGCGAGGCGGGACTCGAATCTGCGTCGCAATGGTGAGAGGCGAGCCTCTAACGTAGATGAAACATAAAACATTTGTTTACTATAAACCCTACGCGTACAATTAACTTTGCAGTCGCTAACCAAGCAGTAGACACATGCGCTTATTGAGTCCTATCACCTCACATTCACATCGAACATTATAATCGTGTGAATTTGAAAAGTTTACAGCAATAACCGTTGTATCGCGATCCGCCGTTTCAAAACTTCATTTGGATTTTGGATTTTGGTCTTTGGAGAGCCGTCAATCATCTTCGGCTCAAACAAGCCTTTGAACTCGCTCCTCTCAGCTTCGAAATCCCCATAAAATTAACACATTTTTTCGAAAATACAGTTCAAGAATATTCCAAGGAGTCGACGCGATGAAGAGTTGTTTTGAAGTTAAGGTTACTGGAGACCTTCAGGGGTATCTTTCGTTTAAAACTCTCTCTACGCAACACTTTCAACAAAACCCTTTAAAACTATATATCGTTTTAAAGCTCATATGATAAAGATTACGAAAAAAATATTTTTTTAAAGCAATTTATTAATTTGAAACGATGCAGGGGCCTTAAACACAAAACGGGTACGTTCCGTAGATGTGAATTAATGGACATGGCGTTAGCGCGTATATCCAAAAGAACTTCACTAGGTGAATTAGCGAAAGATAAACTACAAAAAGCTGTGAGCGTTTTTTGATTTTTTGATTTGTTAAGGCCGATTTAGACGGTACAACTTCTGCCTACAACCATCGCATGCAACCTGCTCGCGTCATGCTCACGACACGACGTAAGTGTAAGAAGTAGATTTTATAAAGGGTTCAACTGGACTCAATAATAATAATCTATCCCTCTATAGAAAAAAAAAAAAGATTCCGAGTACTCAAGTGTAATAAATTCTAGCGTGACCCAGGTATTGCATTACGTATGTATTATGCATATAATTAGATTACACAACCGCTGACACGATAAAATTGGATCGCGGGAGGGTGTCATACATCGCCAGGGATAAATTGATGACCGAGGAAACATGGCGTCTCTTGTCTTGCTCCTCCAACTTTTCCTGAACTTTGTGCATTAACTGTTAAATTGATACGTTTTTTCTATATATTTGTACCTATTTTTGTTTAATAATGAGCTTGGATAAAGAAAAAGTCGAAGAAATACTGGCTAAGTTTGCCAAATTCGAGGAATTAGAGAACACTGTCACATTCCTAAGCAAGAAGTACGATGACCTTCAATCGGATTTCATTAAGCTAAAAAATGACTATTCCAAGATGGACAAGGAGAACAAGTCCTTGAAATCTCAACTTTTCCAAGCAACCAACGACTTAAAGCAATTAAAGGATGATGCAAATAATCTTGAGCAGTACTCTAGACGCGATTGTTTAGAGATACGAGGAATACCGCGAACTGGTTGACGTGGAACTTAATGACAATGACATTTCCGTCCGTCATCGCCTGCCTAATAACAGTACGGATTATAGTAACATATGGCGAGATTTCTAATTAGTGATCTGGCCAATCACGTACCGGGATTTCGCAGTACGTCAGCAAAACGTCACATTATTATTAAAAATTAACTGCAAAACGTCACAAACTCAAGCAGAATCAAAACATTGAATGTGGCGGTCGAGATCCTACGGGACTTTGCGAGGTTTAGATAAAACTGAATCGCAAGCGAAATATTGAACTGGACTTTTTATTACTACACTTACTTAGAAAATGAGTGTTGCCATTGTACCATAAGGATGTATAAATCGTGTGTGACAAGCTTTATGGTAGAGTACATTGCTGTTCAAAGTAGCAGTTTCAGTGGGAAACTTCCCGACTAAGGCGCGATATTGCAGAATATACAGAATATACCATTGTATATTTCCATGTATATTCTGTATGAATATACACTACTGTATAGAAATGAAAATATACACTTTATATTTGTATATGTCTATTCTGTATATAGTGTATAGTGTATATTCAGGCATCACCTTGTAAAGAACTACAGAGTATATTCTGTATATTTTTTTATTAATGTAGGTCCGTCATCATCTCTCTCAATCTATCCCATCGGTTGGTAATTCACCCTTGAGTTACATGCCTAATAGACAAATCAATAGCTTTTTTATACAAAGAATAAGTCTTAAGGAAATCTCACACGAAATTAGTAAAATAAACCCATCTAAAGCCAGTGGACTATACAGCATTCCAAGTAAAATCCTTATTATTATTAAAGATATTATATCACATCCCTTACAAAGCATTTTCAACCTTTCCTTCGAAAGTGGCGTGGTTCCACAGAAGTTTAAGCTAGCCAAAATCAATTCCCAGCTTACAAAAAGGGGTCTGAAGTCTGTGTCAACAACTACCGTCCAATTTCACTATTATCTGTTTTTAACAAAATTTTAGAAAAACTAATGTTTTCAAGATTAATGAGTTTCATTAACCAAATACTCCAGTTTCATATTCGATGGAAACCGCTGTTTTTGAAGACCACAGACTCATTTGTACAGGCTTAGCCTCGTTTATAAGTCATCTATTCAACGACATCATTAAAAGTCCGTGGGATTTCAAGACATTGGTATTGTTCAACTTACACATTCTTTACATTACGGTTGACTTATGCAAATCATTAGCAACAGCCAACTGTAATGTAAAGAATGTGCAAGTTGAATAATACCAATCCCACGGACTTTTAATGGTGCCTTTGAATAGATGACTTATAAACGAGGCTAAGCCTGTACAAATGAGTCTGTGGTCTTCAAAAACAGCGGTTTCCATCGAATGTGAAACTGGAGTATTAATCTCTAAGTCTTATACAACAAACAATTTGGTTTCCGTCAAAATCACTCAACCCTACATGCAATTCTCTCAATTACTGATAAAGTTCAAAAAGCAATCGATGACGGGAACTTCTCTTGTGGAGTATTTCTTGATTTGAGCAAAGCCTTTGATACCGTTGACCACAGTATACTCCTTCAGAAACTACACCATTATGGCATTAGAGGTATTTCTCATAATTGGTTTAAATCTTATCTTGATAATAGACAGCAATTTGTTTCCATAGGTAACGTTAATTCTGACACCAAGCAAGTTCTCATGGGAGTTCCTCAAGGTTCAGTCCTTGGCCCTCTCCTGTTTCTCCTATATATAAATGACTTTCAAAATTCATCTAAAGTATTGGATTTTCACCTCTTTGCAGATGACTCTAACTTGTTTTACTCTAACAAAAGTTTAAGTGATCTTGAAGCTAAGGTTAATATCGAACTTCAATCTGTATATAATTGGCTGTGTGCTAATAAGCTGTCTTTAAATATTGAGAAATCTAATTTTGTCATGTTTCATCCAGTCCAAAAAAAGGATCTCCTTCCAAGTTAAACTTTCATTAGAGAACTTCAATCTAAAGGAAGAGAAAAGTATTAAATATCTAGGTGTGATGATGGACAAACATTTAAATTTTGGAAATCACATGTCACATATATTGAAAGCAAAATAAAACGGGGTATTGGGATTCTAGCTAAGTTACGTCATACTGTCACAAAAAAGTATCCTCATAAGCCTTTACTATTCACTTATTTATCCATCTCTTATCTATGGTATAGTAGCTTGGGGGAACACTTATGCTACAAATGTCAATCCTCTCTTCATCCTACAAAAGAAAGCCATACGTATTATGACTTTTGCTGATTTCAGAGATCATTCCAATCCTATTTTCATCAGCCTTAAGATTTTAAAATGTCATGACCTCATTCTGTACCAAACTGCTATTTTTATGTATGAATTTCATCATGATTATCTTCCTAATATGTTTAATAATTTCTTCTCAAGTGTCAGTCAAAGACATAATTACAATACTAGATTTGCATCCAAATCAAATTATTCAATTCCACAGGCAAGAACTAATTATGGAAATTTAATGTAAGATTCTCTGGTGCAACAGTTTGAAATTCTCTTGATGAAAATCTAAAGAAATCAAAAACTAAATCTACTTTAAAAAAAATAAAATATTTTTGAATATTATGGAATCTTACATTAGCCAATAAGCAATATCTTGTCATTATTTACAAACTATAAATGTTTTATAACTTCTACCTAGCTCTTCTTGTACCTTTTTGGATTTATTTTTTTCTCTGTTTTTCTATTTAACCTAGCTTTCTTGTGTGTTTATGTGTTTATATAGTTTCTCATTTAAATATTCAAATATTGTAATATTAATATGTATTTTCTATATTTTTCTATGTATATATAATTACTCCTGACCAACATTTTGTACAAAATTAAGCTAGCTAATTGTGTAGTTCAGCCTTTATGGTTGTTACAATTAGCTTGTGCTTTAAAATAAGGTACATAAAAAATGTACACTATAATATAAATTATATATATATATATATAGCAAGGATCACTCAAAATGTACATTGTAATTTAAATTATATATATATGGCACTCAATAAAATGTATTGTATTGTATTATTGTATTGTATTGAGCATCATTGAGTGTTACAGTCCTTGCTTTTTGGTAGTGGAGAGTTACAACTTGATGTAGTTTCAGTCCTTGTCTCTATTGTTTCAACCTTCTTAAATTATATGCGCATATTTAATTAGCGGCATCAAAGTGAGGCTAAACCCGCAGAACTTCGAATTCAAAATGGCGGCCAAGCAGTGAAGAGACCCGGGATCTTTCTTTTTTGGCCAAGTTTTACGTTTTTATTTGCAGAACAATTAAGAAAACTACATGCAAGAATAGCGATTTTTCTAATGATCGCCATACATTGCCTTATAAGTCACTAGTACTCTCGACCCCAGAGCCCTGCCATTCTTACTGCGCATGCACTAGACTAAATGTTCTAACTTGTCTCGTGTTTTCCTTTGAGTCTCTGTGAAGTTTCAGGTCATTTACATCAATATTGAGCGAGTATCGTGGTGGAGTATCTCGACCCCCTATCTATTTTTTCTAAGGATCGCAATATATTGCCTTATAAATCCGATATGATACCACAGAAACCCAGCTTGGGATACCTGTGGTTCGGCAGCAAAACCCCGTGCATAGAAGTACTGATGCGAATACGTTAAATGTGGTCATACTTTTGCGCGTTGCGCTGTAAGGTTAGTGAACCTTCTTTGAGTCCAATTCGAGAAAATGTCAGTAAATAGCATAAACCTATTTAAGGTGACTGACTACTTTAGCAAGGAATAATTACAAAATGTTCTTAGAAAGATATCTTACACCGAGAATTTAACGCTGATTCCAAAAATGAAAGGAAAAATGGGGTGTCCCGAGCTCGTTTTCGAGATAATAAATTTTGAATATGACCATCTTGACAATTTTTCGAAAGAAAAATGGCGGAAACCAAGCTTCATAACTCAAAAATTAAAAAAGCTCTTGAAGCAATTTTTTCAGGAAATCTACTTTAAACATTATTTTCGAAGACTAATTAAAAATATTTGAAGAAAGTTTTAAAAATAAGCTAAAAAAATCAGCTTCTTGTTAGCTCAATCAACCGAAAATCATGCTCAAACTACAACAACAAAAACACATAAAACGCTTTTTTTATAAGTTCTAATAATTACGTTTTTCTCAAACTTTCTCAAAAGATTGATTTTTACCTGTTGTTTTAGGAAATTCAAAGAAAAATATTCAGGGTTTTGCCCTGTTGAAGTTCAAAACGTGTATGGTTCCTCGACAAAATTTCGAAGGTTGTTATGCGGTTTTGAGCGATTTTTGTGCGCGCACACATCGTGGGCTCAAATTGAACGTTCAAAAGTAGTCAGTCACCTTAAGGCAATAGTGAAATTTGATACTTATTGATTCTGTTTTCCTTATTAAATATATCTAAGTTCTCGAATTTTATTTGGATGGAGTACACAAACCGTAACTCATTTACATCAAAATTTCTCATTAAAAACATTGTACATCCGGGGAGCAGTTAGGAGCAGGTCAGGAGCAGAGCACGAGTCTGTGAACCTGCTCTTCACTGCTCCCTTGTAGTGCTCCTTTGCTCGGCAAAGTGCTCTTCCTTTCTTTCTGGATGTTAGAGATGAATACGACCTGCTCACACACGTACATATATCATTGGGTTACAACTACAAGGCCCCCGAAAGATCGAATTAGAATTATTTAGAAGTTGATTTAACTAAAAACATAATTATAAAGTACAGCAGGTTAAGAGCACTTTGCCGAGCAAAGGAGCACTACAAGGGAGCAGGTTCGGAGCAGGTTCGGAGCACTACCGGGGAGCAGTTAGGAGCAGGTCAGGAGCAGAGCACGAGTCTGTGAGCAGTTTTAAAAGGAAGGAAGGACATAAATTGTGGGGAGCTTTCCAGGAAGATCATTTCACTTAACATTCAGTACAAGAGACACATGTCGTCATCTAAGCAGTGCTATTACTGTGGCAAAACCTTTTCCAGAGGTTATAATCTAAGACGTCATTTAGACGATCAAATTTGCAAAATGAACGCTCTCGAAGAAAATGATTCAAGATACGACGAAGAAACTTCAAGCGAAGATGAAATTGCAAGTAGTGTCGAGGAAGATCTAGACACGAGTGAATCAGAGTCAAATGATACTGAAGATGATGAGGATGATGATGATGAAAACCAGCCTTCAGATGACTGCTGGTCACTGTTGATAAAAGAAACCATGGATCGTCACGAAACGGAACTAGAAGCTCTAGAAAACGAATACATGGAAAGAGGCGAATCTAAAGAATGGGCAGAAGTGCATGCGTACAATAAGATGATATCCGTATTTAGAAATGAACTGAGAAACGTATTGTTTGAAAAATTAAAATGGATTCACGCGTTTAAAAAAGATCCTTATTATCGTAAAATAATGAGAACCCGACAAGATTTACTGGACACTGGGGATTATGACTGGATGGAAGCAACCCAGGTTGCTATTGATGACCGTAAATTTCTCTTCAACAATTTATTCACTTTTCAAGACATACAAACAGAATCAGACGAAGCAGAAGATATGGAATAAGAATATTTTTACTGAGACAAACTGTAGGAGAGTCGGTAGATCCATTTTGACAACCCAATCGCCAAGTGTAGGAGATAATGCATGTCCGGCAACACAGTGCCCAGTTGGAATTATAATACCTAGCATGTACGATAATATCCTCGAGATTTCAAAACACTATAAGACCAACCATTTGTAACAAAGTTGTTGCTTTATTTTACTATCCAATATCCTCTAATATAATGCTTTAGTATTACAAAAATGTCTTATTATTTCTTATGTATTATTGAATAACGGATTGTATGGGTACCTGCTGCTGCACAGCTAATCTTTGCTGTTCCCCTGTTGTGAGTCCCATTTCCGGACCGAGCGCATTAAAAATAGAGTCCAATTCAGAAGTGGTGAAAGTTCTTGATAAATAATCTTCTACCTGCACCTCAAAATTTTGTACACTGTCATTATCCTGAAGGGTTTGAATTGATCCAGAGAAAGTAGGCTTCTGATGAACACCGGTATTCTTAGACTGATTCGCAAAATGTGTCTGGTCTTTGGATGTGCTGGCCGACACTGAATCTAACTCCATATCTACTGTTTTAATTACCGACTTCAGTGATGTCCATTCATCCAACGTCAAAGACATTCCTGAATTAGTTAGAACAGTTTTCCCGCTTGACAGATCTTGCTTTCGCTTGCGAATATATATTTTTTTCTCGCTTCGAAATTCTTTCACAAAAATAACGTATCCACGGTCTCCTAAATTTACTGCTTTTCCAGATGCCATGCTGTTCTTACTCTAAAATTGTATCTGAGTGAAACTGTGATACTTCTGGTTTTTGGACGGGCTTTTAAACTCTCAGCAAATCGTAATGCATCGAATTTCAAATAGTTTCTTTTCCCGCGAGAATGTTCGGAATTCAATCTGTTCTTACTTCTTGACCCCAGTATCATATTTCCCATTCCTTTCGTCCCTCTAAAGTATTTCTCCACTTCAAGACCATCCCCTCCCCTCACATTCTTAAGGGTATTCTTTCACACATTCCACAGTGCGTATCCAAGTATTTACTAAGATTCCTCAAGGATTACTCAGGAATTTGCCAACATTCTTTAGGGGACACTTTGGAATTTCAAACCACCCCTCCCCCAACATTCTCAAGGGGGTATTCAGGAATTTAGACCACCCCTCCCCCTACATTCTCAAAGGGGTATTCAGGAATTTAGACCACCCCTCCCCCTACATTCTCAAGGGGGTATTCAGGAATTTAGACCACCCCTCCCCCTACATTCTCAAGGGGGTATTCAGAAATTTAGACCACCCCTCCCTTCGTAAGTACGCTGGTTGGGGGGCCCTAACTACTCTCACGGCACGAACGCGCGGTAGCCGGACAAAAAGTCAGCCAATTAAAAATTTAGAAACCATAAGGGTCGCGGCAAAGCAAGCACTCTTCACGGGTAGCTAGGTCACGTTATGACTAAGTACGCCAGCACCAGACCAATCACATTGCGTGAGGAAAAAATCAGCCAATCAAAATCATAGAAAACATCACAAATCTGCTCTACTTTACCTCTCCCTCGCGTGCACGATCGGCGCGTTGAACCTGAATTCTTCGTAGTGCTAAAAGCTTAGCTTTGTTAAGCAGTCCTGCGCACAGAATCAGTGAACATCGCAACCAACAATGCTAGAATCACGTCAATTGACAAAAAAAATATTGCGGCGTCATCTTTATAATGACGTCATTTTGCGCGTGGTCTATATGATTTCATTATTTCTAAAAACCTGGGGGGATAAATTGTGAAAGGTTCACTGAATCAAAAAATCTCTTTCCCTACTTCACGTATAGTAGCAGACGTGCGGTTTTACTAGTAAAATGAAAATTAAAAGGGTGTTGGAGTTCCTGTGGTAGTAGTAGTCCGCGGAAGAATGGAAATAGTATCAACTTCAAGATGGCGGATAAAAAGTCTTCGAAAGAAGCGAAAAAATTCGTCTCTCTTTTGGCTTCTCGCTTCAAAGAAGGTAGTTAAAAGATGTTCAGATTCATCACTTTTATTATCATCAATTGTACTGTGATAATTATTTGGTCAAAAATTTGTGGAAAGTGAAATTTCTTGGTTGTTTTTAATGGCGTATTTCCATCACGTGGAGCAAAACGTGCACATGATTTTTCAGTTAATCGGGGAATATACGGTAGTTTTATAGACTTCAAGATAGCTTAAATACTATTTTGTTACCTTATATTATCATATTTTCATTTTATGATTTTTCTTCATTTTCTTAAAATTGTATCTAGTGTATTCTGTCTAAGGAGTCATATCTGAAATGTATATATGAAATGTACTCAGAAAAAAATTCTGAGCCCAGATGGGAATCGAACCCACAACCCTCCGTATACTAGTCGGACGCTCTGCCACTGAGCTACAGGAGACTCTAATGGCAAGTAAGGTCGTTAGTGTGGGTATATTGTGACAAATGTACTGTATATGCTACATGTACTGTATATGCTACATGTACTGTATATGTCACAGAAATGTCTAAGGAAATATACGATAAACATGGTATGCGTATGATTCATTCCAACATCATATGCATACCATGTTTATCGGAGTCATATCTATTAAAGGTGTTAACTGGTCATTTTCTGCTTTCACTCAGATCAAGAAGACATTGATAACGAGGAGCTGAGATTGTACCTTACTGATACTGTGTGTAACTTACCAAACAGTAAAGTCAAGACTGCTTTACAGAGGGAATTTGATGTTCATTTTAAGCACTTGTCTAGGTATTATTATTATTACGTATTATTAAACAATCATTGGATGAGGTTAAGCATGATATCGTAAATTATCAAAACCAAGGCTGTGTTATCTGCAGAAGCCATAGGCTGAGGTGGATAAAACCACCAAGGTCTTGATATTTACGATATCATGCGAAAACCGAATTCAATAATTGTTTTATTATACATTTTGTAAACTAAGAATAAAGATTTAATTCTGCTTTCGAAAAAATAGCAAACGTATTTTGATTCCCATAATTGTGACCTTTGAACTTGACATGATAAATGTATTATCTGTAGGTAAAACCGAATTCAATACATTTATCATGTCGAGTTCACACGGCATTGGGGATTGGCTGAGGGCTCTTGGCCAATCAGAAGCGAGATAGTGAGTAAAATGTATAATAATTAAGCAGTATTTTTAGTATCATTAGCTTTAGTATACATGTACTGTAGTATTATTAGTATCATTGGCTTTATGCACTTGTCATCGGCTTCCATGAGGCTGGAGGGGGGACCCTGGGCTGTATTGGGGGAAAAAGAATTCTCAATACAGTAGCATGCATAACATGCATGGAATTGTACTATTTGCCTTCGCAAAGAAACAAAGAAATATTTTGTTCTATGGTTGGCAAATTTAAATGAGAAAAGATATATTCCTGACGTCAATGATCATCAGTGAACATTGAGCTGTTGTTGGAAAACACAAAGTTACAGTATCAAAGGCTACTATGTGCCTATAGAATATTATGAAAACACCTTGATTGATGTCCAACCAGACCTACTTCATAACAACGATAATTCTATGCATGCTATTGAAAAGCACTGTAATCAGTGGAGGACCAACCTTCAAGTATCACTCCCCCAAAGTTGAGTATACGTATTGATACCAAATTTACTAACTTACTTGTGTTTCTATGCTCTTCTTTATTAGTATTTTAAATGTAGTTCCAAGAACACCAAAACAACATAAAGATATACCAGTATCAAAAAAGGTATTTATTTTTCCTGGATTTAATTTAGAGTTTTGGGAAGCTACAAGTTTATTACATTATAGTTTATAATTAATGGTTTCATATTATATTATTATTAATTTCATTATTTTATTTTAAACATTTATGGTAGAGAACGACTGGAAAGAGCATTTGAAACATTAAAGAGAAAGCAGATCAAGTGATGAAAAAGATAATATCTGTGAGTCTACTATATACTTATAAAGTTCTACTATTATTCATATTATATCAAGTCCATGTGTTCATCCCTCTGTCCATTTAGCCATCCATTCTCTCATCTATCGATCCATTCATTACTTAACCAATCACTCATTCTTCCATTCATTCATCTACCCACCTCTCCAGTTGACCCATCCATCCATTCATCCTGCCAACCATACCCAACCATATCCATTCAACCACCCATCCATCTATACCATCCACTCTCTCACCTATCCATTCATCACTTAACCATCCACTCATTTATCCATTCTATCTACCCACCTCCCCAGGGGGACCCATCCATTCATCCATCTATCCAACCATTGATTAATTCAACCAACCATTTGTCGACATACCTACAACTACCTTTTAAACAACATATTCATTAAGTGTGTCTTTGTACATGGGTGACATTATTCAAGAGTAAAATAAGATTCTTTCACATAAATGGATTGTTATTGTTCATTGTCATTATATATTTCCAGATAAAGGCTTCCAAGCTTCTTTTCCTTATTTTACCAATACAAAAAGGATATTTGAAACTCTAAGAGAGGTAATTAATTCAACTTCTCCAGTAATCATCTCTGTCTTTTACCATATTGCTTTCATCCCAACTCATGCTGATCAAGACAAAAGTCACAATAGGTTATAATCAGCCATAGACTACTGCCAATCAAATAAATCATTAGAGTACAGTTCCCTGATATGAATAAAATAAAGAACTATTTTTAAAAAGTATCTAGTCATTCTAGAGCTGTTGTACTAAATAGGTTATAATCAGCCATAGACTACTGCCAATCAAATAAATCATTAGAGTACAGTTCCCTGATATGAATAAAATAAAGAACTATTTTTAAAAGTATCTAGTCATTCTAGAGCTGTTGTACTAAATACACTGATTCTAAAAATGGTGATTCTTCACTTTTCTATTTAAACTTTGTCAATCAAAAATTTTATCAGTATATCAATCTTATATGAAAGAGCATCCAAAAGTGAGTGAACAGGGAAAGGTTCAGTGCCGTGGCATTTATCTTTTAAGTTATTATGGAATGAATTTACAGATATAAGTACCAGATTTTGCTGATAAACACTGTCTAGCCTCATTTTGGTGTCACTTCAACACTTTACACTGCAGTAACTCCTAAAATAATCACTTTTTTGTCTCAGATTTTTCGCAGAATCCTTATTTATATTGTCTTCTTACTATTGACATGATTGGTTCCTCCTGAGGTATTAAATTTAGAAAATATATAGATTAGAAGCAGCCATTTTTCGAATGGGTCTATTGGGTAATGGGAACAATTTTTCATTCATACACACACACACTACTACTACATTCAATGTTCTATGTGCATGACTCTCAATGCACATGTATATTGATTTTTTGCGAATCAAGGAACCTTGGAAAAAAACCCTCATAGCATAGCCTGAGAGAACAACAGAGAGGGTGACAGATTTACAGCATAGATCACCCATGCTACGGGTCCACAATCATGCATCTTTACATACTTTCTAAGATTTACTTGAATGACTGTATTGTACTACTGCATGATTAACCTGTTGCAGTGTGTATTCCCATCAGCATCTTACAGTATCTGAATGAAATCAGTTTGTAGTAAGAGTTGAAATCTTTGATATTTATTTCAGGCAAAAAGAAGTAATGATCTGTCGTCAGTTCAGAAATGTACAAAAATGACTATTGGTTGTCATACTAGAAAAGTGAGTGTCCTTTACAACTTACTACTGTATGCCTGAGTAACAAAATGGGCAAATACAATAATTGCTTCAATTCAAATGTTGGTCAACTTTGTACTGTCATGTTCTAACTTACATCATGTGATGCATGATCAGTTCTTGTTGTCTTTTGGTCTGTTTTGCATTATCATGAGGCGGGGGAGAAATTGAGAGTCTGATAGAATAAAATGGAAGGGCATTGTCTTCAAATCAACTGTCCATTAATTTTGCCCTGCTCAGAAACCTACTTCACAGGGTTAGAATTTCATTTTTTTAATGACAAGATAAACTTATCTTGTGCATTGAGCAGCTACAAGATAAACAGATTGAACACAAATGAAAAGAGAACAAGCTAGAAAATGAGATTCCAATTTCTTTTCACTCAATATTTGTAATTTTCAACTCACATTTAGCCAATTATCTTGAGGGAATTTCAAGCCTTGCTTCATGTGATCAGTTCTTGTCATCTTTTGTTCTATTTTGCTTTTATCTTGAGGCAGGGGTAAAATTGAAATAGATTGTGATAGGACAAAAAGGACCTAGCCTAAGCATTGCCTTCAATTCAACTGACTGTTCATTAGTTTTGTCCAAAACCTATTTAGAAACCTACTTCATATGATCAGTTCTTATCGTCTTTTGGTCAATGACAACTGCAAAGTCAAGGGCAGATCCAGGGGGAGGGTCAGGGGGGTCCAGATACCCTTTCATACCTAAAGTTCCATTGTTTTTTTTTCATCCTAAAATTTTTGTTTTGCCACAGGTTTGAAGTAAATTTTGTATGAAGTATACATTTAGACCCCCTTCTCAACATTTGGAACCCCCTCTCAAGAAATTCCTGGATCCCCTCTTGAAAGTCAATACAATGCAGAGGCCATATTGAAATAGTTTCAGCTGAGAAAGAAATTAATGGCATTACCTTCAATTCAACTGCTCATAAATGTTTTCCTCCCTGGCAGAAAAATACTTCATGTAATCCATTCTTTGCATTTCATCCTTCCATTCATGCATTTATCAATCCATCCATCCATTTATCCATCCACCCATCCTTCCACTAACCTATCCATCTCCCCACTCATTCATTAATTCGCCATTTTTGTGCGCACATATTAGTTTTCCTACAAGTTATCCTCCAATTCAACATGTAATAATGATGTCTTTATTTACCAAGGATATGACACGAAATAGTGTAGAAACACTTATCAACTTGTGGCCCTGCTTTTTACAGCATATCACGTGATGCATGACATAATATTCTAATTATTTTCTATATGGATTTCCCCTGCAGATAATAGCATTGCAACAGCTAGCCCAGGGTAAAACAGGTAAATAACATCTAGTTAACCATCAAAACTTTGGTCATTAATATGATTCATGGTTCCTACTCCCCTTAGTTACCGTTGCTATGCCCCACGAGCTCAACAAATCAGGGGCGTAGCTTCCTTTACCCAAATACGCACGTGCGTACTTAAGAAATTTACAAATTTTTCAGATTTGCTTTTTTTTCTGTAATAATTAATAAGAAAATACTTTGCTTTTGGGATGGGAGTGTTTGAGGCCATGCGGACCCGTGCGTACTTGCCAAAATGTCCTAGCTATGCTCCTGCAAATTAGCTCGAATATTTCAGAATTGACCACCCAGAATATACCCCTTGCGAGCATTTCATTTCGTCATAATTCAAAACTCTGATCGCGGAAAATTGATTATAAATTGTTTCAATTGTTTACTGTCCTGTGAAAATTATAAAATAAGATTGCCTCGGAAACCTTGTAGTACTCTTTAAAACAGATACTGTGTAGTTGTTTGTGGGACAAGATTTTAATTCCACTGGGAAAACTGCTGGAACGGTTATTGGTTTGCTATTGTATGAGTCGGAACCATGGTGCTTATGGGTGGTATGCGCTGCTAAGGCGCTGTCTCTCGTATTTATGCCTTGTGTCGCAGGTTCGATTCTCAACTGAATCGCTTATGTGGGTCGAGTTTGTTTAATGTGTCGTTTACTGAACACCTCCCTCAGGACCCTAAGTAAACTGTTAACCTTTCTTCTCAACTTCAAGAAACCGGGGGGGGGGGGGGGGGGGATTGCTCTGCCCTTAAGGGATACCTTTATTTATGCCAGACGCGAGTTTAGGTATAGGAAAGGAAAGGAAAATTACAATTCAAGGAAATGAAACTGAGCTTGCACGCCTTTTTACGCGATGTTCGATATTCATATCTGGTCTTACAGGTGTACCTTTTTGCCGAAATTTAGTATATAAAAGGGTAAGGGGGCGAGAGTCCGGGCGGAGCATCCCCGTACAAAATGTTTAGGAGTACCCCCCCCCCCCCCGGGCTTCAAGACAACTGCAGACAGCGAGAAAAGTGCTGCAGCAGCTGGTAAAGTGACTCGTGTTGTATTGTTTAAGAAACATTGTTTCCTTTTCTTTCAGGAGACATGAAGTCATCAGAAAAAACACACCAGGAAACGGAACTAAAGTCCAAGGATTTTGAACTCATGCCAGAAGGTTTTAGGGAGTATTATGAATACTTCTTGAGTTTAATAGATTAAGAGCCATGTCTGCCTGCAAAGAGGATCAACAATCCATACAGTTCTGAATACAAAACAATTCCCTAACCATTTCTATTACCGCATGCAAAAACGGGAGAAAAAAAACGTGTTTGTATCTGATTTTCAAATACTCCAGTTTCGAGTTCTCTGTTGCTCAGGGTTAGCCACGATTCGTAGAATATTGATGTGTTTTCAGTGAACAGAGGCGGATCCAGGGGGAGGGTTGTAGGGGCTGCAACCCCCCCCCCCCTACCAAGAAAATTTCAATTAGTTTGCTGACAGTGAGAGAATGATGGCTATCTAGTAGTAGGCGTTACTTTCGCTTTCCTTGTCATTATACAACCCCCTGTTTAGAAATCCTGGATCTGCCCCTTGTGAAAGTTCGTGGAGTTTCAAAGTGTTTGTATTGTTGAAGTTGTGCATTCTTTACTTAACTGTTGACTTTACTGTTGGTATTTGTAAATTATCAGAAGTTGAAATGAGGCTAACCCTGAGTAAATGAGTCTGCAATCAAGAAACACAGCCGTATTGCACAAATTCCAAAATACCGGGTCTATTGATGGCTATCAACTTATAAGCATATGCAAATTTGACTTTCAAACTTGCCAGTTTTTCAACTCTTGAACATTGATTCAAGTTACCAAACAAAGCATTTTGCCACTCTTCATGCATGAGTATGCGTGCAAACACTCTCCAGCTACCCAGGATACTGACCACCCAGAATACTGACCACCCAGAATACTGACCACCCAGGATACTGACCACCCAGGATACTGACCACCCAGAATACTGACCACCCAGGATAATGACCACCCAGAATACTGACCACCCAGAATACTGACCACCCAGGATAATGACCACCCAGAATACTGACCACCCAGGATAATGACCACCCAGGATACTGACCACCCAGGATACTGACCACCCAGAATACTGACCACCCAGAATACTGACCACCCAGGATAATGACCACCCAGGATAATGACCACCCAGAATACTGACCACCCAGAATACTGACCACCCAGAATACTGACAACCCAGGATAATGACCACCCAGAATACTGACCACCCAGAATACTGACCACCCAGGATAATGACCACCCAGAATACTGACCACCCAGGATAATGACCACCCAGAATACTGACCACCCAGGATACTGACCACCCAGGATACTGACCACCCAAGATAATGACCACCCAGGATACTGACCACCCAGGATACTGACCACCCAGAATACTGACCACCCAGGATACTGACCACCCAGGATAATGACCACCCAGAATACTGACCACCCAGAATACTGACCACCCAGGATAATGACCACCCAGGATACTGACCACCCAGGATACTGACCACCCAGAATACTGACCACCCAGGATACTGACCACCCAGGATAATGACCACCCAGAATACTGACCACCCAGAATACTGACCACCCAGGATAATGACCACCCAGAATACTGACCACCCAGGATAATGACCACCCAGGATAATGACCACCAAGGATACTGACCACCCAGGATAATGACCACCCAGGATACTGACCACCCAGGATAATGACCACCCAGGATACTGACCACCCAGGATAATGACCACCCAGAATACTGACCACCCAGGATACTGACCACCCAGGATAATGACCACCCAGGATACTGACCAACCAGGATAATGACCACCCAGGATAATGACCACCCAGGATACTGACCACCCAGAATACTGACCACCCAGAATACTGACCACCCAGGATACTGACCACCCAGGATACTGACCACCCAGAATACTGACCACCCAGGATACCCCTCGGTCTAAGCTTCGATGATTGAACCTTAGATTTAGTAGATTTTCTTCAAAGGTATATGAAAGGGGTACTTTTTCGCTGAAATTTGGTATAGAAAAGGGTAAGGGGTCGAGAGTCCGGGAGGAGCATCCCCGTATGAAATGACCCGAAGTACCCCCCCCCCCCCCCCGGGTTTCTCTCTTTCCCGGCACTGCAATCACCGACCAACTAAACTATTTGTAGGTAGTTTAACCCCCTGGTTGTATTTGGTGTTTTTTTCAAAAAAAAAATATTTTCGTGATTGTTGAGTAAACATTTTTCGTTTGAGACAAGGAGATAATTTTACTTTTATCTGAAGTGTCCATTATAGTTTTCAAATTATCCATCATAGTTTTCAAAGCAAAAAAAATTCCTAATATATGCTAAATAAAGAAATATACTAAACGAAGAGAAGAGAGGCTTTGTTTTGAGTTGTTTCAACAGCAGAAGAACTGAGTCAAATAATTTATATACGTGAAGAATCAAGGTAAGAGTAAAAGTCGCCATCTTGTTTTAGTGTTACATTTCGGTTAGGTCCAGTTCAAACTTCAATCTTCTCATGAGCCGAACCTAATGACATATATATAGAAGACCGCCTTATTGTCCATTGTTATCATGAGCCGAACCTAATGACATATATATAGAAGACCGCCTTATTGTCCATTGTTATCATGAGCCGAACCTAATGACATATATATAGAAGACCGCCTTATTATCCATTGTTATCATGAGCCGAACCTAATGACATATATATAGAAGACCGCCTTATTGTCCATTGTTATCATGAGCCGAACCTAATGACATATATATAGAAGACCGCCTTATTGTCCATTGTTATCATGAGCCGAACCTAATGACATATATAGAAGACCGCCTTATTGTCCATTGTTATCATGAGCCGAACCTAATGACATATATATAGAAGACCGCCTTATTATCCATTGTTATCATGAGCCGAACCTAATGACATATATATAGACAGCCTTATTGTCCATTGTTATCATGAGCCGAACCTAATGACATATATATAGAAGACCGCCTTATTGTCCATTGTTATCATGAGCCGAACCTAATGACATATATATAGAAGACCGCCTTATTATCCATTGTTATCATGAGCCGAACCTAATGACATATATATAGAAGACCGCCTTATTGTCCATTGTTATCATGAGCCGAACCTAATGACATATATATAGAAGACCGCCTTATTATCCATTGTTATCATGAGCCGAACCTAATGACATATATATAGAAGACCGCCTTATTGTCCATTGTTATCATGAGCCGAACCTAATGACATATATATAGAAGACCGCCTTATTGTCCATTGTTATCATGAGCCGAACCTAATGACATATATATAGAAGACCGCCTTATTGTCCATTGTTATCATGAGCCGAACCTAATGACATATATATAGAAGACCGCCTTATTGTCCATTGTTATCATGAGCCGAACCTATTGACATATATATAGAAGACCGCCTTATTGTCCATTGTTATCATGAGCCGAACCTAATGACATATATATAGAAGACCGCCTTATTGTCCATTGTTATCATGAGCCGAACCTAATGACATATATATAGAAGACCGCCTTATTGTTCATTGTTATCATGAGCCGAACCTAATGACATATATATAGAAGACCGCCTTATTGTCCATTGTTTTTGAATGCCAAATCCCCATTTCAGACCACATGTCATTCCCTAGAGTATCGTTTCTTTGTTTAACGGTTGTGCATGAGAAGACACATGAATATGGATACAACTCGAATAAAGAATCAAGAGAATGACACGTGGTCTGAAATGGGAAAAAATTGCGCCCAACTAGATTAGGTCCATTCTCTCTGATTGACAGCACATGGTTCTAGTGTTTGATCATCATTTAAAGCAGATAATAGATACAAAGACGGTTATCAGTAGATTGAAACCCTGCAATAGACCCCTTGCAGCACGTGGAAATGCAGCTCAATTTTAAGGGCAAAACAAAAGAATTTCAGACTACTGAGAATTGGAACCTTTTGTTTTGGGATCATATTTATAAATTCGAATAGTTTTCCCTGAGGAAGCCATTCAATGTATTTTTGTATTCAATGGCTTCCTCATATAAATATGATCCCACGTGTACCCTCATGATTTTTGATTGGTTGAGAGAAAACAATGAGCCATTAGCCAAAAGGACACTAGGGGACCCTGGTAGGTTAGGGTTTGTTTGCCGAAAATGGACGCTGTCTATCCCCGCTAGGGTTTAAAAAGCTAACCAGCATACAATTCGAGCGTAGGACCCATTACTGACTACAGAGTCAGAAGTGAATTTATTATGGAAGAAAATATCTTCTAGCATTCACGTTTTAGAAAGAATGCTACTTTGAGCGTACTGGAGAAAAGCATTGGCATGTGTACTTTGATTCTGTCGAGAAATTATGGCCGTAGCTTAATTTTTCTTGGATTTATTGAGCTCCGAGTAGAGGTCGGTGTCGCCGTGAGTGTGCAGCCTTTTGATTTTCTTTAGTAGGGGAACCAAAATGACGATGACTCCGTAAAAACGCTCTCAAATGGCTTCAAAATCGACCAGACATCAAAACATTTAACAAGCTATCAAGGTAAAGCATTTTTATTCATAAAAGTAACAATTTTAGATATTACAAAATATTACCGTAAATATTCATCACAACACTACAGAAAAAAAGCTTGGGCTGCCTGTGGTTTTCCGGGTCCAGTCCATGTTCCAGCTATAATATTTATGCATATAAAATAAAAATATAATATGTTAAAGACTGTGACGTCTACTAAGGTATTTTAGTGTATTTGTTGTAACTAGTAATACTAAACACTGGCCATTTTGAGAAAACAAATTCAAGATATCTTTTATGTAAACCATGAGTAAAATAAGGATGCTTTTTAAATACTGTTTGTGTGAACCAGATCAATTTTGTATATTTAATGAAGCCTTACCTGACGTCACAGTCATTAACATATTGGAAGTATAAACCTTCATATCTTAAAGACGCATCACTCAAGTCAAGAAATAATTTAGCATTGAACTATTTACGTCATGTGCATTCAGTATTGAAGGCATTGAAAAAAGGTTATGTGCACTTTCAAAGCCCCTGTTACGCGTAGTCTTTTTTCGTGCAATTTGAGCCGCGCGCAAAAAAGTCGAATATATGATTTTTCGCATTCGTTACACTTGATTTTATAAACAACGCCTGGCCTGTCTTGAGTTCCTTTATCTTTAGGTTTCGTTAAGAAAGATGAGATGGTGTGTATAGGTTTATTTGGGAAAACAGTGTTTTGTTATAGTTTGGCACGGACCATTTTAAAAAACCCGGCTCATTACTCAGGCTTAGAACAATGATCAATAAATTTTGCCCCATGAACTATTTCTTTGCATGTCCTATGATTTTATAGTTCGGCAAATAAAAACCCACTCGAGTTAACTGGTGCATGATGGGATTCTTAATCTTTAGAGGGGGCAAATGGGTGTAGTTGAGGATTACTTCGTCAAACCCTGTTTCCCGGATGTATTTCCCAGTCTCCCGATCCAAGAGGCATCCATCAAACAGGCGAGGCCATATTCCTGTCTGTGACGAGAAGAACTTCTGCAACATCCTCCTCAACGTACCTGGCTCATCTAGAGGGAAAGGAGTTTAGAATTAATGATAATAATCAGGTGGTGGTGATGATGGTGATGGTGACAGAAGTCCATAGCTAGCTATGAAATCTGATAGTAGTGGTGATGATTGATTTTCTTGAGTTTGGTGAACTCATTATTATTATTAATAAGGCCAAACACAATAGAAAATCACAACCATGACCGAGTTTTTAAATCGGCAAGAGATTCGTCCTGATTTGCATACAACTTTAACTCAGATTTTCTCGGCGAAAAGTGCTTTTATCTTGAAAATTTAAGTAAAATTTAAGTAACACATGACCTAACTATCCTAGACCTTTGATAAGTGAGATAAAACATTCGCGTCCGACCTTTATGGGGCTAAAAAGGCTCGCCTGCGGCTCGCCATTTTAGATCCCCATAAAGGTCTCCCGCTCATGTTTTATCTATTACATAAACTTGGTCATGTCTGCCGTTTGCGGGAAGACAAAACGTGATGCATAATTAATCTGACTAGTGAACATTATTTACGCCGTTAAACTTTTGATGACTTACCTAAAACATGTTCGATAAAATAGAAGCAGCCGCCCTAAACACAAACACACAGATAAAAAATTATAAAATTTTCTCCTTTAAATTTTTCCCTCGTTATTTCTGTCTACTTTAGCTTTCCTGCTTCTTCAGTTTCGTGAATTGGTTTAAGTAAAGGGTTCCTCATATCAGGGGGAACAAGTGGTTGCACTTCTACATTCATCCCCGGATTTCTGACTGCTGATCAATTTGGTACGCTTTTTAGTAATATATACAATATGAGTGAGCCGAAGGCGAGTGATTGTATATCTGACACAACACGGACAGGAATATTGTATATTACTTATGAAACGTCTAGGTGTATACATTCATGTTCTACTAAAATTTTAAAGATAAAATTGAATTTGGCTGAGAAAATTGGAGTTAAAGTTTATGCAAATCAGGACGATTTTGTATCAGATATAATACCTCCTCCACGGACAATGATTTCTATTGTGTTACCCATTATTCATGAGGTTTATAACATTAATTCAAGTTGACGTAGCGTCACGTTATCTAATTTGAATTATTTCATCTGACAATACTAACTGACTTCAAGACCCGTTTAACTTCTTTCAGCATCTTCTTTAACATTTCTTCTTCCAAACAACACATAACGCCTATCAAAAACACAGCAGCAAAGTTGTTATCTGGTATGTTACTCATGTCTGCTGCACTTTGCACCAGGTAATCTTTCAACTTGATGTGAGGCGCCTTTGCGAGATTCTCACGAAAATGTTTCTCCATGAACGGGTTGTAGTCCACCACAACCAAAGAACTTTCTTCAGGAAGGCGTAAGAGGTGCAAACATCTTCCAGTTCCTGCTCCAATCTCCAACACGTCTCCTCCAATTTCAATTGCCTTGTCTTCAATCTCCTTGAACATGGGCTTCAAGACTTCGACAAAAACATCACTAGACTTGGTGTTCTCTGTCTCTATATTCGTTACGAGAACATACCATTTCTTGTAAAGACTGCTTTCACAAATAACATCAAAAATATTCGAGATTAGCCTTGTTTTATACAGCACCAGTGTAACTATAAGTATTACAAGCAAAAAGATTAACCCAGTCATGCCCTCCATGATATTGGAGTTCAAGTTCAAGTAAACACGACCCTATTCAATGTGCAACCATACGTAACAACAAGTATAAATATAAGCAGAACACATGCATAGTTGCATAATCGGTTACGCTAACGGTCGCGGTGGTTCGGTTCACCATCTTGGACTCCAAAGTACAGCAGTTTTACAGAGCTCCCTTCTCTCAAGACGAACATGACCCACGCTAACTTGATGATGGTCGAACGTAGATAATTCCTTATAGACTCCGGCCGGAAAAGGGCGGGGGTGCTCGTCGGAAATTTAAAAAATGACCCCTAAAAGATACCTGAGTCCTACAAAGGTGGGCGTGGCAACAAGATATTTTTACCCCTAAGAGATACCAGCTAAAATTGGACAAATTTATAGTTATTTTGTATTTTTAATAGTCCCAAAGACGTAAACTTCGAACACCTTCTGCTTGTAAAGTTTTTGAAAGCATTGTCTTAAATCTCAGATCTATTAATTTCAAGAACAGTAACAAATTAAACATATATATGAATAAAATCTCCTGATGAGTGAGTCTTTGACTTACGAAACAGTTCTGTACAGAGAGTAAATGGTTAATAATAATAATAATAATAATAATAATAATAATAATAATAATATCTTATTATCTTTAAAAATACCCTAAAAGATACCAGCTTTGACTTCGGTGGCCCGAAAAGCTTTTAGACACCCTAAACGATACGAAACCCCTGATTTTGACCCCTAAAAGATACGACGAGCACCCCCGCCCTACGATATAAGGGAGTCCCCCCCCCCCCCGGGGTAGTAGCAAAGAGTAAAAGATTTTAAAAAGTTGGCGGTGGAGGCCACAAGGCCGGAGGAGATCTTAATCGCTTGAACTTAAATGAACTTCAGGCATTGTCAGGTTGGAATGTTCTGGTTAATTTTGCAACAAGAGGTGACGCGTGTCTGATCGACAAGATCTTTTTGGAATACCTTACCCCATCAATATGCTAATTAAGACAGATCACAAAGGAATTATTCTACCAGCTGGAACTGAATTAAAGCCTCTGCGTCGCAAGGTCCTGGTGCGTGACTGTAGAAAACATCGTAAGCAAGATCTTTATCAGGCTCTAGCCCAAGAAGATTGGAATACAGTAATATCGGCAAGAAATGTGGATATAGCTGTTGATTTAATGGAGAACAAGATTAAAACTGTGATGGATAAATGCATGCCGCTTAGGGCTGTTCGTATGTCATCACGGGATCCGGAGTGGATGACTCCTTTAGTGAGATCTATGTTAAGGGCTAAGTCGAGAATCTCTGACAAAGAGCGTTTGAAATCAATTAATAGTAGAATCTCAGAGATAATCAGTGAAAATCGAAAGAATTCTAAAGCTGTGATGGGAAGCCGTGACTGGTGGAAAGATAGCGATTCACTATCACAGCGCTGTAACTCGATTTCAATAAGTCTTGACAATGACTCACTTGATCAACTTAATGACTACTTTGGTCAGTTATGTTATGATAACAACTATGAGCGACCAATTGATATTACGATAGCACAGGATGTGGAGGTTCCTGAACTGTCAGAAAGATATATCTGGAATATACTATCTAAGGTTAAACGAACTGCTATGGGACCGGACATGATACCTTACTGGATATGGAAAGAACACGCTGAATTGTTAGCGCCGGTCATCACATGTGTCTGGAACCTGTCACTATCTACTCATTCCTGGCCGAAGTCATGGAAGCGGTCTAATATCAACCCACTACCTAAAGTAAAACTGCCGAAGGAGAATTCTGACTTTCGTGGCATTTACATAACTCCTATTATTGCCCGAGTATTTGAAAAGGCAGTTTATCATGATCATGCTCATGTTAAGGGCACTATCGAAGAAAATCTCAGCCCTACACAGTTTGCCTATAGACAAGGCGGGAACTGCACAGCGGCTCTTTTAGCTATACAGCATCACCTATGTGATTAGGGACCTTAAGCACCAGGACGGGAGGACGAGGACGGCGACGTAAAGTCTGAGAAAGGACTAGGTCGAGAACGCCGTCGGTCCTCTCGTCACGTAACATTAGAGACCTTAAGATCCACGACGGGAGCGGACGGCGACGGTGGACGATGATGCCAGCACGTTTTCAAAACGGTTTTTCGTGTGCGCGCCGTCGTCCTTGCCGTTGTCGTCCTCTCCAGAACGTCACTTGGTGCTTTTTCACGTTCTAGCGAGGACTGCAGCAGCAAGGACGACGGCGCGCGCACGAAAAACCGTATTGAAAACGTGCTGGCTTCACGTTCGTATTTTGATTTGGTGAACTTTTGCTTGTTTTACCGTCCTGGTGCTTAAGTGTTACGTTGTGTGAAAACCGACGGCGATCTCGACCTAGTTCTTTCTCGGACTTTACGTCGCCGTCCTCGTTCTCCCGTCCTGGTGCTTAAGGTCCCTAATATCTCGATGACAGGGACTGTCAAGCAGTACGATTATTAACCATGGATTTTAGTAAGGCATTTGACAGTGTTAAACATGATTTGTTATCTGCAAAGTTGAAACAGTTATCTTTAAACCCTTATATTGTTAACTGGTATCATAGCTTCTTATGGGGTAGACAACAGCGTATACTTTTTAACAACCATATCAGTAGCTGGAAAGATGTCAACAAAGGTACTACTCAAGGTTCTGTAAGTGGCCCCTATTTATTTAACATCTTTTTGAATGATCTTAATATTAATCAGCATGATAAAAATGCTCTTTTGAAGTATGCTGATGATTCCACCATTGTCGCTCCAGTATGGAAGAACCTCGATAGCTCAACTTATTTGGTTGACCAGTTTTTAGACTGGTCTAATGATAATAGAATGTCTTGCAACTCTAGTAAATGTAAGGAGTTAATTTATGCGAAGAAATCTAGTGCTTTAAATTGCCAGTATACGCAAATTAAGAATATCCCGCAATGCAATAGCTTATCCTTATTAGGAGTCACTTTTCAAAGCGACTCTAAGTTTAGCATCCATGTTAAGAATAAGTTAGTTAAAGCGAATAAATGTTTATATATTTTAAGAACTTTAAGAAAAGAACATTATACTCAGAAAAAAATAGATCAAGTATTTGTAGCGATAGTTCTTCCTATCGTTGTTTTCATGTCCTAGTATTTGCATTGTTCTTTAGAATGGATCGCAGTCTACTCGTTAGCGAGTTTTGGGTCGTGTTGCGGTCTTCCCTCTTGCTTGCCGGACCTGGGTGCGGGCGTCTAATGCCTTTTATGCCCTTCGGGGTTGCCTGGGGCCGGCGAGTCGGTGGGTTGACTGGTGATTGTATGGTGGCATATTTGCATGTCACTTGTTCATAGACAAATTTCCATATCCGTCTGGCTAGTAGCTAGGTTATAAAAAACTCGTGTTTCAATTTCTTCGAACGCATGTGTTTCGAATTAAAGTTTTTGTGTCCTACTCTATATATCTGCAGTATGCCCTGTAGCAGTTAGAAGTTCAAATGAGGGTCAATCCACCACTGTCGCCGGCCCTAAGGTAGGCAGCCCGGCCTGAGTTTCGGGATGTAAACCGAGTTTCCAAGCAGTTGTGTTTTAGGCTGTGCCACGATTCGTTAACTGGCTGCAAGGTAACAACAAGTATAAATATAGGCAGAACACATGCATAGTTGTATAATCGGTGAAGCGAACGGTCGCACGAGAAGGTGTACCATATCAGGGAGGTAACGTTAGTTGACTTATTTCAAGAGACCATGAAGAACAGTGTCCCTCATGGTCTCTTGCTTATTTTAGATGATTGGACATGGCCAATTTTTCCCCACCCTCCCTCCCTTATAGTTTGGTGCAAATTAGGTAGCCCTGTGCTCCCTCTACTGCGGACTCGCATTTTCCCATAACTCACTATTTACGCAGTTGTGGAGCATTGTTGCACCTCGAATAGATTACTATATCCAAATGCTATTCTATAATTAACGATTTTTCCATTTTTATGCAGTACTCGGAGTTTGCTTTCCTCTAGCAAAAATACCAACCAGTAAACAAAAGTAAATATACTATATGCTCGATTTAAGGGGGGTAGGGTCACGTGACCTGATGTTGCAAAAGGCCTAGGCCTATTGATTTCACAATATTCATTTGACCATGACGTAAGGACAAGATACTTTAGTTATAATATGACTTGTGTCAGGGGGGAGAAGCCTTGTACCCTTTGCATGTCTTGCTATTTGAAATTTCTCAAATTTATATTCTACGCTAGCAACATTAGCAGCTGATAATTTATTCAGACTTGAACTTCAACCAATCCGGAAACGCAGCCTAGCTCGTGCGGGATCTAGCACGTGCATTTACGCATGATAGATTTTATTCCAATCACTGATTCTACAAGTGGCTGTTATGTGGGCTCCCTGTGGCTTTTCCCTGAAAACCTCGACCAATAGACCTTTTCAGCTTCGTTGTTTGTTGTGCCCATTTCAGACCATGTGATGCCACTCTTGGGAGCTGATTCTTTCATGTGTTAATATTTTAACAAAAGACCATTTCTCAAGGGAATGTCATGTGGTCTGAAATGGGCAATTTGCATACGAAGCTAAAAAGGTCTATTTGAGTGTTTGATGCGAAGTTTTCAAGCGGCCATGTTTGTTTTCATTGACAATTTGGCGCATGCGCACACGTTTTCCAGCCTGTCACACACATATAAATATATTACAGAAAATAGCACGACAAATACTGGTAAATACTGCACAGTTTTCAATTTTCTACAGCCGTTAATAATTCGGTGAGCTAGAATTTTCTTTTTCTTTTAATAGATCAACAAAAAATCGTGCTATAACTGACCCATTGATCACACAACGGCTTTGGGCGGTACGCTTTTAATAAAGTAAAAGCCGTAGCGCTGTGTAAACAAAGTGCTTGCTTGAATGTTTTAAAGATTTTTAGCCACAGGAGTTTTCCAGCCACACGAGTCCAGTCTATATTTTACGATATGCCCTAGTTAATTACAGACGCAGCAGGCTGTCTCAAAATGTCTCAAATGTGGCAATATATTGCAGACCATATTGTCTAGATAACAAGTGAAGGCAAAGGTATATGAAATTCATTTAAGACACAGCAGGGAAAGAAGGATCTGAAGTAGCCTGTATTGCAGGCGTTCTTCGTTGGTTCTTTCCGGGACGGGGAGGATTGGACCAACGAGGAACGCCTGCAATGCAGGCTAGATCTGAAGCTACAATGCAGTACCCCACAAGCAACCGCATGTACGCAACGGTATTTACTCCCTCGATGGGTTTATTTCTGTGCGCATCCTATAATAAAACAATTGACAGGGTAACAAGATAATGGTTCCAGCTGCTTTGCGTTAGGTCCGCTTCCCGTCTCCTTGGAATACAAACGAAGTTTACCGCTGGTTGTTACACTTTGAAATCCCGTCTCTTGTACGTACTGCACCGTCTCTCTGTCACAGTGACATCCATCACTAAGGAACGGCCATATTCCTAAATTTGAGGAAAGAAGCTTCTGAAATGTCCTTCTCCGAGTACCAGGGTCGTCTAGGAAAGAAGAACAACAAACCTTTAGAAGGTATTGCAGAAATCGTGCGCGCTCCAAATGGTGGAAATATGTTGGAAGTGCAAACCAAACTGCCAACTTATTTCCATACCATGGAAGTTCAAAAACCACGGAAATATCATGGAATTCAACACTTCTATATACCATGGAAGTCAACACTTCTATATACCATAGAAGTCAACACTTCTATATACCATGGAAGTCAACACTTCTATATACCATGGAAGTCAACACTTCTATATACCATGGAAGTCAACACTTCTATATACCATGGAAGTCAACACTTCTATATACCATGGAAGTCAACACTTCTATATACCATGGAAGTCAACACTTCTATATACCATGGAAGTCAACACTTCTATATACCATGGAAGTCAACACTTCTATATACCATGGAAGTCAACACTTCTATATACCATAGAAGTCAACACTTCTATATACCATGGAAGTCAACACTTCTATATACCATGGAAGTCAACACTTCTATATACCATGGAAGTCAACACTTCTATATACCATGGAAGTCAACACTTCTATATACCATGGAAGTCAACACTTCTATATACCATGGAAGTCAACACTTCTATATACCATAGAAGTCAACACTTCTATATACCATGGAAGTCAACACTTCTATATACCATGGAAGTCAACACTTCTATATACCATGGAAGTCAACACTTCTATATACCATGGAAGTCAACACTTCTATATACCATGGAAGTCAACACTTCTATATACCATGGAAGTCAACACTTCTATATACCATGGAAGTCAACACTTCTATATACCATGGAAGTCAACACTTCTATATACCATGGAAGTCAACACTTCTATATACCATGGAAGTCAACACTTCTATATACCATGGAAGTCAACACTTCTATATACCATGGAAGTCAACACTTCTATATACCATGGAAGTCAACACTTCTATATACCATAGAAGTCAACACTTCTATATACCATGGAAGTCAACACTTCTATATACCATGGAAGTCAACACTTCTATATACCATGGAAGTCAACACTTCTATATACCATGGAAGTCAACACTTCTATATACCATGGAAGTCAACACTTCTATATACCATGGAAGTCAACACTTCTATATACCATAGAAGTCAACACTTCTATATACCATGGAAGTCAACACTTCTATATACCATGGAAGTCAACACTTCTATATACCATGGAAGTCAACACTTCTATATACCATGGAAGTCAACACTTCTATATACCATGGAAGTCAACACTTCTATATACCATGGAAGTCATGAACATCATTTTTAAGGTATGGGAATATGTTGGAAGTCACCACTTCTGGCATATTTCCATGCCCTGGAAGTTGAGAAATTAGTGACGGAAATATCATGGAAGTTACTATCAACTGTATCGATCTCCATTACATCCCGACGTAACTAATTGATAAAAATTGATTAAAAATTTGCAATTGATAAGATTGAAAATAATTGATTTCAATTTACTAACTGATTATCAATTGGTATCAGCAATTGATAACGATTGATACTCACTAAGATTTTTCCGTTATCAATTGTTATCAATTGCAATCACCTGCTATCAACTGTTGAAATCATATCACGGCCGCTGTCGCGCAGAACGAAGTATAATAACATCACAGGACAGTGACTTAGCCTGTCAACACTCGGTTAAATACATTAGATAAGTACAGTATCAACTGTTATCATGATTTCATATCAATTTACTATCAACTTTATCAATTACTTTTCTATTATTATCAATTATTATCAACTGTTTATCAATTATTATCAATTGCACTCACTGAACTTTTGGCTATCAATTGTTATCAATTGCTGATACCAATTGATAATCAGTTAGTAAATTGAAATCAATTATTATCAATTGATGCTAATTATCAGTTTTATCAATTAGTTACGTCGGGATTACATTTCCATACCTTCTGTGTTTGAAAATTGGTTAACATTTCCATATGAAATATTGACTCCGCGATCCTCTCAATTATCTTTGATTCATTGACTTACCTAAAACGTGTTCAAGGAAGAACAAACAACCACCCTATAAACAACAAAGGTTCAAAGTTACCATATCAATCATGAATGAATAACCTGTTATTGTATTGGAATTCTTTTCAAAATTTTGCTTTTTTTTTCTTACGTCGTTGCATCATATTTCCCAGACGTTTCCAACGGTACAGACCGACAAAGATTACTTCCTTTATTATATCCATTTTGAAATCACTAGCAAATCCTGTAATCTGATTGGCTCTCAGTAGATTGATTCAAGCACGAATCGCACTATTTTGAGTCCGAATCGCATCTTTTTGTCAGCCAATCACAATGCAACACTAGAAAAGGTAACCAATCAGATTACAGGATTGTATGTAATCAGCCAATCAGATTACAGCAAATAAGGAACATAAAATGTAGCTTTTTTCAAGTTTGACTGCAATTTTTTGTTACAAAAAGAAACAAAATGGATGATTTTAACAGCTACTTATTAATAAATACTTTTGTACTTGTACAAATTTAGTGTCTATCTAATATGATTTCCAAATGGATATAATAAAGTGATAATTGAACTTCATGTCGTGCAATTTTGGTCTGATATCAAACTTGCGATTACAAATCACACTCCCGCTACGCGGTCGTGTGATTTTGTTATCGCGCGTTTGATATCAGACCAAATTGTACTCCACTTAGTTCAATTACCATTATGAAACAGTTGGTCTATAGCTTTATTGGAGTTCATTTGTACGGCTTTGTATGTTAAATAATATATAGATTTAGGCACTGCCTAAAAGCGGAGCTCCCATAAATAGTATATTTATTGCTAAAAACGTGACAATTGTGTGACGCGGCATAACGCGGCATAGCGTTACCACTTCGTTTGATTTTACCAGAATCCAGGAGGAAAAACTAAAAGAAAAACCATTATTTTAAGCCTTCAAAAGCATTACAAAACTTTTCAATTCGAAGAAAAATAATTATAGATTGTACAACATATGAATACATGTATAGAACAAAGGATTTCATTCAGCAAATCTTAGTAATCAAAGTTGTAAGTTTTTTAGGTGGAAAGTGAACTACACTGAAAATTGTCGAAAAATATTACTGATAAGCTTAAGCTTACATTCACTTGAACTTCACATGTAAAAAGAGACATATTCATTAATGCAAGATAATAATTTTCTTTGTTAGTAAGTTGGTCTTTGAAAAGTTTTTTTTTAGATTATCGAGCGAAATATCTTACAAAAACATAAGCTTATTTATAAAGAAAAACAAGCTCATCATTTTTGCGATTGTGTAATAGTAATAGCTGGAAAAGCCCGATAAATAGCAAATATTTGGTGTGATATGTATTCCTTTTTCATATTTCATTCAACATTAAAATAAATTATCTATAAAAATGTCAAAATATTCATATGATTATGAAACTGGAATATTGTTTTGACTTCGCGTGAGGTTCGCTGGCCGTCAAATATATTTTTTCAAAGAACCAAGTCTTTTTACTAAGTCTTAGCCTTTTTTCTTGAAATGGGATCAAAAACAAAAATTCAAAGCTTCAAATATCGCTTTTTTGGTTCACAAGTAATGAAGAAAAAGATGATAAAAATCTAGAATGCAGTAAAAACGACAAACTATCCAAGTTTTTCTGACAATGTTTGCCGAACCAAAGTCCTTGGCTTGTCTGAGAGTTTCTCCAGCTAGTTTACACATTTCTTGTCGTTTTTTTTACGAAATATTAGTTAACATTAATGAATTTACCTTCTATGAAGTGTTTTCTACGGAGCTGAAATATTATTCTTGCAGTATAATCAGGTTTTTCTGGTCTACAGGCCACTTTTTCTCTCACTGAAGTTTCAGTCACGAAACTTCATCGTAAGATTAAGAATCTTCCCTCGCTTTCCCTCGCTAAATCTTCTTTAGCAAGTCGCTAAAGTCGAAAAATTGTTTTTGTTCACTTTAAGACAGACATGACTTCGATTAAACGTATTTTTCGCATTGCAAAAATAAGAAAAAATACTTCTTGATCCATCTTTCAGTACATTATTGCAATTTTTCTGTGCATTTGTGAGTAAGCAAAGCGCGCGGGAACCCTGTGCAAAGTGGTACACGGACGGACGTATGTATGTATGTATGTATGTATGTATGTATGTATGTATGTATGTATGGACAAGGTGATGACGTAATCAAGCCATGAAAAATCAACTCGATGGGTTACCATTTCTTCTTAAGTATGGTGCTCCGCTCGCGCGGGCCTTCGGCCCGCGCGGGAGCTCCGCTATAAAATCTGCAACTGCATAAGATCACGCGAGTCAGTCACACAATGTCAACTGAATGGTGTGAATGGTAACGCAATTTGTTTTGGTTGATTGATATTTAATTAAATTTCCAACCAGAAATCTATTGGACAATCCAACAAAGGAAAGTGACAAAACCTATTGTTAAAATAGTTGATACATTAACATCACAATGGCTTTGTTTACAAACGGCGTGCATCGATAGCCATCAATGACATGGCAAGGGGATTACAGGATCCTTAGCCATAATTACCGGTTTCAAGACTCTCTTGATTTCTTTCAGCATTTTCTTCAGATCCTCTATTTCAAATGAGCACATCACATCAGCAGTATAAACAGCAGCAAAGGTATTATCTTGTATGTTACCCATGTCTGCTGCACTTTGAACCAGGTAGTCTTTCAACTTGATGTGAGGCACCTTTGCGAGACTCTCGCGAAAATGTTTCTCCATGAACGGGTTGTAGTCCACCACAACCAAAGAACTTTCTTCAGGAAGGCGTAAATAAGGCAGAGATCGACCAGTTCCTGCTCCAATCTCCAATACATCGCCCCCTACTTCTAAGAGTTTTTCCTCCATCTGATCGAACATGAGTTCGAACAATTCAAAAATCGTGGTGCTATCTTTCATTTGCCTGATAAAATACTTCATCAATTGAGCAAACCATTTCTTGTAAGTGCCGGTGTTCCTAATGGCATTAGAAAACCTTGAAAGTAATCCAGTTTTATATACCAACAAGGCTGCGACAAGCGTAGCAAGCGAGAAGTAGATTAGCCCTGAGCTGACATCCATGATTGATGCTCTGCTGAAGAGAGAAGGCAAGGGAAAGCACAGGTAGCCCAAGCGTAGAGTTAGTGAGCTGTAACGTCATCAGTTTTAACGAGTGAACGATTAAAATTTGAAAATATGCTTTCAGGAAGACTTAAATTGCTATGATTTTGAATAAAGTCTCTAAAAATGTTGTTTGGTAGTCGGAGAACATTTTAGTGATGAAATGTTGGCATGAAATTGTGTTTTTTTTTTTGAGTTTTGAGCCGTTTGAAAATTTGCCTTGCTCCGGCTTATACCTGTTTTATTGTGGGAGGGTGTGCAGCGGCGCCTTCAAAAGTTCACACCGACATTATTATGTACTTATTGACTGAGTGGGAGGTCCGAACGGGAAAATATTTGGCTCGAGGTCCTGAAGTACGGAACGAGCGCAGCGAATTCCGTGCCAAGGACCGAGAGCCAAATATTTTCCCGTTCGGACCGACCTTAACTCAGTCAATAAGCATTTTATCATATGACCACATATAAAAAATCGATTTCAAAGCGTTTTTAATAAATGCGAATCAAAATGCGTAGTTTTTACATGATTGACGGCAGCGAGTCCGAACGGCGAGTCCGAACGGGAAATTATTACACTTTTCGGAAAAGCGTACTTTTTTTGCTGACGACATTTTCCCCAAAGGTTTTCTTTAGAATCACGCGTACAGTGAAATACGGTCATATGATAAAATTACTTTCAGCTCCATATCTCCGAAATAACAAATGTCTCGGAAAATTTACCCCCAGAAATCGATTCTCCAATAAGTTTTCTTTAATTTGATGTTTTAGAGAAAATGTTTTGTCCCCACGATGCCGAGAAATAATTTTTTGACATTCGAAAAGCAAGATCTGGCTATGCGCCGAATTTCATTACAAACAAAAATCAAGTTTTTCGGGGGGAAACACAAAACATACACTTAGTGGGGAGGGGACAGACCAAATTTTACCGGAAATTGGCGCGTTGATGTGACTGAAAATCCGTGGATCAGATGGCGATCGTGAAAGTGAACACGAAACAAGCACTGTAAAGGTAAAAACTGGCTTTATTTTCTTTTGAAAACCACTGATTTTATCAAAGCTAACAATAATGAACCAGCTCGTTCGAATGGATTCTTTTTTGACATACAGTGTACTGTATTACGGCTTCTTCTCAGTGGGAATTTGTTTTCTAAAAGAAGGACACAATTTTTGAATATTCAAATGGCATGTGCCCAGTGATTTGTCCACTATCTTCTAATAGGACACCCCCCTATTGTGAACTCTCGTTATTGCACAGGAAGCCCAAGCAATGTTTTTGTACCTTATTACAAAGGAATGTATGTGGAAATATGTATCGTAAAAATAACTGAAATAATTGTCGTAGTTTGCTGTCCGTAGTGACTATTGGCTACACACAAATTAGTTGTTTATGATACATACAAACAGATAGTAACTCCGACGGACTTGACTTCTAGCTTTGAAATTATACCCCTTGGCACTTCGGAATGCAGCTCAATTTGGAGGCCAAAATAATGGGTTTCCAATTCGAGATTGAAATTCTTTTGTTTTGTCCTCCAAATTGAGCTGCTTTGATGTCACGTGCAAGTTGTCTATATTTGAGGACAAAATCCATGATTCTTCTTCCAAAGAACGCACGCCAATGTACAAAAATACGCCAGTGCAAGAAAAAAGGATCTGTACGAATTCAAACTGCGTGCGATAGAGCACATTTCGTATGGCAGTGAAAAGCTCACGGCACGAACGTGGTCGCGACAAAAAGTCTGCCAATCAAAAATCTAGAAAACATCACGGTCGCGGCAAGGCACACTTCATCTTCATCCCATTAAATGCACGCGACATGGCGCGGACACGGTCACGGCACTGACTAAGTACGCCTGACCAATCACATTGCGCGAGAAGAAAATCAGCCAATCAAAATTATAGAAAACATCAAGGTCGAAGCAAGGCACGCACAAGGTACTGACCTTTCACAGTCATACTGCTCTATAACCCCACACAGAAGCAAATTCATTCAAAAAGGTATTTGCTCTAGTAGTCGGTTTACTTCTGTGCGCATCCTATAACCAAGCAGTTGAAAGGGTAACAAGATAATGGTTCCGTTTGCTTTGCGTTAGGTCCGCTTGCCGTCTCCTTGGAATAGAAACGAAGTTTACCGCTGGTTGTTACACTTTGAAATCCCGTTTCTTGTACGTACTGCACCGTCTCTCTGTCACAGCGACATCCATCATTAAGGAACTGCCATATTCCTAACTTTGAGGAAAGAAGCTTCTGAAATGTCCTTCTCCAAGTACCAGGGTCGTCTAGTAAGGAAGAACAAAATATATCTTCATAAGGCTTCTGTGTTGGGGATATTGAGGAACCATTCATTAATTCTAGTTTTCTTTACAGACCATGAACGGCACTATCTATTTTCACTCCCTTTAAATACTGGCTCCACTCATTGAGTTAGCTTTAATGGACTACTTGGATGATGCGGCGGCCATCTTGAATCTGAATTAATGAAAAGAACTTTTTACGAGATGCCGGGGGTATACGTAGGATCTGATGAAGAAAAAAACAAATACTGGATTTCTCTTGCCCTTTTTTTCCCCCTTTTTCTACGTAGTATCAGTCATTATTTTCACATCTTGAATCACAATGCATTATGGGGCGTCCAGGAGGCGAAAGAAAACAAAAATGTCGACGAATAAAATAGAGGGTTTCGTTTATTTGTCTTTCTTTCATGTCCATTTTCTTAATTCATCTCTGGTCAAGTTGTCTAGGGGTGAAACGTTAATTTTAACCGACGCAATAAGTTTAACAAAGATTTGTATACTTGTCCCCTACCAAAATGGCCGCCGCATCGTTGTAGTGGTCCCATCAGGACTTACCTAAAACGTGTTCAAGGAAGAACAAACAACCACCCTATAAACAATAAAAGTTCAAAGTTACCATACGAACTTGTTTTTCTTTTACCTTCTCCTCGCAGCTTCTTTGCATCAGGGTTTGTATCGTATTAATGGTAGAAGATAGAGTGTTTCCCTGAAGTTTCTCACAAAGCTTCATAAATTCATCACTCGTGCATCCAACTTAAAAAGGTTTTAACAGCTGCCGGAGAAAGATTTAGAAATGGCCCGTTATTTGAAGAATTACCATTTTCTCGCAGATTATATAGTTTAATTTCCCAGCCTGATGCATTAAAGAATTATCGTTGCGTTATGTTTGTAAGTGTATATTACCAGGGTGGCACAGGGGTTACGCGTGACGCGTGATTTGGCTTTTTTTGGACCGTGATTCGTGAAATTCAAAAATAAGTCCGTGATTCGTGAATTTCAGTCTCCCCGTGATGCGTGATCTGATTATTTTGAAGACCGTGATCCGTGAAAATTCGTGTTACACACTAAATCTTTGTATCAAGGTTAGTCATTAATCGTTTTTTGTGATTCGTGAATTCATGAAAAATTTGTTCGTGATTCGTGATCAATACCGCCCCCCCCCCCCCCCCCCCCCCCCCCTGTATTACGTGCTCCATTGACTTATGGTGACTCGGTTTTGCCAGATGTTTAGCTTTTTTCACAAACATGTCGAAAAAAAGGATTCAAATCACTCAGAAACAGTTGGCTACTGTAATAAGAAAAGATCATAAAGGTCTCCTATTCGTAGCTTTTGAGTTAATTTGTATAGCTTTGAATAGCAATCGTATCAGATCACGCGAGTCATACAACCATTACAATACTCACTAACAGAAGATTAGCTCAAAATTACCGGTTTCAAGACTCTCTTGATTTCTTTCAGCATCTTCTTCAGATCCTCTATCTCCAGCGAGCACATCGTATCTATAGTGTACACAACAGCAAAGGTGTTATCTGGTATGTTACTCATGTCTGCTGCACTTTGCACCAGATAGTCTTTCAACTTGATGTGAGGCGCCTTTGCAAGACTCTCGCGAAAATGTTTCTCCATGAACGGGTTGTAGTCCACCACAACCAAAGAACTTTCTTCAGGAAGGCGTAAATAAGGCAGAGATCGGCCAATTCCTGCTCCAATCTCCAACACGTCTCCTCCAACTTCCACGAGTTTTTCTTCCATCTGCTTGAACATGAGATTGAACAATTCGAACATCGTCGTGCTATCCTTCATTTGTTTGACCCAAAGCTTTAGCAATTGAGCAAACCATTTCTTGTAAGTCTCGGTTCTCATTATGGCATTAGAAAACCATGAAAGTAATCCTAGTTTACAAACCAACAAGGCTGCGATAAGCGTAGCAAGCGAGAAGTACATTAGCCCAGGCACTGAGCTAACTTCCATCTTAGATTTAAAGCTACTAAGGATACTGTGGATGGAGTTTTGGCGTCTGGCGTGCGAAGTCATGCAGTATATTTGCATAATTTGTCATCCACATCAACTATGGTGAGGCTAAGTGAGGTCTGACCCCTGAGGGGTTGTGAGGAGGATACCGGAGGGAGTAGGGGATATGCAAACAAGAAGAATAAGAAGAAGTGCACGTGGAGGAGGGGAAATGACTGTTCCAAATTTGATTACCGGCAATGAGCCAAAAATTATGAGAAATGGCGTGGATTTTCCTGGATATTTTATTTTTATTTTTATTTTATTTGACTTAGCCTACTCTTAACGATGTTTGCAGAAATAAAAATTAATATATTAACGAATCAGTGAGAGGTTCAGTAATTTTCTAAAATTATAGAGAGGCTAGGAATCTACTACAGGTTTTCCCCAATTACAATAGATCCTAAAAACTAAAAATTCTAAAACATATGATTTATGCAGAATTGAAAAATGGAAGTCAGTTGACACTAATCGTACTAATCGTAGTTGGCTAATAAATTTAAAAACAATATTTCAAAGTTCCTTTTAGCGTTCTTGCCGTGTGACATTTAACACGTGCGCGGATCTTCAGGATCGACGTAGAGTGAGAGAAGTGCAGACTTGTATAACTTGTTTAAAAAACTCATTAGTATTCAATAGTCATTTTGTCCAATCCGATACTCATCAGTAGTCACGTGGAGAGCACTTTATACTCTATAAAGTACTATACAAATTTAAAGCGCGGGGAGGGATTTGAATTCAGCCCAGGGGAATAACGGGGTATAATACACAGACAATGGTTTTTAATGAGCTTTAATCTATATCTAAAGTTACATGTGTCTTTATATAAAGGTACGTGTGGAGATAGATAAAGAAATACAACGTTCTTATATTATAGTTCCACAGTATTTATATCATACGAATTGCAAATCATGCTATTTATCTTTGAACATAACTGTATTTGTTGGTAACCTAATTTCTTATCTTATTTATGACTATGCTTGACTATGTCAGTTCAAGTTCTATTAGCGAGTGAAATGAAATACGCAATTATTAAATATTCCACCGGGTGCTGACAATGGTTATTGAACATTAATGAGATTTTTTAAGGCATTACCATTTCATTGTTGTTGCTCAATAAAGCAAATTCCCAAGTGAAAACGACGCATCTCTTTTTATTTCAAAAGCATTTTTTAATCATTGTTTTCTATCGATATTGAACAAAATGGCTATTGAACATTAATGAGCTTTTTTAAGCCATATAAAAAACTCGTAGCACGTGTTTTATCGCTGCGCTCGGGTTTTTATCCTTGATAAAACACTGCTACTCGTTTTTTATATACTACATAACTCGTATAGAAACATGAAAAGCCCTCTATCGGAGCATGCATGACTGAAAAGAGTAGTCTTGTGAAACAACAGATGCTAATTCCGCTGTTGTATGCCCTATTATAAAACAGTTTGAATATCCACAGACATTTATTGAAACACAAGAATATCTCACACATAACAAGCCTAATGTGGGTACAAACAAACCTGGTCACTATTTTTGACATGTCATTTTCTTGAGTTTTACAGTAAACTAAGAGAAATAAGAGAAAATAAGAGAAAATAAGAGAAAATAAGAGAAAATAAGAGAAAATGAGAGAAAATAAGAGAAAATGAGAGAAAATAAGAGAAAATAAGAGAAAATAAGAGAAAATAAGAGAAAATAAGAGAAATAAGAGAAAATAAGAGAAAATAAGAGAAAATAAGAGAAAATAAGAGAAAATAAGAGAAAATAAGAGAAAATAAGAGAAAATAAGAGAAAATAAGAGAAATAAGAGAAAATAAGAGGAAATAAGAGAAAATAAGAGAAAATAAGAGAAAATAAGAGAAAATAAGAGAAATAAGAGAAAATAAGAGAAAATAAGAGAAAATAAGAGAAATAAGAGAAAATAAGAGAAAATAAGAGAAATAAGAGAAAATAAGAGGAAATAAGAGAAAATAAGAGGAAATAAGAGAAAATAAGAGAAAATAAGAGAAACCCCCTCTCTTTCCCCTCTGTTCCTTAAGGGTACGGGCAAAGGTTTTCAACTCTCGTATCAAAAATGGCGGGATTATTTCTGTGCACATCCTCTGATAAAACAGTTGTATGGGTAAATAGACTTTGGTTCCCGCTGCTTTCCGTTGGGTCCGCTTCCCGTCTCCTTGAAATACAAACGAAGATTACCGCTGGTTGTTACACTTCTAAATCCCGTTTCTTGTATATACTGCACCGTCTGTCTGTCACAGTGACATCCATCAGTAAGAAACGGCAATATTCCTGTATTTGACGCGACCAGCTTCTGGAATGACCTTCTCCAAGTACCAGGCTCGTCTAAAACGGAAGGAGAAGAAATCTTTAAGGCTTCTGTGTTGGGGATCTTGAGAGGAACCATTCATTCATGTCAGGTACAAAGGCAGGGGATGAAAAATTGCGGTTACCTTTAAATAGTATTTATTTATTCCTTCAAACCAAACCCAGTAACGTGGAAGTGGAAAAACTGAGCATCCTCCCTTATCAGGGTCTGGAAAGGGAAACGGATAAAAATATAGCGCAGGATCTTGGAACTAGAAAAACATTTTCGTGATTCGGGATATTGACTTCGGCCGTGAATCGAGAATTGCTCAGTGCATGTCCAATGTCGCGGGACGCGGGATTTTGGAAAAACATAGTGCGTGATTCGTGATCCCCCCCCCCCCCCCCGACCCTGCCTTATGAGTTAGCTTTAACTAATTCATTGACTTACCCAAAATGTGTTCAAAGAAGAACAAACAACCACCCTATAAACAACAAAGGTTCAAAGTCAGAAGATAAGCTGGTTTGCTGCCAGCTGATCTGAAAAAGTTACATATAAATGATGTCACTACAAAACTGAGGTGTCATGAAGCAAAAACTTAAAAGAGAGGGGGGGGACCTAATAAATTTCATCCTTTAAAAAGGGGGGCTTATTTGAGAGGAGGGCTTAATAGAGGATTTACAGTATTTCATTTAGGGATTTGTCAGAAATTAGCAGGGGGAAGGGGGGGGGGGGGGGTGGAAAAAGGGGGAGGGTCATAACTTTTTGAGCCCCTGAAAAGGGAGGGTCATGAAAAAATAGGAATGAAATTTCCTGACCCTCCCCAAGGGGTAGGCCTAAAATATCATGACCCTCCCCTGCACAGATAATATCTCTCAAAACAACTGAAATACGACCTGTCATTCAACATATATATTCAGAAACCCTAAATATTTATAAACCTAAGAAATGATATGAGTGTATGTAAAAGCATCTTTCTTGGATATCAAGCATTCATTTGATATATCTTACATGATTGTTCAGGGTAATGAACAACGAGGCCGCAGACGGTAGGGGGGGGGGGGGGGGGTTTAAATTCAGAGAGCCTCGGAAATGGGATTTCCAGTGTTTTGAGGAGATCTGCAAGAGCATAAATTTATGTGACCCTGCCTTTTTCACTGCCTATTGCTAGGGAGGGTCACATCATTTTCGGCACTCAATTTCAAATCTCCACCCCCCCCCCCCTCCCCCCCTGCTAATTTCTGACCAGTCCCTTATCAGAAAATGTTAACACATATTTACTGGAAAACATTAAAATCATATCAATAAAGCAGTTGCAATCTTCTGATTTGAAGTTGTTTGACCCCTCAGCAAACACGTGATTAATCGGCATTACAATAAGGAAAGTATTGTGGCGTCTATCGTGAAATACGCACGCTATCTCTAGCCAATCAGCGCGCAAATTTATAATGAGCTGTAAGGATTCTATTGTACGTAAATTCGAGTGACAACCCTAAACAGATCACGAAATCAAATATAATTATAATCAGCACATTTCAAAACTAATCCAAACCAAGCAGATCACGAAATCAAATTTTGCCTTTAGCTTGTTTACACCTCTCAAAAATATCTCAAAAAAACGTTGTCGATCGGAGATCTGAAATCTTAACTGAATCTGAGACCGAAATAAAGTGTGGTTTGTGAGCTGTTTGCTTCAAAAACTAAAAAAATTCCACCTCCATCAAGGAACGAGGGCCACAGGCTTGTTAGGCCCGCTTTATAAGGAGGTAAAGTAACCCTAGCACTAGGAATACCCTTGTACTAGCCTGGGTTAACCCAGCTTCTATACATTTTCTCTTATTTATTTGAACGCCTTTACAAGCTCACCCGAGGGTTACCCTAGTGCTAGGGTTACCGAAAAGAAACACAATAACGAGAATGACGTGACCTGCGCTGGCTCCCGGTATCAGATTGCAGATCCCCGACCATTTTTTGATCATGGTAAATAAACAAAATAAAAAAGGCGAATATGCCTCCTGCACATATTCGAACAGTTTTCGAAGATTGTACTAGAAGTTTTTTGGAGCACTTTTGAAGGCTTTAAAGTTCGCATCAGCTCACGTGAAATTAGACTCAAAAAGCCTTTAGGTTTCAAGAGGCAATATAATAACTGAATACTTTATAAATATCTTATGTTTACCGGTTTCAAGACTCTCTTTCAGCATTTTCTTCAGATCCTCTATCTCCAGCGAACACATCGTATCTATAGTGTACACAACAGCGAAGGTGTTATCTGGTATGTTACTCATGTCTACAGCACTTTGCACCAGGTAGTCTTTCAATTTGATTTGAGGCGCCTTTGCGAGATTCTCGCGAAAATGTTTCTCCATGAACGGGTTGTAGTCCACCACAACCAAGGAACTTTCTTCAGGAAGGCGTAAATAAGGCAAAGATCGACCAGTTCCTGCTCCAACCTCCAACACGTCTCCTCCTACTTCTATGACTTTTTCCTCGATCTGCTCGAACATGGGCCTCATCGATTGAAAAATCGTGGTGCCATCCTTCATTTGTTTGACCCAAAACTTCATCGATTGAGCAAACCACTTCTTGTAAGCCTCGGTGCTCCTAATGGCATTGGAAATCCATGAAAGTAATCCTAATTTACAAACCAAGAAGGCAGCGACAAGCGTAGCAAGCGAAATGTAGATTAAACCAGGCACACAACTGACTTCCATGACTGATTTCTTGCTAGAGTGGGCTGTTGATGATCTAATACTAGGTCTGACCCGTAGGAGAGAAGGGACATCCGAGGAGGTTCTGCGTCACAGGGTCTCACAGATCAGTATCGTTTTCAAAGTGGGCCACGTACTGTAAAATCTAAGCCATTCCTAGTCCAGAACTGCATGGACCCACTTTTCTCAATAACTGCGGATTAATCTGTATCGCAAAAATAAAAGGAAAACAGCGCGCGCGCACGAAATACACAGAATACTGAGATAAGTGGGACTGCGCATGCGTCACCACATCCAATCCGGCAGAAATTACTGCGAGCTATACGGGGAGCCCAACTTAGATAAAAGTGCTAGGCGAAAATAAAATCTGGAAAATATATAATTTATTTAAGAACTGGGTTAGTGCCAAGAATAGGTGCTAAATTTATACAAGTGAACAGCAAAATCAAGCAAGAACACAGTACAATATTTTTTTTCATGCACCTTTGTTTTGTGTGTCGAAAGAATGTAAAAAAACAATATCAACCACGATTTCAACGTATTTTACAACCCGAAATGCCCGAAAACCCTAGGGTGATTCATTTTGTTGAAGACTCTTTTGGCTCTCCTTTGAGGTTTTGTCTTCGAAAATACCGCGGGGAAAAGGTTTCGTTTACCGTAGAGCTTTACTCCACAGTGCTGTACAAATCCTTCGTCAGCAATGGCAAGTTCAGGGATTTTACTTTTAAAAGAAAGGATAAATACAGTTCTACATCCCATGCTAGATTCATTGAATTTCACCTTTGTTTTCCATTCATTCGCTGTTGTTTTTTTGGGAAATTCCTGTACATTTCGAGGACATTAACAGACAAAAACTAGAAGAAACTAGAGCGATTAGAACAATTCCTGTTTACAATTGGTAGGCGAAATATCTTTACGGTTCAAATAATGATTTTATTGTTAACTGCCACTCATCTGTGTGGAGAGTGAATGTTCCTTAAGGGTACGGGCAAAGGTTTCTGACTCTGGTATCAAAAATGGCGGGGTTATTTCTGTGCACATCCTATAATAAAACAGTTGAATGGGTAAAGAGCCTTTGGTTCCCGCTGCTTTCCGTTGGGCCCGCTTTCCATCGTCCCCTTGAAATACAAATGAAGTTTACCGCTGGTTGTTACACTTTGAAATCCCGTTTCTTGTACATACTGTACCGTCTGTCTGTCACAGTGACAGTTGTCAGCAAGAAATGGCCATATTCCTAACTTTGACGTGATCAGCTTCTGGAATGACCTTCTCCAAGTACCAGGGTCGTCTAAAATGGAAGGAGAGAAAAATGTAAGGCTTCTGTGTTGGGGATCTTGAGAGGAACCATTCATTCATGTCAGGTACAAAGGCAGGGGATGAAAAATTGCTAGCTTGATGGATTCATTGACTTACCCAAAACGTGTTCAAAGAAGAACAAACAACCAGCCTATAAACAACAAAGGTTCAAAGTCAGTAGATAAGCTCGAGGCTGGTGTTAACTTAACCATCCTCATCAAATGATCATGCAAGACCTCCTGCAAACAAAATTCACCACTTTCCATACATCGGTTCACTGGTCAAACACAAAGCATTCAGCTACTCAATTTCCTTATATAAATAACTTGGAAGCTAGTCTTGAGCAATATAGGTTCGAGGAGATTTCTCTGGAGAGCTAAAATTACCTTCGTGTACCTTTCATGACGTAATACGTCGGATAACCGTTTAATAATCATTAATTACCATTTCTAAAAGAACGGCTTGTTCTACAGATTTTAACACCTGAAATCGACAAGGTTTAACTAACGTTAACTAACTTATGACGTCATTTCCCCCGATAAAAAAAAAAAACACCTAAAAATCAGAAGAAAAAATAAATAAAAAGAACATTGACCTGTGTATTATGGCGAAGTTTCGAGAATTTTGAAATGAAAATGGAAAAGTTAGTTAAATTTCAGGTGCCTTTTTGGCCACCATGTTTTAGTTTTATGCGAAATATTGTTTCAAACTATCCAAGCAGCCCAAATTCGAGTTTTTCATTTACCAGAAAAATGTTAACAAATAATTACATGAAAATATTAAAATTATATCAATAAAGCAGCTGAATCTCCTGATTTAAGGTGGCTCGATGGCTCGTTGGCTCGTCGCAAATGCACGGACGCAAACAATTTCTTGGGGGAAATTTTATCAAGGCTTTTATCTGAATTAACATAAAACTCCTGTGAAGTGGTAGTGCGTTTTCTTTATTGCCTATTTTTTCCATTTTTTTACCTAAGTTTTTAAATCGCGCTTGATATCTTGAAGGATGAGTACTTTGCTCAAGGTTCAGAAAATTTGAAGAAAATCTGCGAAAGCATTTTCGAGATATTTGAAGTTGAAGTTTTGAAGCATAGAAACGGAAAAAGGAGTCAATTTTTCTTACGCACTACTCCTTCACAGGGATTTCACATTAATTCTGATTCCAGTAAAAACATACTCATTCGAAAATTTCATCTTTCTCTTAAAGCCTCGATAAATTTTTCCCCTAAGAAAATTTGTTTGTGTCTCCGTGCATGTGTATTTGCGATTTGAAGTTGAGAGGTAGCGCGCCGTGATTATCCCATTGAGCCACCTTAAAGTTGTTTTCCCACTCAGTAAACACACGACTAATCTACATTACAATGAGGAAAGTATTGTGGCCTCTGTCGTGAAATACTCACGCCATCTCTAGCCAATCAGCGCGCACATGTATAATGAGCTATGGGATTCTATTTGAGTGACAACCTGTGACAACCCCATGAAACCTAATTATCTACATAGTTTTAAATTTTTAAAGCAGATCACGAAATCAAATGTTGCCTTAATTCAAAAAACGTTGTCGGTCGGAGATCTGAAATCTTAAAATCTGAGACCGAAATAAATTGTAAAACCCAGCACTAGGAATACCCTTGTACTAGCCTGGGTTAACCCAGCTTCTATACATTTTCTCTTATTTATTTGAATGCCTTTACAAGCTCACCCGCGGGTTACCCTAGGTTACCGGAAAAAAAAAACAATAAAGGGAATGACCTTAGGCTCAGATTTCAGCCGTCCAACCCCGACAGCTGAAATCTGAGCCTAGAATGACCTGCGCTGGCTCGTGGTATCAGATTTCAGTTCCCCGTCCAATGACGTTTTTTAAAATAGGTGTAAATGGACAAAATAAAAAAGGTGAATATGCCTCCTCCCTTCTGGACATATTTGAAGCTTGTAAAAGCTTTTTGGGGCTCTTTTGAAGGCTTTAATTTTCGCATCAGCTCACGCAAATCATCATATTTAATTTTATGATTCGCGTGAGCGGATGCGACTCAAAAAGCCATGTTTCGGGGGGCAATATAATAACTGAATACTTAGCTTCATACCGGTTTCAAGACTCTCTTGATTTCTTTCAGCATCTTCTTCAGATCCTCTATCTCCAACGAGCACATCACATCTATAGTGTACACAGCAGCTAGAGTGTTATCTGGTATGTTACTCATGTCTGCTGCACTTTGCACCAGGTAGTCTTTCAACTTGATGTGAGGCGCCTTTGCGAGATTCTCGCGAAAATGTTTCTCCATGAACGGGTTGTAGTCCACCACAACCAAAGAACTTTCTTCAGGAAGGCGTAAATAAGGCAAAGATCGACCAGTTCCTGCTCCAATCTCCAACACGTCTCCTCCTACTTCTATGACTTTTTCCTCGATCTGCTCGAACATGGGCCTCATCGATTGAAAAATCGTGGTGCCATCCTTCATTTGTTTGACCCAAAACGTTATTGATAGAGCAAACCACTTCTTGTAAGCCTCGGTGCTCCTAATGGCATTGGAAATCCATGAAAGTAATCCTAATTTACAAACCAAGAAGGCAGCGACAAGCGCAGCAAGCGAAATGTAGATTAAACCAGGCACACAACTGACTTCCATGACTGATGCCTTGCTACTGTTGCTAGAGTGAGTCCGATTAGTGGATACGGTGGGCTGTCGATGGAATGCAAATAATTCTGTTATATAATATTGTGTCTATTAGATCTGACTCCTGGGTTTTGTTAGGTGGAGAGAGCGGTCAGAGGTGAAGGTTCTGCGTCACAGCTCATGATCATATCGGTTTTTTTTAGCACGTGCGGTATCTTTAGGGGTTACGTACACGATGTATAAATTTATGACAATGTATGTAGAAACTTAACAATATACAATACATACAATACAATACTTTTATTCACATTTCTATTTAGCAAGTTTACATATATATATATATATTTATATATTTTTACATGTTTGCATATTTTGCTTATATATTTTTTTTTCCAGTACTTATTTTGTTTTTGTTTTTTTAAGCAGAAATATAATTATGTTTTTCGAAATGTTTAGTATCTAAATGAACCGTTAGGTTTTCTAGTTAGATACTAACATTATGAGTTACATTTAGATGAGCTAGTACACACAACAATAAATATATCAATTTACATAAATTTATAAAGAACGAAGGAAGTATAGACTTTTGAATTTTAATTAAGATTAGGAGAGTTGAGAAATATTTGATTAAGTTATTTTAACATAGGCTTTAAATTTTTTTCGAGGAATTTTGGAGTTCTAACAAAAATATTTTTAGTTTCTTAGCAAAGGACTGATGAGTATTAATTTGTTTTAAAGGTAGTGGCAGTTCTTTCCATAAATCTGCTGCCATTGCAGCAATAGCGAAGCGCGCAGATACTATTAATAGACCAAAACTCAGACAAACAAACCAAAACTGAATCTCGAGGGATTCGTAAAAAGTAATTTTCTTTTGTTTTGAATGCAAGAATTCATAGAATAAATTATAAAATCAGACAAACCTGAATACTGACGTCATCTGTGCGCTTCGCTATTGATTGTTTTCCAATATTGGTTCTGAATTTCATTTTGTATATATTATTTTTTGATGCATATCTTGTATTATATGAATGAACTTCTTTCGCATATTTGAAATAGCTTTCAAATATGTCTGGCAACTGCTTTTTGTGCCATTGGTGAATAAATTTTAGAGCCTGTAATTTGTAAATATTATGTAATGTTAATATATCAAGTAAGTTTAGTAATGGTAGTGCACTAGGAGTATTTTTACCATATAGAGTAGTAAAAAACATGACTCTAGCAATATGATTTTGTTTTGTTTGTAGCTTTTTTAAATGAATTTTGTAGGTACTTCCCCAGGCAACTATGGCATAGGATATATATGGATAAATCAGATTGTAATATAACTGTTTCAGTTGTTTTAGTGAGATGTAGTGTCTCAGCTTATAGAAAATACCAATACCCCTTGAAACTCGTGAGCAAATGAAAGAGATATGATATTTCCAAGATATTGTATCATCAATCATTACACCTAGGTATTTTATATGGTCCTTTTTTCCCAATGAGACAAAAGTTCCATCATCATTATTTATTTTTATATCTGGAGAGTATGTAAGTTTTTTCCAAGGAGACTTGATGATCATAAAGTTAGTTTTTTTTAGATTAATTGATAGTTTGTTTTGGTTACACCATTTTTTGACTTTGATTAACTCTTCATTTACTAAGGATTCTAATTCAATAATACTGGTAGAAGAAGCAAATATATTTGTATCGTCTGCAAAGAGTCTGAAGGACAGTTTATTTGAGCAATTTGATATGTCATTAATGTATAAAAGAAATAGAATATCTAAGTTCAATAGGTTTCCAATTCTCAGGAGATTGAAATTCTTTTATTTTGTCCTCTAAATTGAGCTGCTTTGATGTGAAATATGAAAAAGTGAAAGATTCGTACTACAGAACTTACAATAATGCAAAATCTTGTTTTTGCTGAATTATTATTTTTCTTTAGTACAGAATCTTTTACTTTCCTGTTATGTTATGCATGTGAAATATAACCTATTGAACTTAGATATTTGAAGTTTTATATAATTAATTCACCGCGGAAAACTAGAGTTTTTGTTTTTTTATGGAAAAAATGACCTTCAGTCATTATGACGTAGCGTTCCTATGGTAATATTATACATAATCGGTCCATAACAAAATTTATCCGTTGCTATGGTAACATTAGACATAAGATGCCATCAGTTCATAAGAAAATCAATCCTTGGTTCATAACCTTTGAGGTCACTGGTGTATCAGGTATCAGTTTTCGAGCTATTCATAGTGGAATTTACCCATTGTTTCAAGAACTTCAAAAGCCTATGGAGCCACCTTAAAACGGCAGCTATAGAGCTGTTAAGTTGTGACGTATTTCCGGGTCCAACCGCTCACAAAAACCGCTAAAGTAAGGCGACAATGTTCTCAATGAGTTAACCTCCACCGGAAACGATTAGAACTTTGGACAACAAATCCTGCCATGAGGAAAAAGTAAGAAAAATCTTTATAAAACTGGTTTTCGTTTTGGACCCGGAAGTTGTTTTTCCATACGAATGACGTCACACTTAACAGCCCTATTTCAAAAAAAGGTTGGTGAAGGTTTTGTTGCATGTTGCTTGTTGCATGTTGCTTACAACAACACAATACAATACAATACAATACAATACAATACAATACAATACAATGCAATGCAATGCAATGCAATGCAATGCAATGCAATACAATACAATACAATACAATACAATACTTTTTATTTCACATTTCTATTAAATATATATACATTTATTTACAGATTTAAATATTAAGATAAGAAAAACAAAGAGACTACACTTTCATCCCGACAAGCCTGTTTCGTGATTAACTCACTCTAATTAAAATCCCCTGAAGATTTATATTCCACTCTACTTTTATGTATCGAGCACTGTACTACGGAAAAATCGAAACACAGACTTCCCATTTACAGATTTATATATTTTGCTGTATTTTTTTTCTCAGTACAAGTATTTTGTACCAAACTTGAAATGTATTATATTCATATGTAAATGATAATGTAAATAATATCATAATAAATAATATAATATCAATTTTCCTCCCTGTCCCGGGGGTAAGGGGGTGGGGATTACAATTGACTAGTGAATCACTTCTTTGCATGACCAATCACAAAGCGCCTAATGAAGTATAATATAATCTTTGACAGGAGACTCGTCACGTTATCCGTTGGTAAATAAATATAGCTCTGGTTTACACTACTGAATCCTGCTTCCTGTATGTATCGCAATGTCTCCCTGTCACAGTGACAGTTATCCAAGAGTCGAGGCCATATACCTAACTGTGAAGTAATGAACTTCTGAAGGGTTCTTCTCCATGTACCTGGTATATCTATGAAAGATGGAAAAAATATGTTTTGATTGAGAAAATATTTGATAGTTGTGTTTTTAAAGTGCATATCACCCCTGATACAATACGGTCAGTACTGATTGTACATGAAGTAATAAATAGTTGAATGGTAAAATATTTCCTTATTTGAGTGATGAAGGTTTATACTTTCAATATGTTAATGACTGTGACATCAGGTAAGACTTCATTGAATATACAAAATTTAACTGGTTCACACAAACAGTATTTAAAAAGCATCATTATTTTACTTATGGTTCACATAAAGGATATCGTAAATTTGTTTTCTCATAGCAACTAGCATGTAGTGTTACTACTAGTTACCTAACCTGACATCACAGTCACTAACATATTGGAAGTATAAACCTTCATAACTTAAAGACGCATCACTCAAATCAAGAAATATTTTACCATATGACTATTTACTTCATGTAGAATCATTACTGAAAGTATTGTCACTTTTTAAAAAAGTGTTTGTTAACAATTTGAATTGTTAACACTTTAACTTTGTTAAAACAAAGGACAGAGACACACTCATGAAAAAATTAAAATTATATTTCATAAAAGGACCTTATTAAGGACACAAGACAGCTTCATGTGTCTCTCTGTGAGACAATCAAATCTTGGGAGCAACATGCAGAGCACAGAGAAGCAAAAAAAAACATGCATGAAGCTACTTCATTACACTAGTGTTCATTGTACTCAAGTCAAATATATAACCAACTGAAGAAACTAACATGAACTTATAAATTTTAACAAATTATGAATGATTTATTTAAATAAAATTGCATTTCGCCATATTGCCTAGACATAACAGTAACTTGCATGTAACTAGATGCTATTTATAACCTAATTTGTCAAAGTGCTTACCCAAGACATGTTCCATGAAGAACAAACAGCCTTCCTGTTATGAGATACAGAAAGAAATTATCATCAAGAGACAACATATAATGATGAAAAATATGTAATTATGGCATAATATTAAATGAATTTAGTTCTTAAATATATGCATACCCTGTCCATAGTGCAAGGAGTGAAGTAATATGGCCCCCTTACCCCCACCCCCAGAGGAATAAATGGGACAAAGCAGGTACTTTCACAAAGTCCACAAATACACGAGAGAGTTGGGCTTCTTTCGTGACAGCCTTGTCCTCACTTTGTATTGGAGAATAATAGAGGATAGTTTATCTCCAACGAGCACATCATATCTTCAGTGTACACAACAGCAAAGGTGTTATCTGGTATATTACTCATGTCTGCTGCACTTTGCACCAGGTAGTCTTTCAACTTGATGTGAGGCGCCTTTACGAGACTCTCGCGAAAATGTTTCTCCATGAACGGGTTGTAGTCCACCAAAACCAAAGAACTTTCTTCAGGAAGGCGCAAGAGATCCAGATAATTGCCTGTTCCAGCTCCGACCTCCATCACGTCTCCACCTATTTCCATAGCTTTATCTCCGATCTTTTTGTACTGATCCACGTGAAGCTTCACTCTGAAAGGGTGCCTTTTGAATTTCTTCCTAGACGATGCATATTTCGGCTTCAAAAAGTCAGCAAACCATTTTTTGTACGAGTTCGATGCACAAATCTTGTCCAACAGCTTTGAGATCAGGCGAGATTTGACGAGGAAAAATACAAAAATAGCTAATGAGACAAAAACTATTGCAGCCCGTGGAACAGCTAAGGGTAGTTCTAGAGCCATGATCAGGATTCATGCATTCGAACATGAACTTTCTTTGACAAGAAACGGCTCGATGGTCGTCACGCAAGTATTCTCTGCCACAGGAAGCCCAAACCATGAATCATCGTGTTCATAGATCTATTGTAGTTCCGGCCCTTGAACCCCATGATCCCCGTTTATTTCAGTGCATTTTCAGCTATGATTATTGGATAAGCCATATTTCGTTGATTCTTTTTTACATCCTTTTTGGCTTTGTGGGCAGCCGCCGTTACCACCCACACCTTCCAGCTGAGTTGATCGCCTTCCCCGAAAGGAATTATGGGTCACTATTTTTGGTTAGCATTTGTCGAGCATTTTCCAAGTATACAATGTAGACTTTTCTTGTTGATTGAAATAAAATTCCGCTATGAGTCCGACTTGTGTTTACGATTAATTTAAAGAAGAAAGAACTCGTATTTCATAAATTCTCTTGGCAGAATAATGGGAAATGCTAATCAAAATACGATGTCGGATCCTCAATTCTGATTGGTTGACCTTGAGTTTGTTCTGAAGTTCAACTCAGCTGGTTATAAAGTTGTGTTGGGAGTATGAGAATCGTACCAACTCACCCTCCCCATCCAAACTCAACACTACATATATCCCTTCCCCCTCCCCCTGCAATGTTGAGATAATCAACATATTATGTTGGGGGGGGGGGGGGGGGGGGAGAGGGGGCGGGCTGATAATAATAATAATAATGGGAGTTCTTATATAGCGCATTTCACATCGTCTCAATGCGCTTTACAATTTTTTAACCAGTGGAGGACTTTACGGGCTGCATATTAAGGCGCTATTAGCAGCCGTGCAGCTTACAATCATGAGTGAATTGTTATTAATTAGTGTTATGCCTCCAAATTGGGATAGGCTGTTGAACCGGGAGACAATCCCCTACTCTTACACGAATAATTCAACAGGTTCTTTTATGTCCCCCATGTACAGGTTAAGGAAGGGTTGGGAGACAGGGCCTACGGTTTAAAGTCCTTATCCGAGAAGACTTGAAAGTCTAACCATTTGTAGATGTGATTACAAAGGCAGCACTTTCTCCTCAGTTATTTTAAGACCCCGAGTGTTGGTCCGGCCGGGACTCGAACCACGACCTCCCGCACAACAGACCGACGCACTTACCAACTGAGCTAATGATAAGAGTGACGGGAAAAGATATTTTTTGAAGGTATATAAATGTCACAAGAAGTGTAGTAAATAATGTTTTAGTTTTGGCCATGGCACCTGTTAAAACACCAACGCTTCAAAAACAATACAAACTTAACCTTTGGTCGAATTAGAACGAAAATACATGGACGAAAATTGACTCTCAGACTTCGATAGAGGTGTGTACGTCACTGTCATGCGCAGTCAGTCCAAAAAGGCTCCCACAAGTTAAGGACAGCATACCAAAATCAAGAGAGGGGGCACCAGTTGACGAGATTTCGTGGGTCATCGGTGATGGTATGTGAGACTGACTTTGATGAGACTCTAGTTATGTACAGCTATTACAAAAAAGGTTGACAAATATGTGCAAAAAAGAATGGCAGTTTTCGTATAACCGTGAAAACGTCAAAGGTAAGGAAGTACTGTGCATTCTGATTGGCTGACCAGCTAGTGATCTGCACACTGTGATTGGTTCAGCGGATGTCGTCAATTCTGTATGGTGACGGCGCAGCCGTGCTGTGACTTACAAAAATCTAAGAAATCTAGTCATACAAACTGTACTTCTTTGCAGACTAACTTAAGATCAGTCGTGCAGTGCTCCTTCAATACTTTTTCTCCTCAAACCAAGACCATATACCTACTAATTAAGTATTATACCAGATGCGTTTGTTTAAATTCCTTGTGTCTTCGCCTTGAGTATTATTTATTTGCTCATACATACTCAGCAGTGCCTAAGGAATCGACCAATCAAGAGTGCGGTCGAGTTAGTGGACGTCAGTCAAAGCGTTTCCATAACAACTTCGGGAAACAGTTTTCAAAGGCAATAGGGCTGCGTGGCTATTCTAAAAATAGCCCGCTTAATAGATGCATGACTCAGAATAGTGTAATATTATACCGAGGAAAAAAACGGAGAAACACATTTTATTTATCTTGTGTTACAAAGCATTGCTTTTCAAAAAAAGTTGTTATTAAAAACGAAACGGCAGAAATCGGACTCAAGGAGATGAAAAATTCGGTTTGTTTGTCTGAGATTGACGTCACTGCCACGCAGCCCTATTGCGCGTGCCTCAGTATGATATGGAATGTCATGGAAATGCCTTGATTGATGTCGACCACATTTAACGCCTATTCTATCACACTGGCAATTCCGCCAATGTTGTTGAAAGCGATTGTAATATGAATCAAACTAATAATTTTATTCTCAAGGGGATGGCACATTGCCAAAACAGGAATCATTATACCCTATTGGGACCCCCTTCCCCTATGCACAGCTATGTGGAGCCCAAACTGACTTGAAACTTGAGAGAGGTCACGAAAGAAGAGCGGTTTTCGTATGAGTAGGAAAACGATACGGTGAATTCATAGCCTTAGGCCCGGTTTAGACGTCGGATTTCACACGTGCCAAATCCAATGCAAATGGGCAAAACCTATTGTTTGAATTTATTTGCATTAGATTCGGCACGTGTGAAATTCGGGGTCTAACCTGGGCCTAACTCACACTGTAGTTCTACCATTGATATCTCACCGTAGCCGTAACTACGCATTTTGATTGGATGAATTACTGAAAGACAATGGGAAGCAGTTTCAATGTTACGGCATGTAGCACCGTGTACGTGCTGTAAGTCAGTGCCGTATGTTTCCTACTGGATACGAAAATCACTCTATTATTATACACATGCTTCTACTGCAGCTACAAAATCAGAACATCCCAAAAATAAAAATTTCTAGCTACAATTAACAAATTTCCGATGGTTTAGAGTGTCCTCTTATTTACCACGATATGACGTCAAAAGTTGGTCAAAATGTTATGTACTAACGAGGCGTAGCCGAGTGGGTACATAACTAATTTTGACCAACTTTTGACGTTATATCGTGGTAAATAAGAGGACATACCACGCAAAACTATCGGAAATTTGTTTTTTACCATAACAAAGTCAAATAAGAGATCCAAAAACGAAGAAAAAGTTTGAAAGAAAAAACCGTTTGAAGCGCGCGCTTGCTCCTTGAGCGAGAGATTCGTCATTTATCGGTATATCCTCTTATTTACCACGGCTCTCGGCCAATCAGCGCGTGAGAAATTTCACAGTTATGGTCAAATCACTTCTTTGCATGACCAATCACAAATAGCCTAATGAAGTATAATATAATCTTTGATGGGAGACTCGTCACATTATCCGTTGGTAAATAAACATAGCTCTGGTTTACACTACTGAATCCTGCTTCCTGTATGTATCGCCATGTCTCCCTGTCACAGTGACAGTTATCCAAGAGTCGAGGCCATATACCAAAATGTGAAGTAATGAACTTCTGAAGGGTTCTTCTCCATGTACCTGGTGCATCTATGAAAGATGGAAAAAATGTTTTGATTGAGAAAATATTGATGTCAAGTGGTGTCATGTGATATGATGTCATATCATGTGATGTCATGTCATGTCATGTGATGTCATGTCATGTCATGTGATGTCATGTCATCAGTGTCATGTCATGTGATGTCATGTGATGTCATATCATGTCATGTCATGTCATGTCATGTCATGTCATGTCATGTGATATGATGTTATGTCATGTCATATCATGTCATTTCATGTTATGTCATGTGATGGCATGTGATGTCATGTGATGTCATGTGATGTCATGTGATGTCATGTGATGTCATGTGATGTCATGTGATGTCATGTGATGTGGTGTGATGTGATGTCATAGTATGTGATGTCATATCATGTGATGTTATGTTATGTGATGTGATGTCATATCATGTGATGTCATGTCATCAGTGTCATGTCATGTGATGTCATGTGATGTCATATCATGTCATGTCATGTCATGTCATGTCATGTCATGTCATGTGATGTGATGTGATGTGATGTGATGTCATATCATGTGATGTCATGTTATGTCATGTGATGGCATGTGATGTCATGTGATGTCATGTGATGTCATGTGATGTCATGTGATGTCATGTGATGTCATGTGATGTCATGTGATGTGGTGTGATGTGATGTCATAGTATGTGATGTCATATCATGTGATGTTATGTGATGTCATCTGATGTCATGTGATGTGGTGTGATGTGATGTCATAGTATGTGATGTCATAGTATGTGATGTCATCATGTGATGTCATGTTATGTGATTTGATGTCATATCATGTGATGTCATGTGATGTCATCTGATGTCATGTGATGTGGTGTGATGTGATGTCATAGTATGTGATGTCATAGTATGTGATGTCATCATGTGATGTCATGTTATGTGATGTGATGTCATATCATGTGATGTCATGTCATATCATGTGATGTCATGTCATATCATGTGATGTCATGTGATCTGATGTCATGTCATATCATGTCATGTCATATCATGTCATATCATATGTCATGTCAGAGGGGCTATATAAGAGACTAGTATGGGAAAAAGTGGTGGGGCTATATAAGAGACTAGTATGGGAAAAAGTGGTGGGGCTATATAAGAGACTAGTATGGGAAAAAGTGGTGGGGCTATATAAGAGACTAGAATGGGAAAAAGTGGTGGGGCTATATAAGAGACTAGTATGGGAAAAAGTGGTGGGGCTATATAAGAGACTAGTATGGGAAAAAGTGGTGGGGCTATATAAGAGACTAGTATGGGAAAAAGTGGTGGGGCTATATAAGAGACTAGTATGGGAAAAAGTGGTGGGGCTATATAAGAGACTAGTATGGGAAAAAGTGGTGGGGCTATATAAGAGACTAGTATGGGAAAAAGTGGTGGGACTATATAAGAGACTAGTATGGGAAAAAGTGGTGGGGCTAAGATTGGAAAATGTATAAGAGACTAGTACTAAGGGAAGAGGGAAAAAGACCAGCCCCTCCACCTCCATGGTCCATGACACTAGCCTGCACTTCAATTAGATTCTATAATTTACCTTTTCTACCAAAGCAAAGACCAAAGTACTTACCCAACACATGTTCCATGAAGAACAAACAGCCATCCTGTTATGAAATACAGAAATAATTTTTTAACATTAACCTTTTCCAAAAAAAAGACAAGGATATTTTTTTCAAAATTCATCAAAGGGAATAGGATTTTGTCAAAATTTTGGAAGTGAAAGATGTGAAATATATTGGATTGGGATACCTATGGTTGATCAGCATTCTGATTGACTGATCATGGACATCAGTCATTTGAACCTACATAGGTGGTTGAAGAGGGGAGGAGAGGGGAGGGGAGGAGAGGGGAGGGGAGGTGAGGACCAGTTTTCCAATGACTGATGCATTTCAGACCCAGCATGGGTTCCCCGAGTACATGAGTTGATGTGATGTAAATCTTCCATTAACCTCAGGGGTATATCTAGGGGGATCCTAGGGTGTATGTGACCCCCAACCCCCCCCCCCCCCTCCATCCCCTTTTGTAGAAAAGGAGTGATAAATAATTAAACAATGTGACTGCAATAAAAAATAATGGGATTTTGATATTATGTATAATGTCCAGAAGCATCACCTGAACTTTCCAACTAGCAATAACTAGCTTTGGTTCGGCATTTCAGAAGGCAAAAAACAACCCACCCCCCCCCCCCCCCCCCTCTAGAAAATCCTAGTTACCCCCTGAACCTTACCGGTTTCAAGACTCTCTTGATTTCTTTCAGCATCTTCTTCAGATCCTCTATCTCCATCGAGCACATCATATCTTCAGTATAAACAACAGCAAAGGTGTTATCTGGTATGTTACTCATGTCTGCTGCACTTTGTAACAGGTAGTCTTTCAACTTGATGTGAGGCGCCTTTGCGAGACTCTCACGAAAATGTTTCTCCATGAACGGGTTGAGGTCCACCACAACTAAAGAACTTTCTTCAGGAAGGCGTAAGAGATCCAGATACCTTCCCGTTCCTGCTCCGATCTCCAACACATCTCCTCCAATTTCCAGAATTTTATTTCCGATCTTCTTGTAATGATCTACATGAACATCGAAAATGCCAGGATGGTTCTTCACAGACGACGAATGCGTCTTCATCAAGTCAGCAAACCAACTTTTGAAGGAGTTTGATGTACAAATTTTGTCCAACAGCTTTGAGATCAGACGAGATTTGACGAGGAAAAATACAAAAGTAGCTAATGAGATAAAGAGTATTGCAGCCTGTGGAACAGCTAAGGGTAGTTCTAAAGCCATGATCAGGATTCATGCATTCGAGCATGAACTTTCTTTGACAAGAAACGGCTCGATGGCCGCAGGTCACGCAAGGGTTAGCAGCCTCAGGAAGCCCAAACCATGAATCTTCGTGATCATATATCTAGTTCCGGCCCTTGGACCCCATGATCCCCGTTTATTTCAGTGCATTGTCAGCTATGATTATTGGATAAGCCATACTTCGGTGATTCTTTTTCAGAAGCTTTTTGACTTTGTGGGCAGCCGCCGTTAAAAAACACACCTTGTAAAGTTGTGTTGGGAGTATGAGAACCGTACCAACTTACCCTCCCCATAGGCCTATGTCACGATGGCGTGACATTATAAGATGTTTTTTTTTTTTTTTTGGAAAAAGAAGTTTACTATCAAATTTGTCACATCGATATTAGTGAAATTGCAAAGCTTCGTTAAGGATTGCCCTTAAATTGACGAAGCTAACATTTTTGAAACTAAGAATTTTTGTGAAATTTTTGCAAAGAAATGTATGTGTCTAGACTGATAACGAGGCTTGCTGGGCAAACCGTACATTTCTTTGCAAAAAATGCTTAGTTTCAAAAATTTGTATCTTCGTTAGTTTAAGAGCAATCTTTTTACAAAAATTCGCAATTCTACTATCATGGATGAGACAAATTTGTAAACTCTTTTTTCTTGTAAATCAAATATTTTATAATGTCACGCTAGCATGATATTGGTCTATCCAAACTCAACACTACATATATCCCTTCCCCCTCCCCCACTGCAATGTTGAGATAATTGACATGAGTGGCATGGGGGAGGGGGGGGGGGGGGGGCTGATAAGAGTATAATATAAATATAAATGTTAGCCTCCTTTGCAACGTCGTCACGTCGTCACGCAATGACGACCCTAAGACCGTCTGCATAGGAGGCTATATAAATGTCAGAAGGTAGAAAATACATCTGTGGGTTGGGAATCAGTAATACGATACAAACGTAATTATAGTCTAGTAGAATAAGCCAATTGACATTTTAAGAATCGTTATCAGTGCGCATGCGATTTTATCCCGAATTTCTCACCTTCTTTTGTTCAAACCTTCTTTTGTTTTTAATTAAACAAAAGAAGGTGAGAAATTCGGGATAAAATCGCATGCGCACTGATAACGATTCTTAAACTGTGAATTGGCTTATTAGAACGACGTCCATACACGGACGAAAATCGACTCTCATACCTCGATAGAGGTTTGTACTTCACTGTCATGCGCAGTCAGTCCAAAAAGGCTCCCACAAGTTAAGGACAACATACCAAAGTCAAGAGAGGGGGCGCCAGTTGACGAGATTTCGTGGGTCGTCGGTGATGGTATGTGAGACTGATCTTGATGAGGTTCTAAGTAATATACAGCTATTTCAAAAAAGGTTGGTGAAGGTTATGTTGCATGTTGCTTGCCAAGATGAAATGAATTCGATATGTAAATAATGTCAGCACAGAAGAAAATATACCGGAAAAACGTGCAGACAAAGTTTAGGAAAATTCCATATCGTTGACTTTCGCTGATTGGATTCACATGACCCATACTGCATTTTGGGCTTGGGATGCAAGATGTAACAGGCCCACAGGTACCTTAGTACATCGTACCTAGAAATGTTCCCTAGGTACCCTACTTTCATTTTATGGCGTCAGACAAAATATGTAGAAGGTGTGCTACGTTTCTCAATTTCTAGGCCTCTTTTAGTAATTGGCTCCTAGTCTGGCTCTAGTCGCTCTAGCCCAAGCTGGATTAAAAACGGGATTCCTGTGTTGGAATTATTTTAAACTCACCCCAGTCTTTCCAACCGTTAGCATCTATCGTCGTCCAGGGAAACAAAATGGCGATAAATAAGATGTGAAAAACTGCCTCAAAAGCAGCCTTTTTATTAACAAACCGTTAATTTAAAAGTTGTTACAGTACATTAGTAGCTATCAAGGGTCGTAGGGTCTTCAAATGGCTTCAACAAGCAGTTTACAGTCAGTGAGGTCGCCTACAGGGACTGATAGTCCTTCAGAGACAGGTTCTGCTAGTCCTGATAGCAATGCTTCTGTATCTGCTGTAAAATCCCCGACTTCTCCTAAGCCGTCGGATGGTGCTGCTAACCCTGCTGCTCCTTCAGCACAACCGCCAGCTAAAAAAAGCGAAGCGCCAAGAAGAAGAGGAAAAGGTAAATATTAAATGTTAACGATAAGAACGAGTTTGAAATATATTCGATGGGTTTCTTTTTTTTTCTTTTTTTTTTTTATACTTCCCACTTTACGTTTGTACATTTGAGGACTGATATTCTTGAAATATTGGGAAATTTTCTTCTTTATATGAGAGGGGTATCACATTTATACGCAACTGTTCAACCAGTAAATAAAAACAAACAAAGCCCATGTTTTTGCAAATTTAATTGTTCAATATTGAATCCATAATTTATCTCTTTCAGTTCCTGATCTCCCTGTGTTTGAGAGACGAAACTGGTTAATTCATGTACATTATGTGAGAAAGGAGTTTGACAAGTGTAAGGTACATATGTCATACTGCAGATTTTTGGGACCATTTTAATAACTATAGATGAATGTTTATTATTTACCTGAGGTGGGATGAATGAGAAATGGGGACTTAAATTGTCTGTAACAGTTAACTACTGGAAAGGAAGCAACAAGCCGCATTAAGCCAGGCCCCAAGTCATCGTATGCTTATTCAAACCATGTATGGGTTCAACACAACAGCAATATCATCGGAATCAAATTTGCATGTTCAGAAGTTTTTTTTTACTGGGTTGCTATGGTAGCAAACCAGTCTTAAAATGAGATCCGTTTTTCGGGCGTCAGGTAGACCATAATTTCACACGTCATGATTGGTCGAGAACTTGTAAACAATGTCCAATGTAGTTGCCACAGGACATCGATGTATTTATAGTTTTTAGTGTAGAGTCACCATTAATTCATTCGTTCAGGGTTCGTGAAGTACTATTTTGTTTGTAGGCATGTTGCGTACTATTGTCTTTAGGTTTTTTAACGCTACGCTTAAACTACTTACAAACACACACGCCGTACGTGGTAGACACACACTAAAAGATGTTAATGAGCGATTTTGGAACGGGTTGGTCCACATACTCAAAGAGAGAAGTCTGAGAATCTGTGAGCTATCTCTGAGAATCTATGAGCAAACTACGGTATGAGAATCGTAGAACTAGACAAACTAGTCAAAATAGACTAAGAGAATCTATAAACTACCTAGCTATGATCAAACTAGATCTTACCAGATCTCAGATACAAAAAAATATACTGAGACAAACTACAGAACGAGAGACAAACTACAAAACGAGTGACAAACAAAGCTTTGATGAAAGCTGACTCCAAGAACTTGTAGAAGTCAGACGAGCTGATAGTGATCTACAAGAAAGCGAACTGCCAAGACTCCTTGTTGAATATTTCCATTTATAAAAATACAGAAAACAAAAACTGAGGGAAAAACAAATGACCAGTTAAACACATTTTGGCTAAGAGTATTTACGTTGATAAAACGTTTGTTTTGCAGCGAACAGTTTCGATACTGAAATAGATATGTTTATTTCATCAGCTAGTCTTGAAAGGTACTCTAGTAGGTCAAGTAGAAATATAATATGCGTTGACGAGTCAGTAACGCAACACTATATGTCTTACTAGAATTTAAAATGGTTTTTAATGAAAGGGGACTTTGAACCCAAAAGGAACACTTTGGTAAGAAATAATAGAGTATATAGGATTGGTGAGTGGGCGAGCTCTCGCACAGGCAACCCAGTGAACGCTCCAAGAGCGTCTAGTTTACTTTAAATTTGCTTTTTGACTGATATTTCATGAACTAAGCAAATCTCCATTAAGCGCACGCCAGTTAATTCCAAAGAATTCTCATATTAGATCAGATCTGTAGTGATGTTAACAATCTCAAAATTTCCAAGCTTTTCTCAATCATGAAGATGTGATTCGAATTCCTAGGAATTCCCAAGAAAAGTCAAGTGCTAAAATTTAATTTGCATTTTTGAGAATTTTTGGGAATCCTAAAGGCCCGTTTACACTAGCAAATTTATCGCGCGACTTGAGCGGCGATTTCAATGGCGATTTTATCGCGACCCAAATTGCAGCGAGTTGCACTGAATTTCGATCATGTTTGAATTGGCGGCGACATAACTGCGATCCTCGCCGTGAAATCGCCATAAAATTGCCGCTCAAGTCGCGCAACAAAGTTGCTAGTGTAAACGGGCCTTAAGAATTCTTAAGAATTCCTAGGAGTTCTCAGAAAGTTGGGAATCCATTTCACAAGGGGACAAGGTCCCATTAGGGTGTGATCTTAATAGAGAAACCACTGGACATGATTTATTATGCAACTGTTAAAAATGCTTAATTTTTGGATCAAATAGAATTAGGCTTATTTAGAGACAAAGGTGCATCTGCAAGTGAGAAAAACATTAAGGACATTACATGTTTACTGGGTATCTGCCCTCAAAAAATGATTAAATTTTTTAAATTGGTATCTTAGTTGGATAACAACAGCCCTTACTTTACATTGTTACCCTTTATTTAACCACACATTGCATAAATGGAATGACTAATTAATTGTATACTGCAGGTTCTCATCAAAGAACAACTCTTTGAGACACAAAACATGTGTGAATATGCCTTGTATGCTCAAGGTAAGATAATAATTTTAATAAACAATTATTGGATGAGGTTGAGCATGATATTATAAATTACAATATCAAGATCAAGGCCGTGTTATCTGCCGAAGCCAAATGCTTTGGCCGATAAAATGGCTGAGGCTTTAAATATTTTTTGGATATCATGGAAAAAACCAAATTCAATAATTGTTTTATTATACATTTTGTAAACCAGTTGTAAACCAGTTGTCTGGGTCATTTAATTACAAAAAAATTGATATCATTTTATTTCATAATTCTTTTAGCCTTGATTTTTCGTCAAGAAGGTAAAATCCAGGAATCACTGGATTTGTTCCAACAAACAGTGAAAATCAACCCCTTTAATGCCGATAATCTTAAGCAAGTGGCAAGATCTCTGTGAGTACACTCATTATAATTATTACCACTTTTACCCTATGAAGCAGCTTTGCAAGGTGGCACTACTATATCTGTCCCTGGGTGTTCCATCTGTTTCTGGGTGTCCCATCTGTCCTTGGACGTCCTATCTGTCCCTGCATGAGTGTCCCATCTGTCCTTGGACGTCCTATCTGTCCCTGCATGAGTGTCCCATCTGTTCCTTGGACGTCCCATCTGTCCCTGAGTGTCCCATCTGTTCCTAGGTGTCCAATCTGTCCTTGGATGTCCCATCTGTTCCTGGGTGTCCCATCTGTCCCTGGGTGTCCCATCTGTCCCTGGGTGTCCCATCTATCCCTGGGTGTCCCATCTATCCTTTGGTGACCCATCTGTTCCTAGGCATCCCATCTCCCACAGGGTGTCCCATCATGATCAGTCCCTTCGTCCATGGCACCAAAAGCATACCCTAGACTTACATGCGAAAGTTAATCAACCAAGATACAGGCATACATTACAAGCTCGTCCACTTCTTATCTCAACTCCAGTATTTAATGATCATAAAAGTTGTTCATACTTTATTTACATGTTAAAAAGCTCATAATTTTATTAATCATTTGGAATGTTATCTGTATTCTAGATTTCTACTTGCAAGACACAAAGCTGCATTGGAAGTGTACAATGAAGCAGCAAAACTGAGCACCAAGGATTGGGTTAGTACATGAACTAAATACCTCACTTGACCAAATTGCTCCTGCAGTAATTGTTGATGGCATTATTACTACAACAGGGCCTGAAATAACAGCAGTCAACGCCAGTCATAATTAGTTTTAGCTTGGTATTACATGTACCTTGTTTCTGTGTCAAAATGACTGGCAAGGAAAAGATTTCACCAGACAAGGTTATTTATTCTGTCTTGAGGATGTCTCACTGGTAGTGATGTACTAAAATGATGTTATGCAAATGGCTTTTAATACTTGTTTTAGAACGTTTTTCAGTTGACAAACGTATCTCTTTCTCCTTCACAAAAAAATTGTCCTGTCATTTAAATTTTTTCCTCCCTTTTTTAACAGGAAATTTACCACAATCAAGGTACTGTATTCAAATATGTTTTGTATAGATTCTAAATCTTTTATTTTATGTCGTGATACAGGAAGTGACATTGCCAAATCTCCCTCACCAGAGGCTTTAATGATTATGGCAAGGGACTAGAGAACAACATGTGACTGTACACACATTAAACAAACTTTTTTTTTTTTTTTTTTTTAACATATTTATTGGGCATATAAGAATAAAATAATACAAAAACTATCTATGTATTCACACTTACAGCCCTTTTCTTAATTCTGTCCAGACCCTTAAGTCCAGAGGTCTGGCATTTTAGCTTCCCACAATCAAACTACTGTACAACAAGTCAAGTTCATACCGATCACGAATGATAAATAAATTCATGTGTGTCACAGGAATTTCCTTAATATCCCTTGATCAGAATGAACTTAGCCCGTCATAAACATGTAGTTTGTTTGATGGAAGCCAAAATGACAGAAATTTTAATTAAAATGTCTGGACTCGGTTATTTAGGTTGCAGAACATTAATATGAAAAGAGCTGTAGCTATGAAGTGGGAAAACACTAGATCTACTCTGTTTCTTGATTTGAAGATGTCCTTTTTAACTGCTAACTGTTTATATTTTTAGGTGTTTGTTATCTTTATTTGAAAGATTTTGAGAAGGTAAGAAAAATTATTATTCTCTCTGTCGTTTGAAAAATATTCACTATAAATTTTATTTATTTATTATTTAAATTAAAATTTCAGTTAATACATTTATGAAGAAAGTAATAGAAAGTGCATGTGTATGTTGTGTGCAGTTTTACACTCCTTTCTGTGACCTAACTGACTTCAGATGTCTGGTATTTTGACTTCTATCAATCAAATTTAGGACTGGCCAAATTCATTCCGATCACAAGCGATAAAGAAATTCCCATGTGAAAATAGCTGTATAGTCTTGGAAATTTCCTTATAAATATGATCATGGAATGAACTTTGAATGAAAAGGGTTGTAAAGCATACTGGGATTGGCAGAACACCAGAAAATTTGTAAAAGAACTAGCACTCTGCTACATCAGGGTTCGTCACTAACTTTTTTAAGTAATAACTAGTCTTTGGGCTAGTCACTGTGGATAATCACTAGTCCCAATGAAGGTCTTTTTCCCACTAGTCCACAGCAAACCTTCACTAGTCTGAGACTAGTAGATGTATGTTAGTGTCAAGCCTGTACATGTTGTGCTACTCAATAACTTCTCGAGTGCTCTACCCATTCTCACAATGATGCTTTACAATGACATGTACATGTATAACACTGAGCACTCATAACACAAGGGTCAATTCTTTTCCTTTCATAAAATTCAAAACTATAATATTCATTTTAATAGTTTTCTTTTGGAAATGGAATAAAAAAACATATTTTAATGTGGCATGTGCCCCGACCAATCAGAATGCAAGATTAAGGACCGTTATTTTGTGTTTGTTGCTTTATTAGGCAAAGGATTGTCTAAAGCATGCCATTCAATACCATCGGCATGATGCTTCATTTCTTCAGCTCGGCAAGATCTACCTGATGGAGGGGGACATTGAATCAGCAATTGACACTTACAAGAAAGCCATTGAGTAAGTTGATTTCTATCAAGTCCCTTCTCTTTTCTTCAAATTTTATTGAGACCTTCAATTTTTATCAAATGAATACCACTTTGAATGACGTCCATCATAACCCTTTTTTGTTGCAACGGCAAATTGTTGGATTCCACCCAGACAAGCTATTGAGAAAGGCTGTAACATTATTTTCTTAATTAATTTTTTCCTCATTTTTCATTTCTCATTTTCCATTTTTTCTTTTTAACTTGTGGATACGAATTCAGCATAGAAGCAAGTTATTGTAAGATGTGTTACTCATTTTCTCACTCACTCACTAGGACGTTAGCAGATCAATATTTACACTGTAATCATTTATCCATCATGATGTACCTTAGTTTATTTTCGATTTATTTATTTATTTATTTAATCCTATTTATTTGTCTCATTATGTAATGTTTATTAATAGATTTTCTCCAGAAAACCCTGATTTGATGACCACTCTTGGTTTACTTTACCTCCAGGTATGTCAACATGTCATTCAGTTATTCTCTCAGTCAACATGCTAGAAGTTTCATATTTTGGTTCTAGGTTGAGTGAATTAGAAGCTATTATATTCACACAAACTTCCATCCTAATTTTCAAACTTCTCCTTAAAATGCCTTTAAAATGGAGCACTTATTCACCATTTTCCATACATCGGCTCTCTGGTCAAACAAAAAGCATTCAATCGAGGCTCCAAGGTAGATTCAAAGGATTATTCAAATTTGAACCTTGCAGCCTCAACAGAATGCTTTGACTGTTGACCAGTGAACTGACGTATGGAAAATGGTGAATAAAGAGAGGGGGAAAGGGACCCTTTAGACTGTTAGCAGACACTCTATATTCCTTGGACACTGTCTGACTGTACGTACAGAACATTTGATAGCTGTAAATATGTTCTAGTTGATTTGCCCGTCTAAGGATTAGAGGTGGCTTCTCCCTCGTCAATCCAACCACCTTTTGGGGTTCTTTGTACCTAACATGCTTAGTTAGCAACTAAAATTACAGTAGATGTAGATTGACCAAGTAAAACAGTGACGCTGTTTACATTCAGATGAACAGAGTGGAACTAAAAAAATGAAATGAAAATCATTTGAAAAACAGAGCATTAATCAAGTGTATTGTTTGCTTGTTGCCAGATTGGAATGACTCAAAGAGCATTTGAATATCTAGGGAATGCAATGACATACGACCCAAGTCATGTCAAGGTGAGTTAGATATTCGATAGAGCAATTTTGACTATGGAAAAGTTACGGCATGGACCATGTCTTGCTAATTATAATGTGTCAATGCCATGCCTTGTATGAAAAAAAGCAACCTTAAGATTTGCCAAATCTAGGACGGCGACGTCAACCGGAAGTGTAAATAACTTTATTTTGGGGTTTTGCGCCTTCAAAGTGACTGTCTTCCCTGTGGATGAGTGGACTTTACTCACAATGTTTTAAATGAAATCCCTGATGAACAGAACTGGGCCAAAAGAGACATTCTGTGACATACAGTGTACCCGGCGCATCGTGTCATAACCGTGCCGTGTACTGTGACTCATACGAAATCTGTTCACCCATTTGAGCAGCCGCTGTTGGCCAACTGGCCACTAAATCGAGGTTGGCAACTTTGAGGTTTTACTGTATGACTGTAATGTGACCATTGCATTGAGGAAGATTTGGTGGCCTAACGGCTAGTGAAAGTAAAGTGTTTGAGCACTAAACATTGTACTTGTATTGCGCTGTCATTCTCTTGGTATTCTGATATATAAATGTGGGCATCCTTGCAAATGCCGAAGGGGAAAGCTTACACTGTGTATGTTTTCTTTGTGTTTTAGGCAATACTTGGTGCAGGATCTATGATTCAAACCCATGGTGATTTTGATGTTGCTCTCACCAAGTATCGTATTGCTGCATCCAAGATACCTGAATCACCGCACATGTGGAACAACATTGGAATGTGTTTCTTTGGCAAGAAAAAATTTGTTGCGGTATGTAACTATGCCAGTCCTTTTCGCCCCTCCGTAAAAATCAACAATAGACCTCATCGGCTTGGGCGTAATGTTGTCCCATTTCAGACCACGTGTCATTCCCCAGAGTATCATTTCATTGTTTAACGGTTGCGCATGAGAAGATACATGAATATGGATACAACTCAAACAAAGAATCTTATTCTCAATAGAATGACACGTGGTCTGAAATGGTACAACATTACAACCAAGCCGATGAGGTCTATTCTAAATTCGATTAGAATACGTCTTAACCCCTCTTTCAAATAACGACTCATCCGTGGCTTGCTTCCCTGCTTCCTTCTCTTTCTTCCTTACCAATCTTTCACTCTGGCTTTCTTCCTTAATTTTATTCCTACTCTTCCCTGGACCTCTCTCTCCCTTCCTTCCTTTCCTGCAGTTTCCCTTCCTTCCTTTCTACTCATTCTATCAGACCTCCTTCTTTTGGTTCCTCCCTCCCTTCCTCCCATCTGTCTGTCCCATCCTTCCTCCTTTTCCATGGTTTGTCTAGTATCCTTCCCTCATTTATTACTTAATAATTCATTTTCATATTTATTGTACCAACAAGATCCAAATATTAAGATGTTTAATTCTCTTTGGTTTATTCAATTACTTTCATTTTTCCTAGGCTATAAGTTGTCTTAAAAGAGCAGCTTATATGGCTCCATTTGAATGGATCATTATCTACAACCTGGGTCTAATACACCTGACGATGCAACAGTATCCTTACTCTAAATTATGCAAAGCTAGAGCTTCATGTGAGGTCACTGAAGATCAAACCAAGGACTTCTTGCTTAGCAGATCGCGGGAAAATATGCCGCTACACTTGCTCCTTCAGTTCAGACATGAAAGCACGAAACCTCACATTGCAGGACCTAAATGTCATTTCCAACAAAAGTTGTGATAGATATCAGCCTAAATAGAGTGAAGTCACTTAACCCGTGAAATAGATCTTAGACTGATACACTTTAGTAGACCCTAATTCCATTGTTTTCTTTTGTGTCTATTTGACTATTACACTTCAAAAAGCAATTTTTATTTCACGGGTTTAGTGACTTCACTTTATTCATAATATTTTTATGTACTCTTCCTTGATGATTATCCAGATATGCTTCTGCATTTCATTTTCTTAGTGCAGCCATTACACTAAAACCTAAACATGGACAGCTCTTCCAGCTCCTGGCCATCGCATTAACCCATCTCGATGATCATGACAATGCTAAACAAGCCTATGAACAAGCCATCGCGCTAGACATGTAAGTCACACGACAAAGTCTTCAGTAATTATTTTTTCTTGTTCTTAAATAGGACGCGTCTTGCACAGTTTATGCGGTCAGTTCGTGTATTACGCAAGACGCGTCTTATTTCCCCTAGCCTGCGTAGCGGCGCATTGGGGGAGGGGGGAGGGATGGAGGAGGAAGTGAAGGGGCTATATTCCCCCCCCCCCCCCGTATAAATAGCCCTAATGAGTGCGGTTTTTCCTTTGGTTAATCTCAAAGCCACAATTTATTATGAGCAATGTGAAAGAAGAGAATGATGCGCAGACTGTTGTAGAAACAACTCAAACATAAAAGGTGTTGTTTGTAATAAAGGCAAGGCTTAAAATAATGGCTGATCAGTCGCCGGTCATGATGACTGGCCCAATTAGTTTTAATCAGTCATACCACATTTCTGGGTTAATGTTACTGGTCAAAATGACTGGCAAGGAAAGATCTGACCGGACAAGTTCCAATAGCCAATGTGCATGAGCTCGAAATTATAGCACAAAGCATGATGGGAAAGTGAGTTCTTACGCTTTTTTGGCTCCTTTACAGTGCGACGCGCCTTACCGTAGCCACCCAACAAACTTTTGTACAAGTACGATAAATCACTTCTTGCAAAGAATTTCCACATGAAAAAGACTGCCTACGAAAGTATTAAGTGTTAGCAAGTCAAAAGAGCAAAACTGGTTTTAGAAATAGAGGTTTTTAAGCATTTTCTTCAAGTTCTTGCTCCGAAGTTCAAATCTTTGCGGTAACAACAAAGCAAGTTCACATGCAAATTTACAGATTCTCGCTTTCTGATTGGCTAACTTGTAAAAAAGTTTGTTGGGTGGCTACGGTAAGGCGCGTCGCACTGTAAAAATTCATCTGACAATTTTTTCTTCAACATTTTTTATGGAAATAAAAGGATTTCAGCAGACGAAAATAATAGAATAATTTTTTTTGATAGTTCCTTTGATTTCCCTGTTTCATTTTTAAAGAACTCACTTTCCCAGAGTGCTTTGTGAGCTTTGATGCACATTGCCTATTCTGGCAGGACATTGTCCGATGCCCGGCTTCTATAGGGTTCGTGTTACTCCTTAAACTCCTTGAAAACTCCTTGAATTTATACTCTAATTGCGCACGACTTAGAGAGTCGACCTAGTGCTTTCAAAGCAGGTTCACCTTTTGCAATAAAATCCAGGTGAGTTCGCGTGAGAACTGGTCCTCTAAACCATCTTGAAAACTTGTTTTTGAGTCCTTGAATACTCCTTGTCAGAATACTTATGGAATTTTAGATTTATTTCGCAGTACGAACCCTGTTCTAGCGTCTCTGAGTTCATTTTTTCTTCATTATTTCAGTGATGATCCAGCAATAACCCTGAATTATGCTATTTTCTCGTATAACATGGAGGACCGTAAACAGGCGTCTAGACACTTTGCTGCTTACGAGAAAAGAATGGAAGTCTTCAGGAGAACTAAAGGGAGTGATATTGATAGAGAGGTAAAGAGTACGCAGGAATCCTTGACACCCGGCCCCTTTACTGACTTACTACTTACTACTTAAGTACTGACTTACAGCACGTACACGTTACGACATGCCGTAGAGCGGTTTTCATGTGAATGGGAAACGTACGGGCGGTACTGACTTACAGCACGTACACGGTACGACATGCCGTAGAGCGGTTTTCATGTGAATGGGAAACGTACGGGCGGTACTGACTTACAGCTCGTACACGGTACGACATGCCGTAGAGCGGTTTTCATATAAGTGGGGAACATACGTACGGTACTGACTTACAGCACGTACACGGTACGACTTGCCGTAACATTGAAATGGTCTCCCATTGTCTTCCAGTAATTCAGTAAATATCTTTGTCAACAGATTCTTGAGACAGCCAATCGTCTTGGCCCTGCTTTACAAGTCGGTGAGAAACTAGTGTGGGATGCTGAAGCCAAAACGACCCGCATTGCATCATCCAAGGAGAAGAATGGCAAAAATAATTCTTCCCCTGGTGCTACGCTTCCAGATGACGGTTCTTTTGTATGAAAGAGCAATGGAAAATTCAAGGGCGGATCCAGGAATTTGTTGAGAGGAGGGTCCAAATGTATACTTCATACAAAGTTTACTTCAAACCTGTGCAAAACTAAATTTTAGGATAAAACAAACAATGGAACCTTAGGTATGACAGAGGGTCTGGACCCCCCTGAAACTCCCCCTGGATCCGCCCTTGATAAAATAATGTAAAAATCGCTAATATTCTCTTGTAAAATTAGGCTCCAAATGTTACTAAATGTAGTGCAGTTTTTGAGTGAGAAATCTCAGTTGTTGACCGTCACCGCGACACTTTGATGATTTTAGTTTTGAACCAATCAACGTGCGAAAAAACATACGCTATCCAATCACAGTGCTTTGTTCGTTTTGGAAGCCATTTGAGATTCACATCGCCTGTTACAAGGTGGTCGGGGTAACTCTATGCACTAGCTTCCACATGTTTTCTCTTATTTATTTTAACGCGCGCACCCGGATCACCCTAATGGTAGGTCTACCTTGTTAGGTAAAATCGATTTTAAAGTCAAATTACCGCTAATATCTTGTAATTTGACGGTTTCCCCTGGCAACTAGGGTTCCACGCTACGCATGCTCAAGTGATGAAAAAGTGGGACCTTATTTCCTAAAATATGTTATATTTTAATTGTTTTTTTTCTTGTCAAGCATAATTTTCATTAAGATTTAAGATCACGTACCGTTAAGCTAATTTCGAATCAAATGGAACGAAATATAGTATATTTTACAAAATACCGTCCCACTTTTTTATCACGAGAGCATGCGCTTAGAGCAGTAGTGCGAGACTCTTGATGCGTGTAAACGGCGAGGTATCTTTTGACCCTACCTGGCGGGTAACCCTAGCGCTAGGTTAACCCTCCCTCCTTGTAAAGAGGCCCTAAGATAAAATCTGCTTTATAGTTCATATATAAGTGTGTATACAATATATTTAATAGGGTATTTACTCGTGGATAAAGTGTAATGTTTTTTCCACTTTTAATCATGTGCCATTGTAAATAAATAAAAATCAACCAACCAACTTTGTTTAATAGAGGATAACATTGACAGTAATTCAACTGATAAACTCGTGGTCTTCTTTTAACGTCCCTAGTTCGGAATAGAGACCGTCGGGACCGCCATTAATGTGGTCATCCGAGCCACGCGAAGGTCTAACTATTTGCAGATGTAATTACAAAGGCAGCACCTTCTCGTCAGTTATTTTAAGACCCTGAGAGTTGGTCCCGCCAGGACTCGAACCACGAAAGTCCGGTGCTCAACCAACTGAGCCATCAACCGGGTGAGCTATACTGTATTTACTCGTTTGAGCGCCGCACATGAGAGCAAAATATCGCCTAGAAATAAGCGCTTCCCCCGAATGAGCGCCGCAAACAAACACTTAAAATTTAATTAGCGCCGCGGCGCTTAAACGAGTTAATGCAAAAAGCTTTTCATTTGTGTCATTGTTGCTCCAAACTTGTGACAAAATCATGTCGAACTAGATAGAGTAAAGCTACTTTCAGATATTTACAGAAATGTCAGTTTTTCTGCTACATGATCAAAATATCACCTCTCCCAAAGTGCAAGGCGTTATATCTCTAAACCGCATTCACAAAATTTTGGTCGCATTTGATATTTCGTTCTTTGCCCCCCTCCCCCCCTAAAAGAGGATGTTTACGAAATATTGAGCTTAAGGTAAAAAAAAAATAAGCAGAATCAGTATACTCAAAGGGGTGGATCCAGGGGAGGGGTGCAGGGTTGCGCACCCCTCCCTGGGTCGACTTTTTGTCCCTACTTCAGCCAATCAGAGTGCAGGATTTGTGATAAACCATTGTTAGGTTTATACTTTTATACTTTTTTAGCTTGGGCTACCTGTGCCATAATAAACAAAATCCCGTCTTCTGCTCAAGCTTCCGGCGGAAATTACGCCACGTCTTTAGGGATCTTGGCTACCCATGAAACAACGCGTGCTATCAAGGTAAACAAGATGGCGGAAAATGAGCTGAAAAAACGTCGTAAAATTTGAAAATAAAACTACAAAAATATGGAATGGGTTGGCGGTTTCACAAGGGTAGACGATCAGGAAAAGAGGCTACTGCTTGAAAGATTCTACTACAGAGGTATTTACCACAATGAAGCTCTACATCTTGCATTTTCTATTTTTGAATTCGAACTTCTTGCTGAGTTTTTGGACTAGAATTTTAGTACAGTACAAATTATCTGACAATGAGTTGGAGCAAAAACAAAGGGAAAAACATATTGAATGAGTGCGAATTAGATTTTACAGTAAAAAAGGAGCTTATATTTTAATCTGGATAGTTTTTTTAAGCTGACGTTCAAGAGAAATTGAAATAAGCAGAGGCGCATTTAGCTACCGTATTTAAAAAAAAAATTGCGTATAAAACTTGAGCTTCAATTTTATTTTGTTTTTGAAATATTTGGTTGGTTAAAGTATTTAAAGCTTTTCTTACCTCTGAGGTCCAGCAAGCAGACATGCAAATTTTGCTGCAGTATAAATTCAACAGGTTGAGATAAGATCTTATAACATGCAGCAAAAGGGTTTTCCAGTGGATTTTGAACATCCTTAGAACTCAAATTCGTGGGTTTTTTTTAACATTGAGGTTTGCGGAAATGCCTGAAGAGGGTATCTTAGCATTGCATATTGATAAGATAATACAGTCAACCCTTGCCTTGTGGATTGGACAGCCCAACAAAATCCCTTCCAAAAGAATTGACAAAGAAATGACCATAATAAATTTTCACTATAATTGCAGATGCTCACCAGTAAGGACACCAAACGGTCCCATTAGGGTGTCCGCTATTAAATGAGACTTGACTGTGTATGTGCAGTGCAACTCCACATGACATTTTTTGATGTACTACACTTCAGCATGTTTCCAATAATGGGACATTTTGTCTAGAAAATTTTAACCAAAATTTCATCCTTTTATAAATAGTTTTTTCACGAATCTTTCCTGGCCATATTTGTCAAACAACAAAATAATATTAGAGGCTGTTGTGATTTGTTTCTCCAAGCAAATGTTTCTCGCAAAAAAATTCCGACCTCCTGGCGTTGTTTCAGGGTTTGATCTGTGAGTTAGCCATGCCCTGACTTAGATCAGCCCAGAGGTTGTTTCAGGGTTTGATCTGTGAGTTAGCCATGCCCTGACTTAGATCAGCCCAGAGGTTGTTTCAGGGTTTGATCTGTGAGTTAGCCATGCCCTGACTTAGATCAGCCCAGAGGTTGTTTCAGGGTTCAATCTGTGAGTTAGCCGTGCCCTGACTTAGATCAGCCCAGAGGTTGTTTCAGGGTTCAATCTGTGAGTTAACCATGCCCTGACTTAGATCAGCCCAGAGGTTGTTTCAGGGTTTGATCTGTGAGTTAGCAGTGCCCTGACTTAGATCAGCCCAGAGGTTGTTTCAGGGTTCAATCTGTGAGTTAACCATGCCCTGACTTAGATCAGCCCAGAGGTTGTTTCAGGGTTCAATCTGTGAGTTAACCATGCCCTGACTTAGATCAGCCCAGAGGATGTTTCAGGGTTTGATCTGTGAGTTAGCCATGCCCTGACTTAGATCAGCCCAGAGGTTGTTTCAGGGTTCAATCTGTGAGTTAGCAGTGCCCTGACTTAGATCAGCCCAGAGGTTGTTTCAGGGTTCAATCTGTGAGTTAACCATGCCCTGACTTAGATCAGCCCAGAGGTTGTTTCAGGGTTCAATCTGTGAGTTAACCATGCCCTGACTTAGATCAGCCCAGAGGATGTTTCAGGGTTTGATCTGTGAGTTAGCCATGCCCTGACTTAGATCAGCCCAGAGGTTGTTTCAGGGTTCAATCTGTGAGTTAATTAACCATGCCCTGACTTAGATCAACCCAGAGGTTGTTTCAGGGTTCAATCTGTGAGTTAACCATGCCCTGACTTAGATCAACCCAGAGGTTGTTTCAGGGTTCAATAAAATTGATGAAAAATTGATGTGTTCTATTTCCCTCTACGGGTGACCCCAGGACATATTCCTGAAATTTTCAACTAAATATTATTATCTCAATTTAACTTTCAGTTAAAAACCAAATTCTTCAATATCAAAGCGGCAGCATTGGTCTGTTTCCACTCTACACCAAGACAGATGACAAGCAGAAAGCCCGTGAAAGCCATGTCAGGGAGAACATATACTGTGCTAAGGCAATATGGGCACTTGGCCAGGCATATAGGTATAACAATATTATGCATACATACTGGAAATCAAGAGTGGACATCTACATGTAGCATTAGTGCACTTGCCTCTCACATGTGGGATCTCAGGTTCCATTCCTGGGCTTGACATCATGTATGCAGGAGTTTGATTAAAATTTCATTCACGTCTGATGAAAGAGCTATACTCTGACTGTTTCTTCTGTATATATACATATAGGCACATGGATGATAGTGAGGGAAGGAACTATGAACTACAACAGAGTGCTGTCAAGTGTATGCGAGGGATACTCTTCTGTTATATGAGACAGTCAAGCAAAGTAAGCAAGTACAACATATACATTGACATGGGTTAACTTTAGCTAGCTATATCTACATTCAGTTTCCAGTTGTCCAAATATTACAGTGTTGCTAATAGATGTATTAAGATATTTTTTCCCTAAAAACTTAAGGTTTCAGGAGGGGATTTTAATACAGCTGTACATGCTACCTCAAATTTTGCACCGACCTTAGTATAATATTTTGCCATAAAAGTATAACTCTTGTGAAAGCTAAATAAACATAGTTTTTGACAATATATTCAAATTGTTTATGGCTTCAAAGATTTAAAATTAAATTATTTTGTTTTAAATGGCTTTTCACCATTCTGAATTTGAAGAATTCCTGGACTTTCAGAAATTCTGCTACGTTGGTCAAAAACACATTAGCAGACTATGTTAATGATTGTGAGGTCATATACCAATTACATACACTGCTTCATGGATAATTTCATAGAATTCATATAACTTGTCTTTTGTTTTGAATTGCCAGCTGGAACTTTTCAAACGGAATCAAAGAAGTGAAAACTCTCTACATGTTATCTTTGATATCAACACTGGAGATGCTTTATACCAGGCTGATGTGGAATATCCACACCTACAGGTACATGAATGAATATGCTGCTTTCTTACAACCCTAGTTGGGAAGCAGGGGTGGCGTAGCGGTGAGAGTGCTCATCTCTCACCAAGGTGACCCAAGTTCGAGCCTCACTAAGCTCGGTGTTGTATGTGAGCAGAGTTTCCTAGTTGGTTCTTAGCATATCTGATGAAATAACTGTATTTATTTCAGGATTGAAACTGCTCACTGCCAAATAATCTTTTTTATATCAAAATGAAATTTTGGTTATAGAGCATTTTCACCTACTCACAAAGTAGTCATATGATTGTACCAAAGAAAAGAAATTTTCTGCAAATTTCTTAGTCCTGCTTGGTTCGCATTCAAGTCTTACAGCATGGCAGTGTTCACATATTACACTATTAAGCTTATAGTAATTAAACTTTGAATAACTAGACCTCAAGTCATTTACTGAGTCTTTATAATCAACACGTAGTAAAAACGAAAAAAAAAACGAACCTCATCTTAAGACTAGTTTGCCACCATGGCAACCCAGTAAAAAGTGCTAAATGTCACTGTGAATCAAATTCATTTTAGCAACCACTAGCTAGCAAAGTGTTTGTAATATCTCAAATATTGTAATTGTTTTTACAGATTGATGCTGTGTCCCTATATTTACTAACATTAGCACAAATGATTGCATCTGGGTTACAGGTAACACAGGAAATTTTGATTTATTACATGGATCTTATTGGATAAAATACCCATATTCTGAAGCCATGGTGAAAGGGGATTATTTACATGTATCTCCAGAAATTATAAAAGAAAATAAAAAGATATTCATCTACTCTCCTCTCACTTTCCACTCAGTAGCGGATCCAGGGGGTCTGGGGGGGTCTAGATGGGTCCGTGCGGGACTCAAACTAGCGTCGCATTTGTGAAAGGGGATGCATTAGGAGTTTGAATTTCAGTGCAAAGCTTGTATCCTGAGTGTTTTAGTGAGAGTGTCCTTAGTTAACACTGTCTTGTCAATTCAACTCTTCTCAGATCGTCTATACCAGTGATGAAGTGAATTTCATTGCTTGTATGCTGAGTGTTTTAGTGAGCATGCCCTTAGTTAATACTTGTTAATTCAACTCTTCTATCTACAGATCATCTATACCAGTGATGAAGTGAACTTTATCCAAAATCTTGTGTATTACATTGAACGTGCCTACCGAACACCAGATTATGGAACATGGGAAAGAGGGAGTAAAGAAAACGTAGGACACAAGGAACTGAATGCCATGTGAGTACATATGCAACTGTTTGTAAGACCTGGGGTAATTTTGTAGGTTTTATTTCTTTGCAATAGACTCCTTGCAGCATGTCAGAATGCATTTCAATTTGGAGGACAAAACAATAGGTTCCATATTCTCAGGAGATTGAAATTCTTTTGTTTTTCCTCCGAATTGAGCTGCTTTGACGTCATGCGAAAGAGGTATATATATGGGGCCATTTATTTTAAGGTACGTTCTAGCACTAGGGTCATTTTTGTTACACTAAGATCATTTCTGGTTGGGTACTTTTTTCGCTTGGTTCATTTGTTAAATACAAATATTGTTTACTTCACATTATAAAAAATAAAATAAAATATTAACAAATAAATAGTATTTACTATTTGCATCTCTACAGAGTAGCTATGCATTCACTAAAATTGCAATTGCTTACTATCAATAGACGTCACTTCCGGTAGTATCTCTGTTTTAACCGTCTTGCAGAATGTTGGAGGTTGTCTGTGTATCTTGTTTTCTGGTTTCATGTTGTACAAATAGTCAGATACAATACTTTGAGGAGTTATTTTGACATGATTTGAGATAAGAATCACTAGTTGCCCCCCAGTCAACCATTGGCTACCCCCCAGTCAAATCCAGAAAAGTCACGTGATTGATAGTAAGCAATTGGAATTTAGTTGATTTTGGCAGAGGGAGGAAAACCAGAGAAACTGGAGAAAACCCTCAAAGCACAGGAGAGAACCAACAAATAATTTTACTCACACACAACACTGAGCCCGGTAGGAGTTGAACACAGGTCGCATTGCTGAGAGGCGAGTGCTCTCTCACTGCTATGCCTCCCATGCTTCACATTATCACCTTATATTAATTATGTATATGCTTCCTCATATCCTGTATGTGCAGATTGTGAGGAAGTATGCATGCAAAGATCATGTTCCCTATGGCTCAGATAATCACAATTATAGCCCTTTTTCGAATTTGTAAAATGCTGCTGTGTTCCCTGACTGCAGATTCAAATATCAGGGTTAGCCTCGTTTAATGCAGTATTCATGGATGTGTTCAAGTGAGGGTCCGTGGAATTCAAAGTGTTTGTATTGTTAAAGTCGTGTATTCTTTACTTTACCGTTGGTATTTGTGAATATTTTGAAATTGAACTGTTGTTTAATTTAAAAGATCATTATTTTTCTTTGTACCTTGGTGGGATACCCTGTTACCAGCCTAAGATTCTATATTGTATTTTAAGATATCTTTCCTGTGCTCGTTTTTGTTATCCAGGTCCATAGGGATGGCTAAAGCGGCTCTTGAGACCCTCAATGGCTTCAACCTGTATGGTAGCTCAGTAAGTCGATCTTTAACTTTTATCCTTTCTTGTTCTGATGGGTTCAGTTGGTTGGACACCGGTCTGTTATATACTGGAAGTTGTGGGTTCAAATCCCCGCGGCCGGACCCACACTCAGGGTCTCAAAATACTCTGACTCTGTTCCTGCACTCAAGTCTTTCCTGTTTAACAGGAGTTTTTGAACTATATTTTTCATTTACCATCGCAACCAGCTGTCTGTCTACTCCTCTTGTCAAAAGCATCGAAACTTCAGTTAGTTTTTCCGGTTTCTCTGGTTTTTCCTCCCTCCTCAAAAATCAACTTCTAAATTCCAATTGGAATGCAGTGGAGTAAGAGCCACTCGGTGGATTCCACTGTTAATTCTCATTATTATTAGATGCGTTTAAGAACTCTACATTATTATTATTATTATTATTATTATTATTATTATTATTATTATTATTATTATTATTATTATTATTATTATTATTATTATTATTATTATTATTAAAATATCTGAGTAGAAGGTTATGCCTTTGCTCAAAAAATATCTGCAAAAATGGTTAAACCTTCGCTGTGGTTCGGATGACCATGTGGTCCACTCTCATTCAGAGATGTTAAACATAGAGGGCCAAAAGCTTATTGGTTGCGTCTGTCACGTGTCACCCTCTCTAAATAAAGTTGATTTACATTTACATTTGATTTTTCATGATTGTATTTTGTCAGTGCTCCACATCAATAGGGAACTTAAGTAACTCGAAATCTAGGACGGGGACGTGAGACCCGAGGTTTCAGAACTAAATTTAATGATAGAGAAAGATCTGGAAATAGGTGTTACTTCTTGATCCCGAGACGTGAACGACGTGCAATTGCTGAATATTGCATTCTGGCGAGAACGATATCGTCTTTTCTTGTTCAGATACTGACGTTCCCGTTCTAGATTTCGGGTTGCTTAAGTTCCCTAATAACAAGGTTTTATCTCTGCATTCCTTATTAATTTTTCCAATAAAGGGTACATCATCGTCTGTGATCTATGTAGACCCTGATGCACATAACAGGAATAGCACTATCCTTCACTCCCTGCTGCCGGTAGCATCGTCATCCAAGGTAACAGATGCCTCCATGCTCATGATCACTGGTTTCCCTTGCTTTGCTGTTGATGATAGCGAACTGCGGCTCAAGACTCATGCTCAGGTCAAGGAAAAACTAGAGGTAAAATATAGATACTACTGCATGAATGCTGTAGGTCATAGTTTATTGGAGGGATGCATTGAATCAGTTATACTTATTATGGTTTACTTATCATCATCATGGGTATCACCGGCACCATCATCATCTGCATTACCATCATTGCCATTATCACCACCATCATTGCCATCATCACTACCATCATTGCATCACCTAGCATCATTGCCATCATCACCACCATCATTGCCATCATCACTACCATCATTGCCATCATCACTACCATCATTGCCATCATCACCACCATCATTGCCATCATCACTACCATCATTGCCATCATCACCACCATCATTGCCATCATCACCACCATCATTGCCATCATCACTACCATCATTGCTATCATCACCACCATCATTGCCATCATCACTACCATCATTGCATCACCTAGCATCATTGCCATCATCACTACCATCATTGCAATCATCACCACCATCATTGCAATCATCACTACCATCATTGCCATCATCACCACCATCATTCGCATCACCACCATCATCATTGGCATTACCACCATCATCATCATCGGCATCATCATCATTATCATCATCATCATCATTGCCATCATTGTCATCATCATCATCATCATTGCCATCATCTTCATCATCATCATCATCATCATCATTGCCATCATCTTCATCATCATCATCATCATCATATCATATATAAGGGTTACAAACCACCTGCAACCATGCGTATAATGGGTTTCAATTGCCCCGCTATTTAAGTGTTACTCAACAAAAACATGTTTTTGTTCCAGGGTAAATATGGCTTGAAGCGTTACATGAGAGATGGCTATCGATGCCCACTGGAAAACAGGAACAGAAGATATTACGAGAAACGAGAATTAGAAGTACGTTATATGCACAATACTGCGGCTCATATCAGACAGACCACCTGTCATTCCCCAAACCATCTTAACGCCCGTTTACACTAGCAATTTTGCCGAGCGACTTTTACGCCAATTTTATTGCAATCTCGATCTCCTAAACTTCCGCTGTTAGTTTTGTCTCGTAACGCTCTATCCCCTAAAAGCGTAGCGTTTCTTGACGACACCGACTGCGGCTGCGCAGAAGATTACGGTACCCTACACTCTCACTCCAGACACTCATACGAAGTTTTTATGCTCTGGGATTTTGCTCCAACAGTTTATTCCTCTTTTTTCTTCCAGCTGTTCGATGGTATTGAGTGTGAATGGCCGATATTCTTTGTCTATCTTGCAATGGACGGTTAGTATTAGTAGAATTTTTCCCCCAATTTACCTAATTTTTATCTCATTTACTAGTAAGGCACGTACAACGATTCCTCGTGCAACTAGTTTCACGAAAGAGATTTTCCGTTCTTATAAAAGATGTGCGCGCAGCTTATATCTGCCAATATTTACTTCAGAAAAGGGTGAACACTTGCTTTCATAGCCCAAACTGCCCTTCATCGAGAAAGAACTGGAATGCATTCTAGGGTTGGTTAGGTTTAGGGTAAGGTTTAGGGTTAGATTCCAGTAATATCTACCCAGAAAAAAAGGCACTCTCGAGCCGAGAGCCCCTGTCATTCGCACTGCGCATGCTCGACGAAATGCCATCGAGCATGCGCAGTAAGAGTGAAAGGGCTCTGGGCTCGAGAGTGGAATACTAGCAATATCTTCCTTTTACCTTCTGACCTTGCAACAGTTTTCAGCGCGAGACATGTTCAATGGAGTTTTCGCGTGTAGCATAGTTAACCGTGTTCGGTTTGTGGAGGGAGTAGAACCGGAGAACCCGGAAAAAACCCTCGAATCAAGGGAGATACCTAACAAACTCTACTCACATGTGATGTCAAGTCCAGGGGTGTTTTTCCATTTGTCCAGAAAAACCGGTTGATGAAACCGAGACAAGAATGGTTGTTCTAATGGAACAGTTCAAACCAACTATACACCTACCAACTATGAACGTGCGAATTAGAGAACTGGGCCTGAGAAATTCCTAGAAATTCTCAAATGGTTCAGACAATTCCAGTTGGTTCGAACCAACCAGAATAGCTGGACAAGCTTCAAAGGTGTTCCACTTTTTTCGGTTGGAAATTTCGAAAAAGTGCCAGTTCCATTTGTATTCCAACCGGTATTACCGGTTTTTCAGGACAAATAGAAAACACCCCTAACAAACGCTACTAACATGTGATGTCAAGTCCATGAATCGAACCCGAGACCCCAGAGGTGGGAGGCGAGTGAACTTTCTACCACTACTCGTAAACTGAAACATACCTTTGTAATAACGTTATCCTTACCAGTAATCGTCACATGATTAGCTCTTTTCAGACAAGACAAAGAAACAGCAATGCATTACGTGAAGAAGCTTCAAGATGGTCTGCTGATAAGCACTGAATATGGCGATATCATCCCGAAATACTATTATGTTCCCAAGATATACATCGACGCTGAACGAAGAAAACCACATTCGCAAGTCCGGCTGCCTTGTGACCATGACCATATGTTTCTATGGGGACAGTCTCTCTTGATTATAATGGAACTACTAGGTAAGATACATTGACAATTTTTTTGTATAGCTACTAGCTTTTTACAAGTAATTTTTACGACACTTTAAAATCGTGGGTTTCGCGATTGGAGGTCGCATATTTCGAGACACTTAAATTTATTGATTTTGCGCAAAAATCCTATTCCTAGTCACTTTAATTTCGCGATTTCCGCATTTAAATAAATCATCCATAATTCACAGCCTTTTTTTGAAATACCGTTGATCTTCGTAAGCCAACACCTTGGGATGAAGAGCAAGTAGACGCTTACGGAAGAAAGTGAATTTCGAACGAAGCATATAGGTGAATTAAATGATGTTCACAAAGGGACAGCAGAAAAATCATTTTTGTCCACTCTTTATAAGGAGAGCTGTACGTTTTTAAGTTCGATATTTTATAAACACGCTCTTTTTGGGCCAATGAATAAGATATCATATGCACAAAATCTAGTGAATGCGGTTTAGAGGTATAACGGCTTGTACTTTGGGAGAGGTGATAGTCTGATCAGCTGCACGTTTTTAAGCTCGATATTTTATAAACACGCTCTTTTTGGGCCAATTAATAAGATATCATATGCACAAAATCTAGTGAGTGCGGTTTAGAGGTAGTATAACGCCTTGTACTTTGGGAGAGGTGATATTTTGATCAGCTGTACGTTTTTAAGCTCGATATTTTGTAAACATACTCTTTTGTTGGCCAATGGACAAAATATCAAATGCGACCAAAATTTAAAGGACTGGGTTTTTAGATATAACGCCTTGTACTTTGGGAGAGGTGATAAGTTTGGAGCAACAGTGACCAACATAGAACGCTTATAGTTTTGGCGTAACACTGTCACTTAAATAAAAAAAAAAGTCGTAAAATTAACAGCCTTGTCGTTTTTGTGCTCTGCCGTTCACAAAAGCTTCGCTCAATGTTTTCTTTGGTAAATGAATTACATAGAGATTAAAAAACATCCGAGTTTGGTGATCATAGCTCAAAAGTGGTCGCTTACGAGATAAGGACAATAAAAAAATGTAAAATCAAGCCACGAAGGTGGTTGCAGTCGCTTACGAGAGAGTTCATTTACGATAGATTTAATAATCGTGTTTATGTGGAAACAATCAACTATGAATGGGAATTTGTCGCTTTTGAGCGGGGTGGTCGTTCAAAGAGAGTCAATTGTAGGTGTATACGAGAAAATCTTAATTAAAAAAAATGCCGCGACATCAAAAGTCCATGTTAGCGAAGCTTCGCTTCTCGGCCAAATGTTCCTCTTTCGGACCATTTCTCATTCTCGGGACATTATCAGCTCATATCCCAGCCGCTAGAAGGGATTTATTTACTAAATATTTTGATAACCAACTGTTCTACATATTAAAGGTTGGGTAGATTTTCAAATATTTTTGTAAAGTCTTTTTTATGTACCTGTGTTTCTTTTGTGTACTGCTCTTCTAATAGCCGAATTTTAGCGCAATCGGAGCCTTTGGCAAAAATAACGGGGAAGGTTCATGATCGATTCATTAAAAAAAAAAACAATATCATAATAGTTCCACAAATATTTTTTATTATATTTCTATTTATCATTAGTGATACGTAGTTTATTTTACTTTACATTGTTTAGACATGAAAATGATATAGTACAAGAATTATTGTTTTCCATAATAATAGACTACTAAGTTCAGTGCTATTCATTACTAGTACAATAGTCTTTTAGCTGCTTGTCTGAATTCAGTTAGAAAAACAATATAAATACAAGGACTGAAGCAAGAGTTGACTAGAACAAGCAGGTCAAGCACAAAATATAACGATCTCCTATCAATAGTGCACCAGAAATATGGCTGAAATACTAAAAACACTTCGGCCGCGTGGAAAGCGTAAACGAATTCGTAGAGAAAAGCTGGAAGATAACAACAGGCATAAAGTAGAAGCGAACACAACACCATTTTCACTGCCTTAGCTGTTCGTTGTTCTCTAGTTCTATTCTGTTCGTCAGAAAAATTACCTTGGAAGGTTCGACGTGATTTCCAAAGTCTGAATGAAGTCATGATATTAAATATCACAACTAAACACATCATAACAAGAACACAAACTCGTTCAAAAGAGTACAGAAGGAAAAAAGTCCTAGAAAAGTGTGCATAGCATACATTAGTATTGCCCAACTTGACGATTCTGTGATACAAAGCATTGTAGGCCAAGAGTCCCATAGGAAGCAGCCAAGAGCAAGAGACTAGTGTCAGACGTTTCTTCAACGTGTATGGACGAACTCTGTGTACAGTTAACTTGGTTGATCTAAACCGTTCCACACTTATTATCAAAAGAGTAGTCAAAGTCACAGACATGGTAGTATAGCCGAAGAAGCGGTAAGCCTTACATAAGATGTTCGCAAAAACTTCATTATCCAAAAGTTCCCAGAGATGTGGAAGACCAAGTAGACGACGAATGTTGTGATACGAAATAATGATAGCAACGAGAATATCTGAAACGGCCATGTTGATGATCAAATGATGGATGTTCCTTTTCAAGGTGAATCTGGCAGCGAGGAAGATGATCAAAATATTGCCAAACACAGCAAATCCACCCACTAACAAGATGGCCATTATCTTTACAGTTCGTACAAGATCTGAATCAGGTACTCTGATGCACGACAAACTGCTTTGCGTTATGTTGTCCGAACCGTTCATGGTTTGAGCTGAACTGAGAACGATGCTGTCTCTTCCACCTTCAATGTTCTACTGACGAACTGACTCCTGAATTGAGCTAAAATATATTTGGCCTTCAACATAATTAACAAAACGAAATTACCAAGGAAAAAAGTTACCGACTGCGAATGTCCATCTTTGAAATCGTTATTATAGTGAAGATATTCAACATTAATAAAGTTCATTCTGGTGTAATTTTTTAAAAGCTTTTTTTGTTTGCTTTTCAAACTGAGGTTTCTTGGTTATTACGTGTTAATAACTGTTCATATCGTCTTTATTTCGTTTTCGGGGATCTTCCATGTTAAACAAAGTTCCTGGATTAATTTAGCGGCGGGTTGTGTGAAATCGCTTAGTGATCAGACAAGGAGACAACTTTTTGAGCAATGTATTATTTACGGAAATTATTAGAACTATGAAAGAAAATCCTCCTTGATTGAATCCAACGCGCGGCGATCGAACCTTTTTTTTTAATTTCCCAAAAACAACAGGTAAAAAGCTATTTTGTCAAAGTTTGAAAAAAACGTAATTCCTTCGACTTAAACAAAAAGCTTTGTTTGTTTGTGTTGTTGTTGTTGTTGTTGTTATCGTTTGTGAACGATTTTCTCTTAATTCTATATTTTGTATTATTCTATGTAACTCCAAATATTTTTACTTAATCTCGAAAATAAATTTTCAAGTAGATTTTGAGCAAATTACTTCCATATGTTTTTTGAACTTATAATGAATTATTTCGTGCGAAGCTCGGTCAGGTTTATCCTAATTTCCTTTCGAAACCTCGTGAAGATCATCATGAAGATCATAGTACCGGGTACTATTGAAATTTCATTATCTCGGAAACGAGCTATGCACACCCCATTTTTCTTTCTTTGTTTAGACTCAGCGTTATATTTTGTGTAAAATGAGCTTTCTTAGAAAGTTTTCTAATTACTTTTTGCTAAAGTAGTCTGTCACCTAATAACCTTTCGCGACATCAAAAGTCCATGTTAGCTAAGAATGGGTCTAACGCAAGGATATTAAAATATATTTTGATAACCAGCTGTCCTAGATATTACAGGTTGGGTAGGAGGTCTATTGTCTGACTAAACAAAGGGGAATAATATACTAAGCAATTATAGAGAAAGTGATAATGTATCATCTATTATCGGGACGTATAACCACAGGGAGCCCAACTCGGTTTTTGTGTCAGTATATCACAGTAAATGTATGTGGTTCATGAGAAATGACATTTTTGAAGTAGTTTGGGGAATTGATTTTTTTTTTTTCGTTCATTCGTCTTTCTTTTTTTCCTGTTCTTAATTTTTCGGCAAAAATAGCGAGGAATGGGTAAGGGAATGTCATATGATATAATATAACGTTGTCACGTCAATAGTGCACCAGTAATATGGCTGAAATACTGAAAACACTTCGGCCCAGTCGAAAGCATCAAAGAACTCGTAGAGAAAAGATGGAAGATAACAACAGGTGTAAAGTAGAAGCGAACACAACACCATTTTCACTGCCTTAGCTGTTCGTTGTTCTCTAGTTCTATTCTGTTCGTCAGAAAAATTGCCTTGCAGAAAAGTTCTACGTGATTTCCAAAGTCTGAATGAAGTCATGATATTAAATATCACAACTAAACACATCATAACAAGAACACAAACTTGTGCAAGAGAAAACAGAACGGAATGTTATTTAGATTAATGAAAAGCATCTACGTGTATCGCCGACCTCATAAATTTTGAAATACCAAGCTTTGTAGGCCGTAAGTCCCATAGGAAGCAGCCAAGAGCAAGAGACTAGTGTCAGACGTTTCTTCAACGTGTATGGACGAACTCGGTATACAGTTAACTTGGTTGATCTAAACCGTTCCACACTTATTATCAAAAGAGTAGTGAAAGTCACAAGCGGGAAAGTGGCCATGAAAAGTATTAAAGACTTACATAAGATGTTGGCAAAAACGTCATTATCCCAAAGATTCCAGAGATCTGGGAAAACAAGTACAGAACCAATGTTTACATATGAAAAAATGATAGCAACGAGAATATCTGAAACGGCCATGTTGATGATCAAATGATGGATGTTCCTTTTCAAGGTGAATCTGGCAGCGAGGAAGATGATCAAAATATTGCCAAACACAGCAAATCCACCCACTAACAAGATGGCCATTATCTTTACAGTTCGTACAAGATCTGAATCAGGTACTCTGATGCACGACAAACTGCTTTGCGTTATGTTGTCAGAACCGTTCATGGTTTGAGCTGAACTGAGAACGATCCTGTCTCTTCCACCTTCAATGTTCTACTGACGAACTGACTCCTGAACTGAACTGAAATATATTTGGCCTTCAACATAATTAACAAAACAAAATTACATAGGGAAAACCTTCCGACTGCGAATGTCAGTCTTTGAAATCGTTCTTTCTGGTGTAATTTTTTAAAAGCTTTTTTTCGTTTGCTTTGGAAACCGTGGTTTCTTGGTTATTACGTGTTAATAACTGTTCATATCGTCTATATTTCGTTTTCGGGGATCTTCCATGTTAAACAAAGTTCCCGGTATTAATTTACCGACACGTTGTGTGAAATCACTTAGTGACCAGACAAGCTGTTTTACTTTTTGATTTTCTATTCAACTTTTTGAGCAATGTATTATTTACGGAAATTATTAAAACTATTAAAGAAAATCCTCCTTGATTGAATCCAACGCGCGGCGATCGAACGTGCTTTCGTAAATTACGATTAAAAACGTTAAAACGTTAGAATCATCTAGATTTGTATTTATCTAAGCTCCAGGTTAGCTTTTGTTTAGTCTTGGATTAAACGTCTTGTATGTTGGTCATGGCCTTATAATGCACCTTTCCATAGTCTTCCCACAATCCCTTATGATCCTAGCATGGGGTTGAGGTCAGGGTAAAATTTGCATAAAAATGTATAAAAAATATGCAAATTTTACCCTGACCTCGAGCTCGCGCTGGGATCATAAGGGATTGTGGGAAGACTACGGAAAGGAGCATTGTTCAAAACCGCAGCTTTCTGTGTATTTTAGAGCAAAAGTGCTGTCTGGGAATATGAACTAATTAGTTCATATTCTAATGGTGTTGTATTGTAATTGCTCGCGGGAATCCTACGCTTTGGATGCTAAATAAGGGGCCCTTTATAAAGGAAAAAAGTTGTCCCCGGTAGCAGGGACACCCTCCTACCCGAGACAATTATAACAAGCGTTCATATGGATAAAGTTTGTCCCTATCAACCCGGGTCAACTATCGGATTTTTGACAGTGAATGCTCCAGAGATGTAGCTGCCTTGGGGTTTGTCTCGGCACCTGGGGACAATGTGTTTGCATGAAGAAAAAATTTCCCGGGTACAAGGGTCATCCCTTTTCTCAAAGAGGGGTAACCCTACCAGCAGTGTAATTCTTCTAGCCGAGGCATGTGAAAATATCTCATGTAAACACTCGACCTTGATTTACAAAAATATCCGGGAAACGTTGGCTCGCCTTGGGTGATCCTGTGAGGAGGGTAACCCTGGTACCAAGGACCACCTTTCTCCTCTTCCCCTCCTCTCCGGCCCTCTCCCCCGCCCCTTCCCCATAGAGTCTGATAATCAGGTTACTTTTTCCCATGTAAATGGCCCACAAGTGTGTGAACTAACAATAGAGACCTTTAGCACCACGTTGATCCTGGGTATAGCGCAAACCTCATTGCAGTCTGACGTCAGGCGTTTAGACATTTAGCAAGGCGTTACTTTTCTTACCACAAAAGACGGAATTTAATCAACTTCCAGTCAATTAACTAGTTTAATTAACTTAGCTATTCTCAGCGGTCTCACTAGTATAAATATGAGAAATACTAGTATATATATGAGGAATACTAGTATATATATGAGGAATACTAGTATATATATGAGGAATACTAGTATATATATGAGGAATACTAGTATAAATATGAGGAATACTAGTATATATATGAGGAATACTAGTATATATATGAGGAATACTAGTATATATATGAGGAATACTAGTATATATATGAGGAATACTAGTATATATATGAGGAATACTAGTATATATATGAGGAATACTAGTATATATATGAGGAATACTAGTATATATATGAGGAATACTAGTATATATATGAGGAATACTAGTATAAATATGAGAAATACTAGTATATATATGAGGAATACTAGTATATATATGAGGAATACTAGTATATATATGAGGAATACTAGTATATATATGAGGAATACTAGTATATCTATGAGGAATACTAGTATATATATGAGGAATACTAGTATATATATGAGGATTGATTAGAATATATTCCGCTTTTCAGTCAAACCCATTGAGGTCGTACGGTATCCAGCGCACTTTAAGTATTTAGTGGCCTCGCTGTACTCCCCCTGTCCTTCGGTTGCGTTCTTTATTTTATTTTCCCACCCTCCCCTCCCTCTTGCTGTTTTGGTCCTTTCAAGAGCTCCGCCAGAACTGTTCCGACCCATCCTTATACATGAGAACAGTGAGACCCACGACAATAGCTCAATATGATCGAAGCGCATTTGATCATATCGTTGCATGTTAATTTTCGCTATATAAGTAATAAATATTATTATTATTATTTATATTATTATTATTATTTATATTATTATTATTATTTATATTATTATTATTATTTATATTATTATTATTATTTATATTATTATTATTATTTATATTATTATTATTATTTATATTATTATTATTATTTATATTATTATTATTATTTATATTATTATTATTATTTATATTATTATTATTATTTATATTATTATTATTATTTATATTATTATTATTATTTATATTATTATTATTATTTATATTATTATTATTATTATTATTTATATTATTATTATTATCTATATTATTATTATTATCTATATTATTATTATTATTTATATTATTATTATTATTTATATTATTATTATTATTTATATTATTATTATTATTTATATTATTATTATTATTTATATTATTATTATTATTTATATTATTATTATTATTTATATTATTATTATTATTTATATTATTATTATTATTTATATTATTATTATTATTTATATTATTATTATTTATATTATTATTATTATTTATATTATTATTATTATTTATATTATTATTATTATTTATATTATTATTATTATTTATATTATTATTATTATTTATATTATTATTATTATTATTATTATTATCACTATATTTATCACGTAATATTTATCACGTAATATCTTTGAAGCCGACGAATCCGATGCCGTTCTTCTTATCGACGCCTCTAATGCCTTCAATGCTCTGAATAGATCTGCAGCACTGCATAATATTAGAGTGTTATGTCCAACCATAGCAAGATATGCAATCAATACATATAGAACACCTGCAAGACTTTTCGTTATCGGCGGCCAAGAAATACAATCTGCTGAAGGCACTACACAAGGCGATCCACTTGCTATGAGTCTATATGCAATCAGTCTACAGCCCCTCATTACTCAATTACAACTGTCAAGCTCAACTAAACAGTGTTGGTTTGCTGACGATGCTACTGGATGCGGCTCGCTTGACAATGTCAAGAAATGGTGGGACGATCTCTCTGAAAATGGACCTGCGCTAGGGTACTTCCCTAATGCAAAGAAGTGCTGGCTTATAACCAAACCTGAACGCGAGAATGCCGCTAGGAATGTGTTTGGTGAAACTAAAATAAACATCACATCTGAGGGCCGTAAGCACCTTGGAGCAGTCCTAGGATCCAAATCTTTCTTAGAGGAATATGTTGAAGAGAAAGTCAGTAACTGGATTAATCAGGTCACAAAGTTGGCAGAGTTTGCTCTAACTCAACCTCAGGCGAGTTATGCCGCTTTCATTTTTGGTCTACGTCACCGCTGGACTTACTTTATAAGAACACTACCTGATATCACCGACTTACTTGAGCCACTTGAACGTGCGATAACGGATCTGTTAATTCCAGCCATCACAGATCATCAAGTTACTACGGATGAACGTGACTTGCTTGCACTCCCAATACGTATGGGGGGCCTGGGCATCTCAAATCCAGCAGGAACGTCATCTTCCGAATACCAAGCCTCTATCACTGTTACAGACCCTTTGGTGCAGCGCATTATAAATCAAGAACACCAACCTCCAGAAAAAGTAGATGTGCACTCTGCATTAATCGAAGCAAGAACAAAGAAAAATGAGCAGTTTAAAGAGACACAAGAAATGGCCATGAACAATCTGACTCCAAATACATTGAAAGCTGTTGAATTAGCATCTGAAAAAGGTGCTTCAAGTTGGTTGAATGTCATTCCAGTCAAAGAGTTAGCCTATGACCTAAACAAGAGAGAATTCAGAGACGCCATCAAGTTGAGATATAACTGGGAAATTTCAGAATTACCTAAGACATGCGTCTGTGGAGATATTTTTGACGTCGATCATGCGATGATATGTAAGAAAGGTGGCTATGTTATACAACGCCACAATGAAATCCGTGATTTGGAGGCTGAGCTGTTAGGGACAGTATGTAAGGATGTTGAAGTTGAGCCAATTCTCCAGAAATTAACTGGAGAAATCTTGAACAATGGTGCTAATAGATCAGACGACGCCCGTCTTGACATTCACGCCAGAGGTTTCTGGGAACGACAAAGGTCTGCATTCTTCGACGTGCGGGTTTGCCACCCTTATGCAGATTCTTACCGTGAAAAGAGTACCGATCAAGTCTATCGACAACACGAGACTGAAAAGAAGAGGAAATATGCCAACAGAGTTATGGAAGTAGAACAGGGAACTTTTACACCTTTAGTTTTTAGTACGACTGGTGGAATGGGCACAGAATGTAAGATGTACCACAAGCGATTGGCCGAACTTTTATCATCCAAGAAAGGGGAAACTTACTCTAATACTATGTCTTGGTTGCGGGCGAAAGTTTCATTTGCCCTTCTCCGCTCTGCTCTATTATGCCTCAGAGGCACTAGAGTAAAAAGAAGAACTCATGACATTTATAACACAGATTTTTCTATTGACAATGCCATCGCTAATTTTAATTAGATTTTTAATTTTTCTTTGTATGTGCATATTTTAATGATATTTTGTACCTACATTGCTATATTCTTAATTTAATATTTGAACTCAGTTTTTTTTCTTTACCTTAATAATACTTTCAATACTTTAGATTTTAAATACATATAACTTTGTAAATAGTCATAGCAATTTTTATAGCATTTTTTGTAATTTTCATTATTATTATTATTATTGGATGTGAAATAAAGATTTTTATATAAAATTATTATCATTATTATCATTATTATTATTATTATTATCACTATATTTATTGTTGGGTTAAATCTGTATCTTTCATTGCCCTAATACATGATATTTATAAAATTTGTTTTGTTTTTTTCAGCTGAGAATCTCCTGGACGTCAATGAGATCGATCCTATAGGAAGACATTTATTCCAGTCCAACAAAAGAAGATACGGGTACATAAGCGACAGATACTCATCATTTACCGTGAGTACAATAGACGTCAATATCAATTAACTGCTATAAATCTCGCGTGTTGATTGGTTGGCGGCGCGTGTATTATAAGAGCACACAGCACACGACGCGCACTTTCTATTTCGCAGTTCGCACCCCAAAACAACAGTTTAATACCGTATTTCCTCGATAAACTGCTGCAGCGCTCTTTAATTTTTTTCATTGTGTTTCGGTTGCGGCGCATAATCGGGGGCGGTGCTTATTTGAGGGCGGCGCTCTTTAAAAACATAACATGTCATTTGTAAATGAAGTATACCCACTTCGAACTGAAAAAAAATTGTAATCGAGGAGAATACATTTCCAAGGCTGGTTTAGATGGAGTTGTGCCATACTTCTTTTTTAGTTTGACTCCTCGAGCAACATTCAGTCTTATGATGGTTCGATTAAGCACCGCATTGTTGTGAATGAATGTGACTCTTATTCGAGAGCAGCCAGCCTTTTTGAATATTTTTGCTTTCATATGCGGCGGTTAATCTAGGGCGGCGCTTTATCGGGGACGGCACTTTATCGGGGGCGGCGCTTTATCGGGGACGGCGCTATATCGGGGGCGGCGCTTTATCGGGGGCGGCGCTTTATCGAGGGCGGCGCTTTATCGGGGGCGGCGCTTTATCGGGGGCGGCGCTTTATCGGGGGCGGCGCTTGAACGAGTAAATACGGTATTCTAATTTGAGTTGTTTAAGAAAAGAAATGAGAAACTTTCTTTTGATGCTGTGTACAGTAAGGTATAAAGCACTTGGGGATTATTTCGTCAGAACATTCGAGAAGTGTTAAGAAGCACCCCGCTACATCTCATGCTTCTCCTAACACTTCTCTTGTATTCTGCCAATCCCCACGTGCTTTATAACTGCGCAAAGCACGCGTGCGCGTTTTATATTTCTTCATCAGTGCACTGCTACTTATCTGACTTACGGTCCACCATGCATTTTGTTTCACCTCAAGATAGATCTTTTTACCTTGGGCGTAATGTTTTCCTATTTTAGACGTTTTACCACGTGTCATTCTCTTGAGAATAAGATTGTTTGTTTGAGTTGTATCCATATTCATGTATCTTCTCATGCGCAACCGTTAAACAAAGGAATTGCACTCTAGGGAATGACACGCCCAAGCTAAAAAGGTCTACTGAGAGGTACTGCACATGGAAACTACTTGTGCAATAACCCACTTCCGAGATATGCTTCACTTGTCACGCACGAAGGTTTCAATGTGAGGCTCCGTGCTAAATGCTCAGTGATTCGTAACAGGAGAAAAGAATAAATTTAATTTAGCACGGAGCATCGTACTGAAACTTTGTACCTGACAAACGAAGCATATCTCAGAGGTGGACTCTTGTGATACAATTGTTGACGTCTTTGTGACATGACGTTGTTGTTGTTGTTTAGTTATAACGATATTGCTACGGAGTTCGTTGTGTTGTTTAGTTTCGTATGACGACATTTTTGTTAGTTATTTTTGTTGTTGTTTTTGTTGTTCTTATTGATTTCATTGTCGTGCTTTTGTATGTCGATAGTGTTATTACAGACTGATTTTGTTGTGGTTGTTATTGTTGTTGTTGTCGCTGTTATTTTAGTCATATTTCTCTGGTTCTTTTCTCTCTTTTATGGCCATTAGGTCGCTGAAACGGATCTCGTAGTCCAAGTAGCGCTCATCTCAGAGAGTAGAAAGTAAGTAGCAATAATCATGAATTAGGTTCACATAAGCATATAGAACATAACCACATAAAAACATAACCACAAGAAAACATAACCACAAGAAAACATAACCACAAGAAAACATAACCACAAGAAAATAAAACCACAAGGAAACATAACCACAAGGAAATATAACCACAAGAAAATATAACCACAAGAAAACATAACCACAAGAAAATATAACCACAAGAAAACATAACCACAAGAAAACATAACCACAAGAAAACATAACCACATGAAAACATAACCACAAGACAACATAACCACAAGAAAACATAACCACAAGAAAACATAACCACAAGAAAACATAACCACAAGAAAACATAACCACAAGAAAACATAACCACAAGAAAACATAACCACAAGAAAACATAACCACAAGAAAACATAACCACAAGAAAACATAACCACAAGAAAACATAACCACAAGAAAACATAACCACAAGAAAACATAACCACAAGAAAACATAACCACAAGAAAACATAACCACAAGAAAACATAACCACAAAAAAACATAACCACAAGAAAACATAACCACAAGAAAACATAACCACAAGAAAACATAACCACAAAAAAAACATAACCACAAGAAAACATAACCACAAGAAAACATAACCACAAGAAAACATAACCACAAGAAAACATAACCACAAGAAAACATAACCACAAGAAACTCACATGGCCGGCGTATCGTCGAAGCAGTTACATTGTACAATTGTACAACTCTACTCACTAAGGATTATTTACTAATGTGCATCCTTTTCTTGACTCTAGTTTGCAGTCGATTCTTGCTACATTTGGCATCGAGACACAAACTCCACAGCAGATAGACCCTATTCAGATTTGGCCTCCGTCTCAGCTCATTCTGGTATTGGAGCTCTGATTTATTGTTATTTAAAGCAATTTATTGCGCGCAACGTTGCAAGCAGGTGTAGCTCATTTGGTCAGTGCGCGCCTTCGGACCTACAGGTTTACGGTTCGATCCTCAGGATCTCCACGTCTGTTTCGACTTCTCTCTTATCCGTTTAGTTTCAGCTTTGACTACTCTTAAAGCAGAGCGCTGATGGAGAGAGGGGGTAAAGTGCGCACCGTCAGCTCCTGGAAGACCAGCTACTAACTTAAAGAACACTGACAAATAAGGCCTTTAAGCAACCGCGAACTCGCCCCGTGTTTCTACCTCTACAACTGTTGCTCGAAACAAGTTTTATCAATGACATGACGTTCTCAGACAATAAAAAACTACTTCTCCGCGTGTACCGCCGTCAGGAGCTGCACTGACTTACATAAATTCATACTTTTTGCACGAAAAATTGCCATGCATGCTACTGCTCTTTTGCCAGCAACGTTGCAAGCAATCAGTAGTTGCATCGTGTATCCGAGCCTTTACATCTATGGCCATTGCATTTGATCTCCTTTCCCCTCCCCTCCCTTCCCCTCCCCTTTCTTCCCCTCCCCAATCGATTGATTATACTCCTTTCTTTTTCCTCAACCCTTCACTTTGTTATTTTATTTAGGGATACGAGAGGCTGGGTGTTAACCGTAAGCTTGGATTACTGGGAAGACCGTCAAGACCAATAGGAGCACTAGGAACCAGTAAAGTATGTCTATCTGTCTGTCTGTCTGTCTGTCTGTCTGTCTGTCTATCCTACTGTCTGTCTGTCTATCTGTCTGTCTATCCGTCTGTCTGTCTGTCCGTCTATCCTACTGTCTGTCTGTCTGTCTGTCTGTCTGTCCGTCTATCCTACTGTCTGTCTGTCTGTCTGTCTGTCTGTCTGTCTGTCTGTCTGTCTGTCTGTCTGTCTGTCTGTCTGTCTGTCTGTCTATCCGTCTGTCTGTCTATCTTTAGCTGTGCTAGCCCTATCTACCAGCACACAGTTAAGCGGCTACTTATTCTTTTTGTCTTTCCGATAATAGCTGAATATTCTGATTAACTGTTGGCTTGCGCGCAAATCAATCCCAGGTTTCAATGCAATGGTTTCAATCAAAGTTCGCCTAGAATAATTCATGGGATTTCAATATGTTTGTCATATTAGCATTGTATTATTATCCTTCACTTTACCGTTGGTAAACCCTGAGTAAAAGAGTTGTAAAGGAATACAGAGTTATCTTACTAACATGGACAATTTTTTCGTTATGAAGATTTACCGCATCCTTGGCAAGACAGTAGTGACATACCCTAAACTACTGGACGAGTTAGATTTCTACATGTCTTGGGACATGTTCCTTGTTATTGACCAAATCAAGGTAAGACTTCTTTCACTTCTTCCTTAGACTAAGGTCAAACGGCAAACTTCACATGAGCCGAACGCATTGAGTGTTACGGCATGTAGTACTATGTACGTGCTGTAAGTCAGTACCGTATGTTTCCCACTCAGACGAAAAGCCCGCTTTTGCGTATTCTATCTGTATCCTTAGTAATATTGAGTGTCTCTGATTTATTTAGACTGTGATCTCATTCGTGCGCAGCAACTGGAGCATGAGAGGACGACCTACCGTATGCTTTTTACTCCGAGAAAATAACTTGAGGTAAAAACAAACCCCTTACAACTCATGATTACTTGGTGGGAAGCACGGTTACGTTGGTGTGCGCAGCAACTCGCCAATGCGACCCGAGATTGATTCCTCTGTGTCGTACGGAGTAGAGTTGCTTGTTGATCACTAGCGTAGGGAGGGGGGTGAACGGGGGGCACGTGCCCCCCCCCCCCCCCAAATTTTTGGTAAATAGGTAATTGTTTGTTTTTTTCCCCTTTTTTATTATTTTGGCCTCTTCTTTTTTTTTTTTTTTGTACTTGGCGCTTCCCACTTTTTGTAGAAAAAGTTTTATTCCCTATTTCGTCGTAAATATCGCGGTTTTTTTTGTTTTTTATTTTGCTTCGGCGATTTTTGGCGGAGGTGCCCCCCCCCCCCCCCTCAGAACCTAGGTCCTCGCTACGCCCCTGTTGTTGGTTCTCTCCTGTGCTTTGAGGGTTTTTCTGTGGTTACTCCGGTTTTCCTCCCTCCGCATAAATCTACTTCCAATTCGATCTGGCGTCCGGAAAGCTTAAACACGAGCACCTAGATCGGGAGACGGAGGAATCGCTTCAAGTGCTTATCTACACTAAATGAATCTACATTTTACATTTTTGTATAAAGAATAGAGTTTGACTGTTAAACGCTTACGGTACAGTCACCGCGTCAGTATACTAAATAGAGAGCATTCGTTGAACCAATCACAGCGCGCGCACGAGAATGCTATAGTCACCCAATCAGGCACGTTCTCGCGCACGTTTGTATCGTACGTTTTGCAGTCATACGAAATCTGGTCTATCGTAGTAGACATTACCGCTCAGTACTATTGAAGCACATTTTACTCTACCCCATTATACGCCGTCTTGATCGTGATTTATCTTGTCAGAGGAAAACATTTCCACGAAATGTTGAATCTTCTGGCATCGTTCAAGAGCGGTGAATGTGGTGATGCTAAAGTACGGCTTGGTAAACTACAGGTAAGATAACTAGATGGTCAGACTTCCCATCTTTTTACGAATAAAATTTTAAAAACGTTGATTTAAGGAGTGCACACACTATAATATACCATTTCACGGTTGTCGTCGCTCAACCTCAGCCTCGATAGTGTGTAATGTATTCTTTAGAATTTGACTACAGCTCACGGTAATTTAAGGAATGTACACATTATCAAACAATAGACCATTTTCGAGATGCACGAGCGCTTTCAAAAATATCTATTGAAACACTTAAAAATTCCACGGGCTTTAGTCAAATTCTAAAGAATAAATTGCACGCTATTGAGGCTGAGGTTGAGCGACGACAAACGTGAAATGGTCTATTCAAATTCTAGCACGCGCATTCCATACCAGGTGGCCAGATTTCTGGCTACCGCGCGCTAGGGTTTTACAGAGTCTCTGGCATTTTGTCGAGCATGCGCAGTAAGAATGACGGGGTTCTGGGATTGAGAGTGAACTGTTTCATGTTTCGTATTTTGATCAGACACTTATTTCCACTGGATGTGTGGAACACTTGGACTTTGTACAAGTAGATGAGTTGAAGTGAGTATTATTAAACTGTAAAGTAGTTGGAAGGGAAAGAGATATTTAGATTTGATTTTAGTAAACCAATATTCCATCCTAGTCCTTCCCCCACCTCCCCCATCCTCATCTTCTCTCCCTCATCCTTCACTCCCTTGTCTTCCTCCTCCCCCTTACTTTTCCCTATTCGTCCTACCTCCTTCCTCCTCGTCCTCTAACCTCTTCCTATCCCATTGTTTCCTTCAATCTCATCCTTCCTCTTTTTCCCTCCTCATATTAATCTTTCCTAACTCAGTATATCACTATGCTTAAGCCAGCAGTGTCCGACGTCTTCCTCCCCCTCCTGTTCCTCCTCCTCCCTCCTATCTCCTCCTCCCTCCTCCCTCCTCCCTCCTCCCTCCTCCCTCCTCCTCTTAATCTTCCACCCACCTTCTCCTCCCTCCTTCTCCTCCCCCTCATATTGACTCTGAATGTTTTGTTGCCCCCTCCTCCCTCACTATAAGGCATAAACTAATGACGTAAGTTTTGAAGACTCATCCTAACATATCACCACGTGTTCCGCTTTTATCAGTCCAATAAACGGTGAAATAGAACAAGACTCTCCGGGGAAGGAAGAAGATTCAAGCTCTTCGACAAGAAAAAGGTCACGATTCAGTCGACTGAGTCGATCAATGACCATATCACAAGAACACACTGAACAGAACAAAGTAGAAGAAGAAGATGATAGGGACCTGGTGACTAGGTCACGTGAGACCTTGATGGCTGATCTCAGGGAACACTGCAGCCTTGATAGGTAGGGCTTTATTATAACATATGATAAAAGGAACCTCAGCAAAACCTAACGAGCTAAATTCCAATTCGATCTTTAAATAGAGAGTTTAAGAATCCCGTTTACGGCAAACGTGAAACGTCAGTTGACCAGTGAAAAGGCCTTTTAAATTAGTAAAAAGGAATCGCAAAAATCTCCAAGTCGTAGATAAACAAAATAATATTTCTTTTTGTTAAGAAAGTTTGCAAAAGGTAAAGTGAAATACAGGAAAACGAAAAAAACTTGGTCACGTTTGCCGTTTGCGGGAGGAAAAAAACGCGAATCTTAAGCTCTCTAATAACCAATTACCTGACTTTGATCAGCCCAGAGGTTGCTTCAGGGTATCGATGAAATTTGAACTACCACTACGCCACCCTTGGTTCCCTTGATGCTAAGAGCAATGATCATTGATTCCTTTCAAGAACCAATCGGAACTAGAAGCTCGTAATATACAATACCATTTCAATCCTAACAGGCAAATGCTTATCCTTCAAGAGCTTCTCAAACGAGAAGGCAAAGATTTCCGGACCCCAGAGGGTACGATATACGAACGAATCGATGCGGTTTACCGACAGGCGGGCTACGAGAGGAACTGGTCAGTGGTACGACGAGGAGCTGGGTTGCTAAGGAAACTGGTTGATAGTCTTGCGCCTGGGATCACTACATTACTGGTCTGCGGTAAAGTGGTAAGAAAGTGATACTATGATTAATAGAATAGTACTAATAGTACCATCAGTAATAAAGCACGCAGGAAGTGACGTAAGAACGAAAGAGGTGTGTGGAGAAGCACGAGCCGTAGGCGAGCTGTTTTATCTGTTTTATTATATAGAAAGAAAAAATCCGTTGTAGTTTTCGATAAATGTGTTCTTACAATTGCAAATCGAAAGAAGCTATAAAATACTAAATATTCCATCCACCTCATTTGATTGCGTGACCAATTTCGTTGTGTTACTTTCAGGTTACTATTGGCATTTACGGTCACGATGAGAAGGTTATCTACGAACCATTGACTCCAGCAACAATTCAGGTATGAGAAAAGTCACGCAATCTTTCATGAAATAAAACCAGTTCCCCACCGTTCTTCAACTCTGTTTCTTGACATACACACGATAACGTTTACTGCAGTCACGCTGTCACATTATGACCAAGTACGGTAAAGTAATGACAAAGTAACGATACATTCTCGATTTATTCATGAGACAATCGGGATACAGTGACGACGCACGATGCAGTCACGACGCGGCCACGATGTAGTCACGATATATTCATGATTCTCCCACGACCACGATGCAGTGACGATTAAGAACAAAAAAGATTTTATTCTAAATGAGTCCACATTGAGCTGTTCATATTCCTTTTTTTCTAATTCAAGTGTATTTGTGTTTATTCACAGAATATCCTCTACACATTTTGTTACCCTCATGACGTCAGAGAAGCCGTTCTACAGCAGGAGGTAACTTCGATGACCACGAACGTACACCACCCATTCTCATAATTAATCGACAAACACAGTCCATAACTTATTGGGTCAATAAAAAATTGGCCTTATTAGCTTGGGCATCATTTTGTCCCATTTCAGATCACGTGTCATTCTCTTGAGTATCGTTTCTTTGTTTAACGGTTGCGCATGAGAAGACACATATGGATACAACTCAAACAAAGAATCTTATTCTCAAGACAATGACACGTGACCTGAAATGGGAAATCATTACACCCCAGTAAAGAGTTCAAGTGGTATGGATTTGAGTTGAATGAATAGTTTGGGTTTTTTTAATTGCGCCTGCAGTCAAATATTCATTTGTTTTTGAAGTCACGCAAGCGAGGCTAATAGGTCACTGCGATGCAAAAACTGACCCAAACTTATTTTCATTTCTTGCTGGGTTTTTTGTGTTTAGATGGTACTGTACATGGCTTCTTACATCGCCACGATGCCCGAAGCATTCGAAGGGATGCTCAAGATCCGTGTCGGGTGAGTAGTTCCTTCATTTGCAGTTCAACTATCATCAGTTTGCCTAATCAAAGTCTACAGCACTGCTGGGGTGAAATTACTGAATTATCGATATCCTGAAACAACCTCTGGGCTGATCTAAGTCAGGGCATGGATAACTCACAGATCAAACCCTGAAACAACCTCTGGGCTGATCTAAGTCAGGGCATGGCTAACTCACAGATCGAACCCTAAAACAACCTCTGGGCTGATCTAAGTCAGGGCACGGCTAACTCACAGATCAAACCCTGAAACAACCTCTGGGCTGATCTAAGTCAGGGCACGGCTAACTCACAGATCAAACCCTGAAACAACCTCTGGGCTGATCTAAGTCAGGGCATGGATAACTCACAGATAGAACCCTGAAACAACCTCTGGGCTGATCTAAGTCAAGGCACGGCTAACTCACAGATCGAACCCTGAAACAACCTCTGGGCTGATCTAAGTCAGGGCATGGCTAACTCACAGATTGAACCCTGAAACAACCTCTGGGCTGATCTAAGTCAGGGCATGGCTAACTCACAGATTGAACCCTGAAACAACCCCTGGGCTGATCTAAGTCAGGGCATGGCTAACTAACTCACAGAGTGGTTAGGTTTTGCGAACGTGAGATGGTATACTTTCCAGCAAGGATTAAATTCCATCCCTTTATATAATGTTCAATTTCTCTGTTGTTTTTTTTTAGGTGGATGATTCAAGCGATGAAGCATCTCTTGACATATGGAAACGCCCTCGGGGTGAGTCTTTTCTCCTTGCCATCTCCTTGTAGTAGTTCACAAGGAAGAACAAAGAATGTTAGGATTCTTGGTGTTGTTTTTTTTTTGTATTTTTTTTTTGTATTTTTTTTTTTTTTTGTATTTTTTTTTTGAGTGAGGTGTCCAATATACCTCTTTATCTTGGGCATACTGTTTTCCCATTTAAGATCACGTGTCATTCCCTAGTATTATTTCTTTGTTTTACAGTTGAGAAGACACATGAATAAGGATATAACTCAAATACTCTTATTCCCTAGGATATCATTTCAGACCACATGTCATTCCCTAGGGTATCATTTCAGACCACATGTCATTCCCTAGGGTATCATTTCAGACCACATGTCATTCCCTAGGGTATCATTTCAGACCACGTGTCATTCCCTAGGGTATCATTTCTTTGTCTAACGGTTGCACATGAGAAGACACATGGATATGGATACAACTCAAACAAAGAATCTTATTCTCAAGAGAGTGACATGTGATAGTAACTTGTTTGTTTGAATGTTTCATTTTACAGTCTGTTTATGCTCAGCCACCATATGCTGTCAAGAAACTGCTCAAGATTGTACTCAAGTCACGTGGTAAACTGCATGGCCAGGATTTGACTCCAAGGTAAAAATGAATATGACTTTGTTTTCCTCCTTACTCACAGGTAACAACACATTGAACTATATACGAAGCATTATGAAATGTATATGTGATCGTACCATACTGAATGGACTCCGTATGCTAGTCGGACGCTCTACCACTGAGCTGCTGGAGACTCTAATGGCGGGTAGGTCGTTAATGTGGGTTTAATTGTGACAAACGTACTGTATAAGCTACAGTCACAGAAATGTCTAAGGAAAATACATGATAATGTTGGTTTGCGTATGATGATGGAAGCATTACTGCCTGTATTGAGAAAATAGTGGTTCTTTTTTTACTTTATTTTACTAAAATTCGTCACCTTAACATAACAGTAGTACATCCAAACTGGCCATTGTCCAACGGATCGATGGTTAAGAATGGGGAAAGGTGAAAATCAATTGTTCCAGTGGTGGAACAATGGAAATAGATCCGGAGAGACGAAGGCCAAAGTGAGAAAGAAAAAAGGGGAGAGTGGGGTGAAAAGAAAACAATAGGCTGTTCCTCCATACTTTCTTGATTATCTTCCCGAGAGCCATACTAAAGTCCACTGAGACGGACCCTCCCCCCGCCCGCCCTACCCGTTAGTTTATCAGGTTCGATGTTCTTCGTCTCGCCGATTTGGGCAACTAACAATGCAATAACTTTAGCATATCACACAAATCAACAGTACATTTTGTCACAAGACGTTACACCTTACTTATTCTATGAATGTATTATAGGACACCTATGCAAAAACGACAGTTAGATGGTGCGGTGCATCGAACGCCTCCACTGTTTTATGACAAAGGTAAGTGAAGATCACGGCTAATTGGGTTCAGTTTTTGGAGGGAAAATCAGAGAACCCGGAGAAAACTCCTCGACAGTGGTGGACCCAGAAGGATTTCAAGGGGGGTGACTGGTACCTAGCAAGGCATTACATAGTGTATTTTTTGCTCTTATCTTATGCTTTATTCTTAATATATTCAACTACAAGGGGGGGTGACTAGTCACCCAATTCACCCCCCTGGATCCGCCCTTGCTCGAATCGTGTAGGGAGAGACCCATTAAACTCTACTCACACCAGAGACGCTAGAGGTGAGAGGTGAGTACACTACCAGCTGAGTTGAGCTTCAGAACAAACTCGAGGTCAACCAATCAGAATTGAGGATCCGACATCGTCTTTTGATTAGCATTTCCCATTATTCTGCCAAGAGAATTTATGAAATACGAGTTCTTCCTTCCTCAAATTAATCGTAAACGCTAGTCGAACTCATGACGGAATATTATTTCAATCAACAAGAAAATTCTACATTGTATACTCTAAAAATGCTCTAAAAATGCTAACCAAAAATAGCGACCCATAATTCCTTTAGGGGAAGGCGATCAACTCGCCTGGTAGTTATTCCCTTCTCGTCAAAACAGTCAAGCTTTATATGCGAGAGAACAACTAATCTAGAAGAAAATTTCTGATGTTTTTTTTACTTTATCTGTTCGTATTTTAGTGTGGAATATTCTGTGTAGTGCATCGGGTGGAATCAAAGTCAGTAATCACTTGCTACCTCAGGTATGGAATGAACAGGGCAAAAGTTTAAAGGGGTACTTGGATGAAAACGCCCCATATTTTGAAAGTCCGAATAGTTCAAGTATTTAAGAAATAATATGACTCAATCATGATTATGAAAACCAGATTGGCAAAAATTTTAGCCTGGGAGCCACTCGCAGTTGAGAAATTTTGGTTTAAAAACTAAAAGAACAATAGGGTTGAGTAAATGACGTCATTTACTCACAATTTAGATGCTGAAAAAAAATATATAATTTTTATCCGCAAATTTTGACTGTGAAGAAAATATGTTGCTTGGAATTTGAACATCTTTAGAATTTGAACAAAAGATGCTCGTATTTCATTGTTGTTGAACAATAGTATTAGTCAGGTCATAATTTCAACATACGTAAGTGTTGTGCATTGGTATGGCCCGACTCGTTGTTAATTACAACAATGAAATACAAGCATCTTTTGTTCAAATTCTAGTAACTGGCTGTAATGTTCAGGTTTAAAATAAATATTTTTTCAAAATGAAATGAACACGACTTAAATTAGCGCGATTTTTTTAATTCGCGTTAATTTCATGGAGCGTTAATTTCCTATAATAAGGTACAGTATATTAAAAGTTACCATATTTTTGCGAGTCGGGCTGTAACTGTTTTTTTTTTTTTTTTCACTCACCAGTTACCTACCATCTCTGACATGACACAAAATGAGATCAACTTCCAGCTCAAAGTGGAGGAGTTACTGAACGATATATCGAATCCAGAGTATAGACAGTTAGTAGTAGAGGTAAGGGAGCTAACTATTCTCACTGCATAAATTAATTAGCACGGAGCTGTATAAATAGACCATTTTCGAGATGCGCGAAAGCTTTCAAAAATATCGAAGGCGCAGACATGAAAAAGAGGCATTTTCGGGCAAGATCACGCGCGCTATTGACTCTGCCCAAAAATGCCTCGAGATCATGAACGCGCCTGCGATATTTTTGAAAGCGCACGCGCATCTCGAAAATGGTCTATTAACTCCACGTACATGCCTTATTGCACAACGTCGTTCGGAGCTTCGCGAGAAGCCAAGTTTTGCCCCACCCACCTCCCCTGGTGGCGGTGCTCTTCAGGTTCCTCTTCTCGCTGTTTACCTCATATCACAACAGTCGCGAATCTCACCCATAACTTAACTTACTACTACGGGATATTGAGTATGCAGTGAAAATACATTACTATCTTCAATCAGGCTCTCAGAAGCACTATTAGCATTGCAATGAAAGCGCTATTCTGCTAAAAGAGGAATGTATGTGAGGGAGGCTGAATGAGTGATGCGGGAGGAGTATAGACAATGGTCGCAAAGAAAACTATGCTGCTTAAGGACAACTTCACGAGAGTGGTCGATAGAGGTTGGTCGCTTACTGGGTGGTCGCTTAATAGAGGTTCTACATGATCAGAGCTCAGTAACTAGCTCAGCTGTTATTTCACATCCTTCTTTCAACTGATGTCTATTTTAACACATCTTCAAGACAAGAAGGGCGCATCGTCAACCAACCTTACTCCATTGAATATCTACCTCAGTTACATTTAGTTTCTTCTTCCAAATTTACTTTTTTGGTATAAAGTGAATTTTTATGTTGAATAAAATTTAATTTATTATCATGTCCACAGCTGTTGATGGTGTTGGCTACGATACTTGAACGGAACCCTGAAGTCAGCTTCGAAGATTGTGTCGATTTGGACAACGTGAGTATCTTACACACTTTACCTCTTTTTTTCATTTCCTGTATTATTTTTGTACCAGTTTTCGTTGTTCTGCCCTGCCCTGCCCTGCCCTGCCCTGCCCTGCCCTGCCCTGCCCTGCCCTGCCCTGCCCTGCCCTGCCCTGCCCTGCCCTGCCCTGCCCTGCCCTGCCCTGCCCTGCCCTGCCCTGCCCTGCCCTGCCCTGCCCTGCCCTGCCCTGCCCTGCCCTGCCCTGCCCTGCCCTGCCCTGCCCTGCCCTGCCCTGCCCTGCCCTGCCCTGCCCTGCCCTGCCCTGCCCTGCCCTGCCCTGCCCTGCCCTGCCCTGCCCTGCCCTGCCCTGCCCTGCCCTGCCCTGCCCTGCCCTGCCCTGCCCTGCCCTGCCCTGCCCTGCCCTGCCCTGTCCTGCCCTGTCCTGCCCTGCCCTTCCGTGTCCTGCCCTTTCGTGCCCTGCTATGCCATGCCATGCCCTGCCCTTCCGTGTCCTGCTCTCCTCTCCTCTCCTCTATGTGTCTACCGGTATACATACATGTACGGACAATCTGTGTTCTTGATGAATGTATCAGGTATTACAAGATGCTATCAGACTCTACACCATGGACCAAGAGAAACTAGGAAAACGTGGTCTGGTAGGTGAACGTTCTTTTATTTTTAACAATATAGACCTCCATAGACCCCTTTCACGTGACGTCAAAGCAGTTCAATTTGGAGGACAAAACAAAAGAATTTCAATCTCCTAAGAATTGGAAACCTATTGTTTTGTCCTCCTAATTGAGCTGCATTCCGACGTGTTTTAAGGGGTCTATACCTTTGTCGATTTTCTTTGTTAATATTTACATTTTTTTCAGATCGAAAATTTTTTTAATACACCACCTGATGGAAAAGGAGGGACTACTACCTACCTGACAAGGGCTATAGTGAACAGGCTTCTAGCAGAGGGCATGGATGTGTCTGCTTGTACTATTAGCTAAATTAGGGACCTTAATAGATATGGACTTAATAGAAGGGAGGGACTACCACCTACCTGATAAAGGCCCTCTTGAATACGCTCCAAAGCATATCTGAATAGACTTCCTTACCTTAGGGCGTAATGTTTTGCCCATTTCAGACGACGTGTCATTCCTTTGGGTATCATTTCTTTGTACATGTTTAGATACAATGAAAACAAAGAATTATATTCTCAAAAGAATGACACGTGGTGAGTGAAATGGCAAAACAAACACAAGCTAATAAAAAGTTTTAAAAAAAGTTAAGTCTATAGAAAAATTAAGGATGCTAAAAATAGATAACTCGAGCTCAAGCTGCACGCCCTTTTAAAAAGCTTAGATACCAGCATTTACCCCTTTGCTATTTATTAAAGATTCGTCAAAGATGAAATAAGTAGACCATTTTCGAGATGCGCGAGCGCTTTCAAAAACATCGCAGGCGCAGACATGAAAAAGAGGCATTTTCGGACAAGATCACGCGCGCTATTGACTCTGCCCAAAATGCCTCGAAATCATGAACACGCCTGCAATATTTTCGAAAGCTCTCGCGCATCTCCAAAATGGTGTATTAGCCGTAACTTGATAAACAAGATATTTTCGTAGCTAATTAATGATGTAGATTTTATTGACAAAATAGTGTTACTGCGGGGGGAAAAACTTTGATATTCCAGTAGTTTTACTGTTATCTTGAATCAAATTCAACCGCCTCTCGTAGCCTTTATCTGTGGTTGTGCTATTTGGGTCGTTTCCTAACTGTGGTTCATTGAAGTTTTAGCGGGAAAATAGACACGTCCGCGTTTTAATGCTTGAGCATGCGCAGACATTAGCTATGCCGATAACTACTGCGAAATGTTATCAACAATATAATAAGCAAATATTTTATATCATATAAATACCTAAATGTATAACCAAACTCAAATATTTAGTTTTCGTTGACATTTGCTGTTTTTGTTTGTGAATTATTACTAAAATCGTTTGTAAATTGTCGCCAGTGACTTCACAAAACGCGTCGGTAAATTAACCTAGGGAACTTTGTTTAACATGGAAGATCCCCGAAAACGAAATAAAGACGATATGAACAGTTATTAACACGTAATAACCAAGAAACCTCAGTTTGAAAAGCAAAGACAAAAAGCTTTAGAAACTTACACCAGAGAGAACTTTATTAATGTTGAATTTCTTCACTATAATAACGATTTCAAACACTGACATTCGCAGTCGGTAAATTTTTTCTTGATAATTTCTTTTTGTTAATTATGTTGAAGGCCAAATATATTTTAGCTCAGTTCAGGAGTCAGTTCGTCAGTAGAACATTGAAGGTGGAAGAGACAGGATCGTTCTCAGTTCAACTCAAACCATGAACGGTTCGGACAACATAACGCAAACCAGGTTGTCGTGCATCAGAATACCTGATTCAGATCTTGTACGAACTGTAAAGGTAATGGCCATCTTGTTAGTGGGTGGATTTGCTGTGTTTGGCAATATTTTGATCGTCTTCCTCGCTGCCAGATTCACCGTGAAAAGGAATATCCATCATTTGATCATCAACATGGCCGTTTCAGATATTCTCGTTGCTATCATTTTTTCGTATCACAACATTTTTCCTCTTCTTGGTTTTCGACATCTCTGGGAACTTTGGGATAATGAAGTTTTTACGAACATCTTATGTAAAGCTTACCGCTTCTGCGGCAATACTACCATGGCTGTGACTTTGACTACTCTTTTGATAATAAGTGTGGAACGGTTTAGATCAACCAAGTTAACTGTACACAGAGTTCGTCCATACACGTTGAAGAAACGTCTGGCACTAGTCTCCTGCTCTTGGCTGCTTCCTATGGGACTCTCGGTCTACAGTGCTTGGTATTACAAAATCGTCAAGTTGGGCAATACTAATGTATGCTATCCAAACTTTTCGAGGACTTTTTTCCTTCTGTACTCTTTTCAACAAGTTTGTCTTTTTCTCATGATGTGTTTAGTTGTGATATTTAATATCATGACTTCATTCAGACTTTGGAAATCACATCGAACCTTCCAAGGCAATTTTTCTGACGAACAGAATAGAACTAGAGAAAAACGAACAACTAAGGCAGTGAAAATGGTGTTGTGTTCGCTTCTACTTTACACCTGTTGTTATCTTGCATATTTTCTCTACGAGTTTTTTAACGCTTTCCACTGGGCCGAAGTGTTTTCAGTATTTCAGCCATATTTCTGGTGCACTATTGATGAGCCAACGTTATATTTTCTCTTTAGCCTTCTTTTTCTAGTCAATTCTTGCTTCAGTCCTTGTATTTATATTGTTTTTCTAACTGAATTCAGACAAGCAGCTAAAAGACTATTGTACTAGTAATGAATAACACTGAACTTAGTAGTCTATTATTATGGAAAACAATTCTTGTACTATATCATTTCCATGTGCAAACAATGTAAAGTAAAATAAACTACGTGTCACTAATGATAAATAGAAATATAATAAAAAATATTTGTGGAACTATTTTGATATTCTTTCATCAGTATCTAAATGAATCAATCATATGACATTCCCTTACCCATTCCTCGCTATTTTTGCCGAAAAATTAAGAACAGGAAAAAAAGAAAGACGAGTGAATGAAAAAAATGAATTCCCTAAAACTACTTCAAAAAGTGTCATTTCTCATGAACCACATACATTTACTGTGAAATACTGACACAAAAACCGAGTTGGGCTCCCTGTGGTTATACGTCCCGATAATAGATGATACATTATCACTTTCTCTATAATTGCTTAGTATATTATTCCCCTTTGTTTAGTCAGACAATAGACCTCCTACCCAACCTGTAATATCTAGAACAGTTGGTTATCAAAATGTATTTTAATATCTTTGCGTTAGACCCATTCTTAGCTAACATGGACTTTTGATGTCACGAAAGGTTATTAGGTGGCAGACTACTTTAGCAAACAGTAATTAGAAAACTTTCTAAGAAAGCTCATTTTACACAAAATATAACGTTGAGTCTAAACAAAGAAAGAAAAATGGGATGTGCATAGCTCGTTTTAATTAGAGAAAATGAAATTTGAATATTACCATCTTGACAAGTTTTTGAGACAAAATTGGCGCTAACCAAGCTTCGCCAAAAATAATCAATAACTCGAAAACTTAAAAAATCTATGAAAGTAATTTTCTCATGACATCTGACTTACAACTTTATATTAGAGAATAAAGTTATAATTTGAAGGAGTTTTTGAGAATAATACAAAATTTTATTAGAATTTTGTTCCTTCAATGAACAAAAAATTGTTCTCAAACGATAACACACACATTATCGTCATAATCTATAATATATTGTCATTTATCGTAGTTTTATATGTACATAAGTCATTCTTATTTAGATTCTATTTATTTGTAAATAACTACACTATTCACCTTCCTCACGCTGCTGCCATGCAATTTATTTTTCAATAAACTTCAAACTTCAATAAACTTCAACTAACAACAAAAATACAAAACGATGTTTCTCTTAGATAAAGTCATTACGTCTTTTTCAAACGTTGAAAAAATATTATATTTTACCATTTGTTTTTGAGAAATTAAAACAAAAATCTGATAATCGATATAGAATGCCGTTCAAACTTTTAAGGTTTTGGCCTGGTTAAATTCAAAACGTGTATCAGTTGCTTAATATTTTTGAAGTTCATTATTCCACGTTTTTCAGTTTGGAAAATTAACACGTAATTTACAGTTTCATCAGAAAAACAGGTTCGAATTCGATCGCCTCGCTTTGAATCAAAGAGGACTTTCTTTAATAGTTTCAAGAATATTCTTGAATAATACATAGCTTGAAAATTAAAAAAAAAAAAAAAAAAGCAAAAAGCTTCTCTGGTATCTAAGTGATTTCACACAACGCGTCCGTAAATTAATCCAGGAAACTTTTATTAACGTGGAAGATCTTCGAAAACGAAATATAGACGATATTAACAGTTATTATATGGCTACGATAGTACGCGCGCTCTGATTGGCTGATTTCCGGTCTGAGATTTTCCCATCTCAGACCGTTACCATGACAATTGGTCCGGATCGTATATCAAATTTGCGAGTTTGTTTACAATTTTCACGTCGCGAAATTTGACATTTTTTCTCGTTAAACAAGAAATTTATAAGCAAAATAAAACAAAAAGCGAACAAAGAAATTATGAGCTACGAAGAGGACCATTCTCCGAGCAAATTTTACTACCCTGACGAGCTCGAAGTGGACATGAAAATCTTGTTTTGACTTCGCGTGAGGTTCGCTGGCCGTCAAATATATTTTTTTCAAAGAACCAAGTCTTAGCCTTTTTTCTTGAAATGGGATCAAAAACAAAAAATCAAAGCTTCAAATATCGGTTTTTTGGTTCACAATTAAAAGATGAAAAAGAAGAAAAAGATGATAAAAATCTAGAATGCAGTAAAAACGACAAACTATCCAAGTTTTTCTGACAATGTTTGCCGAACCAACGTCCTTGGCTTGTCTGAGAGTTTCTCCAGCTAGTTTACACATTTCTTGTCGATTTTTTTACGGAATATTAGTTAAAATTAATGAACTTACCTTCTATGAAGTGTTTTCTACGGAACTGAAATATCATTCTTGCAGTATAATCAGGTTTTTCTGGTCTACAGGCCACTTTTTCTCTCACTGAAGTTTCAGTCACGAAACTTCATCGTAAGATTAAGAACCTTCCCTCGCTTTTCCTCGCTAAATCTTCTTTAGCAAGTCGCTAAAGTCGAAAAATTGTTTTTGTTCACTTTAAGACAGACATGACTTCGATTAAACGTATTTTTCGCATTGCAAAAATAAGAAAAAAAATACTTCTTGATCCATCTTTGACTACATTATTGAAAACCAACAATATGAAAACACAGCTCCTAACAGTCAAGAACAGATTGAAAACTTCGTTACAAACCAGAAAGCTAAAAATACGATTAGAAAAACCAAGTCGGACATGAACATACTCCATAAATATTTAAACAGCCTTGGAAAAAACACAGAGATTGAAAGCTTACCAGCTAACGACCTATAGACCATCTGTTAAACAAGTTCTTGTTTATTTTGTTCCACTTCGATGAATGAGCTTAGTTCTATTACGATTGTTTTATGAAAAAACAACTTAAAAACATTTAAAATCAGTGCTTGAACTTCTGTGACATCGGTTTGAAGGGTCTTTAAAGTTCTTTGTGTAAAAAAATAGCAGTTTCCTGATGTAATAAACGCAAGATTTGACAGTTTGACTTTATGTGTTTTGCTAGTTGGAAACGATCGATACCTGGCCAATCGATATTCGGGCGATACCGGAAGTTCGCGTGTTTTTTATCGACGAAGCTAAAAAAAACAGCCATATAATAAACGATTTATTAACCTCGCTTGCTCGGTCTTTACAAGAAAATATCAGACCTCGGTCTTTTTTGTAAGGACCTCGCTGCGCTCGGTCCGTACTGTCAAGACCTCGGTCTGATATTTTCCCGTACAGACCTCGCGCTCGGTTAATAATCCTTTATTATTAACACTCGTAATAACAAAGAAACCTCAGTTTGAAAAGCAAACAAAAAAAGCTCCACCAGAGAGAACTTTATTAATGTTGAATTTCTTCATTAAAATAACGATTTCAAAGACTGACATTCGCAGTCGGAAGGTTTTTCCTTGGTAATTTTATTTTGTTAATTATGTTGAAGGCCAAATATATTTTAGCTCAATTCAGGAGTCAGTTCGTCAGTAGAACATTGACTGTGGAAGGAACAGGATCGTTCTCAGTTCAGCTCAAACCATGAACGGTTCGGACAACATAACGCAAAGCAGTTTGTCGTGCATCAGTGTACCTGATTCAGATGTTGTACGAACTGTAAAGATAATAGCCATCTTGTTAGTGGGTGGATTTGCTGTGTTTGGCAATATTTTTTGGTCTTCCATATCTCTTGGAACTTTTGGATAATGAAGTTTTTGCGAACATCTTATGTAAGGCTTACCGCTTCTTAATAAGTGTGGAACGGTTTAGATCAACCAAGTTAACCGTACACAGAGATCATCCATACACGTTGAAGAAACGTCTGACACTAGTCTCTTGCTCTTGGCTGCTTCCTATGGGACTCTCAGCCTACGATGTTTGGTATCGCAGAATCGTCAGGTTTGGCAATACTATAATGTATGCCACGTATACTTTTCGAGGACTTTTATCCTTCTCTTCTCTTTCGAACGAGGTTGTGTTCTTGTTATGATGTGTTTAGTTGTGATATTTAATATCATGACTTCATTCAGACTTTGGAAATCACGTCGAACCTTCCAAGGTAATTTTTCTGACGAACAGAATAGAACTAGAGAAAAACGAACAGCTAAGGCAGTGAAAATGGTGTTGTGTTCGCTTCTACTTTACACCTGTTGTTATCTTCCAGCTTTTCTCTACGCTTTCTTTTACGCTTTTCACGCGGCCAAAGTGTTTTTAGTATTTCAGCCATATTACAGGTGTACTATTGATGTGACAACGTTATATTTTCTGCTTGACCTTCTTTTTCTCGTCAACTCTTGCTTCAGTCCTTGTATTTATATTGATTTTCTAATTGAATTCAGACAAGCAGCTAAAAGACTATTGTACTAGTAATGAATAACACTGAACTTAGTAGTCTATTATTATGGAGAACAATTCTTGTACTATATCATTTCCATGTGCAAACAATGTAAAGTAAAATAAACTACGTATTACTAATGATAAATAGAAATAAAATAAAAAATATTTGTGGAACTATTTTGATATTCTTTCATCAGTATCTAAATAAATCAATCATATGACATTCCCTTTCTCATTCCTCGCTATTTTTACCAAAAAGCTAAGAACACGACTCAAAAGAAAGACAAGTGGATGAAAAAAATAGATTTCCCAAAACTATTTAAAAAAAATGTCATTTCTCATGAACCACATACATTTAGTGTGATATACTGACACAAAAACCGAGTTGGGCTCCCTGTGGTTATACGTCCCGATAATAGATGATACATTATCACTTTCTCTATAATTGCTTAGTATATTATTCCCCTTTGTTTAGTCAGACAATAGACTCTCCTACTCAACCTGTAATATCTAGAACAGTTGGTTATCAAAATATATTTTAATATCCTTGCGTTAGACCCATTCTTAGCTAACATGGACTTTTGATGTCACGACAGGTTATTAGGTGACAGACTACTTTAGCAAAAAGTAATTAGAAAACTTTCTAAGAAAGCTCATTTTACACAAAATATAACGTTGAGTCTAAACAAAGAAAGAAAAATGGGGTGTGCCTAGCTCGTTTTAATACGAGAAAATGAAATTAGAATATTACCACCTTAAACAATTTTCGAAAGAAAATTGGTGCTAACCAAGCTTCGCACAAAATAATACATAACTAGAAAAGTTAAAGAATCTATGAAAATAATTTATTTTCTCAAGACATCTGACTTACAATTTTATTTTAGAGAATTAAAGCCCCATTCAAGCTAACTAACCTTTGTATTTATTAATTTATCTTTCGCATTTCCTTCGTCGTTTGGCTGCCATCTTTATATACAGGATTAAAACTACATCCCCAAAGTAGTTTAGTTAAAGAAGGTTTGAAAGTTGTTTAGTTAGGCGTACAGGCTGATGGAAGGCACTAGTTCAACTAAACAACCTTTAAACATGTTTAAAATTCCAGTGGGAATGGGGTATTAGTTAAATAAGTTGAAGGAGTTTTTGAGAATAATACAAAATTTAGCATTTTATTCCTTGAATGAACAGAAAATCGTTCTCAAACGATAACAACAAAAACACAAGACGATGTTTCTCTTAGATAAAGTCATTACGTCTTTTTCAAACGTTGACAAAATATTATATTTTACCGTTTGTTTTTGGGAAATTAAAACAAAAATCTGATATAGAATGCCGTGCAAACTTTTAAGGTTTTGGCCTGGTTAAATTCAAAACGTGTATCAGTTGCTTAATAATTTTCAAGTTTATTCCACGGTCTTCAGTTTGGAAAATTTATTTATTTATTTATTTATTTACATAGCTCCTACCTTAAAAATATATAAAATCTAAATAACAAAATATGAATCAAAAATATAAATAAAGACAATAATACAAGGAATTTTAACATATATAATAATTATAAAACAAAAACCTAAAAGGGACAGCCCAACAGAGCGAGGCTCCAAATAAAGTGCACCCGTAAAAAAAAAAAAAAAGAAGAAGAAATGAAAACATAATGATAATTTGTAGCTAATAAATATAATATATCTTATCTATAAGTATATATATAATACGTGGTCATATAAAAGTTAGTAGCAACAACGATTAGAAGAAAGAAGGTTACACGTTGAACAACACTTAAGACAGATCGATTTCCAAGTGTTAAGATAATCAGGATTATACGCATTAGATAGTTATAGTTATAGTTAGATAGTTAGCATTGTTATAATACTTAAGAAGATAAGATTTAAACTGATTAATAGAAGGAGAAGAGCGTACCGAGCACGGTAGATTATTCCAAAGTTTAGGCAAGCGGTTAAAATAACTGGATTGGAAGAGTTTTGTACGGCATCTAGGAATTAGCACATCATACATGGAGCTGTGGCGAGTAATTCTATAATTAGATCGAGGCTTAACAAAGCGATCAATGGAAATATTAAAATGACCAACACGACATTTAAAATAGAATAACAAGTTCTTAAACTCGTGCCAATACGAAAGTGGAAGTAAATTTAATTTAATGAGACAATCACAATAAGGAATGCTGTTAGGATAATTCATATATAAAATAAATTTGGTAGCCCTACGTTGGAGACCCTCTACCCTACTTAAGTTACCTATTACCTGAGGGGCCCAGACCTCACTTGCATAACCTACGTGTGGGTGGACAAAAGAAAGATAAAGAGGTTTCTTTGTCTTTTCATCAAATGACTTCAGACTATGCCTACGCAAAAATCCTAACATCCTATACCCCTAATGCATAATGCATGGTCTATATGATTGTTCCAGTTAAGATTATCCGATACAATGACCCCAAGGTCTTTTAAAGATGATACATGGTTAAGAGTATTAGAGTCTAAGATATAATTGTACTTGATTGGTTCATTTTTACGGGAAACAGTCAAGATCTCACACTTTGAGCTGTTGAAGCGTAACTGCCACGCCTGGCTCCAGCACGAGAGGCTATGGAGGTCATCTTGAAGAGCATCACAATCTGAAGCCTCTTTTATAACTCTAGAACACTTTGAGTCGTATATTAACACGTAATTTACAGTTTGGTCAGAAAAACAGGTTCGAATTCGATCGCCTTGCTTTGAATCAAAGAGGACTTTTTTTAATAGTTTCAATAATATTCTTTAATAATACATTGCTTGAAAATTAAAAAAAAAAAAAGGAAAACACCTTGTCTAGTTACTAATTTTAAATGATTTCACACAACGCGACGGTAAATTAATCCAGGGAACTTTCATTAACGTGGAAGATCCCCGAAAACGTAATATAGACGATATGAACAGTTATTAACACGTAATAACAAATAAACCTCAGTTTGAAAAGCAAACAAAAAAACCTCCACCAGAGAGAACTTGATTAATGTTCAGTTTCTTCATTAAAATAACGATTTCAAAGACTGACATTCGCAGTCGGTAACTTTTTTCCTTGTTAATTTTGTTTTGTTAATTATGTTGAAGGCCAAATATATTTTAGCTCAGTTCAGGAGTCAGTTCGTCAGTAGAACATTGAAGGTGGAAGAGACAGGATCGTTCTCAGTTCAGCTCAAACCATGAACGGTTCGGACAACATAACGCAAAGCAGTTTGTCGTGCATCAATGTACCTGATTCAGATCTTGTACGAACTGTAAAGATAATGGCCATCTTGTTAGTGGGTGGATTTGCTGTATTTGGCAATATTTTGATCGTCTTCCTCGCTGCCAGATTCACCATGAAAAGGAACATCCATCATTTGATCATCAACATGGCCGTTTCAGATATTCTTGTTGCTATCATTATTTCGTATCACAACATTCGTCTTGAACTTGGCTTTCCATATCTCTGGAGTCTTTTGGATAATGAAGTTTTTGCCAACATCTTATGTAAGGCTTACCGCTTCTTCGCCTATACTTCCATGCTTGTGACTTTGACTACTCTTTTGATGATAAGTGTGGAACGGTTTAGATCAACCAAGTTAACTGTACACAGAGTTCGTCCATACACGTTGAAGAAACGTCTGGCACTAGTCTCTTCCTCTTGGCTGCTTCCTATGGGACTCTCGGTCTACGATGTTTGGTATCGCAGAATCGTCAAGTTGGGCAATACTAATGTATGTCCTGCAAACTTTTCGAGGACTTTTTTCCTTCTCTACTCTTTTGAAAGAGTTTGTGTTCTTGTTATGATGTGTTTAGTTGTGATATTTAATATCATGACTTCATTCAGACTTTGGAAATCACGTCGAACTTTCCCGCAAGGCAATTTTACTGACGAACAGAGTAGAACTAGAGAAAAACGAACAGCTAAGGCAGTGAAAATGGTGTTGTGTTCGCTTCTACTTTACACCTGTTGTTATCTTCCAGCTTTTCTCTACGCGTTCTTTTACGCTTTCCACGCGGCCGAAGTGTTTTCAGTATTTCGGCCATCTTACTGGTGTACTATTGATGTGACAACGTTATATTTTCTGCTTGACTCTCTTGTTCTAGTCAACTCTTGCTTCAGTCCTTGTATTTATATTGTTTTTCTAACTGAATTCAGACAAGCAGCTAAAAGACTATTGTACTAGTAATGAATAACACTGAACTTAGTAGTCTATTATTATGGAAAACAATTCTTGTACTATATCATTTCCATGTGCAAACAATGTAAAGTAAAATAAACTATGTATCACTAATGATAAATAGAAATATAATAAAAAATATTTGTGGAACTATTTTGATATTCTTTCATCAGTAACTAAATAAATCAATCATATGACATTCCCTTTCTCTTTCCTCGCTATTTTTATCAAAAAACTAAGAAAACGACACAAAAGAAAGACGAGAGAATTAAAAACAATTGCTTAGTATATTATTCCCCTTTGTTTAGTCATACAATAGACTCTCCTACCCAACCTGTAATATCTAGGACAGCTGGTTATCAAAATATATTCTAATATCCTTGCGTTAGACCCATTCTTAGCTAACATGGACTTTTGATGTCACGACAGGTTATTAGGTGACAGACTACTTTAGCAAAAAGTAATTAGAAAACTTTCTAAGAAAGCTCATTTTACACAAAATATAACGCTGAGTCTAAACAAAGAAAGAAAAATGGGATGTGCATAGCTCGTTTTAATTAGAGAAAATTAAATTTCAATATTACCATCTTGACAAGTTTTTGAGACAAAATTGGTGCTAACCAAGCTTCGCAAAAAATAATCAATAACTCGAAAACTTAAAAAATCTATGAAAATATACGTAATTTTCTCATGACATCTGACTTACAACTTTATATTAGAGAATTAAGTTAATAATTTGAAGGAGTTATTAAGAATAATACAAAATTTTATTAGAATTTTGTTCCCTGAATGAACAAAAAATTGTTCTCAAACGATAACACACACATTATCGTCATAATCTATAATATATTGTCATTTATCGTAGTTTTATATGTACATAAGTCATTCTTATTTAGATTCTATTTATTTGTAAATAATTACGCTATTCACCTTCCTCACGCTGCTGCCATGGAATTTATTTTTCAATAAACTTCAAACTTCAAACTTCAATAAACTTCAACTAACAACAAAAACACAAGACGATGTTTCTCTTAGATAAAGTCATTACGTCTTTTTCAAACGTTGACAAAATATTATATTTTACAGTTTGTTTTTGGGAAATTAAAACAAAAATCTGATATAGAATGCCGTGCAAACTTTTATCTTCATCAGTATCTAAATAAATCAATCATATGACATTCCCTTACTCATTCTTCGCTATTTTTAACAAAAAGTTAAGAACACGAATCAAAAGAAAGACAAGTGGATGAAAAAAATAAATTTCCCAAAACTATTTGAAAAAAGTGTCATTTCTCATGAAATGTCCCGATAATAGATGATACATTATCACTTTCTCAATAATTGCTTAGTATATTATTCCCCTTTGTTTAGTCAGACAGTAGACCTCCTACCCAACCTGTAATATCTAGGACAGTTGGTTATCATAATATATTCTAATATTCTTGCGTTAGACCCTGAGGAGGGTCCAGGGTTATCCCATGATGGATTGCGCTTACCAATTGTAAACATTGAACCATCTCGATGTTGAAGTAGCGAATACAAAGCCGTTTTTAAAGCCATGATTAACCAACAAAATAATGAACAATGAAAGTAGGGTTAATGTGTGTTGTTTTTTAACAATCCTACTTATGTTTACACCAAAAGGTAATGATATATTTGGAATGGTTCATGAACAATTTGATCTTTTAGAAAGGCAACTTGATACGCTTCAAATATTCGAGTGTCAGATGTTGTAGGCAAAACGCTTATTTCTCAGGAAATATACGAGTATTTTTCGTTTTAATACCATCATATCTTAGCTTAAGGGTTAATTCATACTCGTATATAAAAGTACTCCAAAGTACTCCAGGTTTTAGATGAGTTTAGGACATCTGAAAATAGCCATTTTTTGACACTTCACGAAGAACTGAACATTGGAAATGTATAAACAATAAACGGACGTTGAGTCAAATCACAGTATATTTTACACAAACGACAAGAAAAGTAATAAATCTACAACTTATCCATATGATAGGTACTGAAATAAGGAAAATAAGCGCTGGGATACGCACTTTGTTGAACAACGAGTCCATCGAACAGTTGTCACTCGTTTCTTTCTCTCAAATTTATCCAGATAACTGATATGAATCAGTCTTAAAACAACTTCAACTCCTTCCAAGGCGGGTATAGAAACATAAAAATCGTCTTTCGATACACAGTGAACGTAAAATAAGGAAAAATTCTGGGAAAGATGCCGAGTATTCAGCAACTGAACTAAACTCCGCCATGTTGATCTTCACCCTGCAGCCTGCTCAAACAAAGTGATGACGTCACGAAAGAATTCATAATATACTATGATACGCAATGCATCATGGGATAACCCTGGACCCTCTTCTGCGTTAGACCCATTCTTAGCTGACATGGACTTTTGATGTCGCGACAGGTTCTTAGGTGACAGACTACTTTAGCAAAAAGTAATTAGAAAACTTTCTAAGAAAGCTCATTTTACACAAAATATAACGTTGTGTCTAAACAAAGAAAGAAAAATTGGGTGTGCATAACTCGTTTTAATTACAGAAAATGAAATTAGGATATTACCATATTGAAAAATTTTCAAGGCAAAATTGGTGCTAACCAAGCTTCGTACAAAATAATCCATAACTCGAAAAGTTAAAGAATCTATGAAAATAATTTATTTTCTCAAGACATCTGACTTACAATTTTATTTTAGAGAATTAAAGCCCCATTCAAGCTAACTAACCTTTGTATTTATTAATTTATCTTTCGCATTTCCTTCGTCGTTTGGCTGCCATCTTTATATACAGGATTAAAACTACATCCCCAAAGTAGTTTAGTTAAAGAAGGTTTGAAAGTTGTTTAGTTAGGCGTACAGGCTGATGGAAGGCACTAGTTCAACTAAACAACCTTTAAACATGTTTAAAATTCCAGTGGGAATGGGGTATTAGTTAAATAAGTTGAAGGAGTTTTTGAGAATAATACAAAATTTAGCATTTTATTCCTTGAATGAACAGAAAATCGTTCTCAAACGATAACAACAAAAACACAAGACGATGTTTCTCTTAGATAAAGTCATTACGTCTTTTTCAAACGTTGACAAAATATTATATTTTAACATTTGTTTTTGGGAAATTAAAACAAAAATCTGAGATAGAATGCCGTGCAAACTTTTAAGGTTTTGGCCTGGTTAAATTCAAAACATGTATCAGTTGCTTAATAATTTTGAAGTTTATTCCACGGTCTTCAGTTTGGAAAATTTATTTATTTATTTACATAGCTTCCACCTTAAAAATATATAAAATCTAAATAACAAAATATGAATCAAAAATATAAATAAAGACAATAATACAAGGAACATATATAATAATTATAAAACAAAAACCTAAAAGGGACAGCCCAACAGAGCGAGGCTCCAAATAAAGTGCACCCGTAAAAAAAAAAAAAAGAAGAAGAAATGAAAACATAATGATAATTTGTAGCTAATAAATATAATATATGTTATCTATAAGTATATATATAATACGTGGTCATATAAAAGTTAGTAGCAACAACGATTAGAAGAAAGAAGGTTACACGTTGAACAACACTTAAGACAGATCGATTTCCAAGTGTTAAGGTTATCAGGATTATACGCATTAGATAGTGCATTGTTATAATACTTAAGAAGATAAGATTTAAACTGATTAATAGAAGGAGAAGAGCGTACCGAGCACGGTAGATTATTCCAAAGTTTAGGCAAGCGGTTAAAATAACTGGATTGGAAGACCTTTGTACGGCATCTAGGAATTAGCACATCATACATGGAGCTGTGGCGAGTAATTCTATAATTAGATCGAGGCTTAACAAAGCGATCAATGGAAATATTAAAATGACCAACACGACATTTAAAATAGAATAACAAGTTCTTAAACTCGTGCCAATACGAAAGTGGAAGTAAATTTAATTTAATGAGACGATCACGATAAGGAATACTGTTAAGATAATTCATATTTAAAATAAATTTGGTAGCCCTACGTTGGAGATCCTCTACCCTACTTAAGTTACCTATTCCCTGAGGGGCCCAGACCTCACTTGCATAACCTACGTGTGGGTGGACAAAAGAAAGATAAAGAGGTTTCTTTGTCTTTTCATCAAATGACTTCAGACTATGCCTACGCAAAAATCCTAACATCCTATACCCCTAATGCATAATGCATAGTCTATATGATTTTTCCACTTAAGGTTATCCGATACAATGACCCCAAGGTCTTTTAAAGATGATACATAGTTAAGAGTATTATTAGAGTCTAAGATATAATTGTACTTGATTGGTTCATTTTTACGGGAAACAGTCAAGATCTCACACTTTGAGCTGTTGAAGCGTAACTGCCACGCCTGGCTCCAGCACGAGAGGCGGTGGAGGTCATCTTGAAGAGCATCACAATCTGAAGCCTCTTTTATAACTCTAGAACACTTTGAGTCGTATATTAACGTAATTTACAGTTTGGCCAGAAAAACAGGTTCGAATTCGATCGCCTTGCTTTGAATCAAAGAGGACTTTCTTTAATAGTTTCAAGAATATTCTTGAATATTAATACACTGCTCAAAAATTAAAAAATTAAAACTAAAACATGCAGCTGTCTGTTCACTAAGTGATTTCACACAACACGTCGGACGAGTAAATTAATCCAGGGAACATTAATTAACATGGAAGATCCCCAAAAACGTAATATAGACCATATGAACAGTTATTAACACTCGTAATAACAAAGAAACCTCAGTTTGAAAAGCAAACAAAAAAAGCTCCACCAGAGAGAACTTTATTAATGTTCAATTTCTTCACTATAATAACGATTTCAAAGACTGACATTCGCAGTCGGAAGGTTTTTCCTTGTTCATTTTGTTTTTGTTAATTATGTTGAAGGCCAAATATATTTTAGCTCAATTCAGGAGTCAGTTCGTCAGTAGAACATTGAAGGTGGAAGAGACAGGATCGTTCTCAGTTCAGCTCAAACCATGAACGCTTCGGACAACATAACGCAAAGCAGTTTGTCGTGCATCAATGCACCTGATTTAGATGTTGTACGAACTGTAAAGATAATGGCCATCTTGTTAGTGAGTGGATTTGCTGTGTTTGGCAATATTTTGATCGTCTTCCTCGCTGCCAGATTCACCGTGAAAAGGAACATCCATCATTTGATCATCAACATGGCCGTTTCAGATATTCTCGTTGCTATCATTATTTCGTATCACAACATTCGTCGTCTACTTGGTCTTCCATATCTCTGGGAACTTTTGGATAATGAAGTTTTTGCGAACATCTTATGTAAGGCTAACCGCTTCTTCGCCTATACTACCATGTTTGTGACTTTGACTACTCTTTTGATAATAAGTGTGGAACGGTTTAAATCAACCAAGTTAACTGTACACAGAGTTCGTCCATACACGTTGAAGAAACGTCTGACACTAGTCTCTTGCTCTTGGCTGCTTCCTATGGGACTCTCGGCCTACAATGCTTGGTATCACAGAATCGTCATGTCGGGCAATACTAATGTATGCTATGCATACTTTTCGAGGACTTTTTACCTTCTCTACTCTTTTGAACAAGTTTGTATTCTTGTTATGATGTGTTTAGTTGTGATATTTAATATTATGACTTCAATCAGACTTTGGAAATCACGTCGAACCTTCCAAGGTAATTTTTCTGACGAACAGAATAGAACTAGAGAAAAACGAACAGCTAAAGCAGTGAAAATGGTGTTGTGTTCGCTTCTACTTTACACCTGTTGTTATCTTCCAGCTTTTCTCTACGCGTTCTTTTACGCTTTCCATGCGGCCGAAGTGTTTTTAGTATTTCAGCCATATTTCTGGTGCATTATTGATAGGAGATCGTTATATTTTTTGCTTGACCTTCTTCCTTTAGTCAACTCTTGCTTCAGTCCTTGTATTTATATTGTTTTTCTAACTGAATTCAGACAAGCAGCTAAAAGACTATTGTACTAGTAATGAATAGCACTGAACTTAGTAGTCTATTATTATGGAAAACAATTCTTGTACTATATCATTTCCATGTGCAAACAATGTAAAGTAAAATAAACTATGTATCACTAATGATAAATAGAAATATAATAAAAAAATATTTGTGGAACTTTTTTGATATTCTTTCATCAGTATCTAAATAAATCAATCATATGACATTCCCTTACTCATTCCTCGCTATTTTTACCAAAAAGCTAAGAACACGACACAAAAGAAAGACAAGTGGATGAAAAAAATTAATTTCCCAAAACATTTGAAAAAAAATGTCATTTCTCATGAACCACATACATTTAGTGTGATATACTGACACAAAAACCGAGTTGGGCTCCCTGTGGTTATACGTCCCGATAATAGATGATACATTATCACTTTCTCTATAATTGCTTAGTATATTATTCCCCTTTGTTTAGTCAGACAATAGACCTCCTACCTAACCTGTAATATCTAGGACAGTTGGTTATCATAATATATTCTAATATCCTTGCGTTAGGCCCATTCTTAGCTGATGGACTTTCGATGTCGTAGTCTCCTTTCCTTGTTTCCATAGCCCAAACTACCCTTGTCGAGAGAGGACTGGAATCTACCCCTAAACCTTACCCTAAACCTAACTAACCCTAGAATCGATTCCAGTCCTTTCTCAATGAAGGGCATTTTGGGCTACGGAAACAAGTGGTTTTGAGATCGACACTAAGAACGGCTTCAAATAATTAAGGAGTTTATTGATGTCGCGGCAGGTTTTTAGATGGCAGTCGTGTTAGGCTACCTTAGCAAAAAGTAATAAGAAAACTGTCCTGAGCAAAAAGTAATTAGAAAACTATCCCGAGCAAAAAGTAATTAGAAAACTATCCCGAGCAAAAAGTAATTAGAAAACTGTCCCGAGAAAAAAGTAATTAGAAAACTGTCCCGAGAAAAAAGTAATTAGAAAACTGTCCCGAGAAAAAAGTAATTAGAAAACTGTCCCGAGCAAAAAGTAATTAGAAAACTGTCCCGAGCAAAAAGTAATTAGAAAACTAGAAAATTAGAAAAATTTCTCGAGCAAAAAGTAGCTAGAAGACTGTCCCAAGCAAAAAGTAATCAGAAAAATTTCTCGAGCAAAAAGTAGTTAGAAGACTGACCCGAGCTCTTTTTCAAATTAATAAAACTTGAATTTTACGATTTTGACAAGTTTTCGAGAAAAAAATTGGCGAAAACCAAGCTTCGCAAGAATTTATTCATAACTTTAAAGGTCAAAAAGCTGTGAAAGTAATTTTCATAGAAAATCTACATGGAACTTTATTTTCGAGAATTAGGTTAAAACAGTTGAAGGAGTTATGGAATACAATAATACAAAATGCTATATTTTGTTCTCTTAAGGTGACTGACTACTTTTGAACCGTTCAATTTGAGCCCACGATGTGCGCGCGCACAAAAAAACGCTTATAACCGCATGACAACCTTCAAAGTTTTATTGAGGACCCATACACGTTTTGAACTTCAACAGGGCAAAAACCCCGAATTTTGCACGGGACTCTATATTTTTCTTTCAATTTCCTAAAACATCAGGTAAAAATCAATCTTTTGAGAAAGTTTGAAAAAAACGTAATTATTAGAACTTATAAAAAAAGCGTTTTCTGTGTTTTTGTTGTCCTCATTTGAGTACGATTTTCGGTTCATTTAGCTAACAAAATGCTGAATTTTGAACTTATTTTGAAATCTTACTTCAAATATTTTTAGTTAGTCTTTTAAAACAATGTTTAAAGTATATGTACTGAGAAAATTGCTTCCAGAGCTTCTATAATTTGTGAGTTATGATTTATTTTTGAAAAGCGTGATTTCCGCCATTTTTCTTTCGAAAACTTGTCAAGTTGGTCATATTCAAAATTCATTATCTCGAAAACGAGTTCGGGACACCCCATTTTTCTTTTCATTTTTGGAATCAGCGTTAAATTCTGTGTAAAATATCTTTCTAATAACATTTTGTAATTATTCCTTGCTAAAGTAGTCAGTCACTTTAATGAAATTAAAACAGGCACAAAGAGTTCCATGCAAGTTTTTAAAGTCTTAATAACCATTTTGTTTCAATTTGATTTGATGTATAGCTTAGGACACTCTAGTTTAGTTTAACAAATATATTTCGCTCTGGTCGAGCCTCGTCAGTGTTATGAAACTAACGTTTTGGCCTGGTTAAATTCAAAGCGTGTATGCTTAATACAATTTTGAAGGATGTAATTCCACGGTTTTGAGTTCCGCCAAGTTTCAAAATAGTGAGCCACCTTAAATTGTAATTCAGTTACACTTTCCTCAGAAAAACGAGTTCTATCGTTTTGCTTTCATTCAAAGAGGATTAATTTACCGACACGTTGTGTGAAATCACTTAGTGATCAGACAAGCTGTTTTACTTTTTAAGTTCTATTCAATTTTTGAGAAATGTATTATTTAAGCATATTATTCATTGCTCAAAAAGTTGAATAGAACTTAAAAAGTAAAACAGCTTGCATGATACTAAGGGATTTCACACAACGCGTCGGTAAATTAACCCAGCGAACTTTGTTTAACATGGAAGATCCCCGAAAACGCAATAAAGACGATATGAACAGTTATTAACACGTAATAACCAAGAAACCTCAGTTTCTAAAGCCGAAAACACAAAAAGCTTTAGAAAATTGCACCAGAGAAAACTTTATTAATGTTGAATTTCTTCACTATAATAACGATTTCAAACACTGACATTCGCAGTCGGTAACTTTTTCCTTCAGTTAGTAATTTTGTTTTGTTAATTATGTTGAAGACCAAATATATTTTAGTTCAATTCAGGAGTCAGTTCGTTAGTAGAACATTGAAGGTGGAAGAGACAGCATCGTTCTCAGTTCAGCTCAAACCATGAACGGTTCGGACAACATAACGCAAAGCAGTTTGTCGTGCATCAGTGTACCTGATTCAGATCTTCTACGAGCTGTAAAGCTAATGGCAATCTTATTAGTGGGTGGATTTGCGGTGTTTGGCAATATTTTGATCGTCTTCCTCGCTGCCAGATTCACCGTGAAAAGGAACATCCATCATTCGATCATCAACATGGCCGTTTCAGATATTCTCGTTGCTATCATTCCTTCGTTCTTTGGCTGGTATCTTTATACAGGGTTAAAACTACATCCCCAAAGTAGTTTAGTTAAAAGAGGTTTGAAAGTTGTTTAGTTACGCGTACAGGATGTGTGGAAGGGCACTAGTTCAACTAAACAACCTTTAAACATGTTTAAAGGTCCGGTGTCTATGGGGTATTAGTTAAAAAAGTTAAAGGAGTTTTTGAGAATAATACGAAATATTTATAGCATTTTGTTCCTTGAATGAACAGAAAATCGTTCTCAAACGATAAAAACAAAAACACAAAACGATGTTTCTCTTAGATAAAGTCATTACGTCTTTTTCAAACGTTGAAAAAAAAATTTATATTTTACCATTTGTTTTTCGGAACAAAAATCTGATATAGAATACCGTGCAAACTTTTAAGGTTTTGGCCTGGTTAAATTCAAAACGTGTATCAGTTGCTTAATAATTTTGAAGTTTTTTCCAACGTCTTCAGTTTGGAAAATTAGCACGTTCCAAAGTAGTCAGCCACCTTAAATCGTAATTTACAGTTTGGTCAGAAAAACAGGTTCGAATTCGATCGCCTTGCTTTGAATCAAAGATGACTTTCTTTAATAGTTTCAATAATATTCTTGAATAATACATCGCTCAAAATTTTGGAAAAAAGATCAAAAAGTAAAACAGCTTGTCTTTTCACTAAGTGAATTCACACAACGCGTCGGTAAATTAATCCAGGGAACTTTTATTAACATGGAAGATCTCCGATAACGAAATAAAGACGATATGAACAGTTATTAACACGTAATAACCAAGAAACCTCTGTTTCCAAAGCAAACAAAAAAAGCTTAAACATAAGCAATGGCGGACTATTAGTAAAAATTGCATCAGAATTAAAGAACTTTATTCATGTTGAATTTCTTCACTATAATAACTATTTATACAACGATAATAGCTGACATTTTCAGTTTTCGGTGCAAACACAAAAAGCTTAAACAAATAATTGTACACATTAGAAAGAACTTGATTAATGTGGAATTTCTTCATTACAATAACGATTTCAAAGACTGACATTCGCAGTCGGAAGGTTTTTCCTTGGTAATTTTGTTTTGTTAATTATGTTAAAAGGCCAAATATATTTTAGCTCAGTTCAGGAGTCAGTTCGTCAGTAGAACATTGAAGGTGGAAGAGACAGGATCGTTCTCAGTTCAGCTCAAACCATGAACGGTTCGGACAACATAACGCAAAGCAGTTTATCGTGCATCAGAGTACCTGATTCAGATCTTGTACGAACTGTAAAGCTAATGGCCATCTTGTTAGTGGGTGGATTTGCTGTGTTTGGCAATATTTTGATCGTCTTCCTCGCTGCCAGATTCACCATGAAAAGGAACATCCATCATTTGATCATCAACATGGCCGTTTCAGATATTCTCGTTGCAATCATTATTTCGTATCACAACATTCGTCGTCTACTTGGTCTTCCACATCTCTGGGAACTTTTCGATAATGAAGTTTTTGCAAACATCTTATGTAAGGCTTACCGCTTCTTCGCCTATACTACCATGTTTGTGACTTTGACTACTCTTTTGATAATAAGTGTGGAACGGTTTAGATCAACCAAGTTAACTGTACACAGAGTTCGTCCATACACGTTGAAGAAACGTCTGACACTAGTCTCTTGCTCTTGGCTGCTTCCTATGGGACTCTTGGTCTACAATGCTTGGTATTACAAAATAGTCAAGTTGGGCAATACTAATGTATGCTATGCAAACTTTTCTTGGACTTTTTTCCTTTTCTACTCTTTTGAACAACTTTGTGTTCTTGTTATGATGTGTTTAGTTGTGATATTTAATATCATGACTTCATTCAGACTTTGGAAATCACGTCGAAGTTTTCCGCAAGGCAATTTTTCTAACGAACAGAATAGAACTAGAGAAAAACGAACAGCTAAGGCAGTGAAAATGGTGTTGTGTTCGCTTCTACTTTACACCTGTTGTTATCTTCCAGCTTTTCTCTACGAGTTCTTTTACGCTTTCCACTTTGCCGAAGTGTTTTTAGTATTTCAGCCATATTTCTGGTGCATTATTGATAGGAGATCGTTATATTTTGTGCTTGACCTGCTTGTTCTAGTCAATTCTTGCTTCAGTCCTTGTATTTATATTATTTTTCTAACTGAATTCAGACAAGCAGCTAAAAGACTATTGTACTAGTAATGAATAACACTGAACTTAGTAGTCTATTATTATGGAAAACAATTCTTGTACTATATCATTTCCACGTGCAAACAATGTAAAGTAAAATAAACTACGTATCACTAATGATAAATAGAAATATAATAAAAAATATTTGTGGAACTATTTTGATATTCTTTCATCAGTATCTAAATCAATCAATCATATGACATTCCCTTACCCATTCCTCGCTATTTTTGTCAAAAAGCTAACAACAGGACACAAAAGAAAGACAAGTGGATGAAAAAAATAATTTCCCAAAACTATTCGAAAAAAAAATGTCATTTCTCATGAACCACATACATTTACTGTGATATACTGACACAAAAACCGAGTTGGGCTCCCTGTGGTTATACGTCCCGATAATAGATGATACATTATCACTTTCTCTATAATAGACCTTTTTAGCTTCGTATGCAAAAGTCCCATTTCAGACCACATGACATTCCCTTGAGAAATGTTCTTTTGTTAGAATATTTACACAGTCATGAAAGAATCATACCAAGAGCCGGGCATCACATCCAACCGATGTGAGTAAAAATACTAGCCAATCAGAATCGAGAATATTTGCATAACTGTAGTGTCATTCTTAGTAGCCCTGCGGCTTGCGAAACGGTTATTTCTTTATTTTTTTTCCCACTCATTAATGAATTCGAATATCATAGTCAATGTATACAAAATATCAAAAACCTCTCCTGAAAATCTAGATTTATCTCAGATAAACACTTTTATAAGTCAATTTTCACAGGTTTCATGACACCTCAGTTTTGCAGTAACGTCATTTCTACGTCACTTTTTCAGATCCGCTGGATGGCCTGAAATGGGCACAACAAACAACGAAGCTAATAAGGTCCTCCTACCAAACCTGTAATATCTAGGACAGCTGGTTATCAAATATATTCTAATATCCTTGCGTTAGGCCCATTCTTAGCTGATGGACTTTTGATGTCGTAGTCTCCTTTCCTTGTTTCCATAGCCCAAACTACCCTTGTCGAGAAAGGACTGGAATCTACCCCTCAACCTTCCCCTAAACCTAACCAACCCTAGAATCGATTCCAAACCTTTCTCGATGAAGGGCAGTTTGGGCTACGGAAACAAGTGGTTTTGAGACCGACACTAAGAACGGCTTCAAATAATTAAGGAGACTATTGATGTCGCGACAGGTTTTTAGATGGCAGTCGTGGTAGGCTACTTTAGCAAAAAGGAATAAGAAAACTGTCCTAAGCAAAAAGTAATTACAAAAACTATCCCGAGCAAAAAGTAATTAGAAAACTATCCCGAGCAAAAAGTAATTAGAAAACTATCCCAAGCAAAAAGTAATTAGAAAAATTTCTCGAGCAAAAACTAATCATAAAAAATTTTTCGAGCAAAAACTTGTTAGAAGACTGTCCCAAGCAAAAAGTAATTAGAAAACTTTCCCGAGCAAATAGTAATTAGAAAAATTTCTCGAGGAAAAAGTAGTTAGAAGACTGTCCCGAGCAAAAAGTAATTAGAAAAATTTCTCGAGCAAAAAGTTGTTAGAACACTGTCCCGAGCAAAAACTAGTTAGAAGACTGTCCCGAGCTCTTTTTTAGATTAATAAAACTTCAATATTACGATCTTGACAAGTTTTCCAGAGAAAAATTGGCGAAAATCAAGCTTCGCAAAAAGTTATTAGTAACTTCAAAAGTCAAAAAGCTATGAAAGTAATTTTCATAGAAAATCTACATGGAACTTTGTTTTCGACAATTAAGTTAAAACAGTTGAAGGAGTTATGGAATACAACAATACAAAATGCCATATTTTGTTCTCTTAATGAAATTAAAACAGATACATAGAGTTCCATGCAAGTTTTTAAAGTTTTGGCCTGGTTAAATTCAAAGTGTGTATGGTTGCCTAATACAATTTTGAAGGATGTAATTCCACGGTTTTGAGTTCCGCCAAGTTTCAAAATAGTGAGCCACCTTAAATTGTAATTCAGTTACAGTTTCCTCAGAAAAACGAGTTCTATCGTCTTGCTTTCATTCAAAGAGGATTAATTTACCGACGCGTTGTGTGAAATCACTTAGTGATCAGACAACCTAGCTGTTTTACTTTTTGAGCAATGTATTATTTAAGCATATTATTCATTGCTCAAAAAGTTGAATAGAACTTAAAAAGTAAAACAGCTTGCATGATACTAAGGGATTTCACACAACGCGTCGGTAAATTAACCCAGGGAACTTTGTTTAACATGGAAGATCCCCGAAAACGAAATAAAGACGATATGAACAGTTATTAACACGTAATAACCAAGAAACCTCAATTTGAAAAGCAAACACAAAAAGCTTTAGAAAATTACACCAGAAAGAACTTTATTAATGTTCAATTTCTTCATTAGAATCACGATTTCAAAGACTGACATTCGCAGTCGGAAGGTTTTCCCTATGTAATTTTGTTTTGTTAATTATGTTGAAGGCCAAATATATTTTAGTTCAGTTCAGGAGTCAGTTCGTCAGTAGAACATTGAAGGTGGAAGAGACAGGATCGTTCTCAGTTCAGCTCAAACCATGACCGGTTCGGACAACATAACGCAAAGCAGTTTATCGTGCATCAGTGTACCTGATTTAGATCTTGTACGAACTGTAAAGATAATGGCCATCTTGTTAGTGGGTGGATTTGCTGTGTTTGGCAATATTTTGATCATCTTCCTCGCTGCCAGATTCACGATCACCATGAAAAGGAACATCCATCATTTGATCATCAACATGGCCGTTTCAGATATTCTCGTTGCTATCATTATTTCGTATCACAACATTCGTGGTCTACTTGGTCTTCCATATCTCTGGGAACTTTTGGATATTGAAGTTTTTGCCAAAATCTTATGTAAGTCTTACCGCTTCTTCGTCAATACTTCCACGCTCGTGACTTTGACTACTCTTTTGATAATAAGTGTGGAACGGTTTAAATCAACCAAGTTAACTGTACACAGAGTTCGTCCATACACGTTGAAGAAACGTCTGACACTAGTCTCTTGCTCTTGGCTGCTTCCTATGGGACTCTCGGCCTACCTTCCTTGGTATCACAGAATCGTCAAGTTGCGCAATACTAAATTATGCCATGCAAACTTTTCGAGGACTTTTTTACTTCTGTACTCTTTTGAACGAGTTTGTGTTCTTGTTATGATGTGTTTAGTTGTGATATTGAATATCATGACTTCATTCAGACTTTGGAAATCACGTCGAACTTTTCTGTAAGGCAATTTTTCTGACGAACAGAATAGAACTAGAGAAAAACGAACAGCTAAGGCAGTGAAAATGGTGTGAAAGTGATCGTTACAATTTGTGCTTGACCTTCTTTTACTAGTCAACTCTTGCTTCAGTCCTTGTATTTATATTGTTTTTCTACCTGAATTCAGACAAGCAGCTAAAAGACTATTGTACTAGTAATGAATAGCACTGAACTTAGTAGTCTATTATTATGGAAAACAATTCTTGTACTATATCATTTCCATGTGCAAACAATGTAAAGTAAAATCAACTACGTATCACTAATGATAAATAGAAATATAATAAAAAAATATTTGTGGAACTATTATGATATTCTTTCATCAGTAACTAAATAAATCAATCATATGACATTCCCTTTCTCATTCCTCGCTATTTTTATCAAAAAGCTAAGAACACGACACAAAAGAAAGACGAGTGAATTAAAAACAATTGCTTAGTATATTATTCCCCTTTGTTTAGTCAGACAGTAGACCTCCTACCCAACCTGTAATATCTAGAACAGTTGGTTATCAAAATATATTTTAATATCCTTGCGTTAGACCCATTCTTAGCTAACATGGACTTTTGATGTCACGACAGGTTCTTAGGTGACAGACTACTTTAGCAAAAAGTAATTAGAAAACTTTCTAAGAAAGCTCATTTTACACAAAATATAACGTTGAGTCTAAACAAAGAAAGAAAAATTGGGTGTGCATAGCTCGTTTTAATTAGAGATAATAAAATTAGAATATTACCATCTTCACAAGTTTTCGAGAGAAAATTGGTGCTAACCAAGCTTGGTACAAAATAATCCATAACTAGAAAAGTTAAAAAATCTATGGAATAATTTTCTTAAGACATCTGCCTGACTTACGACTTTATTTTAGAGAATTAAAGCCCCATTAAAACCAACTAACCTTTGTATTTATTTATTAATTTATCTATCGCATTTCCTTCGTCGTTTGGCTGCCATCTTTATACAGGGTTAAAACTACATCTCCAAAGTAGTTTAGTTAAAGAAGATTTGAAAGTTGTTTAGTTAGGCGTATAGGCTGATGGAAGGCACTAGTTCAACTAAACAACCTTTAAACATGTTTAAAGGTCCGGTGTGAATGAGGTGTTAGTTAAATAAGTTGTAGGAGTTATTGAGAATAATACAAAATTTTGCATTTTGTTCCTTGAATGAACAGAAAATCGTTCTCAAACGATAACAACAACAACACAAAACGATGTTTCTCTTAGATAAAGTCATTACGTCTTTTTCAAACTTTGACAAAATATTATATTTTACCGTTTGTTTTTGGGAAATTAAAACAAAAATCTGATATAGAATGCCGTGCAAACTTTTAAGGTTTTGGCCTGGTTAAATTCAAAACATGTATCAGTTGCTTAATATTTTTGAAGTTTAGTCCACGGTCTTCAGTTTAGAAAATTAGCATGTAATTTACAGTTTTATCAGAAAAACAGGTTCGAATTCGATCGCCTTGCTTTGAATCAAAGAGGACTTTCTTTAATAGTTTCAATAATATTCTTGAATATTAATACATCGCTCAAATTTTGGAAAAAAGATCAAAAAGTAAAACAAATTGTCTGGTCACTAAGTGATTTCACACAACGCGTCGGACGGGTAAATTAATGCAGGGAACTTTTATTAACATGGAAGATCCCCGAAAACGAAATATAGACGATATGAACAGTTATTTTAATATATGTTAAAACACTCGTATTCACAAAGAAACCTCAGTTTGAAAAGCAAACAAAAAAAGGCTGCACCAGAGAGAACTTTATTAATGTTCAATTTCTTCATTACAATAACGATTTCAAACACTGACATTCGCAGTCGGAAGGTTTTCCCTATGTAATTTTGTTTTGTTAATTATGTTGAAGGCCAAATATATTTTAGCTCAATTCAGGAGTCAGTTCGTCAGTAGAACATTGAAGGTGGAAGAGACAGGATCGTTCTCAGTTCAACTCAAACCATGAACGGTTCGGACAACATAACGCAAAGCAGTTTGTCGTGCATCAGAGTACCTGATAATCCCGAACTTGTACTTACTGTAAAGATAATGGCCATCTTGTTAGTGGGTGGATTTGCTGTGTTTGGCAATATTTTGATCATCTTCCTCGCTGCCAGATTCACCGTGAAAAGGAACATCCATCATTTGATTATCAACATGGCCGTTTCGGATATTTTCGTTGCAATCATTATTTCGTATCACAACATTCGTCGTCTACTTGGTCTTCCATATCTCTGGGAACTTTTGGATAATGAAGTTTTTGCGAACATCTTATGTAAGGCTTACTACTTCTTCGTCTACTCTTCCATGCTTGTGACTTTGACTACTCTTTTGATAATAAGTGTGGAACGGTTTAGATCAACCAAGTCAACTGTACACAGAGTTCGTCCATACACGTTGAAGAAACGTCTGACACTAGTCTCTTGCTCTTGGCTGCTTCCTATGGGACTCTCGGCCTACAGTGCTTGGTATCGCAGAATCGTCAAGTTGGGCAATGCAAATGTATGCTATCCAAACTTTTCGACGACTTTTTTCCTTCTGTACTGTTTTCAACGAGTTTGAGTTCTTGTTATGATGTGTTTAGTTTTGATATTTAATACCATGACTTCATTCAGACTTTGGAAATCACGTCGAACTTTCCCGCAAGGCAATTTTTCTGACCAACAGAATAGAACTAGAGAAAAACGAACAGCCAAGGCAGTGAAAATGGTGTTGTGTTCGCTCCTACTTTACACCTGTTGTTATCTTCCAGCTTTTCTCTACGTGTTCTTTTACGCTTTCCACTTTGCCGAAGTGTTTTTAGTATTTCAGCCATATTTCTGGTGCACTACTGATGTGACAACGTTATATTTTGTGCTTTACCTTCTGGTTCTAGTCAACTCTTGCTTCAGTCCTTGTATTTATATTGTTTTTCTAACTGAATTCAGACAAGCAGCTAAAAGACTATTGTACTAGTAATGAATAGCACTGAACTTAGAGTCTATTATTATGGAGAACAATTCTTGTACTATATCATTTCCATGTGCAAACAATGTAAAGTAAAATAAACTACGTATCACTAATGATAAATAGAAATATAATAAAAAAATATTTGTGGAAGTATTTTGATATTCTTTCATCAGTATCTAAATGAATTAATCATATGAGTTCCCTTTCTCATTCCTCGCTATTTTTATCAAAAAGCTAAGAACATGACCCAAAAGAAAAACAAGTGGATGAAAAAATTAATTCCCTAAAACTACTTCAAAAAGTGTCATTTCTCATGAACCACATACATTTAGTGTGATATACTGACACAAACACTGAGTTGGGCTCCCTGTGGTTATACGTCCCGATAATAGATGATACATTATCACTTTCTCTATAATTGCTTAGTATATTATTCCCCTTTGTTTAGTCAGACAACAGTGTACTGTCGTACTTTGTGATAATCGTCGCACTTTGTAATACCTGTCGCACTTTGTAATAAATCTTGTCGCACTTTGTAATAAAAAAGCTGTCGCACTTTGTAATAACCTTCGTCGCACTTTGTAATACTTATTACCAAAGAGTGCATAATATATATATAAAGCGTAAGCTGCAACATGTTTAGCATATAACCGTCTAAGCACAGTATACTCTTATCAATTCTTCGTCTTAACGGATTGATTAATATTTGAATACATGTATCCAATTTATGTTAGAATACCACTTATGTTTGCTGAATCGAAACCCATTTTTTTTTGTATTCAAAGATTGTTTTTCATTAAAGGAAGTGAAAACGAGTAGTCCAGAAGCAGCAGAGGGGGCATTTCAAATTTAGGGAGGGGGGATTGAGAACGTTTCATATCCTAGTTGTTCTCATGAGAAATGAACAATCGAACATCAGGTTTCAGCATTTAGAAAGTCAGGGTTAGCCATTTACCTTTAGGTAATCTAACCATTTAATTGATTGACGGCAGTTTATTGCCCGATTTCCCTGTCGCGAAGGTTGTCTCGATCAGCGCTTAGCAATGAAAACAGTCGTAAATAGAGATTACTTCATGGAAAGTGCGCGCGTACGGTTTTTATTCACGAGTTGTGAAGTATCATAAAACGAACAAGCGAGTCTTCGAGCGCGTGAGTTTTATGATACGAAACAACGAGTGAATAAAAACTGTACAAAGCACTTTCCATGGTGTTTTTCTTTTTATTATATTCATACCGAGATTTTCAAACTAAAAATCATATTGCAATAATTCTTTATTTTACAACGCTGTTTTACAAGCATAATAAAAACTTATTCTTATTAAATTCTAATACGGTTTGTAAGTTTAATCTTTTCAACATCTAGGCTTTTAGTTTACACCATAAATGATTGCGAAAGCTTACCGAAGTTTCTGTCGCCTTCTTACACGGCAAAGCTGCCTTTCAATTCCTCGTTGTTGTTTAATACATTTTAAAGAACTTTTCTACTAGATTTACATCTCGGTCAGCTTTTCCTCCGCTCTACTATTGGTATTTCATCGATTTTCTCTTTGGTTTCGTCGTCTAAATTATATTTTCATCCATGTTTTGAATTCAAACTTTCTAGTTTAGGTCTCACCGAAGTCGTCTTCTTACAAAAGCAACTGAGCTGACTTTCCTTGTTGTTGTTTAAGTTTTCAGTACTTTTAAAGAACTTTTCCAATAGATTTACATCTCATGCAGCTTTTCCTCCACTCTACTATTGGTAATTCATCGATTTTCTCTTTGGTTTTGTCGTCTAAAATATAGTTTCATTCATGTTTTGAAATAAAAACTTTCTAGTTTAGTCGAAAGTCTCACACGAAAGAGCAGTGGAGCCCGTTGCTGCCGGCTTCTGATTGGACGTATCGTTTTTCTCATACGTGAAGAAAAGCCGAACGTGGCTTCTGATTGGACGTATCGTTTTTCTCACACGTGAAAAAGCGATACGCGCATTGTGATTGGTTGGGAAAAGTGAACGAACGAACACTTATTACACAGGATTTTACTGAGTAAATCTCGGTATGTATATAATAATACAACTTATTCTTTTTTCAACTAAATGATCTGTTACAAAATTACATACATACATACATACATTTTATTGGACTCCCCAATAGGGCTTTTCAGGCCAATTTACAATCCGGCAATAATTGAAAAATATAACTATGGAAAACCTAAATTTACAATCGTTTGAAATTCACTATAAATGCATAAACTAATAAAATGAGAGATATTATTAATATATAATTATATAATTAAGTTATTCAAAAACTCTCCGAAAAAGAAAAAACATCGAAAGACCACCGGTTCGAAGATGAGAACAACCGAGACATACTTATATAGTCCTAATTGATCCCACCTTCAAGCCAGCGGTCCACCAATGCTCCCTTCAGAGAGTTTTTGAATAGCTTGATGGACTTAGTGTCTTTGAAGGAAGTTGGGAGATCGCTCCACAACTTCGTGCCTCTGTAGGAAAAACACTGTTGTGCAGTAGCAGTTCTACATTTAGGAATTTGGAGATCATTACAATTAAAATTAATATTAAGGTATTGGGATACGGAAAATGCATGGCCGTTTTCCCTAAAAAAAAACATTTTCGTTTGCTTTTTCATAAGCTTGACATGCATGCTATCTTTCATTTAAGAAATAAAACATTTTCGTCTCGGGTTTTCACTGATCTGCTCTCGAATTCTCCCAAACGCGTAACCTCGGTTTTCACCAGGCTATGAAGACATCGGAGAAAATGTTTTATTTCTTTTAAAAAATACTTTTTACCTTTACTTTTTACCTTGCCCTTGCTTGTTACGTCATTTCCGTGCCTTCATAGCGTGATGAAAACACAGCTCTCGACCAATGAGAGCGTGCGTATTATCTTAAGTATTTTTTAAATGTTTATGAAACTTTTGTCAAATTTTGATTGTAAAGCACAACATTTTGAGATGCAAAATTTTTACGACTAGAGTGCAAACAGTATACAGAATTTGTACAAATTTGTGCAATTTTGTTTTGCCAAATGTTTCACAGATATACTGTTTGCACTCTAGTCGTAAAAAGTTTATACATTGGTATCAGTTAGGTTTGCAACCACTTGACCAATGGCGACATCTCGTGCATCTGACAGCTGGTTGGTACCAAGGGGTGTTGATCGATTAAAATATACTTGGTCAATAACGCTTTATATATATTATGCACTCTTTAGTAATAAGCATTACAAAGTGCGACGAAGGTTATTACAAAGTGCTACAGCTTTTTTTATTACAAAGTGCGACAAGATTTATTACAAAGTGCGACGATTATTACAAAGTGCGACAGTACAAACAGACCTCCTACCCAACCTGTAATATCTAGGACAGCTGGTTATCATAATATATTTTAATATTCTTGCGTTAGACCCATTCTTAGCTAACATGGACTTTTGATGTCACGAATGGTTCTTAGGTGACAGACTACTTTAGCAAAAAGTAATTAGAAAACTTTCTAAGAAAGCTCATTTTACACAAAATATAACGTTGAGTCTAAACAAAGAAAGAAAATGGGGTGTGCATAGCTCGTTTTGAATAGAGAAAATGAAATTTGAATATTACCATCTTGACAAGTTTTCGAGAGAAAATAGGTGCTAACCAAGCTTCGTACAAAATAATCCACAACTAGAAAAGTTAAAAAATGTATGGAAGTAGTTTTCTCAAGACATCTGACTTTATATAAGAGAACTTGATACAAGAGAATTAAAAGCCCCATTCAAACCAACTAACCTTGGTATTTATTAATTTATCTATCGCATCAGTTTCCTTCGTCGTTTGGCTGCCATCTTTATACAGGGTTAAAACTACATCCCCAAAGTACTTTAGTTAAAGAAGGTTTGAAAGTTGTTTAGTTAGGCGTACAGGCTGATGGAAGGGCACTAGTTCTACTAAAAAACCTTTAAACATGTTTAAAGGTCCTGTGTACATGGGGTATTAGTTAAATAAGTTGAAAATGTTTTTGAGAATAATACAAAATATAGCATTTTGTTCCTTGAATGGAGAGAAAATCGTTCTCAAACTATAACAACAAAAACACAAAACGATGTTTCTCTTAGATAAAGTCATTACGTCTCTTATAATATTTTACAATTTGTTTTGGGGGAATTTAAAAAAAAATCTGATATAGAATGCCGTGCAAACTTTTAAGGTTTTGGCCTGGTTAAATTCAAAACGTGTATCAGTTGCTTAATAATTTTGAAGTTTATTCCACGGTCTTCAGTTTGGAAAATTAACACGTAATTTACAGTTTGGTCAGAAAAACAGGTTCGAATTCGATCGCCTTGCTTTGAATCAAAGAGGACTTTCTTTAATAGTTTCAAGAATATTCTTCAATAATACATCGCTCAAAATTTTGAAGGAAAAAAATAAAAAAGTAAAGCTTGTCTGGTCACTAAGTGATTTCTAAGTAGATTAATCCAGGGTACTTTTATTAACATGTAAGATTCAGGAAAACGAAATAAAGACGATATGAACAGTTATTAACACGTAATAACCAAGAAACCTCAGTTTGAAAAGCAATAAAAAAAATTACACCAGAGATAACTTGATTAATGTTCAATTTCTTCATTAAAAAAATGATTTCAAAGACTGACATTCGCAGTCGGAAGGTTTTCCCTATGTAATTTTGTTTTTTTAATTATGTTGAAGGCCAAATATATTTTAGCTCAGTTCAGGAGTCAGTTCGTCAGTAGAACATTGAAGGTGGAAGAGACAGGATCGTTCTCAGTTCAACTCAAACCATGAACGGTTCGGACAACATAACGCAAAGCAGTTTGTCGTGCATCAATGTACCTGATTCAGAACTGTAAAGATAATGGCCATCTTGTTAGTGGGTGGATTTGCAGTGTTTGGCAATATTTTGATCGTCTTCCTCGCTGCCAGATTCACCGTGAAAAGGAACATCCATCATTTGATCATCACCATGGCCGTTTCAGATATTCTCGTTGCAATCATTATTTCGTATCACAACATTCGTCGTCTACTTGGTCTCCCATATCTCTGGGAACTTTTGGATAATGAAGTTTTTGCGAACATCTTATGTACATAAGGCTTACCGCTTCTTCGGCTATACTTCGGCTATATCAAAAAGTTTTGTTTTCGACTTTTACAAGGTTTATCCATAGCACTTCTTCCCCTCTTTTTCCATCCTGTACCTCCTCTAGCCAGCTTGCAAATTTGTTTGCAAACTTCTTCACTGACAAAATTAAAATTATTCAAAATGGTTTTAACCATGCTTCTGACTCAAGTGTTACTTGGTCTACTCTGTCTAACCTGTCAAACAGTCAATTTACATCTTTCGAAGAGGTCTCCACTGAATATCTTTCAAAGGTCATGCAGCCTCTTATCTCAAAGTCTTGTGACCTTGATCCTCTTCCTGGTACTGTTATGAAAAAGTGTTTTCATCTCTTATTGCCTACTATTACCAAGATTGTCAACCTTTCTTTAAATACTGCAACCGTGCCATCAAGTCTGAAGCAAGCTTTGATAAAACCAATACTGAAGAAACAATCTTGATCTTCTGAAGAATTTGTTAATTTTCGACCCATATCTAACTTAAGTTTGATCTCTAAAGCCATTGAAAAAGTTGTTGCTATTCAACTGGTAGAGTATCTTGAAACTAACAACCTTCATGAAGAATTTCAATCAGCATACAAGACATTTCACAGTGTTGAGACTACCCTACTGAGGGTTCATAATGACATTCTCAATGCTCTCAACAACCAGTGTTCGGTTGTCCTTGTACTTTTAGATTTGTCAGCAGCCTTTGATACGGTTAATCACGAGATCCTTATAAATAGGCTTTCTTCCATCTATGGCATTACAGGTAAAGCAATTCAATGGTTTAAATCTTATTTATCTAACAGGACTTTTCGTGTTAAAGTTCAAAATAATTTTTCTAAACATCGGTCTTTTGATTGTGGTGTCCCACAAGGCTCTATCTTGGGTCCAATTCTTTTTTTGCTGTACACTAAACCTATTGGTGATATTATTCGTGATCACAACTTAAACTTTCATCTTTATGCTGATGATACTCAACTCTACATCACATTCTCAACTTCATCATTATCTGAATCTGAGTCCGCCATACGTGCAGTGGAAGACTGTGTCGCTGATTTAAACAAGTGGATGACTGATAACATGCTCAAACTCAACAGTGATAAAACTGAAATTTTTGTTCTAAGTAGCAAGCACATACCACGCCCTCTCATCAGTTCCTTAAATATATCTGGCTATGACATCTCTCCCTCCCAAACAGCTCGCAATATTGGTGTTATTTTTGATAATGAACTATCACTCGATGATCATATTACATCAGTTTGCAAGTCTTGCTTTTTTCATATATACAACATTTGGAAGATTCGAAAATTTCTCAGTCAAAGTGCATGTGAAATTCTTGTCCATGCCTTGATCTCCTCCAAGTTGGATTTTTGCAACTCTTTACTTTATGGACTTCCTAAGACCTCCTTAAAAAGGCTACAATGTGTACAAAATGCTGCAGCTCGATTGGTATCTCTAACAAAAAAACAAGAACACATAACTCCAATTCTCTTTAATTTACACTGGCTTCCCATTGAACAACGAATTGAATTTAAGATAATTTTATTAACTTTTAAAATTCTAAATGGGAAAGCACCTTCTTATCTCTCTAATCTAATTAGTTGTTATGTGCCTTCCCGTCCTCTTAAGTCTTCTTCCTCTAATCTGCTTTCTATACAAAGCAATAAGCTTAAAGCATATGGGAAGAGAGCTTTCTCTTTTGCTTCCCCTCATCTTTGGAATTCCCTACCTGCTGAAATGAGGACCTGTAAAACATTTTCCAATTTTAAAAGCAATTTAAAGACCTTTCTTTTTAAGAAAGCATTTTACATTGAGTAAAACCTTTTATTTCTTATTTGAATACGTTAATATTTTAAAAATCTAAAAAATAAAAAAAAATATATGTATACTTTTATTAAAAATGTTTTTATTGACTTGTAATTGAATTGAATATTGAGTATTTATTATGTAATACTGTGTTTTTATATGCCAATAATGTGTTTTAAATATTCTTATGTAAAGCGTTAGTGAACCGTTGAAAATTGACGCTATATATAATATACTTATTATTATTATTTTATTTTAACCTCAGAAAAAAATTTTTTTACATAATATGATTTTTCCCTGGTAAAATTACTAGTCGGGTCTTTTCCCAAGACCTAAGACTTCAAACTGACATTTCAAAACCTAACCGAAACCTTTAACCTATTGTTACAATGCTGCTTGACGTTTTCTTTTTCTTTCTTTTATCCCCCCCCCCCCTTTTTTTTTTTTTTTTTTTTTTTTTTTTTTTTTTTCCTTAAAGTTCCAAGACTTTCCTTAATATTCTGGCAGTTCCTAAAATTGCGGATTTCTGAAGTGTTGTTATCCTGTTACTTATGTCTAACATAGTTACATATTCCTTCAGTCTCTTTGACACTGAGCCTAAACTTCCCACTACTACTGGTACTACTTTGACCTTTGTTTTCCATATCTTTTTTAGTTCTCTGGCAAGGTCCTGGTATTTTTCTATCTTCTCAAGCTCTTTGATTTCAATCCTTCTTTCAGCAGGCACAGCTACATCGATAATCCAGGTTTTGTTCAATTCCTTCTCAACCAGAACTATATCCGGACGCCTAGCCTGGATTATCCTATCTGTCTGGATGGTAAAGTCCCACAGCAACTTCACTTCATGGTTCTCCATTACACTATCGGGATCATGTTCATACCATTTGTCACAACATGGTAATCCATATTTCTTGCAAAGTTCCCAGTGCAGTAGTCCAGCAAGTGTGTCGTGCCGACGCTTGTACTCTATCTGTGCAAGTTTACTGCAGGCACAAATAATATGTTCTACAGTTTCCTCACATGTGCCACACATTCTGCACTTTTCAGACACTTCTTGATTTTCGATTTTAGCCTTTATTGCGTTAGTTCTTATAGCTTGGTCTTGAGCAGCAATGATTAGCCCTTCAGTTTCTCTCTTCAGATCACCGACTCTCAGCCAATTCCACGTCTCCTTATCAGCCACATCCTTGATTTGCTGATGGTACTGCCTCTGTAGGGGTTTCGTCATTATTTCTTCCCACCTTTGGTCTCTCTTTCTTTCCTTGTAATCCTTTGGTTGTTCCGCTGGTGCATGTTTTCCTATTTTACAAGCTGCAATCAACAACCTTTCTTGGCTGTTCTTAATATACTGTGCGAGGCTTCCTTCTTCCATTCTGATACAGTCTTCAATACTGATAAGGCCACGCCCTCCCTCAGTTCTTGGTAAATAGATACGGTTGACACAAGACCTGGGATGAAGAGCTCCATACATGCATAACAACTTTCTAGTTTTTCGATCCATTTCTTGCAGATCATTCTTGGTCCAATTGACTATTCCTCCGCTGTAGCGAATCGATGATACAGCCCACGTATTGATTGCTTTCATGAGGTTACCTCCATTCAGCTTCGACTTAAGGAGTTTTCTCAGCCTTCTCTTATATTCAACTCGTAGCTTTTCCTTCATTTCTAAATGTAGGACATCATCAGCTTCCAGTACGCCCAAGTACTTATAACAATCATCATTTTCTTCTAACGATCTAAGCTTTCTCCCATCTGGAAGAGCAATTCCATCACTCTTGATCTTCTTACCTCTATTCATGACCAGCACTGCACATTTGGAAATTCTAAAGTCCATACCAATGTCGTCACTGAATATGCGCACTGTTTGGACGAGGGAATCAAGTTCTTTTTCATTCTTACTATAGAGTTTGAGATCGTCCATGAATAGTAAGTGATTGATCTTTTCCTCGCTTTTACTGATCTTATAGCCAGCTTGGGTGCTTCTGAGTATATCGGTCAAAGGTATTAGTGCGATCACGAATAGCAGTGGAGATAGTGAGTCTCCTTGGAATATTCCTCTCTTGAACTCCACTTCTCCAAGTATTTTTCCATTCGATGTTAGGGTTGTCCTCCATAATGACATGCTCTTCTCCAATAAAGCTTTCACATTATCAGCTACACCAATCAACTCTAACGACTCTATTATCCACGAATGTGGAACAGAGTCATACGCTTTCTTGTAGTCAATCCACGCCATAGCTAAATTGGTCTTTCTTTTCTTGCAATCCCTCAGTAAGGCCTTGTCAATGCTTAGTTGATCTTTTGTCCCCCGGCTGTTCTTTCTGCAACCTTTCTGCTCGTCTGGTAGCAATTTGTTGTCGATCAGGTGGCAGTAGAGATCTTCTGATATCACCCCCGTTAAAAGTTTCCACATCAAGGGAAGGCATGTGATTGGACGGTAATTAGACGGTATGTTGCCTTTATCAGGGTCTTTCATGATGAGCACTGTTCTTCCTTTAACCATCCATTCCGGGGTAGTTTGTGATGTTAAACAGACTTGTAGCTGTGCAGCTATTCTTTCATGCAAACTCACGAAGTTTTTCAACCAGAACCCATGTACATTATCCAGACCTGGTGATTTCCAGTTGCTCATTTTCCTCAGCCGATGTTTGATTTCTGGCTGCTGGACTACATGCTGGTCATTCTTTGCCTTCCTCAGCCATTCGGCGTCCTTCTTGTGTTCTGCTTTATTGCTCCACAGCTGCCCCCAAAACTCTAAACTTTCCTCAGCATTTGGTGGTGCTTGTTCCTGCTTTTGTTCATCAATTTCTTTGTAAAATTGCTTTTGATTTGTTGTAAATAATCTGTTTTGCCGATACTGTCTTATTCTTTCCTCATAGCGCTTCACTTTACTTGCCTTGGCCTTGATCCTTTGTTTCAGCTCTTCAATTACCACTTTCAATCCTTTACCTCTGACATTATACTTTCGCTCTAGTCGTTCCATCTTTCGAGAAGTCCCAACTGTTTGGATGTTGATTTGTTGAAGTCTGCTTAAGTCCCTTCTCATCTCGCTAATCTGTCCTTGTAGCCTTCTTTTCCAGGGTGGTTCTCCATTCTTCCTTTTCTTTTTGATCTTCACTCCCACTCTTTCAGTTACCACAGCAGCAGCGGCATACACAAGGTCGTTTGTCTCTGTAATATCATTATTATTATTATTATTATTATTATTATTATTATTATTATTATTATTATTATTATTATACTACCATGTTTGTGACTTTGACTACTCTTTTGATAATAAGTGTGGAACGGTTTAGATCAACCAAGTTAACTGTACACAGAGTTCGTCCATACACGTTGAAGAAACGTCTGACACTAGTCTCTTGCTCTTGGCTGCTTCCTATGGGACTCTCGGCCCACAATGTTTGGTATCTCAGAATCATCAAGTTGGGCAATACTAATGTATGCAATGCAAACATTTCGAGGACTTTTATCCTTCTCTTCTCTTTTGAACGAGTTTGTGTTCTTGTTATGATGTGTTTAGTTGTAATATTTAATATCATGACTTCATTCAGACTTTGGAAATCACGTCGAAGTTTTCCGCAAGGCAATTTTTCTGACGAACAGAATAGAACTAGAGAAAAACGAACAGCTAAGGCAGTGAAAATGGTGTTGTGTTCGCTTCTACTTTATGCCTGTTGTTATATTCCATATTTTCTCTACGAGTTCTTTAACGCTTTCCACTGGTCCGAAGTGTTTTCAGTATTTCAGCCATATTACTGGTGCACCATTGACGTGACAACGTTATATTTTCTGTTTAGCCTTCTTTCACTAGTCAACTCTTGCTTCAGTCCTTGTATTTATATTGTTTTTCTAACTGAATTCAGACAAGCAGCTAAAAGACTATTGTACTAGTAATGAATAGCACTGAACTTACTAGTCTATTATTATGGAAAACAATTCTTGTACTATATTATTTCCATGTGCAAACAATGTAAAGTAAAATAAACTACGTATCACTAATGATAAATAGAAAAAAACTAAAAAATATTTGTGGAACTATTTTGATATTCTTTCATCAGTATCTACATAAATCAATCATATGACATTCCCTTACCCATTCCTCGCTATTTTTACCAAAAAGCTAAGAACACGACACAAAAGAAAGACAAGTGGATGAAAAATATAGATTTCCCAAAACTATTTGAAAAAAATGTCATTTCTCATGAACCACATACATTTAGTGTGATATACTGACACAAAAACCGAGTTGGGCTCCCTGTGGTTATACGTCCCGATAATAGATGATACATTATCACTTTCTCTATAATTGCTTAGTATATTATTCCCCTTTGTTTAGTCATACAATAGACTCTCCTACCCAACCTGTAATATCTAGGACAGCTGGTTATCAAAATATATTCTAATATCCTTGCGTTAGACCCATTCTTAGCTAACATGGACTTTTGATGTCACGACAGGTTATTAGGTGACAGACTACTTTAGCAAAAAGTAATTAGAAAACTTTCTAAGAAAGCTCATTTTACACAAAATATAACGCTGAGTCTAAACAAAGAAAGAAAAATGGGATGTGCATAGCTCGTTTTAATTAGAGAAAATTAAATTTCAATATTACCATCTTGACAAGTTTTTGAGACAAAATTGGTGCTAACCAAGCTTCGCAAAAAATAATCAATAACTCGAAAACTTAAAAAATCTATGAAAATATACGTAATTTTCTCATGACATCTGACTTACAACTTTATATTAGAGAATTAAGTTAATAATTTGAAGGAGTTATTAAGAATAATACAAAATTTTATTAGAATTTTGTTCCCTGAATGAACAAAAAATTGTTCTCAAACGATAACACACACATTATCGTCATAATCTATAATATATTGTCATTTATCGTAGTTTTATATGTACATAAGTCATTCTTATTTAGATTCTATTTATTTGTAAATAATTACGCTATTCACCTTCCTCACGCTGCTGCCATGGAATTTATTTTTCAATAAACTTCAAACTTCAAACTTCAATAAACTTCAACTAACAACAAAAACACAAAACGATGTTTCTCTTAGATAAAGTCATTACGTCTTTTTCAAACGTTGACAAAATATTATATTTTACCGTTTGTTTTCGAGAAATTAAAACAAAAATCTGATATAGAATACCATGCAAACTTTGAAGGTTTTGGCCTGGTTAAATTCAAAACGTGTATCAGTTGCTTAATAATTTTGAAGTTCATTATTCCACGGTTTTCAGTTTGGAAAATTAACACGTAATTTACAGTTTGGTCAGAAAAACAGGTTCGAATTCGATCGCCTCGCTTTAAATCAAAGAGGACTTTCTTTAATAGTTTCAATAATATTCTTGAATAATACATAACTTGAAAATAAAAAATAAAAAAAAGCAAACAGCTTCTCTGGTCACTAAATGATTTCACACAACGCGTCGGTAAATTAATCCAGGGAACTTTTATTAACGTGGAAGATCTTCGAAAACGAAATATAGACGATATGAACAGTTATTAACACTCGTAATAATAAAGAAACCTCAGTTTGAAAAGCAAACACAAAATTACACCAGAGAGAACTTTATTACTGTTGAATTTCTTCATTACAATAACGATTTCAAAGACTGACATTCGCAGTCAGAAGGTTTTCCTTGTTAATTTTGTTTTGTTAATTATGTTGAAGGCCAAATATATTTTAGTTCAATTCAAGAGTCAGTTCGTCAGTAGAACATTGAAGGTGGAAGAGACAGGATCGTTCTCAGTTCAGCTCAAACCATGAACGGTTCGGACAACATAACGCAAAGCAGTTTGTCGTGCATCAATGTACCTGATGCAGATCTTGTACGAACTGTAAAGATAATGGCCATCTTGTTAGTGGGTGGATTTGCTGTGTTTGGCAATATTTTGATCGTCTTCCTCGCTGCCAGATTCACCGTGAAAAGGAACATCCATCATTTGATCATCAACATGGCCGTTTCAGATATTCTCGTAGCTATCATTATTTCGTATAGCGACATTCGTCGTCTTCTTGGTCTTCCACATCTCTTGGAACTTTTGGATAATGAAGTTTTTGCAAACATCTTATGTAAGGCTAACCGCTTCTTCGCTTATACTACCATGTTTGTGACTTTGACTACTCTTTTGATAATAAGTGTGGAACGGTTTAGATCAACCAAGTTAACTGTACACAGAGTTCGTCCATACACGTTGAAGAAACGTCTGACACTAGTGTCTTGCTCTTGGCTGCTTCCTATGGGACTCTCAGCCTACGATCTTTGGTATCGCAGAATCGTCAGGTTTGGCAATACTAATGTATGCCATGTACACTTTTCGAGGACTTTTATCCTTCTCTTCTCTTTCGAACGAGTTTGTGTTCTTGTTATGATGTGTTTAGTTGTGATATTGAATATCATGACTTCATTCAGACTTTGGAAATCACGTCGAACTTTCGCGCAAGGCAATTTTTCTGACGAACAGAATAGAACTAGAGAAAAACGAACAGCTAAGGCAGTGAAAATGGTGTTGTGTTCGCTTCTACTTTACGCCTGTTGTTATCTTCCAGCTTTTCTCTACGCGTTCTTTTACGCTTTCCACTTTGCCGAAGTGTTTTTAGTATTTCAACCATATTACTGGTGCACTTTTGATGTGACAACGTTATATTTTGTGCTTTACCTTCTTTTTCTAGTCAACTCTTGCTTCAGTCCTTGTATTTATATTGTTTTTCTAACTGAATTCAAACAAGCAGCTAAAAGACTATTGTACTAGTAATGAATAACACTGAACTTAGTAGTCTATTATTATGGAAAACAATTCTTGTACTATATCATTTCCATGTGCAAACAATGTAAAGTAAAATAAACTACGTATCACTAACGATAAATAGAAATAAAATAAAAAATATTTGTGGAATTTTTTTGATATTCTTTCATCAGTATCTAAATGAATCAATCATATGACATTCCCTTACTCATACCTCGCTATTTTTACCAAAAAGCTAAGAACACGACACAAAAGAAAGACAAGTGGATGAAAAAAATAGATTTCCCAAAACCATATGAAAAAAATGTCATTTCTCATGAACCACATACATTTACTGTGATATACTGATACAAAAACCGAGTTGGGCTCCCTGTGGTTATACGTCCCGATAATAGATGATACATTATCACTTTCTCTATAATTGCTTAGTATATTATTCCCCTTTGTTTAGTCAGACAATAGACCTCCTACCCAACCTGTAATATCTAGGACAGTTGGTTATCAATATATATTCTAATATTCTTGCGTTAGACCCATTCTTAGCTAACATGGACTACTAATGTCGCGAAAGGTTATTAGGTGACAGACTACTTTAGCAAACAGTAATTAGAAAACTTTCTAAGAAAGCTCATTTTACACAAAATATAACGTTGACTCTAAACAAAGAAAGAAAAATGGGGTGTGCCTAGCTCGTTTCCGAGATAATGAAATTTCAATATTACCATCTTGACAAGTTTTCGAAAGAAAATTCAGTGGTGCTAACCAAGCTTCACAAAAAATAATCAATAACTCGAAAAGTTAAAAAATCTATGGAAGTAATTTATTCATGACATCTGACTTACAACTTTATATTAGAGAATTAAGTTAAATAATTTGAAGGAGTTATTAAGAATAATACAAAATTTTATTAGAATTTTGTTCCTTGATTGAACAGAAAATCGTTCTCAAACGATAACACACATTATCGTCATAACCTATAATATATTGTCATTTATCGTAGTTTTATATGTACATAAGTCATTCTTATTTAGATTCTATTTATTTGTAAATAATTACGCTATTCACCTTCCTCACGCTGCTGCCATGGAATTTATTTTTCAATAAACTTTAAACTTCAAACTTCAATAAACTTCAACTAACAACAAAAACACAAGACGATGTTTATTTTAGATAAAGTCATTACGTCTTTTTCAAACGTTGACAAAATATTATATTTTACCGTTTGTTTTCGAGAAATTAAAACAAAAATCTAATATAGAATGCCGTGCAAACTTTTAAGGTTTTAGCCTGGTTAAATTCAAAACGTGTATCAGTTGCTTAATAATTTTGAAGTTTATTCCACGGTCTTCAGTTTGGAAAATTAACACGTAATTTACAGTTTCGTCAGAAAAACAGATTCGAATTCGATCGCCTTGCTTTGAATCAAAGAGGACTTTCTTTTATAGTTTCAAGAATATTCTTTAATAATACATTGCTTGAAAATTAAGAAGAAGAAAAAAAAAAAAAGGAAAACACCTTGTCTGGTTACTAAAGGGTAAATTAATCCAGGGAACTTTTATTAACGTGGAAGATCCCCGAAAACGTAATATAGACGATATGAACAGTTATTAATACGTAATAACCAAGAAACCTCAGTTTGAAAAGCAAACAAAAAAGGCTGCACCAGAGAGAACTTTATTAATGTTCAATTTCTTCACTATAATAACGATTTCAAAGACTGACATTCGCAGTCGGAAGGTTTTTCCTTGGTAATTTTGTTTTGTTAATTATGTTGAAGACCAAATATATTTTAGTTCAATTCAGGAGTCAGTTCGTCAGTAGAACATTGAAGGTGGAAGAGACAGGATCGTTCTCAGTTCAGCTCAAACCATGAACGGTTCGGACAACATAACACAAAGCAGTTTGTCGTGCATCAGTGTACCTGATGCAGATCTTGTACGAACTGTAAAGATAATGGCCATCTTGTTAGTGGGTGGATTTGCTGTGTTTGGCAATATTTTGATCGTCTTCCTCGCTGCCAGATATTCTCGTAGCTATCATTATTTCGTATCACAACATTGGTCGTCTACTTGGTCTTCCACATCTCTGGGAACTTTTGGATAATGAAGTTTTTGCAAACATCTTATGTAAGGCTAACCGCTTCTTCGCTTATACTACCATGTTTGTGACTTTGACTACTCTTTTGATAATAAGTGTGGAACGGTTTAGATCAACCAAGTTAACTGTACACAGAGTTCGTCCATACACGTTGAAGAAACGTCTGACACTAGTCTCTTGCTCTTGGCTGCTTCCTATGGGACTCTCGGTCTACAGTGCTTGGTATTACAAAATCGTCAAGTTGGGCATATCTAATGTATGCTATGCACACTTTTCTAGGACTTTTTTCCTTCTCTTCTCTTTTGAACGAGTTTGTGTTCTTGTTATGATGTGTTTAGTTGTGATATTTAATATCATGACTTCATTCAGACTTTGGAAATCACGTCGAAGTTTTCGTCAAGGCAATTTTACTGACGAACAGAATAGAACTAGAGAAAAACGAACAGCTAAGGCAGTGAAAATGGTGTTGTGTTCTCTTCTACTTTACACCTGTTGTTATCTTCCAGCTTTTCTCTACGCGTTCTTTTACGGTTTCCACTTTGCCGAAGTGTTTTTAGTATTTCAGACATATTTCTGGTGCAATATTGATAGAAGATCGTTATATTTTGTGCTTGACCTGCTTGTTCTAGTCAACTCTTGCTTCAGTCCTTGTATTTATATTGTTTTTCTAACTGAATTCAGACAAGCAGCTAAAAGACTATTGTACTAGTAATGAATAACACTGAACTTAGTAGTCTATTATTATGGAAAACAATTCTTGTACTATATCATTTCCATGTGCAAACAATGTAAAGTAAAATAAACTATGTATCACTAATGATAAATAGAAATATAATAAAAAATATTTGTGGAACTATTTTGATATTCTTTCAGTAACTAAATAAATCAATCATATGACATTCCCTTTCTCTTTCCTCGCTATTTTTATCAAAAAACTAAGAAAACGACACAAAAGAAAGACGAGAGAATTAAAAACAATTGCTTAGTATATTATTCCCCTTTGTTTAGTCAGACAATAGACCTCCTACCCAACCTGTAATATCTAGGACAGCTGGTTATCAAAATATATTCTAATATTCTTGCGTTAGACCCATTCTTAGCTAACATGGACTTTTGATGTCGCGAAAGGTTATTAGGTGACAGACTACTTTAGCAAAAAGTAATTAGAAAACTTTCTAAGAAAGCTCATTTTACACAAAATATAACGCTGAGTCTAAACAAAGAAAGAAAAATGGGATGTGCATAGCTCGTTTTCGAGATAATGAAATTTGAATATTACCATCTTGACAAGTTTTCATAACAAAATTGGTGCTAACCAAGCTTCGCACAAAATAATCAATAACTCGAAAACTTAAAAAATCTATGATAAATACAAATATAATAAAAAATATTTTTGGAACTATTTTGCTATTCTTTCATCAGTATCTAAATGAATCAATCATATGACATATTTTCTCATGATATCTGACTTACAACTTTATATTAGAGAATTAAGTTAAATAATTTGAAGGAGTTATTAAGAATAATACAAAATTTTATTACAATTTTGTTCCCTGAATGAACAGAAAACGATATCTCAAACGATAACACACACATTATCGTCATAACCTATAATATATTGTCATTTATCGTAGTTTTATATGTACATAAGTCATTCTTATTTAGATTCTATTTATTTGTAAATAATTACGCTATTCACCTTCCTCACGCTGCTGCCATGGAATTTATTTTTCAATAAACTTCAAACTTCAAACTTCAATCAACTTCAACTAACAACAAAAACACAAAACGATGTTTCTCTTAGATAAAGTCATTACGTCTTTTTCAAACTTTGACAAAATATTATATTTTACCATTTGTTTTTGGGAAATTAAAACAAAAATCTGATATAGAATGCCGTGCAAACTTTGAAAGTTTTGGCCTGATTAAATTCAAAACGTGTATCAGTTGCTTAATAATTTTGAAGTTTATTCCACGGTCTTCAGTTTGGAAAATTTATTTATTTATTTATTTATTTATATAGCTCCTACCTTAAAAATATATAAAATCTAAATAACAAAATATGAATCAAAAATATAAATAAAGACAATAATACAAGGAACGTATATAATAATTATAAGACAAAAAGGGTGAGGGACAGCACAACAGAGCGAGGCTCCAAATAAAGTGCACCCGTAAAAAAAAAAAAAAGAAGAAGAAATGAAAACATAATGATAATTTGTAGTTAATAAATATAATATATCTTATCTATAAGTATATATATAATACGTGGTCATATAAAAGTTAGTAGCAACAGCGATTAAAAGAAAGAAGGTTACACGTTGAACAACACTTAAGGTGACTGACTACTTTTGAACGTTCAATTTGAGGCCACGATGTGCGCGCGCACAAAAATCGTTCAAAACCGCATAACAATCTTCAGGAACCATACACGTTTTGAACTTCAACAGGTCAAAAACCCCGAATTTTGCACGGGACACTATATTTTTCTTTCAATTTCCTAAAAGAACAGGTAAAAATCAATCTTTTGAGAAAGTTTGAGAAAAACGTAATTATTAGAAGTTATAAAAAAAGCGTTTTATGTGATTTTGTTGTTGTCGTTTGAGTACGCTTTTCAGTTGATTGAGCTAACAAGAAGCTGAATTTTTAGCTTATTCTTAAAACTTTCTTTAAATATTTTTAGTTAGTCTTCAAAAATAATGTTTAAAGTAGATGTTCTGAGAAAATTTCTTCCAGAACTTCTTTAATTTTTGAGTTATGAATTTTTGTGTGCAAAGCTCGATTTCCGCCATTTTTCTTTCGAAAACTTGTTAAGATGGTCATATTCAAAATTCATTATCTCGAAAACGAGCTCGGGACACCCCATTTTTCTTTTCATTTTTGGAATCAGCGTTAAATTCTGTGTAAAATATCTTTCTAAGAACATTTTGTAATTATTCCTTGCTAAAGTAGTCAGTCACCTTAAGACAGATCGATTTCCAAGTGTTAAGGTTATCAGGATTATACGCATTAGATAGTTATAGTTATAGTTAGATAGTTAGCATTGTTATAATACTTAAGAAGATAATATTTAAACTGATTAATAGAAGGAGAAGAGCGTACCGAGCACGGTAGATTATTCCAAAGTTTAGGCAAGCGGTTAAAATAACTGGATTGGAAGAGTTTTGTAAGGCATCTAGGAATTAGCACATCATACATGGAACTGTGGCCAGTAATTCTATAATTAGATCGAGGCTTAACAAAGCGATCAATGGAAATATTAAAATGACCAACACGACATTTAAAATAGAATAACAAGTCCTTAAACTCGTGCCAATACGAAAGTGGAAGTAAATTTAAATTAATGAGACAATCACAATAAGGAATGCTGTTAAGATAATTCATATATAAAATAAATTTGGTAGCCCTACGTTGGAGACCCTCTACCCTACTTAAGTTACCTATTCCCTGAGGGGCCCAGACCTCACTTGCATAACCTACGTGTGGATGGACAAAAGAAAGATAAAGAGGTTTCTTTGTCTTTTCATCAAATGACTTCAGACTATGCCTACGCAAAAATCCTAACATCCTATACCCCTAATGCATAATGCATGGTCTATATGATTGTTCCAGTTAAGATTATCCGATACAATGACCCCAAGGTCTTTTAAAGATGATACATGGTTAAGAGTATTAGAGTCTAAGATATAATTGTACTTGATTGGTTCCTTTTTACGGGAAACAGTCAAGATCTCACACTTTGAGCTGTTGAAGCGTAACTGCCACGCCTGGCTCCAGCACGAGAGGCTATGGAGGTCATCTTGAAGAGCATCACAATCTGAAGCCTCTTTTATAACTCTAGAACACTTTGAGTCGTATATTAAAACGTAATTTAAAGTTTGGTCAGAAAAACAGGTTCGAATTCGATCGCCTTGCTTTGAATCAAAGAGGACTTTTTTTAATAGTTTCAATAATATTCTTTAATAATACATTGCTTGAAAATTAAAAAAAAAAAAAGGAAAACACCTTGTCTAGTTACTAATTTTAAATGATTTCACACAACGCGACGGTAAATTAATCCAGGGAACTTTCATTAACGTGGAAGATCCCCGAAAACGTAATATAGACGATATGAACAGTTATTAACACGTAATAACAAATAAACCTCAGTTTGAAAAGCAAACAAAAAAACCTCCACCAGAGAAAACTTGATTAATGTTCAGTTTCTTCATTAAAATAACGATTTCAAAGACTGACATTCGCAGTCGGAAGGTTTTCCCTATGTAATTTTGTTTTGTTAATTATGTTGAAGGCCAAATATATTTTAGCTCAATTCAGGAGTCAGTTCGTCAGTAGAACATTGAAGGTGGAAGAGACAGGATCGTTCTCAGTTCAGCTCAAACCATGAACGGTTCGGACAACATAACGCAAAGCACTTTGTCGTGCATCAGAGTACCTGATTCAGATCTTGTACGAACTGTAAAGATAATGGCCATCTTGTTAGTGGGTGGATTTGCTGTGTTTGGCAATATTTTGATCGTCTTCCTCGCTGCCAGATTCACCGTGAAAAGGAACATCCATCATTTGATCATCAATATGGCCGTTTCAGATATTCTCGTTGCTATCATTTTGTCGTATCACAACTTTCGTTCTCTACTTGGTCTTCCATATCTCTGGGAACTTTTGGATAATGAAGTTTTTGCGAATATCTTATGTAAGGCTTACCGCTTCTTCGGCTATACTACCATGTTTGTGACTTTGACTACTCTTTTGATAATAAGTGTGGAACGGTTTAGATCAACCAAGTTAACTGTACACAGAGTTCGTCCATACACGTTGAAGAAACGTCTGACACTAGTCTCTTGCTCTTGGCTGCTTCCTATGGGACTCTCGGTCTACAGTGCTTGGTATCGCAGAATCGTCAGGTTTGGCAATACTAATGTATGCCATGCACACTTTTCGACGACTTTTTTCCTTCTCTACTCTTTCGAACGAGTTTGTGTTCTTGTTATGATGTGTTTAGTAGTGATATTGAATATCATGACTTCATTCAGACTTTGGAAATCACGTCGAACCTTCCAAGGTAATTTTTCTGACCAACAGAATAGAACTAGAGAAAAACGAACAGCTAAGGCAGTGAAAATGGTGTTGTGTTCGCTTCTACTTTACACCTGTTGTTATCTTCCAGCTTTTCTTTACGAGTTCTTTAATGCTTTCCACATGGCCGAAGTGTTTTCAGTATTTCAGCCATATTACAGGTGTACTATTGATGTGACAACGTTATATTTTCTGCTTGACCTTCCTTTTCAAGTCAACTCTTGCTTCAGTCCTTGTATTTATATTGTTTTTCTAATTGAATTCAGACAAGCAGCTAAAAGACTATTGTACTAGTAATGAATAGCACTGAACTTAGTAGTCTATTATTATGGAAAACAATTCTTGTACTATATCATTTCCATGTGCAAACAATGTAAAGTAAAATAAACTACGTATCACTAACGATAAATAGAAATAAAATAAAAAATATTTGTGGAACTATTTTGATATTCTTTCATCAGTATCTAAATAAATCAATCATATGACATTCCCTTACTCATTCCTCGCTATTTTTGTCAAAAAGCTAAGAACTTGACACAAAAGAAATATAAGTGGATGAAAAAAATAAATTTCCCAAAACTATTTGAAAAAAATGTCATTTCTCATGAACCACATACATTTAGTGTGATATACTGACACAAAAACCGAGTTGGGCTCCCTGTGGTTATATGTCCCGATAATAGATGATACATTATCACTTTCTCTATAATAGACCTTTTTAGCTTCGTATGCAAAAGTCCCATTTCAGACCACATGACATTCCCTTGAGAAATGTTCTTTTGTTAGAATATTTACACAGTCATGAAAGAATCATACCAAGAGCCGGGCATCACATCCAACCGATGTGAGTAAAAATACTAGCCAATCAGAATCGAGAATATTTGCATAACTGTAGTGTCATTCTTAGTAGCCCTGCGGCTTGCGAAACGGTTATTTCTTTATTTTATTTCCCACTCATTAATGAATTCGAATATCATAGTCAATGTATACAAAATATCAAAAACCTCTCCTGAAAATCTAGATTTATCTCAGATAAACACTTTTATAAGTCAATTTTCACAGGTTTCATGACACCTCAGTTTTGCAGTAACGTCATTTCTACGTCACTTTTTCAGATCCGCTGGATGGCCTGAAATGGGCACAACAAACAACGAAGCTAATAAGGTCCTCCTACCAAACCTGTAATATCTAGGACAGCTGGTTATCAAATATATTCTAATATCCTTGCGTTAGGCCCATTCTTAGCTGATGGACTTTTGATGTCGTAGTCTCCTTTCCTTGTTTTCATAGCCCAAACTACCCTTGTCGAGAAAGGACTGGAATCTACCCCTCAACCTTCCCCTAAACCTAACCAACCCTAGAATCGATTCCAAACCTTTCTCGATGAAGGGCAGTTTGGGCTACGGAAACAAGTGGTTTTGAGACCGACACTAAGAACGGCTTCAAATAATTAAGGAGACTATTGATGTCGCGACAGGTTTTTAGATGGCAGTCGTGGTAGGCTACTTTAGCAAAAAGGAATAAGAAAACTGTCCTAAGCAAAAAGTAATTACAAAAACTATCCCGAGCAAAAAGTAATTAGAAAACTATCCCGAGCAAAAAGTAATTAGAAAACTATCCCAAGCAAAAAGTAATTAGAAAAATTTCTCGAGCAAAAACTAATCATAAAAAATTTTTCGAGCAAAAACTTGTTAGAAGACTGTCCCAAGCAAAAAGTAATTAGAAAACTTTCCCGAGCAAATAGTAATTAGAAAAATTTCTCGAGCAAAAAGTAGTTAGAAGACTGTCCCGAGCAAAAAGTAATTAGAAAAATTTCTCGAGCAAAAAGTTGTTAGAACACTGTCCCGAGCAAAAACTAGTTAGAAGACTGTCCCGAGCTCTTTTTTAGATTAATAAAACTTCAATATTACGATCTTGACAAGTTTTCCAGAGAAAAATTGGCGAAAATCAAGCTTCGCAAAAAGTTATTAGTAACTTCAAAAGTCAAAAAGCTATGAAAGTAATTTTCATAGAAAATCTACATGGAACTTTGTTTTCGACAATTAAGTTAAAACAGTTGAAGGAGTTATGGAATACAACAATACAAAATGCTATATTTTGTTCTCTTAATGAAATTAAAACAGATACATAGAGTTCCATGCAAGTTTTTAAAGTTTTGGCCTGGTTAAATTCAAAGTGTGTATGGTTGCCTAATACAATTTTGAAGGATGTAATTCCACGGTTTTGAGTTCCGCCAAGTTTCAAAATAGTGAGCCACCTTAAATTGTAATTCAGTTACAGTTTCCTCAGAAAAACGAGTTCTATCGTCTTGCTTTCATTCAAAGACGATTAATTTACCGACGCGTTGTGTGAAATCACTTAGTGATCAGACAACCTAGCTGTTTTACTTTTTGAGCAATGTATTATTTAAGCATATTATTCATTGCTCAAAAAGTTGAATAGAACTTAAAAAGTAAAACAGCTTGCATGATACTAAGGGATTTCACACAACGCGTCGGTAAATTAACCCAGGGAACTTTGTTTAACATGGAAGATCCCCGAAAACGAAATAAAGACGATATGAACAGTTATTAACACGTAATAACCAAGAAACCTCAATTTGAAAAGCAAACACAAAAAGCTTTAGAAAATTACACCAGAAAGAACTTTATTAATGTTCAATTTCTTCATTAGAATCACGATTTCAAAGACTGACATTCGCAGTCGGAAGGTTTTCCCTATGTAATTTTGTTTTGTTAATTATGTTGAAGGCCAAATATATTTTAGTTCAGTTCAGGAGTCAGTTCGTCAGTAGAACATTGAAGGTGGAAGAGACAGGATCGTTCTCAGTTCAGCTCAAACCATGACCGGTTCGGACAACATAACGCAAAGCAGTTTATCGTGCATCAGTGTACCTGATTTAGATCTTGTACGAACTGTAAAGATAATGGCCATCTTGTTAGTGGGTGGATTTGCTGTGTTTGGCAATATTTTGATCATCTTCCTCGCTGCCAGATTCACGATCACCGTGAAAAGGAACATCCATCATTTGATCATCAACATGGCCGTTTCAGATATTCTCGTTGCTATCATTATTTCGTATCACAACATTCGTGGTCTACTTGGTCTTCCATATCTCTGGGAACTTTTGGATATTGAAGTTTTTGCCAAAATCTTATGTAAGTCTTACCGCTTCTTCGTCAATACTTCCACGCTCGTGACTTTGACTACTCTTTTGATAATAAGTGTGGAACGGTTTAAATCAACCAAGTTAACTGTACACAGAGTTCGTCCATACACGTTGAAGAAACGTCTGACACTAGTCTCTTGCTCTTGGCTGCTTCCTATGGGACTCTCGGCCTACCTTCCTTGGTATCACAGAATCGTCAAGTTGCGCAATACTAAATTATGCCATGCAAACTTTTCGAGGACTTTTTTACTTCTGTACTCTTTTGAACGAGTTTGTGTTCTTGTTATGATGTGTTTAGTTGTGATATTGAATATCATGACTTCATTCAGACTTTGGAAATCACGTCGAACTTTTCTGTAAGGCAATTTTTCTGACGAACAGAATAAAACTAGAGAAAAACGAACAGCTAAGGCAGTGAAAATGGTGTTGTGTTCGCTTCTACTTTACACCTGTTGTTATCTTCCATCTTTTCTCTACCATTTCTTTAACGCTTTTGACATGGCCGAAGTGTTTTCAGTATTTCAGCCATATTTCTGGTGCATTATTGATAGGAGATCGTTAAATTTTGTGCTTGAACTTCTTTTACTAGTCAACTCTTGCTTCAGTCCTTGTATTTATATTGTTTTTCTAACTGAATTCAGACAAGCAGCTAATAGACTATTGTACTAGTAATGAATAGCACTGAACTTAGTAGTCTATTATTATGGAAAACAATTCTTGTACTATATCATTTCCATTTGTAAACAATGTAAAGTAAAATAAGCTATGTATCACTAATGATAAATAGAAATATAATAAAAAATGTTTGTGGAACTATTTTGATATTCTTTCATCAGTATCTAAATAAATCAATCATATGACATTCCCTTTCTCATTCCTCGCTATTTTTGTCAAAAAGCTAAGAACACGACACAAAAGAAAGACAAGTGGATGAAAAAAATTAATTTCCCAAAACATTTGAAAAAAAATGTCATTTCTCATGAACCACATACATTTAGTGTGATATACTGACACAAAAACCGAGTTGGGCTCCCTGTGGTTATACGTCCCGATAATAGATGATACATTATCACTTTCTCTATAATTGCTTAGTATATTATTCCCCTTTGTTTAGTCAGACAATAGACCTCCTACCTAACCTGTAATATCTAGGACAGTTGGTTATCATAATATATTCTAATATCCTTGCGTTAGGCCCATTCTTAGCTGATGGACTTTCGATGTCGTAGTCTCCTTTCCTTGTTTCCATAGCCCAAACTACCCTTGTCGAGAGAGGACTGGAATCTACCCCTAAACCTTACCCTAAACCTAACTATAACCCTAGAATCGATTCCAGTCCTTTCTCAATGAAGGGCAGTTTGGGCTACGGAAACAAGTGGTTTTGAGACCGACACTAAGAACGGCTTCAAATAATTAAGGAGTTTATTGATGTCGCGGCAGGTTTTTAGATGGCAGTCGTGTTAGGCTACCTTAGCAAAAAGTAATAAGAAAACTGTCCTGAGCAAAAAGTAATTAGAAAACTGTCCCGAGCAAAAAGTAATTAGAAAACTAGAAAATTAGAAAAATTTCTCGAGCAAAAAGTAGCTAGAAGACTGTCCCAAGCAAAAAGTAATCAGAAAAATTTCTCGAGCAAAAAGTAGTTAGAAGACTGACCCGAGCTCTTTTTCAAATTAATAAAACTTGAATTTTACGATTTTGACAAGTTTTCGAGAAAAAAATTGGCGAAAACCAAGCTTCGCAAGAATTTATTCATAACTTTAAAGGTCAAAAAGCTGTGAAAGTAATTTTCATAGAAAATCTACATGGAACTTTATTTTCGAGAATTAGGTTAAAACAGTTGAAGGAGTTATGGAATACAATAATACAAAATGCTATATTTTGTTCTCTTAAGGTGACTGACTACTTTTGAACCGTTCAATTTGAGCCCACGATGTGCGCGCGCACAAAAAAACGCTTATAACCGCATGACAACCTTCAAAGTTTTATTGAGGACCCATACACGTTTTGAACTTCAACAGGGCAAAAACCCCGAATTTTGCACGGGACTCTATATTTTTCTTTCAATTTCCTAAAACATCAGGTAAAAATCAATCTTTTGAGAAAGTTTGAAAAAAACGTAATTATTAGAACTTATAAAAAAAGCGTTTTCTGTGTTTTTGTTGTCCTCATTTGAGTACGATTTTCGGTTCATTTAGCTAACAAAATGCTGAATTTTGAACTTATTTTGAAATCTTACTTCAAATATTTTTAGTTAGTCTTTTAAAACAATGTTTAAAGTATATGTACTGAGAAAATTGCTTCCAGAGCTTCTATAATTTGTGAGTTATGATTTTTTTTTTGAAAAGCGTGATTTCCGCCATTTTTCTTTCGAAAACTTGTCAAGTTGGTCATATTCAAAATTCATTATCTCGAAAACGAGTTCGGGACACCCCATTTTTCTTTTCATTTTTGGAATCAGCGTTAAATTCTGTGTAAAATATCTTTCTAATAACATTTTGTAATTATTCCTTGCTAAAGTAGTCAGTCACTTTAATGAAATTAAAACAGGCACAAAGAGTTCCATGCAAGTTTTTAAAGTCTTAATAACCATTTTGTTTCAATTTGATTTGATGTATAGCTTAGGACACTCTAGTTTAGTTTAACAAATATATTTCGCTCTGGTCGAGCCTCGTCAGTGTTATGAAACTAACGTTTTGGCCTGGTTAAATTCAAAGCGTGTATGGTTGCTTAATACAATTTTGAAGGATGTAATTCCACGGTTTTGAGTTCCGCCAAGTTTCAAAATAGTGAGCCACCTTAAATTGTAATTCAGTTACACTTTCCTCAGAAAAACGAGTTCTATCGTTTTGCTTTCATTCAAAGACGATTAATTTACCGACGCGTTGTGTGAAATCACTTAGTGATCAGACAAGCTGTTTTACTTTTTAAGTTCTATTCAATTTTTGAGAAATGTATTATTTAAGCATATTATTCATTGCTCAAAAAGTTGAATAGAACTTAAAAAGTAAAACAGCTTGCATGATACTAAGGGATTTCACACAACGCGTCGGTAAATTAACCCAGGGAACTTTGTTTAACATGGAAGATCCCAGAAAACGCAATAAAGACGATATGAACAGTTATTAACACGTAATAACCAAGAAACCTCAGTTTCCAAAGCCGAAAACACAAAAAGCTTTAGAAAATTGCACCAGAGAAAACTTTATTAATGTTGAATTTCTTCACTATAATAACGATTTCAAACACTGACATTCGCAGTCGGTAACTTTTTCCTTCAGTTAGTAATTTTGTTTTGTTAATTATGTTGAAGACCAAATATATTTTAGTTCAATTCAGGAGTCAGTTCGTCAGTAGAACATTGAAGGTGGAAGAGACAGGATCGTTCTCAGTTCAGCTCAAACCATGAACGGTTCGGACAACATAACGCAAAGCACTTTGTCGTGCATCAGTGTACCTGATTCAGATCTTCTACGAGCTGTAAAGGTAATGGCAATCTTATTAGTGGGTGGATTTGCGGTGTTTGGAAATATTTTGATCGTCTTCCTCGCTGCCAGATTCACCGTGAAAAGGAACATCCATCATTTGATCATCAACATGGCCGTTTCAGATATTCTCGTAGCTATCATTATTTCGTATCACAACATTGGTCGTCTACTTGGTCTTCCATATCTCTGGGAACTTTTGGATAATGAAGTTTTTGCGAACATCTTATGTAAGGCTTACCGCTTCTTCGCCTATACTACCATGCTTGTGACTTTAACTACTCTTTTGATAATAAGTGTGGAACGGTTTAGATCAACCAAGTTAACTGTACACAGAGTTCGTCCATACACGTTGAAGAAACGTCTGGCACTAGTCTCTTGCTCTTGGCTGCTTCCTATGGGACTCTCTGCCTTCAATGCTTGGTATTACAAAACTGTCAAGTTGGGCAATACTAAATTATGCCATGCAAACTTTTCGACGACTTTTTTCCTTCTGTACTCTTTTGAACGAGTTTGTGTTCTTGTTATGATGTGTTTAGTTGTGATATTTAATATCATGACTTCATTCAGACTTTGGAAATCACGTCGAACTTTCCCGCAAGGCAATTTTTCTGACCAACAGAATAGAACTAGAGAACAACGAACAGCTAAGGCAGTGAAAATGGTGTTGTGTTCGCTTCTACTTTACACCTGTTGTTATCTTCCAGCTTTTCTCTACGCGTTCTTTTACGCTTTCCACTTTGCCGAAGTGTTTTCAGTATTTCAGCCATATTACTGGTGCACTTTTGATAGGAGATCGTTACAATTTGTGCTTGACCTTCTTTTACTAGTCAACTCTTGCTTCAGTCCTTGTATTTATATTGTTTTTCTACCTGAATTCAGACAAGCAGCTAAAAGACTATTGTACTAGTAATGAATAGCACTGAACTTAGTAGTCTGTTATTATGGAAAACAATTCTTGTACTATATCATTTCCATGTGCAAACAATGTAAAGTAAAATCAACTACGTATCACTAATGATAAATAGAAATATAATAAAAAAATATTTGTGGAACTATTATGATATTCTTTCATCAGTAACTAAATAAATCAATCATATGACATTCCCTTTCTCATTCCTCGCTATTTTTATCAAAAAGCTAAGAACACGACACAAAAGAAAGACGAGTGAATTAAAAACAATTGCTTAGTATATTATTCCCCTTTGTTTAGTCAGACAGTAGACCTCCTACCCAACCTGTAATATCTAGAACAGTTGGTTATCAAAATATATTTTAATATCCTTGCGTTAGACCCATTCTTAGCTAACATGGACTTTTGATGTCACGACAGGTTCTTAGGTGACAGACTACTTTAGCAAAAAGTAATTAGAAAACTTTCTAAGAAAGCTCATTTTACACAAAATATAACGTTGAGTCTAAACAAAGAAAGAAAAATTGGGTGTGCATAGCTCGTTTTAATTAGAGATAATAAAATTAGAATATTACCATCTTCACAAGTTTTCGAGAGAAAATTGGTGCTAACCAAGCTTGGTACAAAATAATCCATAACTAGAAAAGTTAAAAAATCTATGGAATAATTTTCTTAAGACATCTGCCTGACTTACGACTTTATTTTAGAGAATTAAAGCCCCATTAAAACCAACTAACCTTTGTATTTATTTATTAATTTATCTATCGCATTTCCTTCGTCGTTTGGCTGCCATCTTTATACAGGGTTAAAACTACATCTCCAAAGTAGTTTAGTTAAAGAAGATTTGAAAGTTGTTTAGTTAGGCGTATAGGCTGATGGAAGGCACTAGTTCAACTAAACAACCTTTAAACATGTTTAAAGGTCCGGTGTGAATGAGGTATTAGTTAAATAAGTTGTAGGAGTTATTGAGAATAATACAAAATTTTGCATTTTGTTCCTTGAATGAACAGAAAATCGTTCTCAAACGATAACAACAACAACACAAAACGATGTTTCTCTTAGATAAAGTCATTACGTCTTTTTCAAACTTTGACAAAATATTATATTTTACCGTTTGTTTTTGGGAAATTAAAACAAAAATCTGATATAGAATGCCGTGCAAACTTTTAAGGTTTTGGCCTGGTTAAATTCAAAACATGTATCAGTTGCTTAATATTTTTGAAGTTTAGTCCACGGTCTTCAGTTTAGAAAATTAGCACGTAATTTACAGTTTTATCAGAAAAACAGGTTCGAATTCGATCGCCTTGCTTTGAATCAAAGAGGACTTTCTTTAATAGTTTCAATAATATTCTTGAATATTAATACATCGCTCAAATTTTGGAAAAAAGATCAAAAAGTAAAACAAATTGTCTGGTCACTAAGTGATTTCACACAACGCGTCGGACGGGTAAATTAATGCAGGGAACTTTTATTAACATGGAAGATCCCCGAAAACGAAATATAGACGATATGAACAGTTATTTTAATATATGTTAAAACACTCGTATTCACAAAGAAACCTCAGTTTGAAAAGCAAACAAAAAAAGGCTGCACCAGAGAGAACTTTATTAATGTTCAATTTCTTCATTACAATAACGATTTCAAAGACTGACATTCGCAGTCGGAAGGTTTTCCCTATGTAATTTTGTTTTGTTAATTATGTTGAAGGCCAAATATAATTTAGCTCAATTCAGGAGTCAGTTCGTCAGTAGAACATTGAAGGTGGAAGAGACAGGATCGTTCTCAGTTCAACTCAAACCATGAACGGTTCGGACAACATAACGCAAAGCAGTTTGTCGTGCATCAGAGTACCTGATAATCCCGAACTTGTACTTACTGTAAAGATAATGGCCATCTTGTTAGTGGGTGGATTTGCTGTGTTTGGCAATATTTTGATCATCTTCCTCGCTGCCAGATTCACCGTGAAAAGGAACATCCATCATTTGATTATCAACATGGCCGTTTCGGATATTTTCGTTGCAATCATTACTTCGTATCACAACATTCGTCGTCTACTTGGTCTTCCATATCTCTGGGAACTTTTGGATAATGAAGTTTTTGCGAACATCTTATGTAAGGCTTACTACTTCTTCGTCTACTCTTCCATGCTTGTGACTTTGACTACTCTTTTGATAATAAGTGTGGAACGGTTTAGATCAACCAAGTCAACTGTACACAGAGTTCGTCCATACACGTTGAAGAAACGTCTGACACTAGTCTCTTGCTCTTGGCTGCTTCCTATGGGACTCTCGGCCTACAGTGCTTGGTATCGCAGAATCGTCAAGTTGGGCAATGCAAATGTATGCTATCCAAACTTTTCGACGACTTTTTTCCTTCTGTACTGTTTTCAACGAGTTTGAGTTCTTGTTATGATGTGTTTAGTTTTGATATTTAATACCATGACTTCATTCAGACTTTGGAAATCACGTCGAACTTTCCCGCAAGGCAATTTTTCTGACTAACAGAATAGAACTAGAGAAAAACGAACAGCCAAGGCAGTGAAAATGGTGTTGTGTTCGCTCCTACTTTACACCTGTTGTTATCTTCCAGCTTTTCTCTACGTGTTCTTTTACGCTTTCCACTTTGCCGAAGTGTTTTTAGTATTTCAGCCATATTTCTGGTGCACTATTGATGTGACAACGTTATATTTTGTGCTTTACCTTCTGGTTCTAGTCAACTCTTGCTTCAGTCCTTGTATTTATATTGTTTTTCTAACTGAATTCAGACAAGCAGCTAAAAGACTATTGTACTAGTAATGAATAGCACTGAACTTAGAGTCTATTATTATGGAGAACAATTCTTGTACTATATCATTTCCATGTGCAAACAATGTAAAGTAAAATAAACTACGTATCACTAATGATAAATAGAAATATAATAAAAAAATATTTGTGGAAGTATTTTGATATTCTTTCATCAGTATCTAAATGAATTAATCATATGAGTTCCCTTTCTCATTCCTCGCTATTTTTATCAAAAAGCTAAGAACATGACCCAAAAGAAAAACAAGTGGATGAAAAAATTAATTCCCTAAAACTACTTCAAAAAGTGTCATTTCTCATGAACCACATACATTTAGTGTGATATACTGACACAAACACTGAGTTGGGCTCCCTGTGGTTATACGTCCCGATAATAGATGATACATTATCACTTTCTCTATAATTGCTTAGTATATTATTCCCCTTTGTTTAGTCAGACAACAGTGTACTGTCGTACTTTGTGATAATCGTCGCACTTTGTAATACCTGTCGCACTTTGTAATAAATCTTGTCGCACTTTGTAATAAAAAAGCTGTCGCACTTTGTAATAACCTTCGTCGCACTTTGTAATACTTATTACCAAAGAGTGCATAATATATATATAAAGCGTAAGCTGCAACATGTTTAGCATATAACCGTCTAAGCACAGTATACTCTTATCAATTCTTCGTCTTAACGGATTGATTAATATTTGAATACATGTATCCAATTTATGTTAGAATACCACTTATGTTTGCTGAATCGAAACCCATTTTTTTTTGTATTCAAAGATTGCTTTTCATTAAAGGAAGTGAAAACGAGTAGTCCAGAAGCAGCAGAGGGGGCATTTCAAATTTAGGGAGGGGGGATTGAGAACGTATTATATCCTAGTTGTTCTCATGAGAAATGAACAATCGAACGTCAGGTTTCAGCATTTAGAAAGTCAGGGTTAGCCATTTACCTTTAGGTAATCTAACCATTTAATTGATTAACGGCAGTTTATTGCCCGATTTCCCTGTCGCGAAGGTTGTCTCGATCAGCGCTTAGCAATGAAAACAGTCGTAAATAGAGATTACTTCATGGAAAGTGCGCGCGTACGGTTTTTATTCACGAGTTGTGAAGTATCATAAAACGAACAAGCGAGTCTTCGAGCGCGTGAGTTTTATGATACGAAACAACGAGTGAATAAAAACTGTACAAAGCACTTTCCATGGTGTTTTTCTTTTTATTATATTCATACCGAGATTTTCAAACTAAAAATCATATTGCAATAATTCTTTATTTTACAACGCTGTTTTACAAGCATAATAAAAACTTATTCTTATTAAATTCTAATACGGTTTGTAAGTTTAATCTTTTCAACATCTAGGCTTTTAGTTTACACCATAAATGATTGCGAAAGCTTACCGAAGTTTCTGTCGCCTTCTTACACGGCAAAGCTGCCTTTCAATTCCTCGTTGTTGTTTAATACATTTTAAAGAACTTTTCTACTAGATTTACATCTCGGTCAGCTTTTCCTCCGCTCTACTATTGGTATTTCATCGATTTTCTCTTTGGTTTCGTCGTCTAAATTATATTTTCATCCATGTTTTGAATTCAAACTTTCTAGTTTAGGTCTCACCGAAGTCGTCTTCTTACAAAAGCAACTGAGCTGACTTTCCTTGTTGTTGTTTAAGTTTTCAGTACTTTTAAAGAACTTTTCCAATAGATTTACATCTCAGGCAGCTTTTCCTCCACTCTACTATTGGTAATTCATCGATTTTCTCTTTGGTTTTGTCGTCTAAAATATAGTTTCATTCATGTTTTGAAATAAAAACTTTCTAGTTTAGTCGAAAGTCTCACACGAAAGAGCAGTGGAGCCCGTTGCTGCCGGCTTCTGATTGGACGTATCGTTTTTCTCATACGTGAAGAAAAGCCGAACGTGGCTTCTGATTGGACGTATCGTTTTTCTCACACGTGAAAAAGCGATACGCGCATTGTGATTGGTTGGGAAAAGTGAACGAACGAACACTTATTACACAGGATTTTACTGAGTAAATCTCGGTATGTATATAATAATACAACTTATTCTTTTTTCAACTAAATGATCTGTTACAAAATTACATACATACATACATACATTTTATTGGACTCCCCAATAGGGCTTTTCAGGCCAATTTACAATCCGGCAATAATTGAAAAATATAACTATGGAAAACCTAAATTTACAATCGTTTGAAATTCACTATAAATGCATAAACTAATAAAATGAGAGATATTATTAATATATAATCATATAATTAAGTTATTCAAAAACTCTCCGAAAAAGAAAAAACATCGAAAGACCACCGGTTCGAAGATGAGAACAACCGAGACATACTTATATAGTCCTAATTGATCCCACCTTCAAGCCAGCGGTCCACCAATGCTCCCTTCAGAGAGTTTTTGAATAGCTTGATGGACTTAGTGTCTTTGAAGGAAGTTGGGAGATCGTTCCACAACTTCGTGCCTCTGTAGGAAAAACACTGTTGTGCAGTAGCAGTTCTACATTTAGGAATTTGGAGATCATTACAATTAAAATTAATATTAAGGTATTGGGATACGGAAAATGCATGGCCGTTTTCCCTAAAAAAAACCATTTTCGTTTGCTTTTTCATAAGCTTGACATGCATGCTATCTTTCATTTAAGAAATAAAACATTTTCGTCTCGGGTTTTCACTGATCTGCTCTCGAATTCTCCCAAACGCGTAACCTCGGTTTTCACCAGGCTATGAAGACATCGGAGAAAATGTTTTATTTCTTTTAAAAAATACTTTTTACCTTTACTTTTTACCTTGCCCTTGCTTGTTACGTCATTTCCGTGCCTTCATAGCGTGATGAAAACACAGCTCTCGACCAATGAGAGCGTGCGTATTATCTTAAGTATTTTTTAAATGTTTATGAAACTTTTGTCAAATTTTGATTGTAAAGCACAACATTTTGAGATGCAAAATTTTTACGACTAGAGTGCAAACAGTATACAGAATTTGTACAAATTTGTGCAATTTTGTTTTGCCAAATGTTTCACAGATATACTGTTTGCACTCTAGTCGTAAAAAGTTTATACATTGGTTTCAGTTAGGTTTGCAACCACTTGACCAATGGCGACATCTCGTGCATCTGACAGCTGGTTGGTACCAAGGGGTGTTGATCGATTAAAATATACTTGGTCAATAACGCTTTATATATATTATGCACTCTTTAGTAATAAGCATTACAAAGTGCGACGAAGGTTATTACAAAGTGCGACAGCTTTTTTTATTACAAAGTGCGACAAGATTTATTACAAAGTGCGACGATTATTACAAAGTGCGACAGTACAAACAGACCTCCTACCCAACCTGTAATATCTAGGACAGCTGGTTATCATAATATATTTTAATATTCTTGCGTTAGACCCATTCTTAGCTAACATGGACTTTTGATGTCACGAATGGTTCTTAGGTGACAGACTACTTTAGCAAAAAGTAATTAGAAAACTTTCTAAGAAAGCTCATTTTACACAAAATATAACGTTGTGTCTAAACAAAGAAAGAAAATGGGGTGTGCATAGCTCGTTTTGAATAGAGAAAATGAAATTTGAATATTACCATCTTGACAAGTTTTCGAGAGAAAATAGGTGCTAACCAAGCTTCGTACAAAATAATCCACAACTAGAAAAGTTAAAAAATGTATGGAAGTAGTTTTCTCAAGACATCTGACTTTATATAAGAGAACTTGATACAAGAGAATTAAAAGCCCCATTCAAACCAACTAACCTTGGTATTTATTAATTTATCTATCGCATCAGTTTCCTTCGTCGTTTGGCTGCCATCTTTATACAGGGTTAAAACTACATCCCCAAAGTACTTTAGTTAAAGAAGGTTTGAAAGTTGTTTAGTTAGGCGTACAGGCTGATGGAAGGGCACTAGTTCTACTAAAAAACCTTTAAACATGTTTAAAGGTCCTGTGTACATGGGGTATTAGTTAAATAAGTTGAAAATGTTTTTGAGAATAATACAAAATATAGCATTTTGTTCCTTGAATGGAGAGAAAATCGTTCTCAAACTATAACAACAAAAACACAAAACGATGTTTCTCTTAGATAAAGTCATTACGTCTCTTATAATATTTTACAATTTGTTTTGGGGGAATTTAAAAAAAAATCTGATATAGAATGCCGTGCAAACTTTTAAGGTTTTGGCCTGGTTAAATTCAAAACGTGTATCAGTTGCTTAATAATTTTGAAGTTTATTCCACGGTCTTCAGTTTGGAAAATTAACACGTAATTTACAGTTTCGTCAGAAAAACAGGTTCGAATTCGATCGCCTTGCTTTGAATCAAAGAGGACTTTCTTTAATAGTTTCAAGAATATTCTTCAATAATACATCGCTCAAAATTTTGAAGGAAAAAAATAAAAAAGTAAAGCTTGTCTGGTCACTAAGTGATTTCTAAGTAGATTAATCCAGGGTACTTTTATTAACATGTAAGATTCAGGAAAACGAAATAAAGACGATATGAACAGTTATTAACACGTAATAACCAAGAAACCTCAGTTTGAAAAGCAATAAAAAAAATTACACCAGAGATAACTTGATTAATGTTCAATTTCTTCATTAAAAAAATGATTTCAAAGACTGACATTCGCAGTCGGAAGGTTTTCCCTATGTAATTTTGTTTTTTTAATTATGTTGAAGGCCAAATATATTTTAGCTCAGTTCAGGAGTCAGTTCGTCAGTAGAACATTGAAGGTGGAAGAGACAGGATCGTTCTCAGTTCAACTCAAACCATGAACGGTTCGGACAACATAACGCAAAGCAGTTTGTCGTGCATCAATGTACCTGATTCAGATCTTGTACGAACTGTAAAGATAATGGCAATCTTGTTAGTGGGTGGATTTGCAGTGTTTGGCAATATTTTGATCGTCTTCCTCGCTGCCAGATTCACCGTGAAAAGGAACATCCATCATTTGATCATCACCATGGCCGTTTCAGATATTCTCGTTGCAATCATTATTTCGTATCACAACATTCGTCGTCTACTTGGTCTCCCATATCTCTGGGAACTTTTGGATAATGAAGTTTTTGCGAACATCTTATGTACATAAGGCTTACCGCTTCTTCGGCTATACTTCGGCTATATCAAAAAGTTTTGTTTTCGACTTTTACAAGGTTTATCCATAGCACTTCTTCCCCTCTTTTTCCATCCTGTACCTCCTCTAGCCAGCTTGCAAATTTGTTTGCAAACTTCTTCACTGACAAAATTAAAATTATTCAAAATGGTTTTAACCATGCTTCTGACTCAAGTGTTACTTGGTCTACTCTGTCTAACCTGTCAAACAGTCAATTTACATCTTTCGAAGAGGTCTCCTCTGAATATCTTTCAAAGGTCATGCAGCCTCTTATCTCAAAGTCTTGTGACCTTGATCCTCTTCCTGGTACTGTTATGAAAAAGTGTTTTCATCTCTTATTGCCTACTATTACCAAGATTGTCAACCTTTCTTTAAATACTGCAACCGTGCCATCAAGTCTGAAGCAAGCTTTGATAAAACCAATACTGAAGAAACAATCTTGATCTTCTGAAGAATTTGTTAATTTTCGACCCATATCTAACTTAAGTTTGATCTCTAAAGCCATTGAAAAAGTTGTTGCTATTCAACTGGTAGAGTATCTTGAAACTAACAACCTTCATGAAGAATTTCAATCAGCATACAAGACATTTCACAGTGTTGAGACTACCCTACTGAGGGTTCATAATGACATTCTCAATGCTCTCAACAACCAGTGTTCGGTTGTCCTTGTACTTTTAGATTTGTCAGCAGCCTTTGATACGGTTAATCACGAGATCCTTATAAATAGGCTTTCTTCCATCTATGGCATTACAGGTAAAGCAATTCAATGGTTTAAATCTTATTTATCTAACAGGACTTTTCGTGTTAAAGTTCAAAATAATTTTTCTAAACATCGGTCTTTTGATTGTGGTGTCCCACAAGGCTCTATCTTGGGTCCAATTCTTTTTTTGCTGTACACTAAACCTATTGGTGATATTATTCGTGATCACAACTTAAACTTTCATCTTTATGCTGATGATACTCAACTCTACATCACATTCTCAACTTCATCATTATCTGAATCTGAGTCCGCCATACGTGCAGTGGAAGACTGTGTCGCTGATTTAAACAAGTGGATGACTGATAACATGCTCAAACTCAACAGTGATAAAACTGAAATTTTTGTTCTAAGTAGCAAGCACATACCACGCCCTCTCATCAGTTCCTTAAATATATCTGGCTATGACATCTCTCCCTCCCAAACAGCTCGCAATATTGGTGTTATTTTTGATAATGAACTATCACTCGATGATCATATTACATCAGTTTGCAAGTCTTGCTTTTTTCATATATACAACATTTGGAAGATTCGAAAATTTCTCAGTCAAAGTGCATGTGAAATTCTTGTCCATGCCTTGATCTCCTCCAAGTTGGATTTTTGCAACTCTTTACTTTATGGACTTCCTAAGACCTCCTTAAAAAGGCTACAATGTGTACAAAATGCTGCAGCTCGATTGGTATCTCTAACAAAAAAACAAGAACACATAACTCCAATTCTCTTTAATTTACACTGGCTTCCCATTGAACAACGAATTGAATTTAAGATAATTTTATTAACTTTTAAAATTCTAAATGGGAAAGCACCTTCTTATCTCTCTAATCTAATTAGTTGTTATGTGCCTTCCCGTCCTCTTAGGTCTTCTTCCTCTAATCTGCTTTCTATACAAAGCAATAAGCTTAAAGCATATGGGAAGAGAGCTTTCTCTTTTGCTTCCCCTCATCTTTGGAATTCCCTACCTGCTGAAATGAGGACCTGTAAAACATTTTCCAATTTTAAAAGCAATTTAAAGACCTTTCTTTTTAAGAAAGCATTTTACATTGAGTAAAACCTTTTATTTCTTATTTGAATACGTTAATATTTTAAAAATCTAAAAAATAAAAAAAAATATATGTATACTTTTATTAAAAATGTTTTTATTGACTTGTTGTAATTGAATTGAATATTGAGTATTTATTATGTAATACTGTGTTTTTATATGCCAATAATGTGTTTTAAATATTCTTATGTAAAACGTTAGTGAACCGTTGAAAATTGACGCTATATATAATATACTTATTATTATTATTATTATTATTATTATTATTATTATTATTATTATTATTATTATTATTATTATTATTATTATTATACTACCATGTTTGTGACTTTGACTACTCTTTTGATAATAAGTGTGGAACGGTTTAGATCAACCAAGTTAACTGTACACAGAGTTCGTCCATACACGTTGAAGAAACGTCTGACACTAGTCTCTTGCTCTTGGCTGCTTCCTATGGGACTCTCGGCCCACAATGTTTGGTATCTCAGAATCATCAAGTTGGGCAATACTAATGTATGCAATGCAAACATTTCGAGGACTTTTATCCTTCTCTTCTCTTTTGAACGAGTTTGTGTTCTTGTTATGATGTGTTTAGTTGTGATATTTAATATCATGACTTCATTCAGACTTTGGAAATCACGTCGAAGTTTTCCGCAAGGCAATTTTTCTGACGAACAGAATAGAACTAGAGAAAAACGAACAGCTAAGGCAGTGAAAATGGTGTTGTGTTCGCTTCTACTTTATGCCTGTTGTTATATTCCATATTTTCTCTACGAGTTCTTTAACGCTTTCCACTGGTCCGAAGTGTTTTCAGTATTTCAGCCATATTACTGGTGCACCATTGACGTGACAACGTTATATTTTCTGTTTAGCCTTCTTTCACTAGTCAACTCTTGCTTCAGTCCTTGTATTTATATTGTTTTTCTAACTGAATTCAGACAAGCAGCTAAAAGACTATTGTACTAGTAATGAATAGCACTGAACTTACTAGTCTATTATTATGGAAAACAATTCTTGTACTATATTATTTCCATGTGCAAACAATGTAAAGTAAAATAAACTACGTATCACTAATGATAAATAGAAAAAAACTAAAAAATATTTGTGGAACTATTTTGATATTCTTTCATCAGTATCTACATAAATCAATCATATGACATTCCCTTACCCATTCCTCGCTATTTTTACCAAAAAGCTAAGAACACGACACAAAAGAAAGACAAGTGGATGAAAAAAATAGATTTCCCAAAACTATTTGAAAAAAATGTCATTTCTCATGAACCACATACATTTAGTGTGATATACTGACACAAAAACCGAGTTGGGCTCCCTGTGGTTATACGTCCCGATAATAGATGATACATTATCACTTTCTCTATAATTGCTTAGTATATTATTCCCCTTTGTTTAGTCATACAATAGACTCTCCTACCCAACCTGTAATATCTAGGACAGCTGGTTATCAAAATATATTCTAATATCCTTGCGTTAGACCCATTCTTAGCTAACATGGACTTTTGATGTCACGACAGGTTATTAGGTGACAGACTACTTTAGCAAAAAGTAATTAGAAAACTTTCTAAGAAAGCTCATTTTACACAAAATATAACGCTGAGTCTAAACAAAGAAAGAAAAATGGGATGTGCATAGCTCGTTTTAATTAGAGAAAATTAAATTTGAATATTACCATCTTGACAAGTTTTTGAGACAAAATTGGTGCTAACCAAGCTTCGCAAAAAATAATCAATAACTCGAAAACTTAAAAAATCTATGAAAGTATACGTAATTTTCTCATGACATCTGACTTACAACTTTATATTAGAGAATTAAGTTAATAATTTGAAGGAGTTATTAAGAATAATACAAAATTTTATTAGAATTTTGTTCCCTGAATGAACAAAAAATTGTTCTCAAACGATAACACACACATTATCGTCATAATCTATAATATATTGTCATTTATCGTAGTTTTATATGTACATAAGTCATTCTTATTTAGATTCTATTTATTTGTAAATAATTACGCTATTCACCTTCCTCACGCTGCTGCCATGGAATTTATTTTTCAATAAACTTCAAACTTCAAACTTCAATCAACTTCAACTAACAACAAAAACACAAAACGATGTTTATTTTAGATAAAGTCATTACGTCTTTTTCAAAGGTTGAAAAAATATTATATTTTACCGTTTGTTTTCGAGAAATTAAAACAAAAATCTGATATAGAATGCCATGCAAACTTTGAAGGTTTTGGCCTGGTTAAATTCAAAACGTGTATCAGTTGCTTAATAATTTTGAAGTTCATTATTCCACGGTTTTCAGTTTGGAAAATTAACACGTAATTTACAGTTTGGTCAGAAAAACAGGTTCGAATTCGATCGCCTCGCTTTAAATCAAAGAGGACTTTCTTTAATAGTTTCAATAATATTCTTGAATAATACATAACTTGAAAATAAAAAATAAAAAAAAGCAAACAGCTTCTCTGGTCACTAAATGATTTCACACAACGCGTCGGTAAATTAATCCAGGGAACTTTTATTAACGTGGAAGATCTTCGAAAACGAAATATAGACGATATGAACAGTTATTAACACTCGTAATAATAAAGAAACCTCAGTTTGAAAAGCAAACAAAAAATTACACCAGAGAGAACTTTATTACTGTTGAATTTCTTCATTACAATAACGATTTCAAAGACTGACATTCGCAGTCAGAAGGTTTTCCTTGTTAATTTTGTTTTGTTAATTATGTTGAAGGCCAAATATATTTTAGTTCAATTCAAGAGTCAGTTCGTCAGTAGAACATTGAAGGTGGAAGAGACAGGATCGTTCTCAGTTCAGCTCAAACCATGAACGGTTCGGACAACATAACGCAAAGCAGTTTGTCGTGCATCAATGTACCTGATTCAGATCTTGTACGAACTGTAAAGATAATGGCCATCTTGTTAGTGGGTGGATTTGCTGTGTTTGACAATATTTTGGTCGTCTTCCTCGCTGCCAGATTCACCGTGAAAAGGAACATCCATCATTTGATCATCAACATGGCCGTTTCAGATATTCTCGTAGCTATCATTATTTCGTATAGCGACATTCGTCGTCTTCTTGGTCTTCCACATCTCTTGGAACTTTTGGATAATGAAGTTTTTGCAAACATCTTATGTAAGGCTTACCGCTTCTTCGCCTATACTACCATGTTTGTGACTTTGACTACTCTTTTGATAATAAGTGTGGAACGGTTTAGATCAACCAAGTTAACTGTACACAGAGTTCGTCCATACACGTTGAAGAAACGTCTGACACTAGTGTCTTGCTCTTGGCTGCTTCCTATGGGACTCTCAGCCTACGATCTTTGGTATCGCAGAATCGTCAGGTTTGACAATACTAATGTATGCCATGTACACTTTTCGAGGACTTTTATCCTTCTCTTCTCTTTCGAACGAGTTTGTGTTCTTGTTATGATGTGTTTAGTTGTGATATTGAATATCATGACTTCATTCAGACTTTGGAAATCACGTCGAACTTTCGCGCAAGGCAATTTTTCTGACGAACAGAATAGAACTAGAGAAAAACGAACAGCTAAGGCAGTGAAAATGGTGTTGTGTTCGCTTCTACTTTACGCCTGTTGTTATCTTCCAGCTTTTCTCTACGCGTTCTTTTACGCTTTCCACTTTGCGGAAGTGTTTTTAGTATTTCAGCCATATTTCTGGTGCACTTTTGATGTGACAACGTTATATTTTGTGCTTGACCTTCTTTTTCTAGTCAACTCTTGCTTCAGTCCTTGTATTTATATTGTTTTTCTAACTGAATTCAAACAAGCAGCTAAAAGACTATTGTACTAGTAATGAATAACACTGAACTTAGTAGTCTATTATTATGGAGAACAATTCTTGAACTATATCATTTCCATGTGCAAACAATGTAAAGTAAAATAAACTACGTATCACTAATGATAAATAGAAATATAATAAAAAATATTTGTGGAATTTTTTTGATATTCTTTCATCAGTATCTAAATAAATCAATCATATGACATTCCCTTACTCATACCTCGCTATTTTTACCAAAAAGCTAAGAACACGACACAAAAGAAAGACAAGTGGATGAAAAAAATAGATTTCCCAAAACCATATGAAGAAAATGTCATTTCTCATGAACCACATACATTTACTGTGATATACTGACACAAAAACCGAGTTGGGCTCCCTGTGGTTATACGTCCCGATAATAGATGATACATTATCACTTTCTCTATAATTGCTTAGTATATTATTCCCCTTTGTTTAGTCAGACAATAGACCTCCTACCCAACCTGTAATATCTAGGACAGTTGGTTATCAATATATATTCTAATATTCTTGCGTTAGACCCATTCTTAGCTAACATGGACTACTAATGTCGCGAAAGGTTATTAGGTGACAGACTACTTTAGCAAACAGTAATTAGAAAACTTTCTAAGAAAGCTCATGTTACACAAAATATAACGTTGACTCTAAACAAAGAAAGAAAAATGGGGTGTGCCTAGCTCGTTTCCGAGATAATGAAATTTCAATATTACCATCTTGACAAATTTTCGAAAGAAAATTCAGTGGTGCTAACCAAGCTTCACAAAAAATAATCAATAACTCGAAAAGTTAAAAAATCTATGGAAGTAATTTATTCATGACATCTGACTTACAACTTTATATTAGAGAATTAAGTTAAATAATTTGAAGGAGTTATTAAGAATAATACAAAATTTTATTAGAATTTTGTTCCTTGATTGAACAGAAAATCGTTCTCAAACGATAACACACATTATCGTCATAACCTATAATATATTGTCATTTATCGTAGTTTTATATGTACATAAGTCATTCTTATTTAGATTCTATTTATTTGTAAATAATTACGCTATTCACCTTCCTCACGCTGCTGCCATGGAATTTATTTTTCAATAAACTTTAAACTTCAAACTTCAATAAACTTCAACTAACAACAAAAACACAAGACGATGTTTATTTTAGATAAAGTCATTACGTCTTTTTCAAACGTTGAAAAAATATTATATTTTACCGTTTGTTTTCGAGAAATTAAAACAAAAATCTAATATAGAATGCCGTGCAAACTTTTAAGGTTTTAGCCTGGTTAAATTCAAAACGTGTATCAGTTGCTTAATAATTTTGAAGTTTATTCCACGGTCTTCAGTTTGGAAAATTAACACGTAATTTACAGTTTCGTCAGAAAAACAGATTCGAATTCGATCGCCTTGCTTTGAATCAAAGAGGACTTTCTTTTATAGTTTCAAGAATATTCTTTAATAATACATTGCTTGAAAATTAAGAAGAAGAAAAAAAAAAAAAGGAAAACACCTTGTCTGGTTACTAAAGGGTAAATTAATCCAGGGAACTTTTATTAACGTGGAAGATCCCCGAAAACGTAATATAGACGATATGAACAGTTATTAATACGTAATAACCAAGAAACCTCAGTTTGAAAAGCAAACAAAAAAGGCTGCACCAGAGAGAACTTTATTAATGTTCAATTTCTTCACTATAATAACGATTTCAAAGACTGACATTCGCAGTCGGAAGGTTTTTCCTTGGTAATTTTGTTTTGTTAATTATGTTGAAGACCAAATATATTTTAGTTCAATTCAGGAGTCAGTTCGTCAGTAGAACATTGAAGGTGGAAGAGACAGGATCGTTCTCAGTTCAGCTCAAACCATGAACGGTTCGGACAACATAACACAAAGCAGTTTGTCGTGCATCAGTGTACCTGATTCAGATCTTGTACGAACTGTAAAGGTAATGGCCATCTTGTTAGTGGGTGGATTTGCTGTGTTTGGCAATATTTTGATCGTCTTCCTCGCTGCCAGATTCACCGTGAAAAGGAACATCCATCATTTGATCATCAACATGGCCGTTTCAGATATTCTCGTAGCTATCATTATTTCGTATCACAACATTGGTCGTCTACTTGGTCTTCCACATCTCTGGGAACTTTTGGATAATGAAGTTTTTGCGAACATCTTATGTAAGGCTAACCGCTTCTTCGCTTATACTACCATGTTTGTGACTTTGACTACTCTTTTGATAATAAGTGTGGAACGGTTTAGATCAACCAAGTTAACTGTACACAGAGTTCGTCCATACACGTTGAAGAAACGTCTGACACTAGTCTCTTGCTCTTGGCTGCTTCCTATGGGACTCTCGGTCTACAGTGCTTGGTATTACAAAATCGTCAAGTTGGGCATATCTAATGTATGCTATGCACACTTTTCTAGGACTTTTTTCCTTCTCTTCTCTTTTGAACGAGTTTGTGTTCTTGTTATGATGTGTTTAGTTGTGATATTTAATATCATGACTTCATTCAGACTTTGGAAATCACGTCGAAGTTTTCGTCAAGGCAATTTTACTGACGAACAGAATAGAACTAGAGAAAAACGAACAGCTAAGGCAGTGAAAATGGTGTTGTGTTCTCTTCTACTTTACACCTGTTGTTATCTTCCAGCTTTTCTCTACGCGTTCTTTTACGGTTTCCACTTTGCCGAAGTGTTTTTAGTATTTCAGACATATTTCTGGTGCAATATTGATAGAAGATCGTTATATTTTGTGCTTGACCTGCTTGTTCTAGTCAACTCTTGCTTCAGTCCTTGTATTTATATTGTTTTTCTAACTGAATTCAGACAAGCAGCTAAAAGACTATTGTACTAGTAATGAATAACACTGAACTTAGTAGTCTATTATTATGGAAAACAATTCTTGTACTATATCATTTCCATGTGCAAACAATGTAAAGTAAAATCAACTATGTATCACTAATGATAAATAGAAATATAATAAAAAATATTTGTGGAACTATTTTGATATTCTTTCATCAGTAACTAAATAAATCAATCATATGACATTCCCTTTCTCTTTCCTCGCTATTTTTATCAAAAAACTAAGAAAACGACACAAAAGAAAGACGAGAGAATTAAAAACAATTGCTTAGTATATTATTCCCCTTTGTTTAGTCATACAATAGACCTCCTACCCAACCTGTAATATCTAGGACAGCTGGTTATCAAAATATATTCTAATATTCTTGCGTTAGACCCATTCTTAGCTAACATGGACTTTTGATGTCGCGAAAGGTTATTAGGTGACAGACTACTTTAGCAAAAAGTAATTAGAAAACTTTCTAAGAAAGCTCATTTTACACAAAATATAACGCTGAGTCTAAACAAAGAAAGAAAAATGGGATGTGCATAGCTCGTTTTCGAGATAATGAAATTTGAATATTACCATCTTGACAAGTTTTCATAACAAAATTGGTGCTAACCAAGCTTCGCACAAAATAATCAATAACTCGAAAACTTAAAAAATCTATGATAAATACAAATATAATAAAAAATATTTTTGGAACTATTTTGCTATTCTTTCATCAGTATCTAAATGAATCAATCATATGACATATTTTCTCATGATATCTGACTTACAACTTTATATTAGAGAATTAAGTTAAATAATTTGAAGGAGTTATTAAGAATAATACAAAATTTTATTACAATTTTGTTCCCTGAATGAACAGAAAACGATATCTCAAACGATAACACACACATTATCGTCATAACCTATAATATATTGTCATTTATCGTAGTTTTATATGTACAAAAGTCATTCTTATTTAGATTCTATTTATTTGTAAATAATTACGCTATTCACCTTCCTCACGCTGCTGCCATGGAATTTATTTTTCAATAAACTTCAAACTTCAAACTTCAATCAACTTCAACTAACAACAAAAACACAAAACGATGTTTCTCTTAGATAAAGTCATTACGTCTTTTTCAAACTTTGACAAAATATTATATTTTACCGTTTGTTTTTGGGAAATTAAAACAAAAATCTGATATAGAATGCCATGCAAACTTTGAAGGTTTTGGCCTGATTAAATTCAAAACGTGTATCAGTTGCTTAATAATTTTGAAGTTTATTCCACGGTCTTCAGATTGGAAAATTTATTTATTTATTTATTTATTTACATAGCTCCTACCTTAAAAATATATAAAATCTAAATAACAAAATATGAATCAAAAATATAAATAAAGACAATAATACAAGGAACGTATATAATAATTATAAGACAAAAAAGGTGAGGGACAGCCCAACAGAGCGAGGCTCCAAATAAAGTGCACCCGTAAAAAAAAAAAAAAAAGAAGAAGAAATGAAAACATAATGATAATTTGTAGTTAATAAATATAATATATCTTATCTATAAGTATATATATAATACGTGGTCATATAAAAGTTAGTAGCAACAGCGATTAAAAGAAAGAAGGTTACACGTTGAACAACACTTAAGGTGACTGACTACTTTTGAACGTTCAATTTGAGGCCACGATGTGCGCGCGCACAAAAATCGTTCAAAACCGCATAACAATCTTCAGGAACCATACACGTTTTGAACTTCAACAGGTCAAAAACCCCGAATTTTGCACGGGACTCTATATTTTTCTTTCAATTTCCTAAAAGAACAGGTAAAAATCAATCTTTTGAGAAAGTTTGAGAAAAACGTAATTATTAGAAGTTATAAAAAAAGCGTTTTATGTGATTTTGTTGTTGTCGTTTGAGTACGATTTTCAGTTGATTGAGCTAACAAGAAGCTGAATTTTTAGCTTATTCTTAAAACTTTCTTTAAATATTTTTAGTTAGTCTTCAAAAATAATGTTTAAAGTAGATGTTCTGAGAAAATTTCTTCCAGAACTTCTTTAATTTTTGAGTTATGAATTTTTGTGTGCAAAGCTCGATTTCCGCCATTTTTCTTTCGAAAACTTGTCAAGATGGTCATATTCAAAATTCATTATCTCGAAAACGAGCTCGGGACAACCCATTATTCTTTTCATTTTTGGAATCAGCGTTAAATTCTGTGTAAAATATCTTTCTAAGAACATTTTGTAATTATTCCTTGCTAAAGTAGTCAGTCACCTTAAGACAGATCGATTTCCAAGTGTTAAGGTTATCAGGATTATACGCATTAGATAGTTATAGTTATAGTTAGATAGTTAGCATTGTTATAATACTTAAGAAGATAATATTTAAACTAATTAATAGAAGGAGAAGAGCGTACCGAGCACGGTAGATTATTCCAAAGTTTAGGCAAGCGGTTAAAATAACTGGATTGGAAGAGTTTTGTAAGGCATCTAGGAATTAGCACATCATACATGGAACTGTGGCCAGTAATTCTATAATTAGATCGAGGCTTAACAAAGCGATCAATGGAAATATTAAAATGACCAACACGACATTTAAAATAGAATAACAAGTCCTTAAACTCGTGCCAATACCAAAGTGGAAGTAAATTTAAATTAATGAGACAATCACAATAAGGAATGCTGTTAAGATAATTCATATATAAAATAAATTTGGTAGCCCTACGTTGGAGACCCTCTACCCTACTTAAGTTACCTATTACCTGAGGGGCCCAGACCTCACTTGCATAACCTACGTGTGGGTGGACAAAAGAAAGATAAAGAGGTTTCTTTGTCTTTTCATCAAATGACTTCAGACTATGCCTACGCAAAAATCCTAACATCCTATACCCCTAATGCATAATGCATGGTCTATATGATTGTTCCAGTTAAGATTATCCGATACAATGACCCCAAGGTCTTTTAAAGATGATACATGGTTAAGAGTATTAGAGTCTAAGATATAATTGTACTTGATTGGTTCATTTTTACGGGAAACAGTCAAGATCTCACACTTTGAGCTGTTGAAGCGTAACTGCCACGCCTGGCTCCAGCACGAGAGGCTATGGAGGTCATCTTGAAGAGCATCACAATCTGAAGCCTCTTTTATAACTCTAGAACACTTTGAGTCGTATATTAACACGTAATTTACAGTTTGGTCAGAAAAACAGGTTCGAATTCGATCGCCTTGCTTTGAATCAAAGAGGACTTTTTTTAATAGTTTCAATAATATTCTTTAATAATACATTGCTTGAAAATTAAAAAAAAAAAAAGGAAAACACCTTGTCTAGTTACTAATTTTAAATGATTTCACACAACGCGACGGTAAATTAATCCAGGGAACTTTCATTAACGTGGAAGATCCCCGAAAACGTAATATAGACGATATGAACAGTTATTAACACGTAATAACAAATAAACCTCAGTTTGAAAAGCAAACAAAAAAACCTCCACCAGAGAGAACTTGATTAATGTTCAGTTTCTTCATTAAAATAACGATTTCAAAGACTGACATTCGCAGTCGGAAGGTTTTCCCTATGTAATTTTGTTTTGTTGAAGGCCAAATATATTTTAGCTCAATTCAGGAGTCAGTTCGTCAGTAGAACATTGAAGGTGGAAGAGACAGGATCGTTCTCAGTTCAGCTCAAACCATGACCGGTTCAGACAACATAACACAAAGCAGTTTGTCATGCATCAGTGAACCTGATTCAGATCTTGTACGAACTGTAAAGATAATGGCCATCTTGTTAGTGGGTGGATTTGCAGTGTTTGGCAATATTTTGATCGTCTTCCTCGCTGCCAGATTCACCTTGAAAAGGAACATCCATCATTTGATCATCAACATGGTCGTTTCAGATATTCTCGTTGCAATCATATTTTCGTATCACCACATTCGTGGTCTATTTGTTCTTCCATATCTCTGGAGTCTTTTGGATAATGAAATTTTTTCCAACATCTTATGTAAGGCTTACCACTTCTTCTTCTATACTTCCATGTTTGTGACTTTGACTACTCTTTTGATAATAAGTGTGGAACGGTTTACATCAACCAAGTTAACTGTACACAGAGTTCGTCCATACACGTTGAAGAAACGTCTGACACTAGTCTCTTGCTCTTGGCTGCTTCCTATGGGACTCTCGGCCCACGATGTTTGGTATCGCAGAATCGTCAAGTTGGGCAATATTAATGTATGCCATGCACACTTTTCGAGGACTTTTTTCCTTCTGTACTCTTTTGAACGAGTTTGTGTTCTTGTTATTATGTGTTTAGTTGTGATATTTAATATCATTATTTCATTCAGACTTTGGAAATCACGTCGAACTTTCCCGCAAGGCAATTTTTCTGACGAACAGAATAGAACTAGAGAAAAACGAACAGCTAAGGCAGTGAAAATGGTGTTGTGTTCGCTTCTACTTTACACCTGTTGTTATCTTCCAGCTTTTCTCTACGAGTTCTTTAACGCTTTCCACATGGCCGAAGTGTTTTTAGTATTTCATCCATATTACAGGTGCACTATTGATGTGAGAACGTTATATTTTGTGCTTGACCTTCTTTCACTAGTCAACTCTTGCTTCAGTCCTTGTATTTATATTGTTTTTCTAACTGAATTCAGACAAGCAGCTAAAAGACTATTGTACTAGTAATGAATAGCACTGAACTAAGTAGTCTATTATTATGGAAAACAATTCTTGAACTATATTATTTCCATGTGCAAACAATGTAAAGTAAAATAACTACGTATCACTAATGATAAATAGAAATATACTAAAAAATATTTGTGGAACTATTTTGATATTCTTTCATCAGTATCTAAATAAATCAATCATATGACATTCCCTTACTCATTCCTCGCTATTTTTGTCAAAAAGCTAAGAACTTGACACAAAAGAAATATAAGTGGATGAAAAAAATAAATTTCCCAAAACTATTTGAAAAAAATGTCATTTCTCATGAACCACATACATTTAGTGTGATATACTGACACAAAAACCGAGTTGGGCTCCCTGTGGTTATACGTCACGATAATAGATGATACATTATCACTTTCTCTATAATTGCTTAGTATATTATTTCCCTTTGTTTAGTCAGACAATAGACCTCCTACCCAACCTGTAATATCTAGGACAGTTGGTTATCAAATATTTTCTAATATCCTTGCGTTAGGCCCATTCTTAGCTGATGGACTTTTGATGTCGTAGTCTCCTTTCCTTGTTTCCATAGCCCAAACTACCTTTGTCGAGAGAGGAGCCGACTGGAATCTACCCCTAAACCTTATCCTAAACCTAACCAACCCTAGAATCGATTCCAGTCCTTTCTCGATGAAGGGCAGTTTGGGCTACGGAAACAAGTGGTTTTGAGACCGACACTAAGAACGTCTTCAAATAATTAAGGAGACTATTGATGTCGCGACAGGTTTTTAGATGGCAGTCGTGGTAGGCTACTTTAGCTAAAAGTAATAAGAAAACTGTCCTAAGCAAAATTAAAGTAATTACAAAAACTCCCGATCAAAAAGTAATAAGAAAACTATCCCGAGCAAAAAAGAATAAGAAAACTATCCCGAGCAAATAGTAAGTAGAAAAATTTCTCGAGCAAAAAGTAATAAGAAAACTGTCCCGAGCAAAAAGTAATTAGAAAAATTTCTCGAGCAAAAAGTAATAAGAAAACTGTCGCGAGCAAAAAGTAATTAGAAAAATTTTTTCGAGCAAAAAGTAATTAGAAAACTGTCCCGAGCAAAAAGTAATTAGAAAAATTTCTTGAGCAAAAAGTAGTGAGAAAACTGTCCCTAGAAAAAGTAATTAGAAAAATTTCTCGAGCAAAAACTAATTTGAAAAATTTCTCGAGCAAAAAGTAGTTACAAGACTGTCCCTATAAAAAGTAATTAGAAACATTTCTCGAGCAAAACGTAGTTAGAAGACTCGATCACCGTGAAAAGGAACATCCATCATTTGATCATCAACATGGCCGTTTCAGATATTCTCGTTGCTATCATTATTTCGTATCACAACATTCGTGGTCTACTTGCTCTTCCATATCTCTGGGAACTTTTGGATATTGAAGTTTTTGCCAAAATCTTATGTAAGTCTTACCGCTTCTTCGTCAATACTTCCACGCTTGTGACTTTGACTACTCTTTTGATAATAAGTGTGGAACGGTTTAGATCAACCAAGTTAACTGTACACAGAGTTCGTCCATACACGTTGAAGAAACGTCTGACACTAGTCTCTTGCTCTTGGCTGCTTGCTATGGGACTCTCGGTCTACAGTGTTTGGTATCACAGAATCGTCAAGTTGGGCATAACTAATGTATGCTATGCAAACTTTTCGACGACTTTTTTCCTTCTGTACTCTTTTGAACGAGTTTGTGTTCTTGTTATGATGTGTTTAGTTGTGATATTTAATATCATGACTTCATTCAGACTTTGGAAATCACGTCGAACTTTTCCGCAAGGCAATTTTTCTGACGAACAGAATAGAACTAGAGAGAAACGAACAGCTAAGGCAGTGAAAATGGTGTTGTGTTCGCTTCTACTTTACACCTGTTGTTATCTTCCATCTTTTCTCTACCATTTCTTTAACGCTTTTGACATGGTCGAAGTGTTTTCAGTATTTCAGCCATATTTCTGGTGTACTATTGATGTATTTACGTTACGTTTTGTGCTTGAATTTCTTTTACTAGTCAACTCTTGCTTCAGTCCTTGTATTTATATTGTTTTTCTAACTGAATTCAGACAAGCAGCTAAAAGACTATTGTACTAGTAATGAATAGCACTGAACTTAGTAGTCTATTATTATGGAAAACAATTCTTGTACTATATCATTTCCATGTGCAAACAATGTAAAGTAAAATAAACTACGTATTACTAATGATAAATAGAATTATTATATGGCTACGATAGTACGCGCGCTCTGATTGGCTGATTTCCGGTCTGAGATTTTCCCATCTCAGACCGTTACCATGACAATTGGTCCGGATCGTATATCAAATTTGCGAGTTTGTTTAAAATTTTCACGTCGCGAAATTTGACATTTTTTCTCGTTAAAGAAGAAATTTATAAGCAAAATAAAACAAAAAGCGAACAAAGAAATTATGAGCTACGAAGAGGACCATTCTCCGAGTAAATTTTACTACCCTGACGAGCTCGAAGTGGACATGAAAATCTTGTTTTGACTTCGCGTGAGGTTCGCTGGTCGTCAAATATATTTTTTTCAAAGAACCAAGTCTTTTTACTAAGTCTTAGCCTTTTTTCTTGAAATGGGATCAAAAACAAAAAATCAAAGCTTCAAATATCGGTTTTTTGGTTCACAATTAAAAGATGAAAAAGAAGAAAAAGATGATAAAAATCTAGAATGCAGTAAAAACGACAAACTATCCAAGTTTTTCTGACAATGTTTTCCGAACCAACGTCCTTGGCTTGTCTGAGAGTTTCTCCAGCTAGTTTACACATTTCTTGTCGATTTTTTTACGAAATATTAGTTAAAATTAATGAATTTACCTTCTATGAAGTGTTTTCTACAGAACTGAAATATCATTCTTGCAGTATAATCAGGTTTTTCTGGTCTACAGGCCACTTTTTCTCTCACTGAAGTTTCAGTCACGAAACTTCATCGTAAGATTAAGAATCTTCCCTCGCTTTCCCTCGCTAAATCTTCTTTAGCAAGTCTCTAAAGTCGAAAAATTGTTTTTGTTCACTTTAAGACAGACATGACTTCGATTAAACGTATTTTTCGCATTGCCAAAATAAGAAAAAAATACTTCTTGATCCATCTTTGACTACATTATTGAAAACCAACAATATGAAAACACAGCTCCTAACAGTCAAGAACAGATTGAAAACTTCTTTACAAACCAGAAAGCTAAAAATACGATTAGAAAAACCAAGTCGGACATGAACATACTCCATAAATATTTAAACAGCCTTGGAAAAAACACAGAGATTGAAAGCTTACCAGCTAACGACCTATAGACCATCTGTTAAACAAGTTCTTGTTTATTTTGTTCCACTTCGATGAATGAGCTTAGTTCTATTACGATTGTTTTATGAAAAAACAACTTAAAAACATTTAAAATCAGTGCTTGAACTTCTGTGACATCGGTCTGAAGGGTCTTTAAAGTTCTTTGTGTAAAAAAATAGCAGTTTCCTGATGTAATAAACGCAAGATTTGGCAGTTTGACTCTATGTGTTTTGCTAGTTGGAAACGATCGATACCTGGCCAATCGATATTCGCGCGATACCGGAAGTTCGCGTGTTTTTTATCGACGCAGCTAAAAAAAACCCAGCCATATAATAAACGATTTATTAACCTCGCTAGGCTCGGTCCGTACTGTCAAGACCTCGGTCTGATATTTTCCCGTACAGACCTCGCGCTCGGTTAATAATCCTTTAATATAATAAAAAATATTTGTGCAACTTTTTTGATATTCTTTCATCAGTATCTAAATGAATCAATCATATGACATTCCCTTACTCATTCCTCGCTATTTTTATCAAAAAGCTAAGAACATGACACAAAAGAAAGACAAGTGGATGAAAAAAATAAATTTCCCAAAACTATTTGAAAAAAATGTCATTTCTCATGAACCACATACATTTACTGTGATATACTGACACAAAAACCGAGTTGGGCTCCCTGTGGTTACACGTCCCGATAATAGATGATACATTATCACTTTCTCAATAATTGCTTAGTATATTATTCCCCTTTGTTTAGTCAGACAATAGACCTCCTACCCAACATGTAATATCTAGGACAGCTGGTTATCATAATATATTTTAATATTCTTGCGTTAGACCCATTCTTAGCTAACATGGACTTTTGATGTCGCAAAAAGTTATTAGGTGGCAGACTACTTTAGCAAAAAGTAATTAGAAAACTTTCTAAGAAAGCTCATTTTACACAAAATATAACGCTGAGTCTTAACAAAGAAAGAAAAATGGGATGTGCATAGCTCGTTTTCGAGATGATGAAATTTGAATATTACCATCTTGACAAGTTTTCGGGACAAAATTGGTGCTAACCAAGCTTCGCACAAAATAATCCATAACTAGAAAAGTTAAAATATCTATGAAAGTAATTTACTCAAGACATCTGACTTACAACTTTATATTAGAGAATTAAGTTAAATAATTTGAAGGAGTTATTGAGAATAATACAAAATTTTATTAGAATTTTGTTCCTTGAATGAACAGAAAATCGTTCTCAAACGATAACACACACATAACACGTTCCAAACTAAAATGGGTTTTTCCAAACTAGAAAAATCCGCTTCAAATCAAGTAAACACTCGGAAAAACGTCTATTTATTCGAGCAGAATCGATGCACTACAACACAAGGCCTTTTTTTTGTAAGGCACCCTGTAAATTCAACGAATTTATTTAAAAAATGCAAGCGAGCAAAAAAGCAAAACTATGCTGAATGGAATTTTTCATGAAATTTGTAATTGCAATGCAAGCAGTCTTTGAGGAAGGGGTTAAAATCACTGCCAAAAATCATTGTACCCAACGATAACCAAAAATTCGTCCAAGGTAAAGTCTGGTTTATTACGGAAGGAGGTTTTCTTTCCCTACATATTGGTAGCATTCAACGACTTTAAAAGAAAGAAGGTCCGAATTTCAGAACCCCTAAAAAGTTCCTTGGAGACCGACTAGGCACTGAGCCATCGGAAAAGGGTTCCGAATTTCGGAACCCAAAACAACTTCTTTGGAGATCGATTGTTCTCACTGAGCCATCAGGAAAGGGTTCCGATAGGAGACTTCAGTCCTAGGAGATCGACTATCCTCTGAGACATCACAGGCAAAAGGGTACATTTTAGTTTACATTGTGTATTTCAAGAAATCTTCATCTTGCTTCATTGCTGGGCTGCGTTCAGCTTCTCGGCTACTATTAGAGCCACGGAGCTCAGGGAAATCAGTATAGGCCTAGGAATTCAAAACTGACCAGCGTTCAGCGGGCTGGTGAACCAACAGAAGTCAGAAGTCATCGTTTAAATATTTTCCCACTACATCCAGATTCTAAAGGAAAAGATAAAATATGACAAAGTTTAAGTTTGCGGTTCTCTACAAATGATCCTCATTCGAATAAGTACTGTATATAGTTACCAACAAGTCGATGTATATCTGATACAGATGCAGAGGAAAACGCGCTCATATTTCCTTGGATCAGTCTACAAAATTATCCTATTTAATCTTGGCTGAACAATATAACGATAATGCGTCTGTTTGTAGTCGCGGTTACACTGAGCCGTTTGACTTTAATTACCACGGTAAATTTGCCTAGTTCGATTTGCTGTAGAATACTAAATTACCTCGGTGAAATCGGTAACACACAGAAAACTTTACCGAGGTAAACTGTTTATCTGACTTTACATCTTTAGCTCAACTCAGCATACACAGCATGCAGTTTCCGGGATTATCCTGACTTTACTTTAAGACACAGAAAAACCCGGCATGGTCTAAAACATGGACTGGACTGGACCCGAGAAAACATGGACTGGACTCAGAAAACATGGACTCCGGTAGAAAACATGGACCCGGGGTCAAACACGAGTATTTACGTAATACGAGCATTTTATGAATACTTAATTTTAGTAATCCATTAACACTAAGGAATCAGACCACCGCTTGCATTGCGTTACGACAAAAGTGTCAACTATGACAATGTACAGAATACTTCTAGTACCAAACACTCATACGTGCAACGAAAAATAATTAAAACTCGTTCAAAAATATATATGCTGGACAAAATGATAGTATCGAACACGTTCTAGGATCATAACACCCGCAAGCTAGTCAAAAACTGTACAAAGAGTACACTATGTACGTACTATCACTGTAGATTATTATTCAAAGTGCAGGCGTCGATTGACATAAACAACACGGTCACGCACAGACAGTTAAAAAGGAAACAAAGAAACAAGACTACTTTTTTTTGAGTTTTAATTGGAAATTTGAAACGTAATTATGAAGCCTTTAATTTGCATTCGACCAGTATCACGCGTTACGTAAATTAGCTGTAATGCAATAGATATTTTACAGGGAAAAGAAACTCTGTACTTTACTTTACTGGGTTCTTTAAAATAACATTTATTTTTATCAATTTCCCCTTCCCCGTTTATATATATAATTTTACAAAATATTCTGGAAAAAAATCTGATTAAAATCGGCAACCTATCGACTCCAAAATTTATCGACTCTTTATTTACGAAGGCTCAGCGATTCCAAAAGGCTTTCTTTTCAATTAATGTTAATTACTGCAATTTTACCTATTCTGCGAATCCACTGACATTCCAAGTCGGTAACCTTCATATTTTTGAAAGGCGGCAGTAAAAAAAAAAAAATTCACAACAAGCCGTTGGAATTTCTGGGTTCACAGAATCTGTAAAATGTAAAATAACTAGTCACCCCACCTGTATCCGCACTGGTTAAAGACAACCCCCCACCATAAATAATAAATCTAGTGAATTAAATCTAAACCCAATTCTGTCTTTAGAAATAATAAATGTTCCCTAGACAGGTATGGCCAGACATTATTTGGAACTAGGCATAAATGCCCTATGAAATAGGGCTGTTTCTTCACTATACATTGCTGATTGCAATGGAAATACACATTGCTTTTTTTGCCCATTCTCTGGCCTGTCTGAGGGTTTGAAAATTCCCTTTGCATATTGGATACCACAACAATGTCTCGTGGCTTCGGTTGAATTACTCCCCCAAACTTCAGCGGTCCATTGCATCCAAAGCAGGTGCTTACTTGCTTTGGACAGCAGGATAACGGATAAACCAGAAGGCGAAGGGAATGGTATGCTATTGGAAGAGGATTGGCTGCTTGAACTAAACATTGTAGGCTGGGAACTGTACTGCTGGACGTTTGCTGTTGGACCGGAAGAGGATTGGCTGCTTGAACTAAACATTGTAGGCTGGGAACTGTACTGCTGGACGTTTGCTGTTGGACCGGAAGAGGATTGGCTGCTTGAACTAAACATTGTAGGCTGGGACCTGTACTGCTGGACGTTTGCTGTTGGACCGGATGAGGATTGGCTGCTTGAACTAAACATTGTAGGCTGTGAACTGTACTGCTGGACGTTTGCTGTTGGACCGGATGAGGATTGGCTGCTTGAACTAAACATTGTAGGCTGTGAACTGTACTGCTGGACGTTTGATGCTGTACCGGAAGCGGAATGGCTGCTTGAACTAAACATTGTAGGCTGTGAACTGTACTGCTGGACGTTTGATGCTGTACCGGAAGCGGAATGGCTGCTTGAACTAAACATTGTAGGCTGTGGGCTGTACTGCTGAACGTTTGATGCTGTACCGGAAGCGGAATGGCTGCTTGAAGTAAACATTGAAGGCTGTGGGCTGTACTGCTGAACGTTTGATGCTGTACCGGAAGCGGAATGGCTGCTTGAAGTAAACATTGAATGCTGTGAACTGTACTGCTGAACGTTTGATGCTGTACCGGAAGCGGAATGGCTGCTTGAAGTAAACATTGAAGGCTGTGGGCTGTACTGCTGAACGTTTGATGCTGTACCGGAAGCGGAATGGCTGCTTGAAGTGTACATTGTAGGCTGTGAACTGTATTGTTGTGTCAGGGTAATTGGCACAGATGTGTCACGTGTTGTTCTGCCCTTTCGTCTAGAAGTTGCCTTTGTGGCCTTTTTCCCTCTTCCTTTCGGCATGTCTAATAGTGTAATGTTACAGAGATTTGGTGTGTTTTTGGTTTTTTTGAACCATTCGATAAAGGCAGGTAGTTTGCCACAGTCCTCCGCGGCCGAAACACAGTGTTGGCACAATTTGAACCCAGTCCATGCAATGCAGTTTGCACTGCACACAAACTGTCCACTTCCTCCTACAGATTTCACATGGTGTACCTCACCTTTAGACATAACAACCCTCTCATTACGCGTGTGTGGCAAAGATATCACTGATCCTGATTTCAGTAACCTTGCGGCCTCCGTAAACTCTCTTTCTAGGACAGGAAATGGTATTGAGGTAATGCCAGTTGCATAGGCGGAAATTGACAAGGTCAACTGGTTGGTAGATGTGACTTCTTCTGTATTAGTAACAGAATCTTTGTAAAAGTTTCTGCTTTTGGGCCGTATTTTTCCGGTAAAAATCACATTCTTCCACATAGAGGTGCCTGAAATCTTCCGTAAGGAGGTACTCACCTCTGCCAATTATAGCAAGTTCGACTTCGCTTCTTTTTCTCTTAATTTCCTTTTCTACGAGATTTACTGCCTCGAGCATATTCAACTTGGAATTACCTAAGTCTTTTTTCAATACACTGTTTAGACACTCGTTACCATTTTGCGTATAGGGCTTGGCAGGAAAGCCAAGTCCACACATGCCTCTTACTTCTTGAGACATGTTGCTCGCTATTTGACGAGCCTTGTGTTTGTTGAAGTACTCCACAAAGGAGGCTCCTTTTGCGTGACGATCTTTCCATAATGACCCAAGGCTTTCTAGCCTTGCCTTGAACTCTTCTGGGGAATTGCTGTCGACAAGCCCTGGTATCCTACTATCTCCGATATTTTTACCGAATATGTCGTCCATGAATTGCTTTGCAACGACACCTTTTATCCCGAGATTGGTCAATTTGCTCGAAATATTATCTTTCATGTGTAAATCACACAGTAGATGATGTGCACCATCCATCACCGATTTGAAGGGTTCATACAAGTTTTGTTCATCATCGCTTCCGATAACTAACACATTTTTGCAATTTTTGTTTAGCTTTACCATGGTGCTAGGAAGCAAATAGTATGACGAGAACAATTTTCTTTGGTGTATCAAAACTGGGCCTGGCATTACGGGGTGGTTGCCTTCTTTAGTTTTGAGCAATAAATGATTGTATGTCGTTAAGGTAACGAAAAAATTACCGATATTGTATGTTGCATCTACCCCCAAAATCGAAAATGCAGCAGGATTCGTACAAAAGCGCACTATATCGTCGAGCTGCCAGTCAAATGCAAGAACAATTTCAGGCTCTGGACTAAGTGATAACTCTCTGATAAATGCCGTTGATGGGCTACGCTGCTGCTGTTTGCATTTCTCCATTAGTTGGGATATAACATCTGTTTCGTCAGGCTTATGCCGATCTATATGTCGCATGTTAGTTATTTGTTTTCTGTCTCTGGGAAACTGACCTGCGCAGTGTCCATTCAAAATTCCACCTTGGTCTTCTAATACCTGGTGAAAAGTAGCTTTTGCTTGATTCTCTTTTGAGAGGTTTTTAAGCCATTGTCTTGTTGACTCTGCCGTTTGCCTGTACGGCTTTTCTTGTTTGGAGTTCTTATGAGGTCGTGGGATTACATCATACTCCTCATTCTCGAAGCAGTACTGTACCATACAGTACCTATGGATACCAAAAGGCCCTGAAAACAGAATAAAAATATTTCAGTATTTCTTCCTGTAGCTAGCAAACTTTCTTTTGGGGAAGTCGCCGTGTTCCGTGTTTTTCTTTCCCTTTCTGTTTTCTTTCCTTTCTTTTCTTTTTAAATCTCAAACAATAACTTCAATTTTGTTCTCTGAGTTTATTTTCAGTTCGCCCTTCAATTTGTAAAAATTGGGTTCCACGTGGAATACTCTATAATGGTTTTTTTATGGCAGCGCAAAACCTTATTATGATAGACGAACCATTGTCTCACTTTTTTCATTAATCAAGTACCTTCCATGTGGAGAATTATCTTCAGAAGGCGATCATCACGACCAGTGCTGGTATTTTTATATGTCCTCCTTGTGATTTTCCATGTCCCAACTTTCCCAAACTTGTCAGCAGCGATGTAAGCCTTGTCGCTGGACCGACAGTATTTGGTTTTTACACCAGATGGCGTCCATACCCCCATGTCGTCGCATAAGATGTCCTTTGTATGTGACATTGCACTGCAGTCAACGAGGAATACGGAATTACAATTCACGCTTGTTGGCTGACGTCTACATATCTTTTCCTCTGCGATGTTCTCTGTAAGCAAGCATACGGCATCCATTGTCGGCATGCCTTGACGCAAATTGGTAGTGTATATTGGAAAGTCGCTGTTTCCCCGTAAATATGTAATTTCACTGAAAATTATAAAAATTATTTTTCATTTTTTTTTATGTACAGAATATTTGCAACAGTAAGTGATTCCTATATTTATCGAAGTTACCTTTCCAGTTTGCACCGCTTTTCAACTTCTTTCGATCTAAAACATAGAACGGTTGTCAAAGGTTTAGTTCTCGCTTTGTCGTGTGACCGGTTGTCGTCGTATTGTTGTTGTGTTGTCGGGCGTAAAAAAAAAAGTAACAAACACTTGAATGAATATAAAAACTTTAAACACAAAATGATCGCTTACGTATTTGCATGGCAACGTTCGTCGCTGCTAGGGCATTAGGAAAATGAAAGGAAATGTAAGGGAAAATGGAAACAAATAACGAACTCGACACCATACCTTAGCCCCGCAGCATCGTCCAGTTCTTTTTCTGGACTAGATTCTTTTTCTGGCCTGGAATCCAAAATAACTATAGGCTGTCTCTTGCTGTAAAAGAGAAAACGATATATTGTAATATAATAATTATAAATTATATCATTAGTTATTTACACCGCAAATACACGCACGCACCTATCTTTCCTTTTTTTTTTTACTGGGGTATTTTCCAGCGAAGACGACTCAAGTGCGGCAACAATTTCTTCGACATCATCCGTGCTGGATTTAGGTTCCCGTTTTACTTGTTCAGTCCTGTTAATGAAATGTATATATGATCTAAATAACATTTTACATCATAGTGTAACAGGAAGGAACAACGTAATGGATAAATTACGAGCCTTAATATGAGGCCTCATTTCTCAGGAAAGAACAACGATTGACATCCTACCTCTCCAGTCTCCTCCTCTTCTTCTTCACAGGTGAAGGACTTGACAAGTCAATAACATCATTCTCCGAATTTACCTGGTATTAAATAAACAATAAATAAATAAATAAATAAATAAACAACAGTACCAACTAACCTACTAAACAAATAACTAAATAAACAATATAAAATGATAATGAGAACAATAGAATAATAACAGAGTAAACATTCTTTCACGGTACTGGGTCTCAAAAATTGAACTTATCTTCAATAAAATAATAATATTAATAACAACACTCGTAAAGATCTTTGCATATCTCGCGACAGCCTATTGCAACACTGACACTGGTGTTAAAGGTTTGCCTTATGAGAATTTTACAAAGGGACTTGTCAAAAATTTGCAGAGGGTGATAACTATTTTTTTATAACTAGGGATGGTCAATAACCAATAAGCATTGAACCAGAGAGAGTCACATAAATTTATGCTCATATTTGAAGGGCGAGGGGGGAGGGGGGGTGGGGTGGCCTTTGCCACAAAATCCCTAATTACTTCCAACTTTGGCTGTCGTTAGCCCCTACCCCCCTTCCAAAAGAAATAATAATAAAAAATTAGTCAATAGTGGTCATGTAATAAGAGAGCATTGTATTTTCATATCATAGTATGACAGGAATATCGGAATCATATATCAATATAAATTTAAATACAAAAGGATTTAACTTAAAATTGTAAGTAGAATTTATTTCAAGCAGAGAAAGATATTTATGGAAATCATTGTCATGAAAATTGAGAATTTCAATACCAAACACGATTCTTTTTAATATCGATGATAACCTCCCTGGGTATGTTGGAATGTGCTGGTACTTAGTTTACGTTTACTAACCTTGGTGTACTTGAAATTTCCAAGCGGAAGAATGGCCTTTCCAGGAACCGGTGTGTAATTCCCATCATCCCATGTCTCAAATGGGGCTGGCGTTTTTTTCTGAAGTAAGAAGGGCAATGTGTTAGAAAGTTATTCTAACACAACTATGCCCTCGCAAAACTAATGTATGTCAGAGACTAATGTGGAGACGCGTTTGACTCACCCTTTTCGGATTGTTTTTATCCTGAAATCCAAAACCAGGAGTTGCGGCTTCCAGGCTATCATCATTATCACTTCCCTAGAATATAAACAGTATGTCTGTTATTTCTTCAATATACCATGAAGGTGGGAGAAGTTCGATTAAGAATTGGTTAAACTACCTCATATCCGGGCTCGTATTGGGCAGAGTTTTGAAGGGCAATCTTCAATGCTTCTGTCTCGTCCTCTTCTTGATACACCTGCCACCGACGACTCCCATCCCCACCTTTTCCAACAACAACCTCTGCATACGTTTTTTCCATATTAATTATGATGAAGCTCGTAATAAATTCGCGAATAGAAAAGAAAGCTTGAACAGAACTGTTGTTTCAACTAAGATCACACAGAGTGAAGCGGTATGCAAGTTCAGTCATCTCAGATGACAAAAATAAACATTTTACGTGACATTAACACAAATCAGAACACTAGAACTGAGCAACAATAGAAGGTGTACGATGCTATCAACGAAGTGTCTTTGTCATTTTGTCTCACCCGTGAGTTCATCAAATTAAAAAAATATGTATATACCTTTATAAGGGACGGACCATTTGATATTTTATGGGTCGATCTTTTTTCCCGCTCTCAAGTGTTTTTTTTAATGTGCCAAATGCTAGCAGGATATTTTTTTTTTCATTTTTTTTTTTGATAGTATATAAATACTAACGACTGCATAGTTACATATCTCGACTCTCCGTTCCTAATACAAAGTCTCAATTGAAAGTTGGTCAACGAAATACCAAAAAATCCAGACAGATTTTCGTAGGCTGGAGAAACTTCCCCTGCCCCCTGAGCGGCATATAAGACTTCCCTCAGAAGTCGGATATTCCATTTGGTTCAAAAGAAGTTGAATCTTGAAATTGAATTAATAAGCTCGCTCAATATTTTGTGTGCTGTATCTGAACGTTGAACGATATTATTTTTAAGAATCGAGACCTTGCTTGATATTTCTTGGGAGTTTTAACCCACCCACCCATCAAATATCCAAAACATAACTTACATGTGTTTACTAAATTTAGGCCGATTGAACATGCATTCTGTACATTGTCATAGTTGACACTTTTGTCGTAACGCAAGCGGTGGTCTGATTATAGTATAAAGTATTGACAGTTAAGTATACCTAGCTCCTATTACTAAAATTAAGTATTCATAAAATGCTCGTATTACGTAAATACTCGTGTTTGACCCCGGGTCCATGTTTTCTACGGGAGTCCATGTTTTCTGAGTCCAGTCCATGTTTTCTCGGGTCCAGTCCAGTCCATGTTTTAGACTATGCCCTTTGAGCTGTTGAAGCGTAACTGCCACGCCTGGCTCCAGCACGAGAGGCGGTGGAGGTCATCTTGAAGAGCATCACAATCTGAAGCCTCTTTTATAACTCTAGAACACTTTGAGTCGTATATTAACACGTAATTTACAGTTTGGCCAGAAAAACAGGTTCGAATTCGATCGCCTTGCTTTGAATCAAAGAGGACTTTCTTTAATAGTTTCAAGAATATTCTTGAATATTAATACATCGCTCAAAAATTAAAAAATTAAAACTAAAACATGCAGCTGTCTGTTCACTAAGTGATTTCACACAACACGTCGGACGAGTAAATTAATCCAGGGAACATTAATTAACATGGAAGATCCCCAAAAACGTAATATAGACCATATGAACAGTTATTAACACTCGTAATAACAAAGAAACCTCAGTTTGAAAAGCAAACAAAAAAAGCTCCACCAGAGAGAACTTTATTAATGTTCAATTTCTTCACTATGATAACGATTTCAAAGACTGACATTCGCAGTCGGAAGGTTTTTCCTTGTTCATTTTGTTTTTGTTAATTATGTTGAAGGCCAAATATATTTTAGCTCAATTCAGGAGTCAGTTCGTCAGTAGAACATTGAAGGTGGAAGAGACAGGATCGTTCTCAGTTCAGCTCAAACCATGAACGCTTCGGACAACATAACGCAAAGCAGTTTGTCGTGCATCAATGCACCTGATTTAGATGTTGTACGAACTGTAAAGATAATGGCCATCTTGTTAGTGAGTGGATTTGCTGTGTTTGGCAATATTTTGATCGTCTTCCTCGCTGCCAGATTCACCGTGAAAAGGAACATCCATCATTTGATCATCAACATGGCCGTTTCAGATATTCTCGTTGCTATCATTATTTCGTATCACAACATTCGTCGTCTACTTGGTCTTCCATATCTCTGGGAACTTTTCGATAATGAAGTTTTTGCGAACATCGTATGTAAGGCTAACCGCTTCTTCGCCTATACTACCATGTTTGTGACTTTGACTACTCTTTTGATAATAAGTGTGGAACGGTTTAAATCAACCAAGTTAACTGTACACAGAGTTCGTCCATACACGTTGAAGAAACGTCTGACACTAGTCTCTTGCTCTTGGCTGCTTCCTATGGGACTCTCGGCCTACAATGCTTGGTATCACAGAATCGTCATGTCGGGCAATACTAATGTATGCTATGCATACTTTTCGAGGACTTTTTACCTTCTCTACTCTTTTGAACAAGTTTGTATTCTTGTTATGATGTGTTTAGTTGTGATATTTAATATTATGACTTCAATCAGACTTTGGAAATCACGTCGAACCTTCCAAGGTAATTTTTCTGACGAACAGAATAGAACTAGAGAAAAACGAACAGCTAAAGCAGTGAAAATGGTGTTGTGTTCGCTTCTACTTTACACCTGTTGTTATCTTCCAGCTTTTCTCTACGCGTTCTTTTACGCTTTCCATGCGGCCGAAGTGTTTTTAGTATTTCAGCCATATTACTGGTGCATTATTGATAGGAGATCGTTATATTTTTTGCTTGACCTTCTTCCTTTAGTCAACTCTTGCTTCAGTCCTTGTATTTATATTGTTTTTCTAACTGAATTCAGACAAGCAGCTAAAAGACTATTGTACTAGTAATGAATAGCACTGAACTTAGTAGTCTATTATTATGGAAAACAATTCTTGTACTATATCATTTCCATGTGCAAACAATGTAAAGTAAAATAAACTATGTATCACTAATGATAAATAGAAATATAATAAAAAAATATTTGTGGAACTTTTTTGATATTCTTTCATCAGTAACTAAATAAATCAATCATATGACATTCCCTTACCCATTCCTCGCTATTTTTACCAAAAAGCTAAGAACACGACACAAAAGAAAGACAAGTGGATGAAAAAAATTAATTTCCCAAAACATTTGAAAAAAAATGTCATTTCTCATGAACCACATACATTTAGTGTGATATACTGACACAAAAACCGAGTTGGGCTCCCTGTGGTTATACGTCCCGATAATAGATGATACATTATCACTTTCTCTATAATTGCTTAGTATATTATTCCCCTTTGTTTAGTCAGACAATAGACCTCCTACCTAACCTGTAATATCTAGGACAGTTGGTTATCATAATATATTCTAATATCCTTGCGTTAGGCCCATTCTTAGCTGATGGACTTTCGATGTCGTAGTCTCCTTTCCTTGTTTCCATAGCCCAAACTACCCTTGTCGAGAGAGGACTGGAATCTACCCCTAAACCTTACCCTAAACCTAACTAACCCTAGAATCGATTCCAGTCCTTTCTCAATGAAGGACATTTTGGGCTACGGAAACAAGTGGTTTTGAGATCGACACTAAGAACGGCTTCAAATAATTAAGGAGTTTATTGATGTCGCGGCAGGTTTTTAGATGGCAGTCGTGTTAGGCTACCTTAGCAAAAAGTAATAAGAAAACTGTCCTGAGCAAAAAGTAATTATAAAACTATCCCGAGCAAAAAGTAATTAGAAAACTATCCCGAGCAAAAAGTAATTAGAAAACTGTCCCGAGAAAAAAGTAATTAGAAAACTGTCCCGAGAAAAAAGTAATTAGAAAACTGTCCCGAGAAAAAAGTAATTAGAAAACTGTCCCGAGCAAAAAGTAATTAGAAAACTGTCCCGAGCAAAAAGTAATTAGAAGACTAGAAAATTAGAAAAATTTCTCGAGCAAAAAGTAGCTAGAAGACTGTCCCAAGCAAAAAGTAATCAGAAAAATTTCTCGAGCAAAAAGTAGTTAGAAGACTGACCCGAGCTCTTTTTCAAATTAATAAAACTTGAATTTTACGATTTTGACAAGTTTTCGAGAAAAAAATTGGCGAAAACCAAGCTTCGCAAGAATTTATTCATAACTTTAAAGGTCAAAAAGCTGTGAAAGTAATTTTCATAGAAAATCTACATGGAACTTTATTTTCGAGAATTAGGTTAAAACAGTTGAAGGAGTTATGGAATACAATAATACAAAATGCTATATTTTGTTCTCTTAAGGTGACTGACTACTTTTGAACCGTTCAATTTGAGCCCACGATGTGCGCGCGCACAAAAAAACGCTTATAACCGCATGACAACCTTCAAAGTTTTATTGAGGACCCATACACGTTTTGAACTTCAACAGGGCAAAAACCCCGAATTTTGCACGGGACTCTATATTTTTCTTTGAATTTCCTAAAACATCAGGTAAAAATCAATCTTTTAAGAAAGTTTGAAAAAAACGTAATTATTAGAACTTATAAAAAAAGCGTTTTCTGTGTTTTTGTTGTCCTCATTTGAGTACGATTTTCGGTTCATTTAGCTAACAAAATGCTGAATTTTGAACTTATTTTTAAATCTTACTTCAAATATTTTTAGTTAGTCTTTTAAAACAATGTTTAAAGTATATGTACTGAGAAAATTGCTTCCAGAGCTTCTATAATTTGTGAGTTATGATTTTTTTTTGAAAAGCGTGATTTCCGCCATTTTTCTTTCGAAAACTTGTCAAGTTGGTCATATTCAAAATTCATTATCTCGAAAACGAGTTCGGGACACCCCATTTTTCTTTTCATTTTTGGAATCAGCGTTAAATTCTGTGTAAAATATCTTTCTAATAACATTTTGTAATTATTCCTTGCTAAAGTAGTCAGTCACTTTAATGAAATTAAAACAGGCACAAAGAGTTCCATGCAAGTTTTTAAACTCTTAATAACCATTTTGTTTCAATTTGATTTGATGTATAGCTTAGGACACTCTAGTTTAGTTTAACAAATATATTTCGCTCTGGTCGAGCCTCGTCAGTGTTATGAAACTAACGTTTTGGCCTGGTTAAATTCAAAGCGTGTATGCTTAATACAATTTTGAAGGATGTAATTCCACGGTTTTGAGTTCCGCCAAGTTTCAAAATAGTGAGCCACCTTAAATTGTAATTCAGTTACACTTTCCTCAGAAAAACGAGTTCTATCGTTTTGCTTTCATTCAAAGAGGATTAATTTACCGACACGTTGTGTGAAATCACTTAGTGATCAGACAAGCTGTTTTACTTTTTAAGTTCTATTCAATTTTTGAGAAATGTATTATTTAAGCATATTATTCATTGCTCAAAAAGTTGAATAGAACTTAAAAAGTAAAACAGCTTGCATGATACTAAGGGATTTCACACAACGCGTCGGTAAATTAACCCAGGGAACTTTGTTTAACATGGAAGATCCCCGAAAACGCAATAAAGACGATATGAACAGTTATTAACACGTAATAACCAAGAAACCTCAGTTTCCAAAGCCGAAAACACAAAAAGCTTTAGAAAATTGCACCAGAGAAAACTTTATTAATGTTGAATTTCTTCACTATAATAACGATTTCAAACACTGACATTCGCAGTCGGTAACTTTTTCCTTCAGTTAGTAATTTTGTTTTGTTAATTATGTTGAAGACCAAATATATTTTAGTTCAATTCAGGAGTCAGTTCGTCAGTAGAACATTGAAGGTGGAAGAGACAGCATCGTTCTCAGTTCAGCTCAAACCATGAACGGTTCGGACAACATAACGCAAAGCAGTTTGTCGTGCATCAGTGTACCTGATTCAGATCTTCTACGAGCTGTAAAGGTAATGGCAATCTTATTAGTGGGTGGATTTGCGGTGTTTGGCAATATTTTGATCGTCTTCCTCGCTGCCAGATTCACCGTGAAAAGGAACATCCATCATTTGATCATCAACATGGCCGTTTCAGATATTCTCGTTGCTATCATTATTTCGTATCACAACATTCGTCGTCTACTTGGTCTTCCATATCTCTGGGAACTTTTGGATAATGAAATTTTTGCCACAATCTTATGTAAGGCTTACCGCTTCTTCGCCTACTCTTCCATGCTTGTGACTTTGACTACTCTTTTGATAATAAGTGTGGAACGGTTTAGATCAACCAAGTTAACTGTACACAGAGTTCGTCCATACACGTTGAAGAAACGTCTGGCACTAGTCTCTTGCTCTTGGCTGCTTCCTATGGGACTCTCTGCCTTCAATGCTTGGTATTACAAAACTGTCAAGTTGGGCAATACTAAATTATGCCATGCAAACTTTTCGACGACTTTTTTCCTTCTGTACTCTTTTAAAGGAGTTTGTGTTCTTGTTATGATGTGTTTAGTTGTGATATTTAATATCATGACTTCATTCAGACTTTGGAAATCACGTCGAACTTTCCCGCAAGGCAATTTTTCTGACCAACAGAATAGAACTAGAGAAAAACGAACAGCTAAGGCAGTGAAAATGGTGTTGTGTTCGCTTCTACTTTACACCTGTTGTTATCTTCCAGCTTTTCTCTACGCGTTCTTTTACGCTTTCCATGCGGCCGAAGTGTTTTCAGTATTTCAGCCATATTACTGGTGCACTTTTGATAGGAGATCGTTACAATTTGTGCTTGACCTTCTTTTACTAGTCAACTCTTGCTTCAGTCCTTGTATTTATATTGTTTTTCTACCTGAATTCAGACAAGCAGCTAAAAGACTATTGTACTAGTAATGAATAGCACTGAACTTAGTAGTCTATTATTATGGAAAACAATTCTTGTACTATATCATTTCCATGTGCAAACAATGTAAAGTAAAATAAACTACGTATCACTAATGATAAATAGAAATACAATAAAAAATATTTGTGGAACTATTTTGATATTCTTTCATCAGTATCTAAATAAATCAATCATATGACATTCCCTTTCTCATTCCTCGCTATTTTTACCAAAAAGCTAAGAACACGACACAAAAGAAAGACAAGTGGATGAAAAAAATTAATTTCCCAAAACCATATGAAAAAAAATGTCATTTCTCATGAACCACATACATTTACTGTGATATACTGACACAAAAACCGAGTTGGGCTCCCTGTGGTTATACGTCCCGATAATAGATGATACATTATCACTTTCTCTATAATTGCTTAGTATATTATTCCCCTTTGTTTAGTCAGACAATAGACCTCCTACCCAACCTGTAATATCTAGAACAGTTGGTTATCAAAATATATTTGAATATCCTTGCGTTAGACCCATTCTTAGCTAACATGGACTTTTGATGTCACGACAGGTTCTTAGGTGACAGACTACTTTAGCAAAAAGTAATTAGAAAACTTTCTAAGAAAGCTCATTTTACACAAAATATAACGTTGTGTCTAAACAAAGAAAGAAAAATGGGGTGTGCATAGCTCGTTTTAAATAGAGAAAATGAAATTTGAATATTACCATCTTGACAAGTTTTCGAGAGAAAATTGGTGCTAACCAAGCTTCGCACAAAATAATCCATAACTCGAAGAGTTAAAAAATCTTTAAAAGTAATTTTCTCAAGACATCTGACTTCATATCAGAGAACTTTATATAAGAGAATTAAAGCCACATTCAAACCAACTAACCTTGGTATTTATTAATTTATCTATCGCATTTCCTTCGTTCTTTGGCTGGTATCTTTATACAGGGTTAAAACTACATCCCCAAAGTAGTTTAGTTAAAAGAGGTTTGAAAGTTGTTTAGTTACGCGTACAGGATGTGTGGAAGGGCACTAGTTCAACTAAACAACCTTTAAACATGTTTAAAGGTCCGGTGTCTATGGGGTATTAGTTAAAAAAGTTAAAGGAGTTTTTGAGAATAATACGAAATATTTATAGCATTTTGTTCCTTGAATGAACAGAAAATCGTTCTCAAACGATAAAAACAAAAACACAAAACGATGTTTCTCTTAGATAAAGTCATTACGTCTTTTTCAAACGTTGAAAAAAAAAAATTATATTTTACCATTTGTTTTTCGGAACAAAAATCTGATATAGAATACCGTGCAAACTTTTAAGGTTTTGGCCTGGTTAAATTCAAAACGTGTATCAGTTGCTTAATAATTTTGAAGTTTTTTCCAACGTCTTTAGTTTGGAAAATTAGCACGTTCCAAAGTAGTCAGCCACCTTAAATCGTAATTTACAGTTTGGTCAGAAAAACAGGTTCGAATTCGATCGCCTTGCTTTTAATCAAAGATGACTTTCTTTAATAGTTTCAATAATATTCTTGAATAATACATCGCTCAAAATTTTGGAAAAAAGATCAAAAAGTAAAACAGCTTGTCTTTTCACTAAGTGAATTCACACAACGCGTCGGTAAATTAATCCAGGGAACTTTTATTAACATGGAAGATCTCCGATAACGAAATAAAGACGATATGAACAGTTATTAACACGTAATAACCAAGAAACCTCTGTTTCCAAAGCAAACAAAAAAAGCTTAAACATAAGCAATGGCGGACTATTAGTAAAAATTGCATCAGAATTAAAGAACTTTATTCATGTTGAATTTCTTCACTATAATAACTATTTATACAACGATAATAGCTGACATTTTCAGTTTTCGGTGCAAACACAAAAAGCTTAAACAAATAATTGTACACATTAGAAAGAACTTGATTAATGTGGAATTTCTTCATTACAATAACGATTTCAAAGACTGACATTCGCAGTTGGAAGGTTTTTCCTTGGTAATTTTGTTTTGTTAATTATGTTGAAGGCCAAATATATTTTAGCTCAGTTCAGGAGTCAGTTCGTCAGTAGAACATTGAAGGTGGAAGAGACAGGATCGTTCTCAGTTCAGCTCAAACCATGAACGGTTCGGACAACATAACGCAAAGCAGTTTATCGAGCATCAGAGTACCTGATTCAGATCTTGTACGAACTGTAAAGCTAATGGCCATCTTGTTAGTGGGTGGATTTGCTGTGTTTGGCAATATTTTGATCGTCTTCCTCGCTGCCAGATTCACCATGAAAAGGAACATCCATCATTTGATCATCAACATGGCCGTTTCAGATATTCTCGTTGCAATCATTATTTCGTATCACAACATTCGTCGTCTACTTGGTCTTCCACATCTCTGGGAACTTTTCGATAATGAAGTTTTTGCGAACATCTTATGTAAGGCTTACCGCTTCTTCGCCTATACTACCATGTTTGTGACTTTGACTACTCTTTTGATAATAAGTGTGGAACGGTTTAGATCAACCAAGTTAACTGTACACAGAGTTCGTCCATACACGTTGAAGAAACGTCTGACACTAGTCTCTTGCTCTTGGCTGCTTCCTATGGGACTCTTGGTCTACAATGCTTGGTATTACAAAATAGTCAAGTTGGGCAATACTAATGTATGCTATGCAAACTTTTCTTGGACTTTTTTCCTTTTCTACTCTTTTGAACAACTTTGTGTTCTTGTTATGATGTGTTTAGTTGTGATATTTAATATCATGACTTCATTCAGACTTTGGAAATCACGTCGAAGTTTTCCGCAAGGCAATTTTTCTCACGAACAGAATAGAACTAGAGAAAAACGAACAGCTAAGGCAGTGAAATTGGTGTTGTGTTCGCTTCTACTTTACACCTGTTGTTATCTTCCAGCTTTTCTCTACGAGTTCTTTTACGCTTTCCACTTTGCCGAAGTGTTTTTAGTATTTCAGCCATATTTCTGGTGCATTATTGATAGGAGATCGTTATATTTTGTGCTTGACCTGCTTGTTCTAGTCAATTCTTGCTTCAGTCCTTGTATTTATATTATTTTTCTAACTGAATTCAGACAAGCAGCTAAAAGACTATTGTACTAGTAATGAATAGCACTGAACTTAGTAGTCTATTATTATGGAAAACAATTCTTGTACTATATCATTTCCACGTGCAAACAATGTAAAGTAAAATAAACTACGTATCACTAATGATAAATAGAAATATAATAAAAAATATTTGTGGAACTATTTTGATATTCTTTCATCAGTATCTAAATATCTAAATCAATCAATCATATGACATTCCCTTTCTCATTCCTCGCTATTTTTATCAAAAAGCTAAGAACACGACACAAAAGAAAGACAAGTGGATGAAAAAAAAAATTTCCCAAAACTATTCGAAAAAAAATTCATTTCTCATGAAAAATTGCCCATTTCAGACCACATGATATTCCCTTGAGAAATGTTCTTTTGTTAAAATATTTACACAGTCATGAAAGAATCATACCAAGAGCCGGGCATCACATCCAACCTATGTGAGTAAACATATTAGCCAATCAGAATCGAGAATATTTGCATAACTGTAGTGTCATTCTTAGTAGCCCGGCCACAGGGAGCCCAATTTAGATAAAAGTAAAAGGTGAAAATAAAATCGGAAAAAAATCGCGTTTAATTAATTTGTTTAATTCCAGGTCAAGATAATGTCCTCTATAATACGAACGAGCAAAAAAATCCGTAAAAAAGGCAACAGAACATTTTTTTCGCGCGCGCCTTTGTTTTCCAATGTAATTTCCCTATGGTATCCTACGTGTGGATTTATGTCAATATAATTTAACAAGGGAGGAAAGTCAAGTCGCCATCTTGGACAACACAACACACTTTAAACCACGATTTCACCTTCTTTTAAACCACAAACTCCCGAAAAAACTTGACCAAAATGTTCCCTAGGATGGGGGATTCATTTTTTTAAAAGTCGTTTTGATCTTCCTCACCGATTTCTCGGAACGAAATTTACGTGCAGAAATTTTTTCGTTTGCTGCAGATTTCCTGACTATCTTCTGTACGATTCGTTAAGGCAGCGGGACTGGGGCGAGAACCAATTTCGACCTCACTACTCTCCCGCTTAGGCATTTTGTCACGTGTACACAACCCACCACCAACCACCCCACAGGGCTAGTTTTGTTGTTGAAAAATTCTTTGACAAAGTTCGAAATTTTTACAGTTTGTTGGTTAATTTTACTTAAAAAACGAAAGATAACTACAGATAATCCAAAACAATATCAGGTTTGGTGAATTTACCTTGGATGTCATTCATTCAACTTCAAATTTTGGAGATTTCCGTACTTTCTCAAGACAAAGCTGCACCAAACAGATGAAAACTGGTAAAAAAGAGGTGAGCAAAAAACTACACTTAGCTTTTAGGGTTCTTGTCTTAGCCGAAACTCGTAAAAGGAATGAAAATATTTTAATAAATGAAATAGAAAAGGATATTTCAACTGATATCAGTTTGGTATTGTCGTTTCGGGCCTTCAGAATAGTTTACTCAGTATTAAATCAAGCTAAAGATCGACATCTAAAAGCTTATCTTATTTCCAACTTCTTTTTGCTGCGACTAACGCATCTATACTTATTTTCATTGCGATGAAGATAGGGTTCATATGACAATGTAAAACTCTTCATATTAACCACTGAAGATTATCATGTAAAAGAAGCTAAGCTTGACTTTGCCTCCTTTGGCCCGGCGGCTTGAGAAACGGTTATTTCTTTATTTTATTTCCCACTCATTAATGAATTCGAATATCATAGTCAATGTATACAAAATATCAAGAACCTCTCCTGAAAATCTAGATTTATCTCAGATAAACACTTTTATAAGTCAATTTTCACAGGTTTCATGACACCTCAGTTTTGCAGTGACGTCATTTCTACGTCACTATTTCAGATCCGCTGGATGGTCTGAAATGGGCACAACAAACAACGAAGCTAAAAAGGTCCTCCTACCTAACCTGTAATATCTAGGACAGTTGGTTATCAAATATATTCTAATATCCTTGCGTTAGGCCCATTCTTAGCTGATGGACTTTTGATGTCGTAGTCTCCTTTCCTTGTTTCCATAGCCCAAACTGCCCTTGTCGAGAAAGGACTGGAATCTACCCCTCAACCTTACCCTAAACCTAACCAACCCTAGAATCGATTCCAGTCCTTTCTCGATGAAGGGCAGTTTGGGCTACGGAAACAAGTGGTTTTGAGACCGACACTAAGAACGGCTTCAAATAATTAAGGAGTTTATTGATGTCGCGGCAGGTTTTTAGATGGCAGTCGTGTTAGGCTACTTTAGCTAAAAGTAATAAGAAAACTGTCCTAAGCAAAAAGTAATTACAAAAACTATCCCGAGCAAAAAGTAATTAGAAAACTATCCCGAGCAAAAAGTAATTAGAAAACTATCCCAAGCAAAAAGTAATTAGAAAAATTTCTCGAGCAAAAACTAATCATAAAACATTTTTCGAGCAAAAACTTGTTAGAAGACTGTCCCAAGCAAAAAGTAATTAGAAAACTTTCCCGAGCAAATAGTAATTAGAAAAATTTCTCGAGGAAAAAGTAGTTAGAAGACTGTCCCGAGCAAAAAGTAATTAGAAAAATTTCTCGAGCAAAAAGTTGTTAGAACACTGTCCCGAGCAAAAAGTAGTTAGAAGACTGTCCCGAGCTCTTTTTTAGATTAATAAAACTTCAATATTACGATCTTGACAAGTTTTCCAGAGAAAAATTGGCGAAAATCAAGCTTCGCAAAAAGTTATTAGTAACTTCAAAAGTCAAAAAGCTATGAAAGTAATTTTCATAGAAAATCTACATGGAACTTTGTTTTCGACAATTAGGTTAAAACAGTTGAAGGAGTTATGGAATACAACAATACAAAATGCTATATTTTGTTCTCTTAATGAAATTAAAACAGATACAAAGAGTTCCATGCAAGTTTTTAAAGTTTTGGCCTGGTTAAATTCAAAGTGTGTATGGTTGCCTAATACAATTTTGAAGGATGTAATTCCACGGTTTTGAGTTCCGCCAAGTTTCAAAATAGTGAGCCACCTTAAATTGTAATTCAGTTACAGTTTCCTCAGAAAAACGAGTTCTATCGTCTTGCTTTCATTCAAAGACGATTAATTTACCGACGCGTTGTGTGAAATCACTTAGTGATCAGACAACCTAGCTGTTTTACTTTTTGAGAAATGTATTATTTAAGCATATTATTCATTGCTCAAAAAGTTGAATAGAACTTAAAAAGTAAAACAGCTTGCATGATACTAAGGGATTTCACACAACGCGTCGGTAAATTAACCCAGGGAACTTTGTTTAACATGGAAGATCCCAGAAAACGAAATAAAGACGATATGAACAGTTATTAACACGTAATAACCAAGAAACCTCAATTTGAAAAGCAAACAAAAAAAGCTCCACCAGAGAGAACTTTATTAATGTTGAATTTCTTCACTATAATAACGATTTCAAAGACTGACATTCGCAGTCGGTAACGTTTTCCTTGTTAATTTTGTTTTGTTAATTATCTTGAAGGTCAAATATATTTTAGTTCAGTTCAGGAGTCAGTTCGTCAGTAGAACATTGAAGGTGGAAGAGACAGGATCGTTCTCAGTTCAGCTCAAACCATGACCGGTTCGGACAACATAACGCAAAGCAGTTTATCGTGCATCAGTGTACCTGATTTAGATCTTGTACGAACTGTAAAGATAATGGCCATCTTGTTAGTGGGTGGATTTGCTGTGTTTGGCAATATTTTGATAATCTTCCTCGCTGCCAGATTCACGATCACCGTGAAAAGGAACATCCATCATTTGATCATCAACATGGCCGTTTCAGATATTCTCGTTGCTATCATTATTTCGTATCACAACATTCGTGGTCTACTTGCTCTTCCATATCTCTGGGAACTTTTGGATAATGAAGTTTTTGCCAAAATCTTATGTAAGTCTTACCGCTTCTTCGTCAATACTTCCACGCTTGTGACTTTGACTACTCTTTTGATAATAAGTGTGGAACGGTTTAAATCAACCAAGTTAACTGTACACAGAGTTCGTCCATACACGTTGAAGAAACGTCTGACACTAGTCTCTTGCTCTTGGCTGCTTCCTTTGGGACTCTCGGCCTACCTTCCTTGGTATCACAGAATCGTCAAGTTGCGCAATACTAAATTATGCCATGCAAACTTTTCGAGGACTTTTTACCTTCTCTACTCTTTTGAACAAGTTTGTATTCTTGTTATGATGTGTTTAGTTGTGATATTTAATATCATGACTTCATTCAGACTTTGGAAATCACGTCGAACTTTCCCGCAAGGCAATTTTTCTGACCAACAGAATAGAACTAGAGAAAAACGAACAGCTAAGGCAGTGAAAATGGTGTTGTGTTCGCTTCTACTTTACACCTGTTGTTATCTTCCAGCTTTTCTCTACGCGTTCTTTTACGCTTTCCACTTTGCCGAAGTGTTTTCAGTATTTCAGCCATATTACTGGTGCACTTTTGATAGGAGATCGTTACAATTTGTGCTTGACCTTCTTTTACTAGTCAACTCTTGCTTCAGTCCTTGTATTTATATTGTTTTTCTAACTGAATTCAGACAAGCAGCTAATAGACTATTGTACTAGTAATGAATAGCACTGAACTTAGTAGTCTATTATTATGGAAAACAATTCTTGTACTATATCATTTCCATGTGCAAACAATGTAAAGTAAAATAAACTACGTATCACTAATGATAAATAGAAATATAATAAAAAATATTTGTGGAACTATTTTGATATTCTTTCATCAGTATCTAAATAAATCAATCATATGACATTCCCTTTCTCATTCCTCGCTATTTTTATCAAAAAGCTAAGAACACGACACAAAAGAAAGACAAGTGGATGAAAAAAATAAATTTCCCTAAACTATTTGAAAAAAATGTCATTTCTCATGAACCACATACATTTACTGTCATATACTGATACAAAAACCGAGTTGGGCTCCCTGTGGTTATACGTCCCGATAATAGATGATACATTATCACTTTCTCTATAATTGCTTAGTATATTATTCCCCTTTGTTTAGTCAGACAATAGACCTCCTACCCAACCTGTAATATTTAGGACAGTTGGTTATCATAATATATTCTAATATTCTTGCGTTAGACCCAGAGGAGGGTCCAGGGTTATCCCATGATGCATTGCGCTTACCAATTGTAAACATTGAACCATCTCGGCGTTGAAGTAGCGTATACAAAGCCGTTTTTAAAGCCATGATTAACCAACAAAATCATGAACAATGAAAGTAGGGTTAACGTGTGTTGTTTTTTAACAATCCTACTTATGTTTACACCAAAAGGTAATGATATATTTGGAATGGTTCATGAAAAATTTGATCTTTTAGAAAGGCGGCTTGCTACGCTTCAAATATTCGAGTGTCAGATGTTGTAGGTAAAACGCTTGTTTCTCAGGAAATATACGAGTATTTTTCGTTTTAATACCATCATATCTTAGCTTAAGGGTTAATTCATACTCGTATATAAAAGTACTCCAAAGTACTCCAGGTTTTAGTTGAGTTTAGGACATCTGAAAATAGCCACTTTTTGACACTTCACGAAGAACTGAACATTGGAAATGTATAAATAATAAACGGACGTTGAGTCAAATCACAGTATATTTTACACAAACGACAAGAAAAGTAATAAATCTACAACTTATCCATATGATAGGTACTGAAATAAGGAAAATAAGCGCTGGGATACGCACTTTGTTGAACAACGAGTCCATCGAACAGTTGTCACTCGTTTCTTTCTCTCAAATTTATCCAGATAACTGATATGAATCAGTCTTAAAACAACTTCAACTCCTTCCAAGGCGGGTATAGAAACATAAAAATCGTCTTTCGATACACAGTGAACGTAAAATAAGGAAAAATTCTGGGAAAGATGCCGAGTATTCAGCAACTGAACTAAACTCCGCCATGTTGATCTTCACCTTGCAGCCTGCTCAAACAAAGTGATGACGTCACGTAAGAATTCATAATATACTATGATACGCAATGCATCATGGGATAACCCTGGACCCTCCTCTGTGTTAGACCCATTCTTAGCTGACATGGACTTTTGATGTCGCGACAGGTTCTTAGGTGGCAGACTACTTTAGCAAAAAGTAATTAGAAAACTTTCTAAGAAAGCTCATTTTACACAAAATATAACGTTGTGTCTAAACAAAGAAAGAAAAATGGGGTGTGCAAAGCTCGTTTTAATTAGAGAAAATGAAATTAGAATATTACCATCTTCATATGTTTTCGAAAGAAAATTGGTGCTAACCAAGCTTCGTACAAAATAATCCATAACTCGAAAAGTTAAAAAATCTATGGAAGTAATTTTCTCAAGACATCTGACTTACAACTTTATATTAGAGAATTAAGTTAAATAATTTGAAGGAGTTATTGAGAATAATACAAAATTTTATTAGAATTTTGTTCCTTGAATGAACAGAAAATCGTTCTCAAACGATAACACACACATTATCGTCATAATCTATAATATATTGTCATTTATCGTAGTTTTATATGTACATAACATCTTCTTATTTAGATTCTATTTATTTGTAAATAATTACGCTATTCACCTTCCTCACGCTGCTGCCATGGAATTTATTTTTCAATAAACTTCAAACTTCAAACTTCAATAAACTTCAACTAACAACAAAAGCACAAGACGATGTTTCTCTTAGATAAAGTCATTACGTCTTTTTCAAACGTTGACAAAATATTTTATTTTACCGTTTGTTATTGGGAAATTAAAACAAAAATCTGATATAGAATGCCGTGCAAACTTTTAAGGTTTTGGCCTGGTTAAATTCAAAACGTGTATCAGTTGCTTAATAATTTTGAAGTTTATTCCACGGTCTTCACTTTTGAAAATTAGCACGTAATTTACAGTTTTGTCAGAAAAACAGGTTAGAATTCGATCGCCTTGCTTTGAATCAAAGAGGACTTTCTTTAATAGTTTCAATAATATTCTTGAATAATACATCGCTCAAAAATTTAAAAAAAAAAAAAAAAAGTAAAACAGCTTGTCTGGTCACTAAGTGATTTCACACAACGCGTCGGACGGCTAAATTAATCCAGGGAACTTTGTTGAACATGAAAGATCCCCGAAAACGAAATAAAGACGATATGAACAGTTATTAACACGTAATAACAAATAAACCTCAGTTTGAAAAGCAAACAAAAAATTACACCAGAGAGAACTTGATTAATGTTCAATTTCTTTATTACAATAACGATTTCAAACACTGACATTCGCAGTCGGAAGGTTTTCCCTATGTAATTTTGTTTTGTTGAAGGCCAAATATATTTTAGCTCAATTCAGGAGTCAGTTCGTCAGTAGAACATTGAAGGTGGAAGAGACAGGATCGTTCTCAGTTCAGCTCAAACCATGAAGGGTTCAGACAACATAACGCAAAGCAGTTTGTCATGCATCAGTGTACCTGATTCAGATCTTGTACGAACTGTAAAGATAATGGCCATCTTGTTAGTGGGTGGATTTGCAGTGTTTGGCAATATTTTGATCGTCTTCCTCGCTGCCAGATTCACCTTGAAAAGGAACATCCATCATTTGATCATCAACATGGCCGTTTCAGATATTCTCGTTGCAATCATATTTTCGTATCACCACATTCGTGGTCTATTTGTTCTTCCATATCTCTGGAGTCTTTTGGATAATGAAATTTTTTCCAACATCTTATGTAAGGCTTACCACTTCTTCTTCTATACTTCCATGTTTGTGACTTTGACTACTCTTTTGATAATAAGTGTGGAACGGTTTACATCAACCAAGTTAACTGTACACAGAGTTCGTCCATACACGTTGAAGAAACGTCTGACACTAGTCTCTTGCTCTTGGCTGCTTCCTATGGGACTCTCGGCCCACGATGTTTGGTATCGCAGAATCGTCAAGTTGGGCAATATTAATGTATGCCATGCACACTTTTCGACGACTTTTTTCCTTCTGTACTCTTTTGAACGAGTTTGTGTTCTTGTTATTATGTGTTTAGTTGTGATATTTAATATCATTACTTCATTCAGACTTTGGAAATCACGTCGAACTTTCGCGCAAGGCAATTTTTCTGACGAACAAAATAGAACTAGAGAAAAACGAACAGCTAAGGCAGTGAAAATGGTGTTGTGTTCGCTTCTACTTTACACCTGTTGTTATCTTCCAGCTTTTCTCTACGAGTTCTTTAACGCTTTCCACATGGCCGAAGTGTTTTTAGTATTTCATCCATATTACAGGTACACTATTGATGTGAGAACGTTATATTTTGTGCTTGACCTTCTTTCACTAGTCAACTCTTGCTTCAGTCCTTGTATTTATATTGTTTTTCTAACTGAATTCAGACAAGCAGCTAAAAGACTATTGTACTAGTAATGAATAGCACTGAACTTAGTAGTCTATTATTATGGAAAACAATTCTTGAACTATATTATTTCCATGTGCAAACAATGTAAAGTAAAATAAACTACGTGTCACTAATGATAAATAGAAATATAATAAAAAATATTTGTGGAACTATTTTGATATTCTTTCATCAGCATCTAAATAAATCAATCATATGACATTCCCTTACTCATTCCTCGCTATTTTTGTCAAAAAGCTAAGAACTTGACACCAAAGAAATATAAGTGGATGAAAAAAATAAATTTCCCAAAACTATTTGAAAAAAATGTCATTTCTCATGAACCACATACATTTAGTGTGATATACTGACACAAAAACCGAGTTGGGCTCCCTGTGGTTATACGTCCCGATAATAGATGATACATTATCACTTTCTCTATAATAGACCTTTTTAGCTTCGCATGCAAATTGCCCATTTCAGACCACATGACATTCCCTTGAGAAATGTTCTTTTTTTTAAATATTTACAGTCATGAAAGAATCAACCACCAAGAGCCGGGCATCACATCCAACCGACTATCTGAGTAAAAATATAAGCCAATCAGAATCGAGAATATTTCCATAACTGTAGTGTCATTCTTAGTAGCCCGGTGGCTTGGGAAACACTTATTTCTTTATTTTATTTCCCACTCATTAATGAATTCGAATATCATAGTCAATGTATACAAAATATCAAGAAACTATCCTGAAAATCTAGATTTATCTCAGATAAACACTTTTATAAGTCAATTTTCACAGGTTTCATGACACCTCAGTTTTGCAGTGACGTCATTTCTACGTCACTATTTCAGATCCGCTGGATGGTCTGAAATGGGCACAACAAACAACGAAGCTAAAAAGGTCCTCCTACCTAACCTGTAATATCTAGGACAGTTGGTTATCAAATATATTCTAATATCCTTGCGTTAGGCCCATTCTTAGCTGATGGACTTTTGATGTCGTAGTCTCCTTTCCTTGTTTCCATAGCCCAAACTACCCTTGTCGAGAGAGGAGCCGACTGGAATCTACCCCTAAACCTTATCCTAAACCTAACCAACCCTAGAATCGATTCCAGTCCTTTCTCAATGAAGGGCAGTTTGGGCTACGGAAACAAGTGGTTTTGAGACCGACACTAAGAACGGCTTCAAATAATTAAGGAGACTATTGATGTCGCGGCAGGTTTTTAGATGGCAGTCGTGGTAGGCTACTTTAGCAAAAAAGAATAAGAAAACTGTCCTGAGCAAAAAGTAATTAGAAAACTGTCCCGAGCAAAAAGTAATTAGAAAACTGTCCCTAGCAAAAAGTAATTAGAAAACTGTCCCGAGCAAAACGTAATTAGATAACTGTCCCTAGCAAATAGTAAATAGAAAACTGTCCCGAGCAAAAAGTAATTAGAAAACTGTCCCTAGCAAAAAGTAATTAGAAAACTGTCCCGAGCAAAAAGTAATTAGAAAACTGTCCTGAGCAAAAAGTAATTAGAAAACTAGAAAATTAGAAAAATTTCTGGAGCAAAAAGTAGTTAGAAGACTGTCCCGAGCAAAAAGTAATTAGAAAAATTTCTCGAGCAAAAAGTAGTTAGAAGACTGTCCCGAGCAAAAAGTAATTAGAAAAATTTCTCGAGCAAAAAGTAGTTAGAAAACTGTCCCGAGCAAAAAGTAGTTAGAAGACTGTCCCGAGCAGAAAGTAGTTAGAAGACTGTCCCGAGCTCTTTTTCAAATTAATAAAACTTGTATTTTACGATCTTGACAAGTTTTTGAGAAAAAAATTGTCGAAAACCAAGCTTCGCAAACATTTATTAGTAACTTCAAAAGTCAAAAAGCTATGAAAGTAATTTTCATAGAAAATCTACATGGAACTTTATTTCCGAGAATTAGTTTAAAACAGTTGAAGGAGTTATGGAATACAATAACACAAAATGCTATATTTTGTTCTCTTAATGAAATTAAAACAGATACATAGAGTTCCATGCAAGTTTTTAAAGTTTTGGCCTGGTTAAATTCAAAGCGTGTATGTTTGCTTAATACAATTTTGAAGGATGTAATTCCACGGTTTTGAGTTCCGCCAAGTTTCAAAATAGTGAACCACCTTAAATTGTAATTCAGCTACAGTTTCAAGTAAGGTTGGCACTTTCCACCAACGTCTGGTGGCCCCACACGTCTGGTGGCCCCTGTCCCAGTTTCTCCCCTGCTATACAAGCTGTGACCACGAAACTTGGCAGGGTCGTAGTCACGTGCCTTGTCATTCACCCCAAAGATTTTGGGTGTATGACGTCACATATCACGTGACTTACTAAAATAACGTGACGTCACAGGTCACATTTTTGAGATTTCTTCGTCCTTTTATCGTATATCGCAATAGCATTCATTAACTTGTTTATGAATACGAAAACACCCACAGGAAAAGAATTACAGAAAACTTGAGATAACACTAAAAAATCTATATGAATTTATTGTAAATATATAGTAAAGATTATAAAGTATTTCCCTATTATAAGACTTAAGAAGAGAATAAAACTATAAATAACTAACTAAGCAAAGAAGTGAAAACAATCTCCGTGGTGACCAAGGGATACGGATACCATAGTAGGAGTCTTGAGATTATAATCTTTGAAGCCGTGTACCAATGCTGATTTTAGAAGTTTGATAGCAGGTAATTAATGTTATCTTCTCTGAAATGGACTGAATAGAAAATGATAAACGTTGTTTGCTTAGACAAATAAAAGATGACTTGTCAGATGTAACAGTTGATTGCAAGATTTCTTGTCTCAACAATTTCCTTGAAAAAACATAATTTTAACTCGCACAACAGTAGTTGACAAAGGATTGATAATGAATTCTCAATTGATAAACACCTTAATCTGCTAAACCATTTCACTGCACTAAACTGATAAGAACACAGAATTCTTCAGACGCCGAGTTTACGCAGTAATAAATAGAGATTGTGCGTACGGTTTCTATTCAGAGTTGATCAGCGACGTCATTCCCCGTACCAATTTTTTTTACCAGTGAAAATTGGCTCTCCATATCGTATAAACTCAATTTGATATGGGAGGTCAAATGGGATCAATGTAAAGAATAGTATAGTAATTAAAATGTTTTTTTTTTTTTAATATGTCACATTGCATTAATTGTACACAGTAAATTTGATAGGGCTGATTTGGCCCCACAGAGCCGTTTTGGCATTTTTAAAATAGTGCTATTTTGGCCCAGAGATGGGTCAAAATGGAACAAAATGCTATTTTGGCCCCATGAAAGGCATTTTGGCATAGCTTTATTAGTACTGTTTTGGCCCAAGGGTAAGCCAAAAAAGAATAAGAGGCTATCTTGGCTCTACCACAGCCATTTTGACCCTATGACATTTAGTGTTGATTTGGCCCAAAGGTAGGCCAAAACAGAATAAGAAGCTATATTGGCTCTACCACAGCCATTTTGACCCTATGACATTTAGTGTTGATTTGGCCCAAGGGTAGGCCAAAACAGAATAAGAAGCTATATTGGCTCTGCCACAGCCATTTTAGCTCTATTACATTTAGTGCTGTTTTGGCCCAAAGGCTGGCCAAAACGGGACGAGGGGCTATTTCAGTTTGCGGGAGCCATTTTGGCCTCATAACATTTAGTGCTATTTTGGCCCACAGGCTGGCCAAAATGGGACGAAGGGCTATTTCAGTTTGCGGGAGCCATTTTGGCCTCATAACATTTAGTGCTGTTTTGGCCCAAAGGCTGGTCAAAACGGTACGAGGGGCTATTTCAGTTTGCTGGAGCCATTTTGGCCTCATAACATTTAGGGCTGTTTAAGTTTACTATTTGCTAATCGGGTTACCATATAAAACAAAAGGTTAATTATAATATTATATCCTATATATAAAGCTGTTCTGGTTCTATCATGGGCTAAAATCTGTAAAATGGAAACCAAGGTGCTATTTTAGAATCCAGGGGGCCATTTTGGCTCCATCCATATCTTGTCTAAATTTGTTTTTTATTTTGAACTGATCGTGCAAATATTTTTTTGAAATAGATAAATTACAAACTTTGCCGTAGCGAAAAAGCAATTTGAGTAAATATCATTTGATTATATAGCCAATAACGTATATGAAATGCAAACCTGCCCGAAAAAATGATCCCATACTTCATTGCGTCCCGAAAGACCATGATTCTCAGCGTGGAAGGCATTTCAAAGCCCGCCATTTTCAAGAAGCATGGCCAACGACATGGCGAACAGTAGCTTCTTTATGTGATTCTTTTAAACCCTTTGAGGTAAGAATATTGACTGAAACTCAGAAGAACGGCACTTAAGATGTTCAAGATCATTTTGGATCAGTTTTTTTCCTTGAAGAAGGCTAAATTATCGGTGAGTAGATTATTTTAGCCGAACCTTTGTCCTTTGCCTTTAAAAGTTTACAACTGTAATAATAAACTTCATGGAGCTTCAAATGTTTTTCTTAGGGTTAATTTTTGATAATAGAAGCCGGTGAATTGTGTAGAATTAAATATAATTATCTGTGGTTTCGCTTTTTCAATACTTTTTAAGCTCATGGTTTTGTTTGCTTCTACTTAGAGATGGAGATTACACATTATATATGGAGCAGCAATTGACTACATACAGTCATGTAGAGTAAAGGAGTAGCAGCTTCTTGCAAGTATAAACTGATATACTCATGATATAAAGAATATACAATGTTTTCAGATAATTAGGTTTTTTTTTAGGTTTTTGACTAAATTGAAAATTCGCTTTTGTCTCTGATCGTGATTGCTATTTTTATTAAATCATGGTTACACTGTAAACAAGTCTTCAACAGTTATTTTAATATGAATAAAAATGACTACACCGATTATGGAGCAAAAAAGGCGATTTCCGGATCATTTAGTGGCTCTAGACATAAATTGGTGGCTCTAGGGGATAAATTGGCCCCTTTAAAATTGGGCTTAAAAACGGCCCTAATATTAAGGGCTAAAACGGCCCCGTCAATAGAGGGCGGTATCCGGGTCAAAAATTGGCTCTAGACATGGGAGAAATTGGCCCCTTTAAAATTGGGCCAAAACAACGGCCCTAATATTAAGGGCTAAAACGGCCCCGTCAAAAGAGGGCGGTATCCGGGTCAAAAATTGGCTCTAGACATGAGCTAAATTGGCCCCTTTAAAATTGGGCCAAAATACGGTCCTAATATTAAGGGCTAAAACGGCCCCGTCAAAAGAGGGCGGTATCCGGGTCAAAAATTGGCTCTAGACATTGGCTAAATTAGCCCCTATAAAATTGGGCCAAAAAACGGTCCTAATATTAAGGGCTAAAACGGCCCCGTCAAAAGAGGGCGGTATCCGGGTCAAAAATTGGCTCTAGACATTGGCTAAATTAGCCCCTATAAAATTGGGCCAAAAAACGGTCCTAATATTAAGGGCTAAAACGGCCCCGTCAAAAGAGGGCGGTATCCGGGTCAAAAATTGGCTCTAGACATTGGCTAAATTAGCCCCTATAAAATTGGGCCAAAAAACGGTCCTAATATTAAGGGCTAAAAAGGCCCCGTCAAAAGAGGGCGGTATCCGGGTCAAAATTTTGGCCCCATTTTTGGGGCTGAAACGGCCCCGAACTGATTTACTGTGTAGTAATCGGTGATGGCTGTGCGATACTTTTAAAGCGTCTTATAGTCGTGCAAAAAACTTAACTTGAGTGAAATTGAAACATTGCGTCTTTTATGTTGTGTTTACTTGAAACCCTGCTCTGTAGAACATATTGATAGAAAACTGACTGATGATTGACAATTGACATGACAACAGTCTCTGATTGGTCAAGAGGCCTGTTTACCAAAACTTATTAAAAATGATCGGTCATTCGGACCGCAGCAAGAGCTGATTTAGCTTCACATCAAATCGACATGTTTCGCCGTTGGTCTTGTTACGCATAAGTATGGAGGATGGTGAAGGCAACCATGACGACCTTGTGAGTACCATTTGATTGATAAATGGAAGTTGATTTTATTTCAGTTCTATTAAAGAGAAAAGAACAGCCTTTTCTAAACAAACTGTGATACATCGTTTCCCTCCTATTTCAGCCTCTTCATTGTTCAATCAGAACAAGCGGTAGCGATCTAGCTTTATCTTTTCGTCGTTGTGATAAAGGAAAAGAATGTCAGTGTAATGGAAAGCTGTTCCATTGCTCACTTTGCACGGATACAAAACAACCTTCCAAACTCTGCAAATTGAACACTCATTTCACACGTGTCCACCAAGAACCTCATGTAGATTTTAAGGGTAAGTAACCAGAAAGTATCACAATCTTGGATAACTTTCAGATGGTGATTTGGAATTTGAAATACAATGAAGTTTATTTTTTGCAAACCTAATATTGTAATAATTGCTTTTGCCCTCTTGCACTTAATGAATACTCTATAATAATGAATACTAATGAATACTAGAATACTTTCAGTATTGATTCTAAATGAAATGAAACATGTCTGTCATACTTGGCATTCGGATGTATTTTTTTGGAAACTACACCAATCTCCAATCTTTTTTCCTCTTAATAAAATAGTGTACGATATAATTACTTTCATTAGTTATTCTAAGGTTAATATTTCCTTCTGATATACTATTTATTGAATTTCTTGTGTGTATACATTTTCTTCCCTTTAAAACTAATTTTGATTTTGCTTAGATAGATCATCAATTTATACGTTTAGTAACTTTCTCTTCTTCTTTATTATTATTTTCTTGTTAACACAAACCCGCCTAGATTAGCTTAGCTATTTGCGGGGCAGTGTATTTTATTTCATTGATGTAAATAATCTTGAAATATAAATAAATAAATAAATAAAAAAAACACCCGCCATCCATTCATCCCCCCCCCCCCCCCCCCCCCCCACAACACACACACACACACCCTCAAAACACACACACTGGCACCTCCCACCCACTCTTTCTCATCCCACCGTTCGTGCACCTATTAAGTCAGTCGTTCTTTTAGGTTCACACAGCCATAGGAAGAACAGCTGAGGTCCTGAGCAACTTGCTGAAGTTCAACATGAGCGCTGTTCTTCTACGTAATGCGTATTATCACTTCGAGAGCTTGGTCGAACATGGATATGACTATTATTGTAACCGATGTGGAATCCATCCACCTGTGCTAAATTGGGACTTGTGCAAAAAGGGATGCTTTGCTTTGCCATGTGAGTTTTACAATTTTTTGCCTTATCATGATATTTTTTATGAATGATCTCTTTGTTTCAAGGAATTGGAACGTAACGGGTGCTTTCTTCTAGAATAGCGCGGATCAAACACTACCGCCAAACATATGATGCTGCGGCACCTCCCTGTGCTGTTTGAGTAGATTTCTTTACTTTTTGTTGTTGTTAATTTAGTGGACGACCTAGTTGTTGATGAGTGTTTTGATGACGGAACAGAACAAGACGAAGTCGATATTGAAAAATTCTGGAACCTTGTTGAAAAATCACAGATCGCTCTTGGGTTCAAGAAAGGTATAGCAGTGTTAAAATTTTATCGTTATGTAGTAATAAAATCAGTTGGTAAACACTTTGAATCAAAGTTCAAATTACAACCTTCCTTTTTTACAGGTAACGCAAATCCGTATGTTGTTAAGCCAACGTACAATTTTTGGGCGCCATGGTTAGGTGTACAACAGCGAACACCGGAAAGCTAGAAAAGGAAAGATATCCGACGGTGAAGTGGATGAAACAGACAACAATTTGAGTGAGGAAGAACTAGTGGAAATGATGCATTTTTCCCAGGTACTTAAGTTCATCTGTTTCTCAATATCTTTCAGCAAACCAAATGAATGTCCATCATTCTCAATGCTCTTGTTGTAATCTGAAATTATCTGTAATCTGAAAACAGAAACAATGGAGAAAATAATGGTTCTAAACAATTAGAAGACAGAACGCCATCTACTATGCATGTTCCTAATGTTCCAAAAGAATGCCAAAAAGAGGTATGAATGTTAATAATTTTAATATTCTCTGCGGTTTTCTTGATTTGTTTTGGCCTTCATGAAGTATAAATGCATTTTATTTCACGAGGGTGACACATCATGACAGTTATAATTTTCACAATCATACTGATGACCCAGTGACATTCAAAAGGTATACTTAGAGATATTTTCCATGAACTCTGCCAACAGATAGAATGCATATGGAGTGGCCTCGACAGCAATATGACGCCTGCGACAATTTTGATGTGGAGGGAAAACTGGACAATAACCTGGAGAGATTTCAAGACGTTACAGGATGAAACACCATCAAACGAACTGCATAGTGCAAAGGAACAGACTCCTCAAGGATGGCTCAACGACGAGGTCTGGTAGTTCTAAACCTGTAGACCGTAGCAATTCGGAAAAACAATTTTGCAAACACACGTTGCATCCAACACGATATCGATTACATTTTATGTTTTTCTTTAGCATCCATTTATTAGCATCACTATATTATTCCCTTTTCCCATCTCCTTAGGTGGTAAACGTCTACATGAAGTACCTGGAAGACATTTCTCATTTCAAGGTGTGATTTTTATAATGTAATTGCATAGTGTTTTATAGTATACTTTCAGGCGAAAATTGTGCCATTTACGTTAGTATACTCATGTATACGCAATTTAACCTTCCAGAAAAACAACGAGGTAATTGCGTTTGACTCCTTCTTCATGGAAGGGCTTCAACGTTGCAGAGGAAATGCCAAAGATATGGCAAGATTTAGGATGTCAAAGGTATTTGACATAAAAGAATTAAATGATCTTGATTGTTCAAAACTTTGAAGAAGAAAAAACAGGTGCATGCGGGGAAAAATGATAATGAATCTTTGATGCTTTGTCTTTATCAGGGGAATCCATTAGACAAAGTCTTATTGCTATTTTCGTTAAATCATGGCAATTGCCACTGGTGCCTAGGGGTAAGATATGTATCTATGTTTTCGTTCAGTTCAATACCGGATCGTTGTTCGCTTCACTAACAACATTTCTCATACAATTAAACAGGTTGTTAACATGAAGTTAAAGACAATCGGTTACTATGATCCTTTGGGTGGTCTGTATCATGCTTTCGCCGAAAATATAAGGTAATAATAATAATAATAATAATAATAATAATAATAATAATGATGATTATGATGATAATGAAAAGTTATCGCTAATCGAGCTTTAAACAACTTGCTCTAGATTGTATTTGAATGCCAGACTCGAAGAACCAGACATCTTGAACCCTGAGATATGGCCAGAACGAAATATAATGTATGATGTTCAGACTGATGGAAAGAGCTGTGGGGTTTTCGTTTTGAAAGTAAGTACTTTCCTTAGAAATAAAAGGATAGAAGAGAAGGAAAAAGGAGAAAAATGAAAAACTAAAACGCAAAATGTTATTTCTATTTATTTGTAGATGGCAGAGTGCCTCGTGAAAAACGAAAATATAACATTCACGCAGGTACGCATAAAAGGAGAAGTCTGAATACCGTATTGCAAGTCTGAATTGTTTGTTAACTGATTATATTTGTCTGTAGATGCAATCTAATGAACTGCGTTTAAACATCGCGCATGTATTGCTGCACTGGGAAGAGGTTTTTGCCGATAAAGAGCGAAAGGAGTTCGATGAGGCGGAAGAAGATACCTTGGGATCGCACGAAGATGTACCTTACATCACAAATACCCCTTCACCACTGCAACACATCGAGTCCTGTTCAAACGATGAAAATAACTTCGACAGTTTGCCGCAGAACGAAAGAATACTGAGAAGGCGGTCAAAGCTAAAGGTAATTTCATGATCTTGTAGATATCAGTATTGAAATTTCAGTATTCCACGGTATGCCACTCGAAACCATTGTATAACTAGTATATATGCATGTATTTAGGTATGTGCGCGTGCGTAGAATCGCAAATATTTGTTTAAATGCATGATCATTATTGAACTCTTCTCCTTTAACTATTTAGAGAAAGTACAAATCAGAAGAGTGGGAGCTATGTTCCAGACGCAAAGAAATGAAGCGTGAGGTACATTTAAACCCTAAAGTGTTCTCCCACTTTGAATTTCCCGAAACACTGAAAACTCGCGGGAATACTCTAATATATATTGATTTAATTTCCTAAAGGGTTACTGGCATCGGGAGGATTAGCAAAAGACTACGCGGGGACTACTTCCACTAGTTTTTTGTTTGTTTGTTTGTTTTTGCTTGAGGGGCATTTTGATCACCAATTTGCGGAATTGACGTGGTATTGCTTTTAAATGAATGAACAATAAAATGACGAGTTCAATCTCTTCAAGGAGCCGACAAGTGGAAGTGATCATGAAAAAGTATCAGACGAGATAAGCAGCAAAAGGTAACCGTATAGTTGCATATCTTCTCGAAATGTATATCACTTATTGAAATGATGACTCCTTGTGACAGATTAAGAGAGAACGTACGTAAGCTTTCTGAAACCAGCAAGTTGAACTTACTAAGCTTGATCAATGTACTTCTTTTGGCATGAATATTAGAAATTGCAATGTTCACAAAATGTCCTTTTTTAGCTGTTTCTTCATTTCTGTTTTAAGTGTTTATATATGAGCCGAATCATGAGCCGAATCTAATGACATCAGAGACTACCGCCTTATTAAACATTGTGTTCTATTCATGAGAAGATTGATGCTTGAAACTGGACTAAGAGACAAAAATTAGAAAAACTAAAATGACAAAATTGACACAATTCCCTTTTTTCACCTTTCTCTAAAGGATGGAAAAGACTACCCTCGAAGACAGAGTATTGTCTTTTTGCGACAAGCTAGAAAGCGAAGGCGCCATGGATGAAATATTAGAAGCAGCACGAAACATTTCCAAGCAGCTACCAAAGGACCTAGGAAAAGGAGGGAAAGTAGGAGGTGCTTTATTGGACTCCTTAGACGAGGAAATAAAGCTTCCACTATATGCTCGTATACAAGCGTCAGAAGATCTCGCTTCAGCTGTAGACGACGCGGTGGAGCAAAGATACCAGTCCAGACTGGTACCGACGAATAAGGCCATCGACAATGTTTATAGCAAGTCAGACGATACAATATTTGTTGATGCCAATATGACTTTTAAATTGTTTGTTCTCATGAGATTTTATGTAAGTGGTGTAATTATAAGACGTTTCATAGATTCTAATTAGAGAAACAACGAATTCAGGGTGATCACGTTGAGGAAAATCTCGAATTATACAGTGTAAAATCTTAAAAAAAAAAATAAAAAAAATGCGTTTCACGGGATATATAATGCCCATTTCAAGTCAAATCACATTTCTCAAAATAACCCTTTCCTACCCTGAGAATTGTTATCATAGAATAGGTAAATGTAACGTATTTATAGTGATCTCACTTAAGCACAAACTCAGTACTTACTTGTCTGCAAAAATAGGCAATATAAATCTTATGACCTGTGACGTCATGTTGTCAGGGGGGGTTGGGTGACCATCGTTGGCATACAAAGACTTTGGTAGGGCAATTAAGTATAATAAAATTCTTTTTAAAAAACTGGCGATAATGTTATCTTAGTAAGTCACGTGATATGTGACGTCATACACCCAAAATTGTTGGGGTGACTGAAAAGGCACGTGACTACAATCCTGCCAAGTTTCGTGGTCACAGCTCGTATTGCAGCGGAGAAACTGGGACAGGGGCCACCAGACGTGTGTGGGGCCACCATACGTGGGGCCACCATACGTGGGGCCACCAGACGTTGGTACGATGGGGTCACCAAAGGTGTGTTAGAATGGGAGACGGGAAATGTTTAATTTCTGGCTTGTGTCTGTGTAAGTAGTGTTACAGACGGTTTATCGTCATTTTTTAGTCAGAAAACGCTTCTTTGAGGTCACGTGACCTGTGACGTCATGTTGTCAGGGGGGGTTGGGTGACCATCGTTGGCATACAAAGACTTTGGTAGGGCAATTACGTCTAATAAAATTCTTTTTAAAAAACTGGCGATAATGTTATCTTAGTAAGTCACGTGATATGTGACGTCATACACCCAAAATCTTTGGGGTGACTGACAAGGCACGTGACTACGACCCTGCCAAGTTTCGTGGTCACAGCTTGTATAGCAGGGGAGAAACTGGGACAGGGGCCACCAGACGTGTGGGGCCACCAGACGTGGGGCCACCAGACGTTGGTGGAACGTGCCAACCCCTACTCTACAGTTTCCTTAGAAAAACGAGTTCTATCGTCTTCCTTTCATTCAAAGAGGATTAATTTACCGACGCGTTGTGTGAACTGATCACTTAGTGATCAGACAAGCTGGTTTACTTTTTAAGTTCTATTCAAGTTTTTGAGCAATGTATTATTTAAGCATATTATTCATTGCTAAAAAGGTTGAATAGAACTTAAAAAGTAATACAGCTTGCATGATACTAAGTGATTTCACACAATTAACGCGTCGGTAAATTAACCCAGGGAACTTTAATTTGTTTAACATGGAAGATCCCACAAAAAGAAATAAAGACGATATAAAAGGATTATTAACACGTAATAACCAAGAAACCTCAGTTTCCAAAGCCGAAAACACAAAAAGCTTTAGAAAATTACACCAGAGAGAACTTTATTAATGTTCAATTTCTTCACTATAATAACGATTTCAAACACTGACATTCGCAGTCGGAAACTTTTTTCATGATAATTTCGTTTTGTTAATTATGTTGAAGGCCAAATATATTTTAGTTCAGTTCAGGAGTCAGTTCGTCAGTAGAACATTGAAGGTGGAAGAGACAGGATCGTTCTCAGTTCAGCTCAAACCATGAACGGTTCGGACAACATAACGCAAAGCAGTTTGTCGTGCATCAGTGTACCTGATAATCCAGAACTTGTTCTTACTGTAAAGATAATGGCAATCTTGTTAGTGGGTGGATTTGCTGTGTTTGGCAATATTTTGATCATCTTCCTCGCTGCCAGATTCACCGTGAAAAGGAACATCCATCATTTGATCATCAACATGGCCGTTTCAGATATTCTCGTTGCAATCATTAATTCGTATCACAACCTTCGTCGTCTACTTGGTCTTCCATATCTCTGGGAACTTTTGGATAATGAAGTTTTTGCGAACATCTTATGTAAGGCTTACGACTTCTTCGGCTATACTTCCATTTCTGTGACTTTGACTACACTTTTGATAATAAGTGTGGAACGGTTTAGATCAACCAAGTTAACTGTACACAGAGTTCGTCCATACACGTTGAAGAAACGTCTGACACTAGTCTCTTGCTCTTGGCTGCTTCCTATGGGACTTACGGTCTACAGTGCTTGGTATCACAGAATCGTCAAGGAGGGCAATACTAATGTATGCTATCCAAACTTTTCGACGACTTTTTTCCTTCTGTACTCTTTTGAACAAGTTTGTATTCTTGTTATGATGTGTTTAGTTGTGATATTGAATATCATGACTTCATTCAGACTTTGGAAATCACGTCGAACTTTCGCGCAAGGCAATTTTTCTGACGAACAAAATAGAACTAGAGAAAAACGAACAGCTAAGGCAGTGAAAATGGTGTTGTGTTCGCTTCTACTTTACACCTGTTGTTATCTTCCAATTTTTCTCTACGAGTTCTTTTTCGCTTTCCACAACGCCAAAGTGTTTTCAGTATTTCAGCCATATTACTGGTGCACTATTGATGTGACAACGTTATATTTTGTGCTTCCTTTTCTTTTACTAGTCAACTCTTGCTTCAGTCCTTGTATTTATATTGTTTTTCTAACTGAATTCAGACAAGCAGCTAAAAGACTATTGTACTAGTAATGAATAGCACTGAACTTAGTAGTCTATTATTATGGAAAACAATTCTTGTACTATATCATTTCCACGTGTAAACAATGTAAAGTAAAATAAACTATGTATCACTAACGATAAATAAAAAATATTTGATGTAATAGATCAAAAACGTGTGAGAATTTCTATCAGGGGATCCAGACATGCACCGAGGGATGAAGAAAAGCACGAGGCCGTTTTTGATTTTTCTTTTGAAATCGAATTCCAGACATGAGCACCGAAAATGTCAGCGAAAATTTACTAGGAGATTACATAGATGCGAGGTAGAGATTGAGACTGACTGAGAGGGATTAAAATGGGATTGAACGTCAGAAACTTACTGGAAATAGTGGGGAAAAGGTGCTGGGAGTAAGATATCGAACGTGGCCTATAGTTTATTTGTGGCCCGAGTACAGTAGCCTCAATCTTTCGCCCGAGCGCAGCGAGGGTGCAAACGATGCTACAAGGGCCACAAATAAACAATATGTACGACAAAAGTCATGTCATTATCATTATCATTAATATACAAGACCAAATTATACAAAGTCTTCAATATCAAAAGTTAGAATTTTAATAAAACATTTTTATTCAAAAATAAAGTTTTTATACGTACAAGACAAGAAAACATCAAACGCAACCGCTTTGAAATGGTTTCCTTAAGATTTGATTGGCTGACAGAAGTCGTAAGACATTCTCTCAACCAATCAGATCGAAGCAGGGCGATACATGCATTTGCGCTTGGTGCTTGGCGCTTGGCGTTTGGCCCGCTAGACTGAACGTTTTAGTGAGGGCAGTTTAATATTTGGCCTTGTATATTGATCATAATGCATTCACTTCCCTTCCGGATATACACAATATAAATTCTTTTTTTTTATATAAACCGGCAAGGTTGTCAAAATTTTATTTTACTTTGATTCAACTGATTTGGTAATTTTCGTCAACATTCGCTCGTCGGTTTGTTTTTCTGTCGCTAGGTCGGTCCGTCTGTCTGTCCGTCTGCCTACTATCCACCTGTCTGCCAGTCTGTCCATCCGTCGGTCTGTCACTGAGTCTGTCTGTCCTTCCTTACTTCAATGTTTCTATCTATGAATCAATCTTTTTTATCTATTCGTTTGACCGTCCGTCTTTCCGCATTTCTTAATCAGCTTCTTTAGAGGGTAGGCTCGGAGCGATACCTTTTAGCAAACTGTTAGATGAACTTTGACCAAACAAAGTCAGCAACAAAGCCACACCGTATCCAGTAGCCCTTTCTCCCTGTTGGTAAAAAAAACTGGTTATTAAAATGACACATTCCAAGTTATATCTCAAGCTTCGTGTTAAACAGTCTCCTTATTAAATGTATATGTGATCGTACCATATACCATGATCGTACCCATCTGGGGCTCAGAATTTTTTCTGAGTCCATTCAGTATGGTACGATCACATATACATTTCATATTCCATCACCATACGCAAAACCAACATTATCAAGTCTCCTTATTGGTCGAAAAGGAAACGAGCAAGGAACTGGGACGAGTATTGAATTTTAATCAAATTAGCAAAAACGTTTTATCATCTGATAAAGCATTTCAAGATTAGTAACAGTTGTGATAAAAAGTTAAATTTTACACTGTAAAAAATAAGAAAGATCACTTACTGACGTTTCGCTACTAGTAAAATTTAACTTTTTATCGCAACTGTTTCATTAGAAACACCAACGCAGCCCACACTAGCTTACCGCTAGTTATCATTTCTTCAAGATTAGTAAGTCTGGCAAATTTGTATTTTGTTAAAAAGAACCAGAGTTACAAGGCTAAATATTTAGAGAGAATGTGCGGTTTGGGGGCCTGGACAAGGCGCCAACTCGGTGCATTACGGTTTAGCTTTGGTACAAACATCTCTTATTCATCGTGCCTTATATGGTGTGGTTTGTACCCAAGCTAGACCACAATGCATCCAAAAATCAACTTTTAAGTGAAATAAGGACCACACGGTTGTTTAGCCACAGGCCCTCGTAAACGCCAAGACTTTATAATTGTTTTTTTTTTCTTTCTATTTTTTTTTTTTTTTTTTTTTTGCCTTACCGATTCCACAGGGCTTGCCATGTCAATGTGGATCCAAGCACCAGGATAATCAAATCCCAAATGAGCTCCTTCAAAGAAAACAAGATCAAAATATGTTAATACCTCGGTTTAGTCACGGCCTTAACGAAATAAGAAATAAAAAAATAAATCTCTTTATTTAAGTATCTAGTTGTTCTAGCGCTTTCGCACTAATTGGGGACACTTTTAACTCACACACACTACCACTACATTCAATATTCTATGCACACAACGCTCAACTCACAACCCTCAACTCACATTTTTACGGAGGGGGGAAACCGGAGAAAACCCTCGTAGCATAGGAAAGAACAACACATCAAATATAGTGTCCGCAGGGCTCGAACCAGTGACCCGAACCTTTGGGACCACAGTGGTGAAAGACGACGCGTTAGCAGCGTACGCCAACCATGCTATCCAGCATGGGTAGAGAGAATAATATGCGTAATGGATAAGTTGCGAGCCTTAATGTGAGCGACTGAAGAAGACTGCCGTTAGGTCTTTGACAACTTCAAGTCGACTGAAAAATGAGCCAGTTCAACTAGAAACCGTGGACAGCTGTTTCGGCCTGTATTGGGCCTCGTCAGCACGGTGTGTCTAGTGAACTGGCAAGATCCCACGGAAATTAGTAGATGAGAGCTAAGGCACTAGGCCATGTGGGATAGAGAGAGATTAGTCCCCCTGTCCCCTCCCGATATACATCTGTGATATGGACACTGTAATGATATAAAGTAAGACTCGATGGTAATAAAAAAGTAGACAATCTTATATATCACATGCAACACCTACCGATGAACAATCCAGCACAAGAACTCTGTGCGTTGTCGCGATTCTGAAACATGAAGTATCGCCATCATTATTCACTGAAAATTCCTCAAAATACCAGCAAAGACGAGAAAACTGAAGGACCATTTAAGAAGTAATCAAAATAATTCGGCTCAAAAGGCATTGGTGGATCACGAGGGGTCAAAAGCCAAGAAGTACATAGATACCATGATGGTATCTGAGGGGGCAAACAACTACGAATCAGGAGATTTGAGAAGCTTTCTTGAAACTAAAGGCGCTGAAAGGGTTCAACAAATATACATAATTTTGACAAACCTTGACAGAGTTCTTCATGTCAGCTACAACACTTGAAAATTCACAGAAATGGAGCTCAGGGCAGTATGGCAGAGGATGCTGTAAGAAACAGATTAATATGTCACGTGTAAAATACAGTACACTTTGCAAGGATAGTTCTGGTGACGGGTTATCTGATCATTGGCATTGTCTTTTTAGGATCAAGGGTGGTGTAGCGGTGCTGCACTCGCCTCTCACCTCTAGGGTCTCGGGTTCGATTCCTGGACTAGGCATCACATGTGAGACGAGTTTGTTAGGTCTCTCCCTTGATTTGAGGGTTTTTCTCCAAGTTCAACGGTTTCCACCCTCTAAAAAACCTAACACGCTAAATTCCCATTCGCTCTGTGCCCTGACTTTGATAAGCCTAAAGGTTGTTTTAGGATATCTTTGGTTTGGGTGTAATGTTCATGTTTCCCATTTTAGGCCATGTGTCATTTCCTAGAGTACCATTTCTTTTTTTAACGGTTGCGCACGAGAAGACACATGAATATGGACACAACTGAAACAAAGAATCTTAATATTCTCAATAGCAGATACCCGAGTACACTCCATGCCTTCAAACAATAGTCTCAATTTGAGGTATTTGGGTCAGTTTCTATACATTCACCGTTTTATATTGTTGATCCAAATGGCTCGACTTTAAACAGTTGTTTCAAGGCAATGGAGTGTAACCCTGATATCTGCTATTTAATCACGACAAAATCAAAATTGGAAGGATCATTCGCTCTTATTTTCTATGCCATACCTAATTATCATTCTTTCAATCCACCTTTTCGACGATAGGCTTTCACGTGGTGCCGTAGTTTTACGATCACCAAAAAGTTCGGACACTCTAGTTGAATTGTCATAAGATCGCACTAACTTTTGTAAAATTTATCTACATGATTTGTTTATTCTGTTCTCTAAATCTTAGCAAAACCTCTTTAAAAATAAAGTATTTAGATAGTTTCGCTAAAATTTTGAAAACAGAATAAACTAATCAAGTCAATAAAGGTTAGAACGATCGTATGGCAATTCAACAACAATGTCCGAACTTTTTGGTGACCGTAACACTACGTCACCACGTGATAGCCTATCGCCGAAAAGGTGGATTTGGTACATATTACTAAAAAGGATAAATCTTCCTTACCAACAAATCCCCGCTCTTGCGTCCTGCCTGGACAGCGGCTATTTCCCATGATTCCTTGTTGGTTAGCAGTCCTCCGTGGTATCTTCCAGTAGCAACACCTTGGGCCCCTGTCAGGGTCGCCATGTCCAGAACCACGTCAGCTTTGAGGTCCTTCCTGGCATAGTATACCTGGAAATGTTAAAAGGCACATGGTTGAAGCATCTTTATGATTCCTAGAGAAAATCGTCTGTTCAGGAGCCTGACTTGGCCCTAGAGCCTGCGTTATATTTTGCCAAATAAAAGTATTTTTTGAAAATCAATTTAGAATTTTCTGTTTTGCAAAACAAAACTGAAAAGTTATTGGTTTTCTCCGCAGTTTTTGAGGGAGCAAAATAACTTTAAGACCTTACAGCTCATTCGGATTACATTGGATCAAACTGAAACTTTGGATTATGATGAATCACCACGCGATCTAGAAAATGGTGTCTGAGATTTTTGAAATGTTTTTTTTTTTTTATTCAAAAGATAATTTATTAGCAAATGTACTCAACATTTCCCCGAAAATTTTTGAATTATCAAATAATTTTTGCTATTGTTGCCCCCCAAAAACGCAAAGTATTATGGGAATGTGAAAGTGGTGAATAGGGGTCCAAATCCCTTCTGATAACTTAAATAATGTCATGAAGATACTGCTTATGGGTTTCCACCATTTCTTTGTGCTATATAGACCCCTTGGAATGCAGCTCAATTTGGAGGACAAAACAATAGGTTCCAAGTTTCTTCTTCTTTTTTTTTCTTTTTTTTTTTTTTTTCCTCCAAATTGGAGGACAATACTGCATTGACGTCACATGCAAGGGGTCTATATAAAAACATAGTGACTCACCCCATCACCTAAAACGAGCCGACCCTCTGCATCTGTGTTGTTAATCTCCACTGTTCTGTTCCACAAAATATAAAGAAATTATCAATACTTATACGTATCAAAAACATACTCATTCCAATAAAGTTAGTCAACAATGAAGCTAAAAGGTAAGGACAAGGATCATGGGGGCATGTGCCAAAAGTTGTGGTGTAAATTTTTTACATCTACGATTAACCGATCTTTAAAGTACAGATAACCTTTTTTTCAAATCATTCAGTACTGATTCTACATAAAGTAAATAGTTGAATGGTAAAATATTTCTTGATTTGAGTGTTGCGTCTCTACATTATAAAGGTTTATACTTCCAATATGTAAATGACTGTGAAAAAAACATTACGCACAGGACGAAGAGGTGTATTCAAAACTTTCCATACATCGGTTCACTGGTCAAATACAAAACAATTGAGGCTTCAAGGTTCAAACTACTCTGCAGCCTTGATTGAATCCTTTGTGTGTGACCAGTGAGCTGGTTTGTGGAAAGTGGAGAACTGTATTCATACTTACTTTCCAGAATAGAATTTATGGATGTCATCAGGCCTTGTTGAATTAGGACCAACAGCATTCTCGGCCAGACAGAAGAGTCCATGGAGATTCTGGCTGAAGCCCTGGAAAAGGATTTACCAGGAAATTATGATATTAACACAACTGGTGACAGTATTAAAATCATCCTAATACCCTCGTTTTACAAGGGTGGCACTTAATAGCTAGTGGCTAACAAACCTGTGGCCCTCGTTCCATGATCGAATTGAAATTTAGAAGTTGATTTTTGCAGAAGGGGGAAAACTGGAGAACCCAGAGAAAAAACCCTCAAAGCACAGGAGAAAACCAACAAACAACTCTAATCACATACTGTATTTACTCGATAAACCACTGGTGCCCTCTTTAAATTTTTAGTGTTCTAGTTGCAGTGCTTAATCAGAGGTAGTGTTCTAGTTGCAGTGCTTAATCAGAGGTAGTGTTCTAGTTGCAGTGCTTAATCAGGGGTAGTGTTCTAGTTGCAGTGCTTAATCAGAGGTAGTGTTCTAGTTGCAGTGCTTAATCAGGGGTAGTGTTCTAGTTGCAGTGCTTAATCAGAGGTAGTGTTCTAGTTGCAGTGCTTAATCAGGGGTAGTGTTCTAGTTGCAGTGCTTAATCAGGGGTAGTGTTCTAGTTGCAGTGCTTAATCAGGGGTAGTGTTCTAGTTGCAGTGCTTAATCAGGGGTAGTGCTTAAACGAGTGGTGCTTGTGCTTCCATGCCATGCCAGGGAAACTCCCAAAAAACTCAAAATCTACCAAAGTAAAATTGATCCTATAGAAATGACTAATGCTGCTACACACATTAATTACCTGTTTTACTGCAGCTCTAAATGCACCCAAGATAGCAGCTGCTCCTCCACAGTCCCTCTTCATGCCAGGCATTGCAGTCTGTGGTACGAAAAGGTTAGAATAGAATACTTCTAATAATTCATTTTATTAGAGCTTAATGACAGTCACCAACACTTGAATCACTGGAAGCATCTTTTGGTACTTCGTTTTGTTGCAAAGTATATAATTAAATATAATTATTATATTTTTGATTTTGACTGATGGCAATCTAAGTTTTTCCATAACATTGTCAGAAAACACATGCTTATGGAAATTGAAATGCATTGATTGATGTTACACACCAGTGCCCCACCCCACCCGACCTCAGTTCCTGAATGTTCCCTTACCTTGCCCTTGATTGACAGTCCACCAGTGTCATACACAATCCCTTTCCCGACCCAAGCAAATGTCCGAGTGGCATCTTTAGGAGTATGACTCAAAATGGCAAGTGCTGGTTGATGGATTGCTGCCTTCCCTACTCCATAGATACCTTGAAGGAAATAAACAAGGTAAGTGTGTCAGTAGTAACTTTAAATACTTTTTTTTCTCTGTGATTCTACTACTGCAGCCTAGATCCCAAAGTGGAAGCAAACATATAATAAACAACATACAGGTAAAAAGAAAAGAATTAAAGGGGCACTTGGATGAAAACGCCCCCATTTTTGAAAGTCCGAATAATTCAAATATTTGAGGATAATATTACTCAATTATGATTAGGAAAACCAGATTTGTGAAAATCTTAGCCTGGGAGCCACTTGCAGTTGAGAAATTTTGGTTCAAAAGGTAAAAGAACAATAGGGTTGAGTAAATGACGTCATTTACTCACAATTTAGATGCTGAAAAAAATGAACAATTTTTACCAACCACTTTTAACTGTGAAGAAAATATGTTGCTTGGATACTATTAGAGCCATATAGATAGGTTTAACCAAGTTTCAAGTCATTTCCAATTTTCATCGATTTTTGTCCAAGTGCCCCTTTAATAACCAAGAGAATGAAACATGGCAAGAGCGGATCCAGGGGGGAGGGTCAGGGGGGTCCAGAATCCCTGTCATACCTAAGGTTCCATTGTTTGTTTTATCCTAGTAAAATTTAGTTTTGCCACAGGTTTGAAGTAAATATTGTATGAATTATTCATTTGGACCCTCCCTCTCAACATTTGGACCCCCCTCTCAACAAAGTCCTGGATCCACCCTTACATGGTCTGAAATAGGAAAATAGTGAAATAAATAAAACGTCTTAGAAAATAAGGGTTATAGTTAAAGTTACAAGCCTAACTTAAAGTACAAAGTCTGACTTAACTAACCTCCAAATCCTCTATCTCTGAGTTCCTCTCCTTGGATGATAGTAGGTTCAATTCCAAGTTCCTTCCCCACTTTACGGATTTCCTGTGAACAGAAGGTTGCAAGATATATGTAAAAAAAAGTGGTCGTAACTAGAACTGGTCACTAACAACAATGGGCAATGAAAACAGAGTTTCAAAATCATGGTCATAACTAGACCTTGTCGCTTATGAGAGTGGTTGTAAGGAGAGCTTCAACTGTACTTAACAATGTATTCTTCTCTATCAAATTTAATAAAAAACATGCTCACCTCAAGAAACTTGTCAGTATGCATATCATTGCAGGGAGTATCAACTATTTTTGCAGCTAAGCGAATGCTCTCAGCAGCACTTGTCAAGCATTTGATATCATCCTCTGTCACTTTTTGACCATCAGTGGTTACAAATTCAACAGTAATTTTCTTTGACAGTTTGGAAGAAGAATTTGTCTTGAGGGAGAACAGAGGAAAACATCTGGCAATGGCACAGCCACAAGCAAAGACGTCTTTCTTTTCACAAACAACCTAAGAAACAAACAAACAAGACTTTAGGCTACTACATACAGGTATCTTCAAATCATATCAAACCCTGAAACAATCTCTGGGCTGGTCTAAGTCGGGGCATGGCTAACTCACAGATCAAAGTTACCCTGAAACAACCTCCGGGCTGATCTAAGTCAGGGCATGGCTAACTCACAGATCGAACCCTGAAACAACCTCTGGGGTGGTCTAAGTCAGGGCATGGCTAACTTGCAGATCCAACCCTGAAACAACCTCTGGGCTGGTCTAAGTCAGGGCATGGCTAACTCACAGATCGAACCCTGAAACAACCTCTGGGGTGGTCTAAGTCAGGGCATGGCTAACTCACAGATCAAACCCTGAAACAACCTCTGGGCTGATCTAAGTCAGGGCATGGCTAACTCACAGATCAAACCCTGAAACAACCTCTGGGCTGATCTAAGTCAGGGCATGGCTAACTCACAGATCAAACCCTGAAACAACCTCTGGGCTGATCTAAGTCAGGGCATGGCTAACTCACAGATCAAACCCTGAAACAACCTCTGGGCTGATCTAAGTCAGGGCATGGCTAACTCACAGATCAAACCCTGAAACAACCTCTGGGCTGATCTAAGTCAGGGCATGATTATGAATTCCAATATCTTGGCATGGCATATTGGATAACTTTTTTCAGCTAACCATTGAGTCATGAGCTACTTAAGGTATAACAACTTTTACTTCAGGTACTTACCACTATCACTGCATTTCCTGCAGGCAAGTTTGTCTTAACTAAGCTTTTCAAGACATGTGGATGGCATGGTGAATTGTGACGACTAGCATTGGATGGCATTGAACATGCAACAACCTGGTTTAACCAGATATTACAGGAATCTGATTCACCAAGTGATCTCAGCACCAGATTGAATGTCTAGAAAAAAGATAAATAAAAAAATGCATTAATTCACTTAAAATAGGATGGCAATTAAATGCAACCTGATGCCAAATTTCCTTAGCCTTAGGCTACATGTACTGTACTTCAGATTTCCCCAAAGTGTGGCATGAATTAGAAAAATTACACTGATGAATCTTGAAGTTATGAAGGTTTATTCTTGTCATATGCTAATGACTATAACGTCAGGGAGGCATTTATGTTTATTTGTTGTTCCTTGTAACTCAAAACACTAGCTATACTGTGCGGAAAATAATTAGCAAAATTGTTTATGAAACCATGGGTAAAACATTGATGCTTTCCAAATTTAATTTATCATTACCAGTTCGGTTTTGTATATTAAATAATGGCTCCCGGCTGATGTGTTATAGGCCCTTTATGATTTCAAGACGCATCACTCAAACTACATAATTCTATTTGGTCATTGAACAACTCATCTCATGTAGAATCTATACTGAGAATATTGTCAAATGTGTAATAGGCACAAAATACAGTATGTCATATAATCCAAAGAAGAACTAGTTATAACATTATGCTTATAGATTTTTCGAGACAAATGTTCTTGGTATTTTTGGCACCAAAATCAATAAATGAAAAAACTGAGGGCGTAATCACTATAGATATTTCCTGGTTTAAGCTTACATGTAACTTAACTTCAAGTTTTAAAGCATTTTTAAAGTTTTTTTTATCGAGTTTGCCTCCCACATTTTACTTACTTTAATATCAACCGATGGCTGCAATTTCTCCGCAAAATTGTCGTACGATACCATAGAGAGATTCAGAGGATTTCCTATGATAAGACATCCTCTTTCTTTGGGATCAGAGGAGGTTTTTTCACAAGAATATTCTAAAACAACTTCCGCCATCTTGAAACCGTGAGAGGACCGGTATGACAAACCAAAAACTATTAGGGAAGGGAGCCATGGGTTATTTCTCCTTACACAAAATTAAAGATTTTCTAATGCTACTTTTCTTCTTTTTTAATAAATTTTTCTGCATCTCTTGATTTTATGTTTATTCAATTAGCTAAACTTTTACGTACTTAAGGATTTTTTCGTTGTTTAATGAATTTTAAATATAAATAACAAATATTTAGTAGTAGTACCTCCCCGAGCGTCAATAATTGTTATCGCGCCTTAGGGCCATTGACCAGCGGTGTTTCCTAAAACCCGCCAAATTTTCAATCGAAGTTGAATTCGAAGCAGAAGACATTTTTTGTTGAGAAATTTGAGGAAATTTTGTAATGTTTTCGCTATGAATCGGTATTTTTTAGTATTACTTGGTACTGGCCTGAATAATGAAAAGTTAGGTGAGTGTTTTTCCTTGGTTTGTCTTCCAAAGGAACGGTGAAATTCCCTTGTTTTTGTCCTCAAAACTGCATTTATAAATTGGTCATCTCTGAAAGAGTTGTTTTTCCCCTTACAGATCACTGTTACAATGGAGAGCTACAGAAAGGATTAGATATTGTTACAGAGCAAATACTTCGAGTAAGAAATGGAAATAATTGCCGAAATGATGGAAGCTGTCTAGAAGGTAATAAATTGTTTTTTTAAGTATTTGATTCTACATTTCTACTATTTTTTTCTTTGTCACTATATCCATAAAATAGTACAATATAACTAGCACTATTTAGTACTTAATATCATTGATAAACCAATAGAAAACAGACATTGAACTGTTTTGTACATGCTTTTACATTGTAGTACTGTTTCACAGATTTAAGTGTGAGCACTCTAATGTTTTTTCTTATATTATATCTTATTTTTTCCCCTAGATCCTCTGTTATCCTTGATTCAAGGCAGACAGCACATCTATGTTGCATTGAATTGTTCTCAACGACTTCAGCTTGAGTTGCAGGTGAATATGGCTGTGTATTATGGCATTTGAATCGAAGGTGGGGTAGTAGTAGCCCACTCACCTGACTTACCCTTGGGGTCTCTTGGGTTCGATTCCTGGACTTGACATTACATATAAGTAGAGTTTGTCATGTTTCTCCCTTGATTCCCTCAGCTAAAAAAATATGTGATACATGTAAATTCCAATTCAATCTGTAAGTTAATAAGCTGTGTATACTCTAAATAGTCCCCTTCACAGCTCCCTGCACCAGCTTGAAAGGTAGCTGTTCCTTTGCATCGAAGCGAGATGAACGGTGACCTTGCAATGATAGAGACATGTGAATAATTGTCCAAGGTGTTAAAAAAGGTCTTATCATCAAGGTCACCTCATTTCTCACTTCAATGCTAAGGAACAGCTACCTTTCAATATCGCACAAGGATCTTCATAGAGAACTATTAGATGAATCCAGAGGTTGTTTCAGGATTTGATATGAGCTTGACATAGGAATTGTCAATTCTTATTAAATTTCATTGTATTGCTACCATTTAGCATAATTTACTCCATTACTGTGTATCAAAACTATTCTGTTCAGGAGGTGGAACCAGACGGCAAGTCACATGATATCTTGAACAATACTGGCTGGTTACCTGTAGATGAAGATGTACTCACACAGACGCAAAGCACCTTTAGGATGTGGGTTTCTAGGCAACAAGACAGTAATAATGGGTATGATTACAGTACATATTCCCTCCTTGCTTGATTGCTTCCTTCCTTCCTTCCTTCCTTCCTTCCTTCCTTCCTTTCTTCTTTCTTCTTTTTTCACTTCCTTTTAATTTCTTTCTCTTCATTTTTCCTTTTCTTTCTTCCTTTTCTCATTAATCTATTAATATCAATACTTTTTTTCTTTGCTTAATATTTTCATATTAACTTTGTTCATAGTGTTTCAGACCAAAAAGATACAGTAGATGCATCAAGTGATGATGATGATAATGATGATGATGTTACTGCTGATCATATCCATCATCTTGCAGATCTTCTACCTACAAATGGTATGTGAAGTATTTACCATCAGGGCTAAATATAATATTCTCAATAACTGCCTCAGTTAGAGCCAAGGCAATAGCCACACAGTTTTACAGTACTTCACAATCACAAATGCAAAATTGTACAATATGCTGTCCCAACAAAGTTGGTTTTGGTGGACATCAACCATGGCGTTTCCACAACATTCCACGTTGTACGTGCCTTGATAACTTTGTGTTTTCCAGCAATGTCATGGAATAACTTTGATTGATGTTCATTTGTTCCAACAGCAGTATGCTGTAAAACCTTGACCTTCTTTCTACACAAGAGGCTAATGATTAAATAGATAACTGAGTCAACTGGGTGATGGTTGAATGTTTCTTGTTCCTTCTCTTATAGTTTATAATGGTTGATATTTCAATTGTTTCAGGGGGTGCAGTAATCAATGTTTATTGGATATTACCAGATACAAACAACCTGGATACCAGGTAAGCCAATTTTCTGTTGTTATCTACGAACGAAGACAAAAAGAGCATCAGGCATGCAGTCCACACTGACCTCATTTAGTTGATGGTACTTTGCGTTGGGTTATTAGAAGTAAAAGGAGAAATCTCCCATGGAACATTCACCATTTTCTATACACCAGTTCACTGGTCAAATACAAAGCATTCAATCAAGACTGCAAACACGTATTAGTATCATTACCCAGGTGATTATAGAAAATTGCGATTGGTCGAGAACTTCGGAATATTTCTCTATAATAACCCACAGGTGAATATAGGATTGCGTTCATCGTTTCTTGATACGAGCCTCTTTCGAAATACGAAAATTTTCCAGCATTTTCCAAACATCGGTTCACTGGTCACAGACAAAGCATTCAATCGAGGCTGCAATGTAGTTTCAAAGGATTATTCAAATTTGAACCTTGAAGCCTCGACTGAAGATTTGTATTTGACCAGTGAACCGATGTATGGAAAATGTTGAATGCCCCGTGCTCTATTTATTTATATTTATTTTGTTTATAGGAACACACTACCTTTATTTGGTGCACTTAAAAGACTACAACACTGCAACAATGCTCTGCTTAATATTCTTACTACAAACAAGATATCAAGGTATATTTTAGGCACATTATGTGTAATTCTAGAAAATATTAACCCTTTCCCAATAAATGGTCTGCATGTTGAGGGTATATTATGTAGTTTCTGAATATACAGTATCAATATCTTCATAGCTACATATCTTCATGGAGGGGGATTGGAACTTCCAAGGGGTGGGGAGAATCTGAGGAGGGTATATTGTGTAGTTCAAGAAAATATGCATACCTCCCTCATGGAGGAGGATTAGATTTTCCAAGGGGTGGAGAGGGTCTGAGGAGGATATATTGTATAAAGACTCATAACAATATCCAGTCATATCGTATTAATAATGTTTTTCGATGATAACCTTGCTCGGTATTATTTATTTTAGTGATGGGTTTCTGGATTCATGGAAGAAGTGGCTAAATTTTAATGTTCTGGACATGACACACCCACTTGTCCTAAGAGATATACCATTATGGCATGGCTCTCTGACTTGTGTAGGTCTACAGGTTAGTATAATCCTGTTATGTTTCTATTGTGTTGTTGGCACCTTAAGCATTGATGCAGTTACCAAAAACAATGGGTGTGCATGTTTTTAAAACAGTTTTCCATGTGCACACCATCGTCCTTGGCTTCCCTATCCTCTTGAATGTCAGTGCTTTTTCACAGAGAACTGGAACACCAAGGACAACAGCGCATGCACCAAAAAACGTTTTGAAAACATGCTTGTGCCTTCTTTTTGACGTCCACATCCATGTTTGACAATGCTTAAGGTCACTGTTATTGGACATGATTTATAGTTATTGTGATTTAGGCTCCTTGTGTTTTATCTAATAAAAAGTCACGTAATGTCTACACATAGTGTAAGTTTACAAAACCGATTCACAAGAGAACACAGAGTGGTTGGGCTGCAGGGGAATTACCTACCCAGTATTTAAAAATTGAAACAATTAATAGATTGTTAGACATCTCTGGGTTATCCATATCTTCATATTAAAGAAGCAGCATATAAACCCCTTGCAGCACGTCGGAATGCAGCTCAATTTGGAGGTATTGTACTGTTACTTCGATAAATATCAATTTGGAGGATAAAATATTAGGTTTCCAATTCTCAAGAGATTGAAATTCTTTTGTTTTGTCCTCCAAATTGATCTGCTTTGACGTCACGTGAAAGAGGTCTATAAGTTGTTGCATGTGAATTTGCAGCCAACCTTCCATTTGGACTATACAAATGGCAATTTCATTCCCCTAAATTATCTTTTTGTTCTACCTTCAGAGAAAATCGAGCATTGTTCTTCCTGGTTTTACACTGACATCAGACACCAACACACACAGAGAACTGGACTTGATATTTGAAAAGAGGTATGTATATTCATTGGTTGACAAAAATTCAGTTACTGAAGGACTGAGTGTTTGAGTTGCCACCTCAAGTTGTAAGCAGCAACTCGACAGCATTGTCTATCTCACATGTGAATAGTGTCATATGTGAGTAGAGTTCCCAGGGGGGACTCCGGGGGTAAAGTATCGGGTATGCTCATCGGAAATTTCCAAAAATACCCCTACAAGATACCGGAAGTTTTTTCAAAAGGGCATGGCTTGGCAAATTTTAACCCCTAAGAGATACCACAAAAATAATACTATTAAAAAATAAAGGCTTTTGAAATGTTTTTCCTTGAGTGATATTCTGAGTTTATGCAGGCATACATATTGCATTATTATGCGATGGGCTAGTTCCTTTTTCGACATCCTAAAAGATACCAGAAAGTGCTGATTTGCTAAACCTCAAATTTAAGACCCTAAAAGATACCAAATCGCTGATTTTTACCCCTAAGAGATACGACGAGCATACCCGATACTTTACCCCCGGAGTCCCCCCCCCCCCCGGGTAGAGTTGCTGTTGGTTCTTTCCTGTGCTTCAAAGGTTTTTCTCTGGGTTCTCAAGTTTTCCTCACTCCTTAAAAATCAACTTCCAAATTCCACTTCAATCCTGGGCTTCACAGTTTGAGCTTAGCTCTGTTGTAAGTGTCCCACGCTGTGATACAACAGCCAAAGCTTAATAGGTGTGACATGTCATGCAACATTATAACAGAATTTTACCTGATTTTACAGTGACAGCTTCTGTTCAAGATCTAGTTGCAGTACTCCATATTTGAAGCCTGAAATCCAGATCTTGAGATACATCCCCAGGATAAGTGTACCTTTGTACCTCCTCCTGCCAATTAAGCTTAAACTGTATCCTTTCATTAAATGGCACTCTGGGGGGTCCATTTGGGGGTCCACTTTGGGGGGTATGCATAGTTTCTCGTTGCTGTGTAGTGTAGTTCAAGTCTGGACCGCATATGTGAAATGCATCTAGGTGATATGTACTCAAAGATGCTATAGTTATTTCCCAACCGTTTTCTTTAACTAAATCAGACATTTAGAATATAAAGATGAAAAGTTATCTGGAACTTTTCTGGATGATTTGCACAGTTCATGTAGCAAGGTATGTTATGACACCTGACACAAACGCGACACCCTGGGACAAATGGGACACTCTGGGACAACTAGGACACCCTTGGACAAACGGGACACTCTGGGACAACTGGGACACCCTTGGACAAACGGGACACTCTGGGACAACTGGGACACCCTTGGACACCCTGGACACTCTGGGACAACTGGGACACCCTTGGACAAACGGGACACCCTTGGACAAACGGGACACCCTTGGACAAACGGGACACTCTGGGACAACTGGGACACCCTTGGACAAACGGGACACTCTGGGACAACTGGGACACCCTTGGACAAACGGGACACTCTGGGACAACTGGGACACCCTGGACACTCTGGGACAACTGGGACAGCAGAGAAACTGAGACACCTTTGGACAGCTGGGGTACCCTGGGATATCCTGAGACAACTGGGACAGACGGAGCACAGTTGGAATTACTTGGGCCAAGAATAGGACACCTGATATCATTTCATATATCAGTTATAATGTTCCTGTATTCTCCATTCAAAGAACACTGATTTGCAACACTGAGTTGCAAATTGGATCCGTGTTCAGTTGCAATTCATTTTTTAGAAGTTTCAATCAAAAAGTATTTTCTTCAAATATTTTTTGTGTTCGCAGGGTGTTGGTTTATTGGCATGCATGTCATTGACAACCAAATCTGAAGCCGAGAAAACTGGACAAAACCTTGAGTCGTGGATGGACTACATCACGTCATCATCACACCTTTCTACATCTTCAGGTAGAACAGTGGATGTGTTTCAAAAATATTTTCTTTTTACAATATATTTTACCCTAACTTGTGAAACGCCTGAATGTTTCGAATCGTGATATTTTTCTCTGCTAAAGGCTCAAACATAAACTAAAAGAAATAAACAAACAAGCAAAATATACAGGAAAGAAGGAAGGAAAGAAAAAAAGAAAGAGGAATAAAGAAAAGGAAGGAAACTGAATATAGAAACTCTTAAAGTGTATATGACAGGGAAATTTCTTGGTCCTTTCTAAAAGGTTTCATAAGTGCTGAATACGATTCCAATATCAAAATCATGATTAAAAGAACCAAGAACCATTTTTGAATGGTGGTATAGAGCAAATGTTTCGAGGCATATAGTACGATTTCAAAACAAGAATAGCGCTTACAAATAGTTTTTCATTAATCATGCTATATGCCTTGAAAAATGCCCTCATTGCACGACCAAATGACCATGTGACTAGGCCTCGTGGTAACGTCGTTTTGTTTGCAACCCTTGCCCTGTACCACCACTCAAAAATGGTTCTTGGTACTGTTAATCGTTATCATACTTCTAAAAACGACCAAAAAACTTTAATCAGTGTCATAATTATGCACTCCAAAAACGCAAACCGATTTGTGTTTAATTCCATCTTTTGTTTGGTTTAGATGTTTCTCCAGGCCATCAAGTGTTATCAGGTCTAACCAGTCAATCTTCTTCAGACGTCAAGCGACTGTGTCTGATATCCAGCGAAGAACCCAATGACGTCAGTGTGTTCTTGTTTCGTCAGCCAAACTCTTTGAATGGAAAATTGTACGGATACTTACAGGCTATGACAAGAGGGAAGAAAATTATAGATTATGAAACTGGTAATTCCTTCTTGATAATTAACTTATTACATGAAGTTTTCACAATACTTTAATTCCACTATTTCATTCATTAAACTATTCATAATTTGTTTCCAAGCACCAACATTACTTGGAAACGAAATACGCCGAAAAATAATTAGATCATAAAACTGGTCGTTATTCCATGCGCGCGCTAATGATGTCAGGATACCGGACCGCGGACAGATATGGAGGAAATACTGCCTGATCCAACAACGCACAATTTTTAGGATACCGGACAAAAAATAACATATTTTTGCAAAAAGAGACAAAAGAAATAGATTCAGCTTTTTATTTTTCTCCCTCAGATTCCAAGCTTCATGTTCAAGATTTAAGTGACAGCTTTTGTAATGCTGAAATGGAGTTGTCTAGTTTATACACAAAACAAGTGATCAGCCAAATCGGTAAGGAGACATTTAGTACTGAAATAAATAGATGGTGGAATATACCATGAAAATCCCCGCCGGTTAAAGACCCTGGGCTTATCATAAGCTGTTCCAATTTGAGTAAAAAACTGGGTCGATTTGGCATTGCAGTGCATTGTGGGACTGTTTTAGGGGATGAAAAAGACGCCATCTTGGAAATATGTCCTCTGAAACTGTCCCACAATGCACTGCAATGCCAACTGAACCCAGGGGCTTATACCGGAAGGAAAAAGAGACTAACTTTAGTTTTTATCATTTTTTTCAGAAAAAATAAAAGATTCAGAAAACGGAATTTCTAGTCAAGAACTACAACAAATCTTATCTTTATCAGCATCTGACATTTCGTTACCTCAGAGGTGAGTATTTTATTCTAGATGTCATTTATGGATTCAGGGGGACCGTGGAGCATAGTTTTGAGTTGGGGGGGGGGGGTCCGGGAGATGACTCCACCCTCTGAAAATGTGGAAATTGAGGCTCTTAGAAATGTGATCATCCAGTGTTGTGGGTTTTGAGGGGCAATTGCAACATGTTTACTCATACTGCGTTATATTAAAGTCATGTAAGTCATGTCAAAGATTTAGAAAACTCATAACAGAAAATCATTTTTTGCTAAAAACGTGGAGGGCCTGGGAGCATTCGATTGGCGAGGTAGATCCGTCCGATATTAGATGGTCTCCCAGCCCAGGACTGTGTAATCTTTATTTTATCCCTCACACCTTAAGTGTTCTATTTTAAGGTATTTTAGAACTAAAGGAGATGACACGAAATGTGGACAATATTTCCCTTCACAGACAGTTCCCTGCACCATCTTGAAAGGTAGCCGTGCCTTTGCATCGAAGGGAGACATGAGGCGACCTTACGAGAGCTTTTAACATGTACACCTTGGACATTTATGTCTCTATGATTGCAAGTTCACCTCATGTCTCACTTTGATGCAAAGGCACGGCTACCTTTCAAGATGGCGCAGGAACTGTCTGAAGGGGAATATTGTCTGAGATCATGGGATGTGATGATCACATTGTCATGGAAACACCTTGATTGACGTCCACCAAAAATCACTTTGTCGCGATGACTATTCGTGTCGGTATTCATTACTATGCCTTTTTACGTTGCTCACTTACAGGAAAAGTTTACATCGCACAAAGAAGGTAGACATCGACTTATCATCGAGCATCGAGCACAACTTGCAGTCAGGTCAGCAATTCACTCTGTTACGTCATGGCGATGGTATTTAACAAACGATTTTTCATTAGCTTCCTTTGTCAATACCACCAACATGGCTTCCATTTCGTCGTTTCTTTACTTCCTTGCAAAGCATTACTGCGGTTCTCAATATTCTGCGAACTCGGGAGTTGCGAATTTCCCGTTGGAATTTGGTTTTTCACTGCCGCCAGTCAAAAATATAAAAGGTACCGACTGATTAGTTTTGATTGACGGCAGCGAAAAACCAATTTCACAAAAAGCCATTGAAATGTCTGAGTTCGAGTTCACTCTGCTGATCTCATTATGCAAGAAAACAACGAATAAAAAAAAAAACGCGGAACCAAAAGAAAAACCCGTCTGCTAGTGTTAAAAATTTCTAAGGATCTTTCACTTTAACCGACTGTAGTCTCAATGTTGGACCTTGAGTACCAAAATGCAGACCTTAAGGGCCTGTGAGGGGATGCGGACTCACCCCGTGCACCCCCCCCCCCCCCCCCCAACTAGGTACGGGCCTGAAAAAGGCCTTTTTGAGTTAATCCCAATATTGAAATCCCGTTCATCCTTTGCAGACTTGAATGTTCCACCCAGTAAATGGCCTGAAAGATTGTGGTTGATGCAGAATGACCCAACAGAATTGTAAGTTTTCACTTTGTTCAATTCTCCGCGTTGCAATTATTACAGACCTCGCGTTTGTTTTGCCCATTTCAGACCACGTGTCATTCCTTTGAGAAAAGGATTGGATTAGATTGGTGTTTCTGTTGTCTAGCAAACTCTAGAAGACATGAGGACATTTTTTCTTTAATTTTGTTTCAGTCAATTATTTTAGACATTTTCACAGCAGACCAACTTGTTCATTGATATCATGATATATGTTTGTATGTCAGGGCTGCAAGAGAAGCGAAGAAAAAAGCACCAATACCAATAGAAGAAGGTATCACTGAACGTCAATTCTATTAGCCATTCCAAGATTGAGAAAAAGACTGGGTCGATTTGGATTACAGTGCCTTGTGGGACTATTTAGGGGACATATTTCAGTCCAAGATGGCGTCTATTTCGTCCCCTAATACAGTCCCACAATGCACTGCAATGCCAAATCGACCCAGTCTTTTCTTCAAATATGACTTCGACGCAATCTCGAACCCAGAGTCTTCCGGCTTTTTGGTAATTGAGCTGCCACCGGTAGGCGCTGGAGGACTCTGTGTACGAAATTGACTTCGACGGGGAAGGTTGGCAAGCGCGCGCGGCATTTTGGCGCGAAAGCTCCAGTCAAATCCAAAGGAACCCCATCAGTTCAAGCTAAAATGCGCGCGTGCCATTTTTAATAGTCGCTCAGAGCTTTAACAAATTTCCAATGGTTTAGCGTGCTATGTCCTCTTATTTACCACGATATGACGTCAAAAGTTGGTCAAAATGTTACGTACCCACCAGGCGTAGCCAATACTCCTAGATGTTGTTTTTATATTCTTTTTTTTTTTTTGTCGCGCCCGCGTTATTCTTTACTAACAACATATGGTTTTGACACTTTTTTATCCAGTTTTATCCATGGATGTGAAGGATATTTTGAAGCGATTTCATTCTGACGGTAAACCAGTCAGAGAAAACCTGTCACCTCTACGATCCGCTGTGAGTACTGAGAATGACATTTTTTAGTTTTTATTTCTCATCCCAAGGCAATAAAGGAAAACACGCGGGAATAGTATTCTTTAGTATTTTATATTTTATATTATTTCTTATTACTGTATATACATATTTTCTGTTCTATAATATATTTACTAGTTATTTATTTATTTTAGATAAGTGTTCCCATTTAGTTTGTATACTTTCTTGAATAAAGTTGATTGATTGATTGATTGATTGATTGATTGATTGATTGATTGATTGATTGATTTAGTTTGGGCCTAACAATTTCCCATTTCAGACCACGTGTCATTCTTTTGAGAATAAGATTCTTTGTTTTAGTTGTATCCATATTCATGTGTCTTCTCATGTGCAACCGTTAAACAAAGAAATTATACTCTAGGGAATGACACGTGGTCTGCCGGGTCTATTCGGACATGCCTATTAATCTTTTTTTTTAATTTCAGTATAAAACCGAGGCTGCAAGTCATATCCTAATCAACACGACTGAAGGTTAGTTACAGACATATTCATTATTGAACTTTTATTTTCGTGGTAAAAAGCGACGTCGCACAATCCCAAACGAGAAGAGCACGGTGCTTGTCTTTTCTCGATTTTATTGGGTCATTTGCACTAAGTCCCAGTTCAAACGTCGATCTTCACATGAGCCGAACGCATTGAAAACAATGGATAATAAGGCGGTCTTCTTTGATGTCATAAGGTTCAGCTGATGTGAAGTTAGGCCCAAGTCAAACGTCGATCTTCTCATGAACCGAACGCATTGAAAACAATGGATAATAAGGCGTCTTCTTTGATGTCATTAAGTTCGTCTCATGAGAAGATCAACGTTTAACCTGGGCCTAAGGAGATCCATTGTAAATGTATAATATTACATTCCTAGAAAGCATACGACAAGCTGGTTATCCTGAAGCGCTGACGAAAAAATTCCATGGAGTTGAGTAAGTGGCAGAAATATATATTTCGCTCTGAAAAATCTTGTCCTTCAATAGACCCCTTTCACGTGGCGTCATAGCAGCTCAATGTGGAGGACAAGGGGTCTAATTTCACGTTCCCATAATACTTTGCATTTTTGGGGGGCAACAATAGCAAAAATTATTTGAAAATTCAAAACTTTTCGTGCAGATGCTGAGTATATTTGCTATAATCATTGAAAAATCCAGTATCAGTTGAATCAGAGTTAATTCCACACACATGGAAGAATTAAACGTTTCGTGTTACAGACAATGTATGGACTTACCAAGAAATGTCATGACTTTTACTCATAAACCTGTTCAAATTTCTTTCTTCCTGGTTTTTGTGAATTCTGATAGAATCTATCATAGATGCATAAGTGTTTTTAGATGTTTTTTCTTCAATTCTTATTAATCTTCATGGTAATCTTCATGGTTTTGTCTCGTTGTTGCCCCCCAAAAATGCAAAGCATTATGGGAATGTGAAAGTGATGAATAGATACTGGACTGACTATCGTCTATTCGACATTTTCCATACATCGGTGCACGGGTCACAGCATCCAAGCAAGGCTGCAAGATAGGTTCAAAGGATTATTCAAATTTGAACCTTGAGACCTCGACTGAATACTTTGTAAATTAATCAGTCAGTCATTCAACCACTTGGCCAGTCAGTCCGTCAGTCGGTCGGTCAGTCGGTCAGTCGGTTAGTCAGTAGGTCAGCCATTCAACCACTTGGTCTGTCAGTCGGTCGGTCGGTCAGTCGGTTAGGTCAGTCTATTGAGCAGATTATTTTGTTTTTGTTTTCGTAGTTTTGGTAGAAGTAGTCATACACCTTATTAACATCTTGCCTCGCTTTTATGTTTATCCACACTAGTATATGTTGTATGATGATGATAATATAGTATCCCTTGCGCTATCAGGTATTGCTTGGATTCTCGTGACGCTTTATCCAAAGACATACAAATAGCTGGTACCCAGACCTCTATTGTAAAACAAGAGACGCTGTCATCGTACGCCGCGCTGAACTCCAAGAGACTGGAGACAATACCTAGGAATGTCCAAAGAGTTACTCGATCAAGAGATAAGAATCGATCAGTAGAAACTACAGCTGATGTTAAGATCAACAACCCACAAAAAAGGTGAATGATTTATGTTCCTTGTAATTACTGAAAATACTGGAAATGCATAGCGAATAGACCCCTTGCAACACTTCGGATGCAGCTCAATTTGGAGGACAAAACAATAGGTTCCAATTCTCAGGAGATTTAATTTCTTTTGTTTTGCTCTCCAAAATGAGCTGCATACCGACGTGCTGCATGCAAGGGGTCTATATAAGACACAGGTAGCCCATGCATCTAGGTAAGGAACCACGAACGCTAAGTAGTTTAATCTTCTTGCACACGGAATACCTGGAAGGCTTAGATAACCCTTGCATCTGGGATAGGGAACCCGATAGCAACATGCTAATTTTGTCCTATCTGCTTAGTATTGCCCTCTGTAAGTACGTTGATCTAATAGACACAGGTAACCCACGCATCCGGGTAGGCGAGAGTTCTCTTGATACGCTGATAACCCAAAAAAATCAGAAATGGAACTTTTTTCGAAGTCGCCGTGTTTCTCTGATCACATGCATACTTCTTTACTCAAGGTTAGCTTCATTTAAGTGTCAAACAACAACACAAACACTTTCAAACAAATTCCATGGACCTTCACTGGAACACTTGAATATTCTACACAAATCGAGGCTAACCCTGAGCAACAGAGAACTCGAAACTGGAGTATTGTTGCGTTTTGAAAAGAAGCTTTAAAAGTTTAACGAATGTTAACGTTTTGTTTTGTTTTGTTTTTTTTTGTTTTGTTTTGAAGGCCAAAGAAAAGAACGTCACCACCGGCAAAACAAGGCACAAAACGGCATTCAACAAAACGGAAAAGATCTGAATCACCAAAACAAGGTACAAATACTTTGTCAAAAAAGGGAAAAAATTGAAAAGAAAGAAGGAAAGAAAGAAAGAAAAAAAGAAAGAAAGCAAGAAAGAACGAAAAAACTTTTATGACTAGCGACAAGTTTATTGGAAGATGGAAGACAAATGGAATGAAAAATAGATAAAAACGAAAAGAAGAAAAAAGGGTGAAATTTATTTTATTTTAAAGGAATTTTATGATCTGCCATACATTCTCTATATATAGCTATTCAGAACCATAGCTTGGGCTACCTGTGGTTCAATTTTATTTTATTTCCCCACTCAAGGTTCTATAGAAGAAAAAGACGGTCCTTCAAAAACGAAGGAGTCCAGAAGTCAACGACATAAGCGAGTAAGTACAACAAGCTCACGTACTATTATATTTTCGCATGCTTGACCTGTATAAACTGGTATAAACCTGTTGTTAAACGCGGAAATACGTAATGAACAGAAGCAAAAGAATGGTTGAAAGAAATGAAGACTTGATGGAGGGACAAATGGGTGAAGAAATGGAGGGAGGGTGGAAGGGATGTATGAATGGATTAAAAATTCATTAAGCTCACAGCATAGGACACTCACTCCAATTACTGTTAAGCTCAGGATCGAATTGGGATTTGGAAATTATTTGAAATTTGGAGGGAGAAAAACCCTCGAAGCACAGGAGGAGAACCAACCAACATAACCAACACCAGAAATAACACTCATACGAAAACTTACACCAATCGAAATTGAGGAACCCAGACAACTAGCTATAGTTCGAGTCTGGGGTTTTGGCTTCGTAAATTAAATTTTCAACGGTCTTAGTTAGTAAATTTCTTATCTACGGCAGCCAAAACACAGACGTCTTGGGCTGTGTTTGTCACGCAGTTATATGCACACTGATTAGTATTATCTTTAAGCTACGCACACACTGTGCAACATTGCGCGCATTGTTGCAGGCAATCAATGTTGCGAGCCACGTCACACGACGCAAATATTTGTTGCACGCAATGTTGCTGAAGTAGAAAAAGGTCCTACTTCAGCAATGTTGCACCGTGAGTCTGCGCCTAGTTAAACGTTAATTTGTTTTTGCTGTATCAGCGTCTTCGTCTTGTCGTCGAGAAAACACTAGCCGACCGAGGGATTGACAAGAACAACGAGCTACATCCATCATGTACAGAGAGACTCTACAGTCTGATCAAAAGTTTTTTGAAGGTTAGATCTCAGCTACGATTGTATATAATAGATCAAAGTAAAGACCCCGTGCAGCACGTCAATATGCAGCTCAATTTGGAGGACAAAACAATAGGTTCCAATTCTCAGGGGATTGAAATTCTTTTGTTTTATCCTCCCAAATTGAGCTACTTTGACGTCACGTGAAAGGGGTCTATACTACTTATGGGTCCCTCGTGAAGACTTACACTTTGCCTTACGCTTTCCAAGCTCCACTGGTGGGTTTTTTAAGGAATCTCACTTGGTATCTCATTTCCTATTATCAGTGACCTAAATCCCAGTTCACAGGGGTGGATCCAGAGGGGGTCACTAGTCACCCCCTTTTTGCACAAATGAAATAAAAATATGCTTTTAAATGCTTAAAATTTATCTAAATAAACTTTCCCTCTGTTTACTTGAAGCTCTCCAAATGAATTTTCGTCAAATTGAGACTTGAGAATTGAGGTGTTGTTGACGTGAGGTACCCTGACCCTGTAACAGCCACCCCGTTTTAAAAATCCTTGATCTGCCTCTGGGTTCCATTGTATTAAATTCCATTTTTTTCAGCGAAGAATATTTGCAAATTTCATTTCCCCATGTTACTGCTTCATGACCTTCTAAGGCAGCGTTCATAATGTAAAACAGAGGGGAAGGGGCAGGTGAATTTTTTAAACGATTCTGATAAAAAATTTTCAACCCCCCCCCCCCCCCCATGTTCATGATAAAAAAATTTCAGATCCCCCCTAAACTTCACCTGCCCCACCCCCCTCTCTTACATCGTGAACGCAGCCTAAGAAACGTTTTATCGACTTTTGCAGGACTTGAAGTCTTCACATGGACTGAACGAAACGATGAAAGAACTCGCTCAAAGTAATGTAGACCAGGTAATTGACAACCAATAGACCTTTTAAGTGTGACGTAACTCGTAAGAAAAACGACTTCCGGATCCAAAACGAAAAGGAGTTCTAGGAAGATTTTTCTTACTTTTTCTTCATGGCAGGATTTGTTGTCCAAAGTTCTAAATGTTTCAGGTGGAAGTTAAATCATTAAGTACGTTTTTCGTTTTATTTTAGCGGTATTTCTGAGCAGTTGGACCCGGAAATACGTCACAACTTAACAGCTCTATAGACCTTTTAACCTTTTTAGCTCTGTACACCTTTTCAGCTTGGGCTTGTTTTCCCATTTCAGACCACGTGTCATTCTCTTTAGAATAAGATTCTTTGTTTGAGTTGTATCCATATTCATGTGACTTCTCATGCACAACCATTAAACAAAGAAATGTTTTTCTAGGGAATGACACGTGGACTGAAGTGAGAAATATTATGTCTAAGGGATGAAGTTGTCCTTTCAGCAATAGCAACATCAGAAATAAATTAATTAAATATGGTCAATACTGCTCCAATTAATCGCAGTAATATTGGCCGTATTTACTTAACTTATTTCTGATATTACGTCTAAGGGCGCTTTCCATTAGTCGAAACTGCCCGGCCAAGCCGGTCAATATAAAAGGGAGAAGGCCTTTTTTCAAGAGTTTTCCCTAATTTTTATACACATTCGATGAGAATAATGGATACAATTTAGGAATTGCATGATCTGGCTGCACAGTTCTGATGAATAACGGAATTCTCTTTATGAATGAACTAGTCTGGCCGTTCTTACTCATGGAAAGTGCCCTAAGCTAAAGAAATCTATTTAATAAGCCAATTCACAGTTTAAGAATCGTTATCAGTGCGCATGCGATTTTATCCCGAATTTCTCACCTTCGTTTGTTTAATTAAAAACAAAAGAAGGTTTAAACAAAAGAAGGTGAGAAATTCGGGATAAAATCGCATGCGCACTGAAAACTATTCTTAAACTGCGAACGGGTTTATACACAACCCACGGTACTAGTGGCGCGAACCAGATATATATCCTTGCAAATGTGTTTTAATACTCGCACTAAATTATTCCCAAACCCTAAATCTCGTAGAAATGTATGCTAACAAAGCGAGTTTTTAATCATCGAGTTTTTAAAGAATCTCTTGAACTGTTATGTTTGTTAAATTCCTGCGAGGATATTTGACTTTGCATAATAGAAATTAAATTCTCAGTCTACTTTCCCTTACGTTTTACATTTGTTTAGTTTGTTTAGTCTTGTTTTTGCGAGTACGGCGAACTTAGTATTATTTACTTTCCGTTGTTTGAGCTCCATTCAGCTCATTTGAATATTAGCAGAATTCATTAGCATGGAAAAGTGCGATATACGAATTCGCTCTAATAAGTATAAATATAGGCACAACACATGCACAGTTGCATAATCGGTAAAGCTAACGGTCGCACGAGAAGGTGTACACCTCTATAAGGGAGGTAACGTCTTTGGCATATTATGGATGTCTGGACAGGGAAAGTTCTGATATAACTTTCCATGGCGATTTCCCCACCCTCCCTCCCTTGTAGTTTGGCATTTCACTGAGGTAGCCTTGTGCTCCTCTTTTGCGGACTCGCATTTTCCAACTCCCTATTTGCGCAGCTGTGGAGCATTATTGCACATCAAATAGAATAGAATAGAATACTACTTAATGAGGCTGACTAAGACAGCATACACTATGTCAAGAAAACTGCCGGGAAAAGTGCGTCAAAATTTAAAATAGTACTTAATATGCTTATATTTCTATTTTTTCGTCCTTACTTTTTTTAGGTGATAAATTTCGAAAAAACGCGTCTGAAAGTGAAATGACAAGAGAAGGATTGACAGACAGACAGATACACAGAAGGAGTAAAGCAAGCTATAGATACGCTATACGACAGGACGTTCGGAAATCTTTTTACCAAACAGATCGAACCCTGAAACAACCTCTGGGCTGATCAGGGCACGACTAACTCTGATGGAATGAGAACAAGCTTGTCATTTCAATTCGATATGTAAGTTGGCCCTGCCCTGAGACAAATCCCGAGAAATTCCACATTCTCTTAGTTATTTTCTTATCATCTTAAAGATGTGAATTAGTTATTTGATATTCTGTATTCTACTCCTTATTGAGTTGTAAATAATTAAGAGTATTTGCTTAATGGTCCGAGAAAAAACCTTGGAGAACTCCACATGCTTCTTGTGAACCTTTTTTTCTTATCCAAACGAAGTAATATTTTAAAAACGTTCAAATTGAAAGTTTAATACATCAAATTCTACTCCTTAATAAATTGTAAATAGTTTAGTGTATTAACTCTAGGGTCCCAGTGACAAACCATGAGGAACTCCACATTCTTCTTGTGGACCTCTTTTTTATAATCTAAAAGATGAGTTATATTCAAAAAGATTTCAAGGAAGAAAGAAGGAAGCAAGGATAAAGACAGAAAAAGAAAGAAAGAGAGAAAGGAAAGAAAGAAAAAATAAAAAAGACGAGAAAAGAATGGAAAACGGGCAATATGAGAATTGAAATAAGATCTAGAAAATGAGAGAATGTTCTGAAAGACCGGTGAAGAAATATCAAATATTCTTCATGTTATTAGCCCTTGAATACACCAGACTAGACCAAACATTTAGCTCAAACAAATGATAAAAGCTAAGAAGCTTGATTAAAGTTTGAATTAATGAGGCTATCAGAACTGAAAGGTTTTAGAATTCACACCATTAAACCATACTTGAAGAGCAAAACAAAGTCTTAATATCGAAAGTAAAAGTGTTGCACGTAAGCAAACATGTTTAATCATTTTCAGTGCCAAATCGAGAAAAGATATATTTCAATATTTTGGAATTATTTATAAGACGATGTCGATTTTTTTTTTTTTTTTTTTTTTTTTTTTTTGCTAAAAGCGACCAAAGAAAAAATAAATAGGGAAGAAAGAACGAAAAAAAAGATAGCGATGCAAAATACAAAATAAGCTTTACACATGGCAGCTGGTGGTATCCGACTAAGAGAGAAAGAGGCCTCATTGTCTTTGAAGTAAATGAGTTATATATCGATCGGAAATTATGTGTTAGCAGTTAAAGCCCCTATTTCTCTCATTTGACGACACAACGAACTACAAGTTGCAAGAACAATGAAGAAATACCAATCTTTTTCACTCCTTCTAGTAGTGTTATTTTTTTTCTTCTGCTTTTCTCAAAATAAGGACTTTTTAGAGACAGTCTTGAAGAGAGTAGACTTTAACAAGCTTGAGGGAAAGTCCATTAAGGTAATTTTTGTGAATAGCATTCTCAAATGTGCGTGGAGATGTCAGCGTTTTCCAGAGTGTTTATCGCTGAACGTCGCTGATCAGCCGAACAAAGATGGTTTGTACAAATGTGTGTTCTTCAGAAACAAGACGAGTAGATCCAATGGACTCTTGAAACCATCTAAGTTTTATCATCACTATACTCTATTCGAGGTAAGATTGTTTCTTATTTATGTATTTTCAATGTCAAATCTTTGAAAAAGATGAATCTGTGATTTGGTTGGTCTAAGGACGAAGGGCTCCCATACGCCAAGAACGTCTGTTTTACTGATCGATACACTGAAACAACCTCTGGGTTGACCAAAGCCACTGCACGGCTAACTCACAGTTTCAATTGGAATTTAGTGTGCTGGGTTTTGGGGAGGAAGGGAAACCGGGGAACCCGGAGGAAATCCCTCGGTTCAAGGGAGAGGCTAGCCATTAGTTAGCTTAATTTTTAAAACAATCGTCTGTTTATGTGTATGGACGGGAAAGCCGGAGGGGGGAGGGAGGGGGGGAGGGGGAAATATAAAAAAATTACCTTCTTTTGGTGCGGGAAAAAAGTCTTGTATTGATGGCATCATCATTCGTCTTTATTGATTCCTCCCTCTCATGGGACGAGCATATTTTCAAAGCTATCAAGAAGTTCAACACCAAGCCTGAAATGATAAGGAGAGCAAAGCCATATCTATCCCCAAAACACATTCTTCTCTTATATAACACGATAGCTAAACCAACCTTGGAATACTGTTGTTCTGTTTGGGGAAATTGCTCTTCTGAACTTCTTCAGCAATTGCTTCTTGCTCAAAAACGTGCTGTTAGGATGTTACTTAATGCTGACCTTTCATCTCCTTCTGTCAACCTTTTTCAAAAGCTTGGTGTGCTTCCCATTTCTGATGTTGTTCGTCAGAGACTCGCCAACCTTACATTTAAATGTGTAAATGACCTTGCTCCAAAGTGTCTGGCAAATAAGATTAGCCACCCACACCATCATTATGGCACTAGACAGGCTTCAAACAAACATCTAACCATTCCCAGGGCAAAATCAAATGCAGGGAAACGCCGTTTTTCTTTCTTAGCACCTTCTATCTGGAATAACTTACCTCTCGAAACTCACTCTGTTTCACTGTCTCATAACTCATTTAACCGTAAATGTAAAGAACACTTTCTCAATCACTTAAACTCAACAACTGAACTAAACGTATCAAGGCTATACTGATTCAATTCTGATTTGTAATTTATTGATAATTAGGTTAGTTAGTTAATTTAGAATCTTTGTATAGGCAGTTTATTTACTTATTTATTGTAATGTGATGTAATTTAATTTAACGGGCCAGATTGGAAAAAGTTTTTACTTTATCTGAATACCCAAATAAAGATTTATTATTATTATTATTAGCTGATCCCCCCTGCCCTCTCACTGGATGTTCCTAATCTTCTGATGCTCCAAGTGACCCCCGTGTGCTGCCAACTAATCAGAAATAATTCTATTCAAAACTTGTCATTCAACTGATGAAAATTTAGCACAAGACAGGAAAAGACGTCAAATGAAACCAAACAATATCTTGTTCAACAATCATCATAATTGCGCACTAAATTAAGCATTTTCGTTACAGCCCACCGCAAGTCCCGACGCCGAGCCGACTGAAAACTTGAAGAAGTGGTTCAAGATCAACGAAAGTCCTGTCTGCTTCGGAGCAAAACACTCATTATACGGATCATTCTACATAAAAAAGAATGGCTCTATCTCCACAGTCAAGCTAGTACACCTGTCTGGCTATGTGACGTGTAACTATAAGCACCAATCAGCAAGAAGCAACTGGGGATGTGGTGCTTACATTAGCGATTACAATATAACCTTACCAGACAGAAAGTTCACCATAGTCACCGATGACACCAATCAGAAGATTCTTCCCCAAGATGTATTTATCAAAAGCTTCAGTACTTTGGGCTACGATCTTCCAGGAGGATATACGTCCCAGTCCCCAGAACTGGTCTTTCCAAATTTCACCACTATGATGAATGTTACCGCTGGTCAAGAGTATCGCATCTGGTATGGACAGGATTTGAAGGACATACATGAAGATAAGAATAATGGGACTGTATGTATTGATCTATATATGTATGGGTGGTTCGTTGTACCATAGTTGAAGAACCCCATGACAACCCAATGATATCTGTATTTATAACCTTATTACATGAAATTTTCCCGACACTTTAACTATAACAAAAAATCGCGAAATTAAAGTGTCGCGAAATTAACTTGACGCAAAAATTAAGTGACCCCCCCCCCCAATTTTTCAAAAAGCATGGATAAAAGACGTTATTACTGAGAACCAAGTACTAGTGCATAGCAACCTATTCTCAGCGGTCTCCCTTGCGCTCAAGAGATGAGAACAATGGGAGTCTGCAGTCGCGCTTTCGGACTAAATAGCGTAGGCGAGACTAGGAGGGTGGGTGGGTGGGAAGCCTCGCCCTTACCATAGCCGAAATGCGTCTATTGAATAGGCCATTTCAGAAACGAGCAAGGGACTGGGGACGAGTTTTGAATTTTAATCTTATTTGCAAAACTAGCAAATTTGAACAGGTTTGAATGGAAAGTAACAAAGTTACAAGCTTTCAAAAGTGTCAAAAATTTACAAAAAATGTGTGGTCACAGGTGACAAGCGTCGTCCCCAGTCCCTTGCTTGTTTCTGAAATGGCCTATAGGGTATAGAGCTGTTAAGATGTGACGTATTTCCGGGTCCAACTGCTCATAAAAAAAACGCTAAAAATATTTTATCATGAGATTCCTGATTCAGTTCAGGCTGCGCGCGCAGCTAAAAATAGATTTTCAAATCATTTGCATGTGGATTGGCCTACTATTTATGGGAGATCTATCTTACTTCATACTCTCTTGGAAAAACACATTGAATCCAGAAAATGAAAAATGCTATGCAAATAACAAAGATGTTATTCATTGAAAATTGATAGAAATGACAAGTTTTAATTTTAAATTAATATTTCATGTGCTCCTTAGACGAAAGCCGTTTAAACATCAATTTGGCTGAAACTACTCCAAAATATAGACTCCAAAATATAGACTCCAAAATATAGAATTAGTGTTGAATACACCTGTTAAGTTGTGACATATTTCTAGGTTCAACTGATCACTAAAACCGCTAAAATAAAGCGGAATATGTTCTCAATGAACCAACCTTCACCTGAAGCAGTTAGAACTTTGGACAAAAATTCCTGTAAGAAAAAATAGTAAGACTGAAAAATATTTATAAACCTGCTTTTCGTGTTTAGCCCGGAAGTCGTGTTTCCATATGAGTGACGTCACACTTAACAGCTCTCTCTCTCTCTCACTGATAAAAGTATTATTACTATTATTATCACGCCTGTTTTAAATGACAAAATATCACCTACTCATATCTTTGATCAACACAGAGGTTGTAAGGCATTGCTTTTTGGTTTTTTTATGAATATTTTCTTATTTACTCAGGGTTAGCCTCATTTCAGCACCGGGATATTCCCAATTATCAACGGTAGAGTAAAGAATACACAACTTCAACAATACTAACACTTTGAAATTCCATGGACCTTCACTGGAACATGTGAATGTTCTACACAAAATAGATGTCATAAAAGTCAATGTTTATTGCTCATCAATATTAAAATATCATAATGATTTCCAGTTCTTTTGTTCGACTGCACGAGCTAGATATCGTGAATGTTCGTTATTGTGATTAACAATATACATACAACAATTACTCGATTCTGATTGGCTGATGAACAGTGCATTTTAGAGGTAATTCAGTGCAAAAACAAGGTAACACAGTGCAAATTACAATTTCCGAAAACGGTCTTGAAACCAAACTTTTTTTGATTCTGCTGTTGATAACATTATTAAGCATCAAGACTATGCATTTTTCGATCGTGAAGGAAAAAGTTTAAGCGGTAAAAACGGCTAAAAAGGTGATGATTTTGTTTGTTTTTGAATAATTTTGTTTGTCGGTTTCAGTTGAAGAGCGCGCGCTGCTGACGCTATCCCACGTCATTGAGCGCGCGCTCAGAGTTTTTCTCGAGATTTTCAATGTCAGACGGTAAAGTTTGTAAGATTTTTCATGTATATTATTAACAAATAATAATATGGTTTCTCGTTCAATTTGGGATAGTTCAAGATAATTCAAGATAATACTCCTAACTTATAAATGTTTAAAGAAGATGGCACCTCCATATTTGCAAGAACTGATTAAACTGTACACGCCCGAACGACAACTACGATCTTCATCCAAAAACTACGTAGTGACTGTTCAATATAAGCTACGAACTTACGGCTATAGAGCTTTCAGCTCATCTGCTCCAAGACTATGGAACTCACTTCCGGACAATCTGAGAAGCTACACTGACTATGACATTCAAAGTTTCAAACGCCAGCTCAAGACTCATTTATTTGAGAAAGCCTATAATTGACTTATTGACTTATTGACTTGTTTTCTTTAATTACTTCAAGTTTCATTTTTGGATGTAAAGCGCCTATGGGCTAAAGGGAATAGGCGCTATATAAATCATTATTAATAATAATAATAATAATAATAATAATAATAATAATAATAATAATAATAATAATAATAATAGTTCGCACTCGTGTGTTTTTCAAAGAGCTCAAATTGCACTCGACCTACAGTCTCGTTTGAAAAACACACTAGTGCAAATTAATCCCAAATTGAACTCGAAACCATATTATTACCTATACGAAGTCTAATTGGCGTATTTTTCAATAACGCAGGAAGATCTTATTCTTCACAATTAGTTTATTATTATTACTGAAGTTGAGAATTACAATTTGTGAATGGGACGAGTTTTGAATTTTAATTTTAATTCTTATTAGCAAAGAAGAAGCAGAGTCCAAAAGAAGCAGAATTACAAGCCTTCAAAAGTGTTAAAAATTTACAAAGAATGTAACGCTTGTCCCCTGTAGCCATATATTCTTTGTCAATTTTTGACACGTTTGAATGCCAATAATTCTGATTCTTTTCATTCAATCATGTTCAAATTTGCCAGACTTACTAATCTTGAGATGCTTTATCAGATAACGAAACTTTTTTGCTAATAAGATTAAAATTCGAAACTCGCCCCAGTCCTTTGCTCGTTTCCAAAGTGGCTAATTGATTTTTGAATTTTCTATTAACACTTATATCAACTAGTATCTCATATGGATTGGACTGCTTGTCTCTGGCAGCCTAGTCTAAAAATGCGTTTCTTTTTTTCCTCTACAAAAGGGGGGGGGGGAAATTGGGCAATAGCACCCATGGGTCTTCATGCTATTACCCAATAAGCCGTTGCGGGTATATTCTACAGCATTCCCGTCAATCAATGTCACTAAGTTACCAAAATGATTGATTTGGGGTTGGCCTGCATTTCGCTTTTCGCACATGAATGCGTAGGCATGTTCTTTTTCGTTGGCTGCTGAATTCCAAGGTTTCGGTGAAGGTTTTGATAGAAATTAATCGAACATGTAAGCAAGACATCTGAGAATTCTCAAATGTTCTGAAAGGACCCTTATTTTTATTATCATTCAGACTTCAGTCAAAAACAAAACAGCGTTGTTCAGATATGATTACCAGCCCGCGGGGGACACTAATCATCACATAACACCTAATCATAAAGACGAAAGTACTACTTCTAGATTAACAAATTATTCTGCCTTTGTTTTGTTTTAATTTTTTTTTTTTTTTTCGTATGGCTTCTCATTCATAATTATCATTTCAAAAATAAGTTCTATTTGAATCGGCAGCTGAACGGTGTTAAGCTCAGAGTCTATATGACACTGTTCGGTGCTGAACGGAATAGCAAAACATGCCAATGGCCTCCAAACGTCTCACCGTCCTGTTGACTCTTTTACTGCAGTTTTCTATTCGTTCCTGCCTGAGTGAATGTTTCGAAGTAGTCTACTAAGTAAATGAGTTATATATTGATCGGAAGTTATATGTTAACAGTTAAAGCCCCTATTTCTCTCCTTTGACGACACAACGAACTACAAGTTGCAAGAACAATGAAGAAATACCAATCTTTTTCACTCCTTCTAGTAGTGTTATCTTTTTTCTTCTGCTATTCTCAAAATAAGGACTTTTTAGAGACAGTCTTGAAGAGAGTGGACTTTAACAAGCTTGAGGGAAAGTCCATTAAGGTAATTTTTGTGAATAGCATTCTCAAATGTGCATTAAGATGTCAGCGTTTTCCAGAGTGTTTATCGCTGAACGTCGCTGATCAGCCGAACAAAGATGGTTTGTACAAATGTGTGTTCTTCAGAAACAAGACGAGTAGATCCAATGGACTCTTGAAACCATCTAAGTTTTACCATCACTATACTCTATTCGAGGTAAGATTGTTTCTTATTCATGTATTTTCAATGTCAAATCTTTGAAAAAGATGAATGTGTGATTTGTTGGGTCTAAGGACGAAGGGCTCCCATACGCCAAGAACGTCTGTTTTACTGATCGATACACTAAAAACAACCTCTGGGTTGACCAAAGCCACTGCACGGCTAACTCACAGTTTCAATTGGAATTTAGTGTGCTGGGTTTTGGGGAGGAAGGGAAACCGGAAAACCCGGAGGAAATCCCTCGGTTCAAGGGAGAGGCTAGCCATTAGTTATAGCTAAATTTTTAAAACAATCGTTTGTTTATGTGTATGGACGAGAAAGGGGGGGGTTGGAGGGGGTAATATAATAAAATTACCTTCTTTTGGTGCGGGAAAAAAGTCTTGTATTGATGGCATCATCATTGTAAGCTGATCCCCCCTGCCCTCTCACTGGATGTTACTAATCTTCACTCTTGTGAAGTTGCTGATGCTCCAAGTGACCCCCATGTGCTGCCAACTAATCAGAAATAATTCTATTCAAAACTTGTCATTCAACTGATGAAAATTTTGCACAAGACAGGAAAAGACGTCAAATGAAACCAAACAATATCTTGTTCAACAATCATCAAAATTGCGCACTAAATTAAGCATTTTCGTTACAGCCCACCGCAAGTTCCGACGCCGAGCCGACTGAAAACTTGAAGAAGTGGTTCAAGATCAACGAAAGTCCTGTCTGCTTCGGAGCAAAACACTCATTATACGGATCATTCTACATCAAACAGAATGGCTCTGTCTCCACAGTCAAGCTAGTACACCTGTCTGGCTATGTGACGTGTAACTATAAGCACCAATCAGCAAGAAGCAACTGGGGATGTGGTGCTTACATTACCGATAACAATATAACCTACTCAGACAGAATGTTCACCATAGTCACCGATGATCTCAATCAGAAGATTCTTCCCCAAGATGTATTTATTAAAAGATTCAGTACTTTGGACTACGATCTTCCAGGAGGATACACGTCCCAGTCCCCAGAACTGGTCTTTCCAAATTTCACCACTATCATGAATGTTACCGCTGGTCAAGAGTATCGCATCTGGTATGGACAGGATTTGAAGGACATATATGAAGGTGACAATAATGGGACTGCATGTCTTCATGTATATATGTATGGGTGGTTCGTTGTACCATAGTTGAAGAATCCCATGACAACTGAATGATATATGTATTTATTAACTTATAGCATAAAATTTTCCCACCACTTTAACTATGACAAAAAATCGCGAAATTAAAGTGTTGCGAAATTAACTTGACGCAAAAATTAAGTGACACCCCCCCCCTTTTTTTTTTCAAAAAGTAAACTGAATTTAATAATAATTCAAAAGCATGGATAAAAGACGTTATTACTGAGAACCATGTACTAGTAGCTAGTAACCTATTCTCAGCGGTCTCCCTTGCGCTCAAGAGATGAGAATAATGGGAGTCTGCAGTCGCGCTTTCAGACTAAATAGCGTAGGCGAGACTAGGATGGGTGGGTAGGAAGGCTCGCCCTTACCATAGCCGAAATGCGGACTGAATAGGCCATTTCAGAAACGAGCAAGGGACTGGGGACGAGTTTTGAATTTTAATCTTATTTGCAAAACTAGCAAATTTGAACAGGTTTGAATGGAAAGTAACAAAGTTACAAGCTTTCAAAAGTGTCAAAAATTTACAAAAAATGTGTGGTTACAGGTGACAAGCGTCGTCCCCAGTCCCTTGCTTGTTTCTGAAATGGCCTATACGGTATAGAGCTGTTAAGATGTGACGTATTTCCGGGTCCAACTGCTCATAAAAAAAACGCTAAAAATATTTTATCATGAGATTCCTGATTCAGTTCAGGCTGCGCGCGCAGCTAAAAATAGATTTTCAAATCATTTGCATGTGGATTGGCCTACTATTTATGGGAGATCTATCTTACTTCATACTCTCTTGGATTCGAAAAACACATTGAATCCAGAAAATGAAAAATGCTATGGAAACAACAAAGATGTTATTCATTGAAAATTGATAGAAATGACAAGTTTTAATTTTAAATTAATATTTCATGTGCTCCTTAGACGAAAGCCGTTTAAACATCAATTTGGCTGAAACTACTCCAAAATATAGACTCCAAAATATAGAATTAGTGTTGAATAGACCTGTTAAGTTGTGACATATTTCTAGGTTCAACTGATCACTAAAACCGCTAAAATAAAGCGGAATATGTTCTCAATGAACCAACCTTCACCTGAAGCAGTTAGAACTTTGGACAAAAATTCCTGTAAGAAAAAATAGTAAGACTGAAAAATATTTATAAACCTGCTTTTCGTGTTTAGCCCGTAAGTCGTGTTTCCATATGAGTGACGTCACACTTAACAGCTCTCTCTCTCTCTCACTGATAAAAGTATTATTACTATTATTATCACGCCTGTTTTAAATGACAAAATATCACCTACTCATATCCTTGATCAACACAGAGGTTGTAAGGCATTGCTTTTTGTTTTTTTTTATGAATATTTTCTTATTTACTCAGGGTTAGCCTCATTTCAGCACCGGGATATTCCCAATTATCAACGGTAGAGTAAAGAATACACAACTTCAACAATACTAACACTTTGAAATTCCATGGACCTTCACTGGAACATGTGAATGTTCTACACAAAATAGATGTCATAAAAGTCAATGTTTATTGCTCATCAATATTAAAATATCATAATGATTTCCAGTTCTTTTGTTCGACTGCACGAGCTAGATATCGTGAATGTTCTCGATTCTGATTGGCTGATGAACAGTGCATTTTAGAGGTAATTCAGTGCAAAAACAAGGTAACACAGTGCAAATTACAATTTCCGAAAACGGTCTTGAAACCAAACTTTTTTTGATTCTGCTGTTGATAACATTATTAAGCATCAAGACTATGCATTTTCTGATCGTGAAGGAACAAGTTTAAGCACAGGTAGCCCAAGCAATCTACTTATGGCAGCTTTGCAATGGTTTCATTGAAAAAAAATGAAATTGCAATAATTTTGTAAATTTTGAATAAAATGATCTTAAACTAGCAAAATGTGTTGTTCTCTTGACTCTTAACATCTCTATGAAATTTCAGATCGATTAAAAGAAGTTTACTATTTTTTTTCTCCTCACCTATAATATAGTGACAAGGCACAGGGAGCCCAATTTAGATAAAAGTAAAAGGTGAAAATAAAAACGGAAAAAAATCGCGTTTAATTAATTTTTTTAATTCCAGGTCAAGATAATGTCCTCTATAATACGAACGAGCAAAAAAATCCGTAAAAAATGGACTAGAACATTTTTTTTCGCGCGCGCCTTTGTTTTCCAATGTAATTTCCCTATGGTATCCTACGTGTGGATTTCTGTTAATATAATTTAACAAGGGAGGAAAGTCAAGTCGCCTTCTTGAACAACACAACACACTTTAAACCACGATTTCACCTTCTTTTAAACCACAAACTCCCGAAAAAACTTGACCAAAATGTTCCCTAGGATGGGGGATTCATTTTTTTAAAAGTCGTTTTGATCTTCCTCACCGATTTCTCGGAACGAAATTTACGTGCAGAAAATTTTTCACTTGCTGCAGATTTCCTGACTATCTTCTGTACGATTCGTTAAGGCAGCGGGACTGGGGCGAGAACCAATTTCGACCTCACTACGGCTCCCGCTTAGGCATTTTGTCACGTGTACACAACCCACCATTAACCACCCCACAGGGCTAGTTTTGTTGTTGAAAAATTCTTCGACAAAGTTCGAAATTTTTACAGTTTGTTGGTTAATTTTACTTAAAAAACGAAAGATAACTACAGATAATCCATAACAATATCAGGTTTGGTGAATTTACCTTGGATGTCATTCATTCAACTTCAAATTTTGGAGATTTCCATACTTTTTCAAGACAAAGCTGCACCAAACAGATGAAAACTGGTAAAACGCCAATTATTCTAAATTAAATACAACCAAAAGGAAGAGGAATATCTATTCTTTCGATAAAAAATGCCGAACAAAAATGTTAGATAATTGATTTAGCTGTACGATGCGCTTATTTTTACACTAAATTCCGTGATCTTAGCGGTCATTTTTTCGATGTGTAGGGCCGAAATCGATTTTTGTAAATTTCTCGGGAACCAAGTAAAATTTTTCGAAACTAAAAAAACCCTAAGGGCTATCAATAAACAAAGTATGAGCGAAATCCATTTTTTCACTTGTGCCAATGTTTGGTCGATTTTTTACAGAAAGTCGCTCTTCATCGCCAGAAAACCGCGCCGCTACCCATGTCACGCATGGTTAACCCGGTTCAGAAGAAAATACGGCCGGCGAAAAGTTATGAGAAATGTATCAGGGTTTAAAACAAAAAGTGTCTAAAATATAGCCTGTGTGTTGGCGGATCAAAAATGTCTGCATCACAATTTGTAATTCATTTATAGGACGTTATAACCTGCAAGAAAAATATTACTTTAATCTAAATTTGAGGTTTCCTTTTTAAATTTCAAAATGACTCCTAGAGAAATCGCACTGAAAGCAGAGGTTTGTATGAGAACGGAAAAATAAACGAAAGTTAAATTAGTTTGTAATTCGCCGAAACAGAGAATAGACGACAAAAGAAACAAATGTCTGCATTCAGAAATATTGTTTAATTATTTGAGCACCAGCTCGAAACTAAGTCTCGGCTCTAGGATAAAATCCGAGGTTTCCTTTCGATTGCTGAACAATAACAGCAGTTAAACAGCTTAAAAATACCTCCATGTTTCCCCGTTAAAGTTCGCAAAATGCCCTGACTTCGGGGCTTGATATCTTCGCAAAGAATAAGCCAAATCTCGTAGTTGAAACGCCATTTTGAAGAGCAACTCTCGATCGGGGCACACAATAGCATATTTGGTCCCAATATCCAGTGGAACCCCCAGAAAATAGCGCCCGAATGTATGTACCATCGCAGAAAGGTCCTTAAGCCCGCGAATGAATCAGCGGTTTTTCTGTGTAGCCTGAGGCCGACGGAAATGTCAGCGGTTTTTACTAAACTGGCGGGAAATTTGAATACCGCTGACCGCACTTGCATGTCGCGGTTTTCTGGCGATGTAAATATAAACTTACGTTACCTAACATGCCTAAGACTACTGACAGGATGATGATATACCGGCTTGGGTGAATGGGGACCACTCATTATTCATCTACTGGGAATATAAACTTACGTCACCTAACATGCCTAAGACTACAGGATGATGATATACTTGGGTGAATGGGGACCATTCATTATGTATCTACTGGGAATATAAACTTACGTCACCTAACATGCCTAAGACTACAGGATGATGATATACTTGGGTGAATGGGGACCATGCATTATGTATCTACTGGGAATGGGGCGTCGAGGATTTTTGTTGCAGCATCATCAGAATTACCTTATCCCACCTCCCATAAAAAGGACCTTTCATGGTCCCCCCTTCTTATTGTCTAGTGGTTGCTACTTAAGGATCTCCCCTTTGATACATGTCAACCTGATATGGTTTTCTTATTGTAACGGCTGTAAATTAGCCATACGGTCTTCCTTGGTAAGACAACTAAGGGCAGTTTCAGGGGCTCCACTGGCTGTGGGTTCCAGAAATAGATTTCTCTTATATTTTTACCATCGAAAGTACTATCTATCCTCACTACAACAGTGGAATCGTTTTAAATTCTTTTTTTTCGAGCCGCTATTCGAATTGTTGTCAACCGACCCAAAATCAGTCAAAAGACGCCGATTTTCAAAGTCGTCGAGGCCTACTTTCAAAGTCCATTTTCTCGGGGTTTTCTGCAAATGAAAGCTTACTTTTTAATCTAAATTGAAGCTTAGTGCATCTTCTGACTAGAAACAGCAATATTTTTTTGGAATGCGCAAATCACGAGGGAAAAAATCTTAACTGATCGCGTGACTTGAAAAACGAAGATTAATGGCCTTAGAATATTGCAAATATCTCACTTGTGGCACCTAAAGCCTAAAGCCGTTTATTTTCTAAACTATTCCAAAGCACTCCAAACTCAAGTATATTTCTTTTATCAGAAAAATGTTAATACAGTTTTTACTGTAAAAAATTAAGATTATATCGTGACTAATCTGCATTACCATGCGAAAATCATAAAAAACGCATTACAACCTTTTATTGTGCTACTGGGATTTTTCTTTCAGATTGTAAAATTTTTCCCTGGGGGAGGGGGGTAAGGTGTGTCCCCTGTCCTGATCCCCCCGGGGGTACATTATTATGAAGAATTCAAAAACACGTACCAACTTGATTTTCAGTACAACTTATTGACTTATAATTTGGATTTTAATCCTTATTTTTCAAAGGATAAATGTTCTATCCCGAGATGCAAAAATGGCGGTACGTGCGAAACTACGGAACACTACTTCCGGTGCCACTGCCCGCAAAGATTCACGGGTAAACTATGCGAATACCGTAAGTAAAAGAACAAACAACAAAAAACAACATAAAATGAAACGCATTGAAAATAATAATGATGATGCTCAAATGCAAGCGCTTCAGTATTTTGGGGTGTCCCAGTATTTGCAGCAAATTCGGAGGTGAGAGCTAATCGTATCGACGCAAGGATTATGGACAAGGAGGCACGAAGGGTGATCATCATGGAGATGAGCTGTCCCTGGATGAACAATCGAGAATAAGCCAGTTCGGAGTTTCAGAATCATTTTCAGTGCGCATGCGATTTTATCCAGAATTTCTCACATTCTTTTGTTTAATTAAAAACAAAAGAAGGTTTAAACAAAAGAAGGCAAGAAATTCGGGATAAAATCGCATGCGCACTGAAAACGATTCTGAAACTCCGAACTGGCTTATACAGAAAAGAAGACTATACCAAGTACGCACCGCTGCGCTGGGAACTGCGGAAACAATTTCGAGAATATAATATCAAGTAGTATGACATCATCATCGATGTCTTAGGGGATACTCCAGAGACACAGCAGAAACGACACACCTTGTTGAAAGAAACAGAGCAGAGAATATCTTGCTTCGCATGAAGAAGGCAGTTATTTCCAGCACATTAATTTGAGCATTTCAAAAACTTTGAAGATTGTAGCAGTTTATGCTGCAAGAGGAATTAATAAACCAGATATTATTATTATTATTATTATTATTATTATTATTATTATTATTATTATTATTATTATTATTATTATTATTATTATGAACTTTAAATCGCGGCTTTTTTCTCTATTATCTTAAAATCTGAAGCATCGGAACTTTAGTCACCATCATCACCACCACCACCACCACCACCACAATCATCATCATCATCATCATCATCATCATCATCATCAACTGGCTGCTTGAATTAAGTCTTGTCCAAGAACACATTTCCAAGTGAGAATTAATTCGTGCCGTTATTTAGCAAAGGTCTAAAAATGTGTTTTAATCTTTTTCCAGCCACATGTATCAACAGATTGAAGAACTACATGAAGTACCTTGCTTATTGTCAAATGTAGCCGCTGACACAGTATTCTGACGGCTCATATCAACATGGCGGCCATGTTGGCTCGAGTGGTTTCCAACTTAGGACGACAAAAATCTGCAGTTTTGCGCTCTTCTTTTGAAGTAAGTCTTTATTTTTTTCTTTTGTCAGCTCAAAGTATGGACGTTTTATTAATTTAATTTGGAATTTCTAATTTGTAAGGCTGCGAAAAGCTCCGTTCAAAGTCAAAGAGCCGTTCATGTTGCTGCTGTAAGACGTTCAGACCAGTTATTTGTGGTAAGTATTGAAGACACTTTAATGCGAAATTACTCTTGATAAATAGACAGAGGAGTCAAAAAATCTTTCAAAGAGCCTCTTGTGCTACAGTAGTAAGATTATTTAGTATAAATAACAGTAAAAACTGCAGAATTTTAGGCTTGTGTAGTCAGCATTCATTTCCACTGGCATTACATAACTACTCGCATACATGTAGCATCATTAGCTTACAACACATTAATTAATCTACAATGTATTATTGTTTTTAGCACAGAGATTCAGAAAAGAATAATCCTGACATTCCATTTGAATTTACTCCAGAAAACTTGAAGGTATTGATTATCTCTACATATTCATTTATTTTATATTTTTAATAAGCTTAAATATGAGCTTAAAAGTCCTGAACTATTTTACGTACATGTACATTTAGGGTATTAATTTGCTCATTGCTTTTATATGCCATAATCAAGGATGACCAAAAAATGAATAAAAAAATTTAAGATTTGCTAGGGTTCCAGCTGTGCAAAGAACTAAGCGCAAGAAGGATTGTTGTTGTTATTTGAGTGGCCCTTGCGCAAGTGTTAAAAGTCATATATCTCACAGAATTCGAGGAGATGGATGGTAAAGATTTGCTTTAGTTTTTTATACATCACATATACTTCAACTTCTAAATTTTTGGAAACACATGTTTTTGTATTGGCAAGAAACTTGAAGCTAGGGCCACTTGGCTAAACATCAAAGTGCACTGTGATGGGTTGTTTCATGTGTGCACGGGACACCTGGTTACCTGAAGCACAGAGAGTAATTTTCATCTAGGCCCTTGTAAATCAGATGAGAAATTAGAAATTGATTTTTGCAAATGGAGGAAAACTGGAGAACCCAGAGAAAAGCCCTCAAAACACACGTACAGGAGAGAAAAACAAAACAAGTGTCTTGGACAAATACTGTACTATCAGGGTTCGTACAGGTTTTTGAAAGTCTTGGAAAATTTTGGAATTGATAATGGATTTTTCCAGGACCTTGAAAGTTTTGGAAAATTGAGTTATGGTCCACTAGGCTATGGAAAAGTTATGGATTTTTTGTAGCTTGTCTGCAGTATTGTTTTCATTGGTAAATGTATGTTGAATGTTTCAGATCCATGAATCTGGCTTTATTTTTGCGCTATGTGTGGTTTTGGAAATTTGAGTCAAGGGGCTTTTGGAAAAGATTTGGAAATTCTCACGGGGGATCCTGTACAAACTATTTGAAGATGTTTACTCAACTTGCTAATGATGTAATTTTTTTTTTTGTTCACAACTTTTTGAGGTTGAATTTTTTTACTGGGAGGGGAGGTGGGCGTTGAATATTTCAGACAATTCATTTAGAAATTCAGACTAATAAGTTTTATAATATATTTTATAAAATAACTTTGATATTACGCGCGCTCTGATTAGTCAAAAAGCCATGTTTTATGAGAGCATAATACATGCTCACATCATTTTTTCTCTCTCTTGAAAAGCTAGTTATTTTATAAAAGCAATAAAAAACAGTTTTCCGTGTATCATACTCTGATAGAGACACTTGGGATGTGGAGAGAACACTTGAGAAGCTGGAAACCACTCCGCTACGTGTCGTGGTTTCCTACGCTTCTCTCGTGTTTTCTCCACATCCCGCGTGTCTTTATCAGAGTATAATACACAGAAAACTGTTTTTTCCTTAGTAACAACACGGTCTCAGATCAACTCCTAGCCTTTCTGAACAACAAAAAAACAAGAGAAAGTTTGTAATATCATCATCAACTGCCCTTCTGTAAGATGGCATTCTTTTTTATTATTTATTCAACAGAGAGCTAAGACCATTATTAATAACTATCCAGTTGGCCATGAGAAAGCCGCAGTTATTCCTCTACTTGACTTGGCACAAAGACAACATGGTAAAGCATCGTAAAGTTTCTATTTAAAGTGATCTATAGTTAAGCCTGGTTCACTCTAACAACGCAAGCATAAGCATAAAGACATTAACAAGTGCAGAGAGTATTTTATGTTTAGTAAGTTAACCCCTTTATTTTTGGACAGAAGTATTATCTGCACTTGTGTATGTCGTTATCCTTATGATTGCATTGCTTGTGTGAACCAGGCATTGGAGTATAGCTGGTATCATGTTATGCACACACTAACTGGGACCATTTTTAAAATGTTGACCTGTGAGAATCAGGGGGAAAATACATCGAACAAACTCAAAGATGACAAATATATTTTTCATGCATTTTAAAACTTAGCTTGAAGGCTTGGTAAATTGTTTTGTGATGTGATTGACACACAAAAATGACATCGGAGCTAAAGATCCATGGTTCAATGCTCAGGATTTCCATGTTTGTTTTGACTTCTCTCTGTTCTGCATAGCTTTAGCTGTAACAAGGAGCACTGATAGTTTAAAGTGGTAAAGTGTGCACCTTCAAATGCTTTATGCATAAGCCCCTTGGTCTGGAGAATTGGGCCACCACCAACTGTGGATTTGAAGTAAAATATTCACTTTTTACCTTATCAAACTGTTATTTTCTCCTTCCTCAGGTTGGACACCAATATCCGTGATGAACTATGTTGCTGACATGCTAACGATGCCACGCATGCGCGTGTATGAAGTAGCAACATTCTATACTATGTTTAACAGGTTAGAGGATTTTTCTTTGTGTTTTAACACCATAAAATTAACAATTATTAGTCTAAATACCAACATTTCTTCAGTATCTTTAACAACCCTATTGATTCCTTTTACAGAGAGCCAGTTGGCAAGTACCATATACAAGTTTGTACTACCACCCCCTGTCAGTTAAGAGATGCTGATCTTCTGTTAGAAACACTCAAAACAAAACTAGGTGAGGATGATGAGTATCTGTTGTCTGACTGATTATACTGACTGATGACTGGAAGCAATGACGTGAAACGCATACCAAATTAGGCAATTTGTTCAAGATAAATATTTATTATTAGCAGCAACACGCTTCTAAAATACGATTTTTTCTATTTATGGTGAAGAAGGAGGATATGTTTTACTATAGGTAAAAGAATATAGTTAGATCTGTATAATTTCTATATTAAATGTTAATAAATAGAAATGAAGCGCAGTGCGAATTTGCATGTAACCCGTCACATTTATTAGCTAACATTAGCGCGTATTGTAAAATTGCACCTAAATAGCGGTCTTTTACCACAAGATACGATTATCAGTCCGTATATATGCCACATAGCTATACAGTAGTCGAAGTAAATCAGCAAAGGAGATTTGAATACATTTGATTTTGATGATTTTCTTTCTCACAACTTTGTGTAACCATGTAGCGTATATTTCTATTATATTAAATTATACTTTATTCCAGACATTTTGGTGTAGATTTGATGCTGATCGACCTTAATGATCGGGAACAGTGTACAATTGAAGTTTTCTGTTTATAAATTCGACACGTACAAAACATACAATAAATTTTTGTCAACATTTCGTATTTAGGGTATTTCTTCTAGTTACAAAGCCTTGATTTCTATATCACTTTAGGATGCATTTGTCGTTTAATTGTTTGATATAATGCTACCAAATCAACTAGTCTAGCTCTAAAGGTAAATGGATAATTGTAGTTGGAAGTTTGCTGACTTATTTTCGACAAGCGAAATCTCATTTGCATATGTTATACCTTTGTGAAAAAAAATGTAAGGGACTGTTAAGGCTATTTTTCAGAAGAGCAAAGAATATTTTACAAAAATGTAAGTCCACGATATCTTATCTATGGTATACAAGTTCTTTGCTGCTTTTTTGAAAGAAATCGGGATGTTTTGTCTCTAGAAATCAAAGTTTTTTTATCGGATGTGTGCTTACTCCTGTTTTTTTAATTCAAAAAGGTTACTTTAGATTTTTTGTTGCTGCTTCATAAGGGCTTGAAATTTTGTGAATATTGAATAGCAACTACATGACTCGATAGCTTGTTAAAAAGAAACATATATTTTAATATTATATTATATTATATTATTATACATTATATTATATTACTATATATTATAATAGGGCCTTGTTCATGTTTTAAATTTTCTACATTAGTCAATTTTGTCCTTCTTATCTATAAATCCTAAATTTATAGAGCAAGAAGTAAGTGTTGTCAGCTGAATTTAAAAGGCTTCAAAGCATATCTCCAATATTATATACAAATTGAATATAATATCGCTGTAAAAAAATAATAATATGCATATCCATCTGACAAAATATAACAACTTAAAAAAGCGTTAAACATTATGTGAAATTTAAACTTTTATTAATTTGTAATTGATCTCATTACATGTGAAAGTTAAATAAAGACGGGGGGGAAGAAAGAAACAAGCATTAAGATAAGAATAGCGTGTGAAATATTTAGAAGGTATGGATTTAAAAATTGATACTTTTTCTCGACAAATAACTGCATGCTTGCAAGCGCATTCTCGAGCCCATGAATGTTGTCGAAATCCTTTCAAATTAGATTTTACATTGTGAACTAGATATATAACTATGTAAAGAGGCTAAAGCAATGACGTCAATATATTGTCTATAGCAGGCGCTACACGTTTTACTATAAGTCGATTGTGTTTTTACTGAGTTGTTTGTATGTTTGCTTATTACAGAAAGATTATGCGATCTGTGAACATATGAAATTCCTTTGTGATAAATATCTTATAAGTATTTCATGTTTAAATAGTAAATTTCACCGTCTGAAAAGAATAGCATGCTGAGTAATTACCAGGCCCCACGCGGTTATTATTAATTATAGCTATGTATAATGCAAATTACTTATCACATAAACAACAAAAGTTGTAATTACGTTATTTCGTATCGATATCTATCATTTTATGACATAAATAGTACACATTTCATATTATCAAAAAAATCTTCCTTGTGACGCTATTGGGTGCCACCTCATTGCTTCCAGTCTGATGTAATTGACTTGACTGACTGACTGACTGATCCACTGACCGACTGACTGACTGACTGAATGACTGAACGACTGACTAACTGATTGATGGACTGACTGACTGACTGATTGATGGACTGACTGACTGACTGACAGACTGAACGACTGACCAACTGACTAACTGATTGATGGACTGACTGACTGACTGATTGATGGACTGACTGAATGACTGACAGACTGAATGACTGACCAACTGACTAACTGATTGATGGACTGACTGACTGAATGACTGACTGACTGAATGAATGACTGACTGACTTTGTGATTGTTATTATTAGGTATCAAAGAGGGTGAGACAACAAAGGATGGTATGTTTACACTGACGGTGGTAGAGTGTCTTGGTGCTTGTGTCAATGCACCCATGATGCAGATTAATGACAACTACTATGTGAGTACGATACATACATACATGTATACTGTACACTGATATACACCATGATATATGCACCCATGATGTAGATAAATGACAACTACTATGTGAGTACAATACATACGTGTATACTTTGATATTTTGCTCTTCATGCCTTATATGGTGTTGTTTGTACCCAAGCTAGACCCAAATGCATTCTGATTATTGAATCAGATACCTTAAGGTATCAGGATACTTTTGAGACCTTCAAGATCACTTTACAGGAGCCAAATTTTAAGCTGCCTTTCCAATATTATTATATAGAAGTATGCATTTCTCTGAAAGCTAAACAAACATAGCTTTTTAGTTCCAAAACAGACAAATCTTATGGATTTTTGAAAACTATGTTTATTAGCTTTCAGAAGATTTATACTTTTATGGCAATATCTCGTAAAGTCTGTTCAAAATTCGGGGTGGCGCGTATAGGGGTCCTAAACCCCTCCTGATACCTTAACCCTATCCACTGTACATAGTAAGTGCATACTGTAGCTGTACTTATCTATTAGAGAAATAATATAAGATATATGTATTAGAGGTATTTCTTTATTTTTTTATATATTTTTTTAACAGGAAGACCTCCCCATGAAGGATGCTGAAGAAATTATTGATGATCTTATTGCAGGCCGAACACCCAAACCTGGCCCAAGGTGAGCCTTCCTCTTAATTCCTGAGGCTTTCGTAGGTGTTGTAGGTGTCACAGCTGGTCTCCAGTCTCATATTCCTAGGATACTAATGCAGGAATAGCTGTTATTATGGATGAACACACAATATTTGAGATGCAAACTGCACCAGAAGCATCCACACCAATCATATTCGTTAACGCGAGAGTAAAAACCTTTCCCTAGCTTGGGCTTCAAGGGTATCTCGCCGGTAGCGGTAGTGCCCTTACCTCTCATCTTTAGGTAGTGCTGGGGTCTCTTTTGATACAAGAGGTTTTCTCTGGTATTCTTTCCTCCGCAAAATTCAACAGGGTAAATTCAAATTTGATCTGTTAGCCGTGCCTTCAGTACCCAGGATTCCAGAGAGGCTTGTCTTTTGTAGGAGTCGCTTCACTCCTTGCAAAATACTCTCGTCGCTCCACTTCTCGCAAAGACAAGGAACCTCTGGTATCCAGGGGATGCCTTCAGTGCTTTGATCAGCCGAGAGGCCTCTTTCAGAGCAAATCTAACTGATGTTATTTCTTCTATAGGAGTGGTCGGTTCTCCTGTGAGCCCGCCGGTGGCTTGACATCTCTCACCGAGCCCCCCAAAGGACCAGGATTTGGTATACGAGATGACCTCTAAACCCGGTGAATCAGATATTTTTATCCTTAGGGAATTCAGTGTCTTTGAAATTACGTTAAAAATAAGCTATCTTTTTTGGCTAACCACGATACACGCCTGAGTATCTTGGCCGAAAGTTTATTCAGTTTCGTATAACTTTATGGTGCCCTTTCTTATTTGTGTGTACATAAAATGTGAAAATAATTATTGTTGATCAACCAAGCTGTTATGATGTTCTGAGGGAGCGGTCAGTAATAAGTAGAGAGGAGGGCTGCTTGTCTAGGAAGCGTCTTAAATTTTTTCGTCCCTCCCTAAGATCCTTCTACTAGCATTAGTCTTTGGTTTTTCTTCCTCTTGGAACACTGACCAAAAACACAAGAGTTTCTCTCTCAGATTCCCAGTCGTCGGTTTCGTTATTAGGTTTTTCTTCCTCTTGGAACACTGACCAAAAACAGAAGAGTTTCTCTCTCGGATTCCAAGTCATCGGTTTCGTTATCTCGCCACTGCAACCCAGAAAAACTATCCCGCTTTACCAAGACGTACTTTATGGGGCATTTTGTGATATATAAATGTGATATACCAACGGGTAATACATGTGATACTCAAACGGGTAATACAGATTCCTAATTGTGACAGGGGCGTATCCAGGTTTTCCAAGGGGTGGGGGAGGGGTGCAGAAATCCAAAAAGCCGCCATTTTGTTTGTACGCTCCGAAACACTGAACCAAAACAAAGGACTATTCAGGAGATTTTTTTGGACATTATATTTTCTGGATATCAAATCCCATAACTTTTAATCCCTTATTATTTATCATTCCTTTTCTTACAAAGAAGGGGGGTCACGGGCACCCTAGGACCCCCCTAGATATACTCCTGTGTAACACACTCGACAGCTAAGGCTAAAGAGGGAAACGTTTATATTTTTTTCCCATCTACAAACGAACCTCTTTGTATTGAACCATTTTGTCTGTTCCCATCAAACTCAAAAAGATCAGAAAATTGAAAGGTTTTCAGTTTAAGGTGAGCAGGACGAACTTACAAGGTTGCGTGCGAACAACCCAATTTTATATTAAAAAGAGGCTGGGTCCGGGGGTGTTTCCATGACAACACCATCATACATACCAAACTGACTACCCTGCACTATAAGCAACATAAATTTCAGCCACTTTGAGGTAATATTCGGAGATGGTAATTTTGATGACGTGATGTCTTCTTTTGTATTTTTAAGTCTGTATTGAATATCTCGGCAACGAAAAGAGATATCAAAGAATAGTAAACGCTATTCTTATTTATCTTATGAGGGCTTTCGATTCGCGAAGGCATCCTGTAGTGCTTATATGCACTTTAATGACGAGCAGCAGTGTTTTATCAGGTTTAAAAGCACAGTCAAGTTTCCCGAGTCGCCAGACTATATACTAAGTGTGACACTCCCGTTTTGAAAATTCTCGATTCTGATTGGCTAATATTTTTCTCAGTTCAGCTGGATGTTACCACCGATCTCACTGCTACGCGCCCGACTTCGTTGTTATTGGTGTGCGAGTTTGCCGATTCTCTTCCGCCAATCCAAACACTCGACTTAAATAAATTCCGAACGGTTTGATTGACGGAAGAGAATCGGCAAACTCGCACACCAATAACAACGAAGTCGGGCGCGTAGCAGTGAAAGCGGTGGTTATATAGTCCTTTTTCGAATTCGTAAAATACCGCCGTGTTACTTGATTACCGTTTCATTTATGCAGGGTTAGCCTCGATTTTGTGTAGATTATTTACGTGTTCCAGTGAAGGTCCGTGGAATTTCAAAGTGTTTGTATTGTTGAAGTTGTTCATTCTTTACTTTACCGTTGGTATTTGTGAATGTTTTGACATTGAACTGAGGCTAACCCTGAGTAAATGAGTCGGAAGTCAATGAACACAGCAGTATTTTACGAATTCGATAAAAAGCTATTACTGCGGTTCCTTTTTCTTCTTCTTCTGTTATTTTATTTATTTTTTATTATTTCCTGCCTTCTTACTTTCCTTCTTTCTTCACTTAAATAGGCTTTTGATCATTTCCTTAATTGTTCAGTTTCTGTAAATGTTTTTTATAGCAGCGGGGACCTTGGTGCTTCAAGAGATCTTAAGTACATAGACACATTTTTTTTTCCAGTATAATCTTACACGAAAACGTCAGTAATAACTTCTATGAAGTCGTTAAAAACAAATACACAAAACGAGGCGCCAAGTGTAAGTCATGTGGTGGTATCACACTGAGTGGATGGCAGAGCTACAGTGTTAACTATGTCATTTCAAACCAGTTAACCTTCGGTAATTAATTACGAAGAATGATGAGTAGAAATCATAGAATTTGTGAGTCGTTAGGTCTGAGTCAAATAATCAGAGAAGTGTTGATTGCGGATTCCAGTAAAGCTACGAGGAAAAAACCTTATCTATGATTTTTGGCTTTCTTTCTTTCTTTCTTTCTTTCTTTGCTTCGCAAAACAAAAACAAAGAAACCCACGTCGCTAAACTAAAATAAAAAGGAACACATTTCTAATGTCGAAATACAATTCCAACACCCTCATACACACACACAAAAAAACTTCAAAGCGGTTCTCTCCGGCAAAAAAAAAACGTCAAATTTCCCTGTCAGTTTAGCCTAAAAGTGCTCTGACTGATACGAGTGAAAAACGCACTGCGCATTACTGGCGTTTGGTAAATCTCTAAAGTTAAGGCCATTAGTGGAAAGTTAGTGTATTGAACCAATTTGTCTGTTCCCATCAAACTCAAAAAGATCAGACAATTTAAAGGTTTTTTAAGGTGACCAGAACGAACTTACAGACGTGCGAATAAATCGATCTTATATTAAAAAGAGCCTGGGTCCGAGGATGTTTCCATGACAACACCATCAAACATACCAAACTGACTACCCTGCACTATAAGCAACATAAATTTCAGACCCTTTGAGGTAAAATTCGCGGAGATGGTAATTTTGATGACGTGATGTCTTCTTTTGTATTTTTATTTAAGTTTATATTGAATATCTCGGCAACGAAAAGAGATATCAAAGAATAGTAAACGCTATTCTTATTTATCTTATGAGGGCTTTCGATTCGCGAAGGCATCCTGTAGTGCTATATGCACTTTAATGACGAGCAGAAGAACAAAAAATCCGCACGTCGCGGCACTAAACAAGAATAAAAAGGAACACATTTCTATCGCTGAAATTCAATTCCAACAACCTCACACACAAAAATTAACTTCAAAGCGGTTCTTTCCGGCAAAAAAAAAACCCTCAAATTTCCCTGTCAGTTTAGCCTAAAAAAGCTCTGACATATACACGAGTGAAAAACGCTCTGCGCATGCTCGGAAGTTCGTCGTGTTTACTGAAGAAACCATTGGAGATTTACCGGCGTTTAGTGAATCTCTAAAGTTAAGGCCGTTCGTGGAAAGTTAGTGCTTATTTTTTCCTGACACATTAGTTTAGTTGTTTTCTTTCCCTGGTTAAATAATATGAGAGAAATTCGCATAATACAAGACATGTAAATCTCCAATGGTTTTCTTCGTAAACACGACTCGTCTATGAATTTTTTTGCCAAACTTCCGAGCATGCGCAGTGCGCTTTTCACCCGTGTCGCTCTGACTATCTTCAATTCATGACATACATTTCAAAGGTGTCCTAGCGATAGAGCATTTGTTCGCCTGTTCTCGGCATTTAATGTGAGTAACGTTTGTTAAGTCTCTCCCTTGATTCGAGTTATTTTCTCTGGTTTTTACCTAACAAGCTTAATTCCTTAACACCTTGACTTGATCAACTCATGCAGACGTTGTCTGGGTTTGTTAAAAATGCGCTACACACTTGCAGTCTTGTCGCCGTACCTGTTCAAAGAGCGAAGAACAAACGATTACACTCTAGATCCCTGATTCAACCTCTGATTCGTGTTGTAGCCATATTCCTCTGTCCTCAAAGCATACTCTATCCTAGATGTCGAATACCAAGACTTGATATTCTGATCTACTTATATAGAGAGCGAGGATTTTCTAGAAACTTCCATGATAAGCTAGTCTAGACTTACGACTCGGGGACTTTTCCTAATGAAAAGAGAAGGGAATGATGTAGAAAGATCTAGAAAGAACTAGAAAAAAAACAATAAAACCTAACTGGTGATAATGGAATTCTGCAATAATCGTTCGTAGAAAGATAATGAATGAAATTAGTACATGATTTTAGAATATCCTCAGTATATTCAAAAGAATTATACATCTTTTTATTACATTTTCAGTTACTTTTCTTTCTGAATAATTTCTTTCCGTATCCTTTCTTCACAAAATTAAAAAGATAATTTCTCTATCTGGTTTTAAGGCTCGTTTACTCTGGCGATTATTTTGTGGCAATTTTTGTCCTTACTCCAGAATGGTAAAGGATTAACTTGTGAAGTTTTATTCAGGACATCAAGATTACCTAAACAGATGTCTCTGGAAGCAGAAGACGTTAAAAAAAATTTTTTTTTTTTCAAGAATCGCAGCAAAAATCACCAGTGTAGACAGACTTTCACTATTCTTTGGTCGAAGAAAACCAGATAGCAAATCTAAGTATGAATAAACTAAAGAAGAAACCATTTGACAACAAGTGAAAATTCACTCCATTTTATCAGCACAAAATCAACCACATTTCCCTTGCATAGAATTTTCAAAACCATTTTTTTTTTCTGTTTCGAAAGAAAGTGTAAATTATCATAGTACACTACTAATAACGACAAAGTGCTCAAAAAGAACTTCCCTAACAACATTTCAACCGGCTTGAATTCTTATTTATATCACTTACTTATCGTTTACAGAAGTTATCGGAACTGGAGACGACGTCCTAAACATGCTGCGAGATTATACCTAAATAGAATTCCCAATTATTTTTATTTCTCATCATATTTTTGATGTAATTGGTGTGGAACATGCTGCGTTGCCTTCCTCCTTTGAGGTGAGGTGTTGGTTAATGACCTAAAGTAGCTTGCTATGTTGCCAGATTGTCGAGTACTTGGGCCACTTAAAAGGCGCCCTCAACAACTAAACGATTACGTAAGGGGATCTTAGTCGCACTAGAAAAAATATAAAAGACGCAGTACACTGGTATTTGAGCTAGAGAACGAAGGTTTGTATTCCTTCCAAGGATCGAAAAAATGCGGCAGTTATGCGTAATGGTCATATTCGTGCTGTTGATAGTTTGTTCCATGGTCGTCGACGAAGGTGAAGGTATTTTATCGTTGGGCAACCCGGATGGCAGGAAGAGATGGAAAATTCCTTTGCCAGAAAAAGAGGACAGAGAAGTAAAATCAAGGAGGTCTATCGCGTATTTAAAGGTACTAAAGTTCAAATATTTTTTCTTTATTGACTTAATTCAAACAGTTTATTTTATGGAAAATGCCTTTGAATTCAACTTATCGAATAAACCAGGGCTAATAGCGTTTACGCATGCGCTAAACCACGTGGGTAAAATGGCGGGAAAATTTAGGAACTAAAACCAAAGCAAAATAATCTTTTAAAGGAGCACTTGGATGAAAACGCCCCAATATTCGAAAATTCGAATAATTCAAATATTTGACTCGATTGTGATTGTGAAAACTAGATTGGCAAAAATTTTAGCCTGGGAGCCACTTGCAGTTGAGAAATTTTGGGTTGAAATCTATTAGAACAATAGGGTTGAATGTATAACGTGATTTACTCACAATTTAGATGCTGAAAAAAATGGATAATTTTTATCCGCCACTTTTGAATGTGAAGAAAATATGTTGCTTGGCTACTATTAGAGCCATATACATAAGTTTAACCAAGTTTCCAGTAATTTACAGTTTTCGTCCAAGTGCCCTTTAACTTTTAAAAAATTTTAAAAGATTACATATTTTGAAGAGATCCCTTCACACTTGTTCCCTGCGCCAAATTCTAAAAGGTAGCCGGGCCTTTTCATCTTTAAAAGCGAGACTACTAACGGTGACTCGTTAATCGTCCAAGGTGTTTAAAAAAGGTCTCTAAATCTATCATTGCAAGCTCACCGTTGGTCTCGCTTCGAAGCAAAAGCACGGCTACCTTTCAAGATGGCGCAGTGAACTGTGAAGGGATGGTTGTCATGGTTTTCGTTTTGCTTGTCTGTTTTCTTTTTGTCCTTTGAAGCAACGGCGGGAAAACATTCCACCCAAACTTTCCAGCTCCTTTGTTTTAACATAGTTAATAGTTAATATTAACTATGGTTTTAATATCTTTTTCCAGGCAAGAATGGCTCTGAAGAATGTCTGCATCGCCGCACGGCTACTAAACTGTGATAAATACACTCAGGAACAATGAAGACCCTATGTTGCCTGCATAAACAACAACCCCTGACTCACAAACCACGGATTAAAAAAAACATCGAAGAAAATACCATACAGATACCAAGATAAGGACTGGAAGAATACAAACAGATCCATAACACACCAAGAAAAGAATAAACGTCAATGATACATATATTAGTATACATATTTCAGAAAAAAAATAAAATTGGAAATAAAAGTATTACATGGAATTTTGTATTTTTTAAATGTTTTTATATTATCTATTTTAATTTTAGCACTATCATATCACCAATCATATTAGTATAATTTAGATTTCAGTTTCGTGCACTGTGATTGGTCGAGCGACCAGTGATTATGAGACGATATTCACTGCTCGAGCTGTGATTATGAGATTTGTCAAAGTTTCCCAAAGCAGATGATATAAAAACGGGTTTTTTTTTAATCCTGAATTTTGAATAACTTCGAGCTCATGCACATCGGCTATTGACCGAATGCCAATTTGACCCCCACTTCATTATCATAATTTTTTAAGTTTATATTTTAGTTGACCAGTACATTAGAATTATAGCTGACATCAAGAAAGAAAGAAAGTTTGAGACAAAAATATTAAATTCTTGAGAAATTATGAGAATTTTGAAAAAATATGAAAAACACCACAACGAGACTAGCAAGGAAACAGATCACTCAACACATACAAATCTCTGTAATTTTGATTCCAAATAGCTCCACTTGAATTCTATTTATAATATAGCAATGAAACTTTCCAAAAATACATATTTCTGCTTGCTCTTTCTGATGGAGGTGCTTATTTTTTAAGATTAGGTTTTTTTTCCCTGAAAGTTAATGTCGGCCATATTGGCATTGGGTCTTAATTAATTGTCCCCTTCACAGGTCCCTGCGCCATCTTGAAAGGTAGCGGTGCCTTTGCATCGAAGCGAGACGAACGGTAAGCTTGAAATGATAGAGACATGAATAATTGTCCAAGATGTTAAAAAAGGTCTTACCATCCGTCTCGCTTCGATGCAAAGGCACCGCTACCTTTCAAGATGGCGCAGGGAACTGTGTAGGAGACTATTAATTTGTTTAATGTGAGACAGACGGTGTAGCTTATGACACACATCCCCACTATACCAAGGTTTAATTGCCCACATACCTAAGCCGATGGCGTTTTTCTTGATTATATGAAAGAGTCAACTCATCAAAGACCTTCATAATAGTCCCTTTCACAGTTCCCTGCGCCATCTTGAAAAGTAGCCATGCCTTTGCATCGAAGCGAGACGAACGGTGAGACCTTTTTTAACACCTTGGACAATTATTCACAGGTCTCTATAATTGTTCAAGTTCAAGGCCACCTTTCAAGATGACGCAGGGAACTGTGAAGGGGACTAGTGGGGAGAAAATCCCGGGCCATCTCAAGGTCCAGGATGAACAGCTTGTGCTGGTGAACTAGAGGTGAAGGAAATGACATGGCGGTATCGCTTCCTACACTGACTTCACTGACTTCAGCCTTCCTCCAAATTCATATCATTCAACTTTTATATGATCACATCTATTGCCTGTACACCCAGCCATCACGTGATCACATCTATTACCTGTACACCCAGTCATCACGTGATCAGATTTATTGCCTGTACACCCAGCCATCACGTGATCAGATTTATTGCCTGTACACCCAGTCATCACGTGATCAGATTTATTGCCTGTACACCCAGCCATCATGTGATCACATCTATTGCCTGTACACCCAGCCATCACGTGATCACATCTATTACCTGTACACCCAGCCATCATGTGATCACATCTATTGCCTGTACACCCAGCCATCACGTGATCACATCTATTGCCTGTACACCCAGCCATCACGTGATCAGATTTATTGCCTGTACACCCAGTCATCACGTGATCAGATTTATTGCCTGTACACCCAGCCATCATGTGATCACATCTATTGCCTGTACACCCAGCCATCACGTGATCACATCTATTACCTGTACACCCAGCCATCATGTGATCACATCTATTGCCTGTACACCCAGCCATCACGTAATCACATCTATTACCTGTACACCCAGCCATCACGTAATCACATCTATTGCCTGTACACCCAGCCATCACGTAATCACATCTATTGCCTGTACACCCAGCCATCACGTGATCACATCTATTGCATGAGCTCATATTTCTAGAACAAAGCATGATGGGAAGCTTAGTCCTTATGCTTTTTTGGCTACTTTGAAAATTCATCTGACAACTTTTCCTTCGACATTCTCTTTGTAAATGTAAGTATTTCAACAGACAAAAATAACAGTAATTTTTTTCCTGATATATCCGTTGATTTCCTCTTGATGCACATTGCCTATTGGCTACTTTAGAAACGAGCAAGGGACTGGGGCGAGTTTTGAATTTTAATCTTACTACCAAAAAAAGTTGGTCATCTGCTAAAACCGATCTGTTTCGTTAAAAAGAAGCAGAGTTACAAGCTTTCAAAAGTATTGAAAATGTACCGAAGAATGTATGGTCACAGGGGACGCTTGTCCCATATAACCATAATTCTTTGTATACATTTTCACACTTTTAAAAGCCAATAATTCTGGTTCTTTTCATTCAATCATGTTGAAATTTGCCAGACTTATTAATCTCCCCTTTTTTCAAAAGACCTCTTGTAGTAAATCCAAACCCGGGGCCACAAGAAATGAAAATATTAACACCAAAAAAAAATGTCTATCCTCAAGAGAAGGGAATTATCTCATTTTGACCAGATTAGGAATTACTATGCAATTGAATTTTGAAAGCTTGTTTAACACATTAACTAGTGGTGGTTGTCGTTATTGTAGTTATGTTTACTTACTTCTCTTCAATTAGCAATTAATATTAAAATAAATCTCTTAAAATAACGGAAATTCTTATTTTATAATCCATTCTTAGTTCGCTAGAGGGCTTAGTAATTTACACTAGTAGTTTAGATGTGCTAAGTAAGGTAATTCACTGCTGGATACATATCGTTATGAGGGTTTTAATGAGTAGATCAAGGCTAAAGAGATGAGTGTTCTTCCTTTTCTATAATTATCACGCTCAATTTGTGTTTTTAATAGCACATCTTAGCATTGAAATGAAGCCTTGTTTTATCAAGCAACACTGCATGGGTAATAAATTCGTTCATGAAACATAGAAATACAGCTTGTCTTGTCTTGTCTTGTCTTCTTGTCTTGTCTTGTCTTCTCTTCTATTTGTTCTTTGACAAAAGAAAGGCCTGTCGATTTAGCACTTTACTCATACCTCCGAAACAAAAAAAATTATCAGAAAAAGGGAAATAAAATAAATCGAAATTCTAATTTGGTAAATTCGAAAGTTCAAACACTGTAATCTTTTTCGGTTTTCCAAACCGGCCGTTGTCGTACCTTCTCTCAGAACTGTGGCTATAAATATCTATTTGCAAAATTAAAAAAGAAAGAGTATTATCAAATTAGTTTTTTAGATTACTTAGTACTCACAGAGAATGTTCCCTATGAGCGGAAGCCATTCAAGTATCATGTCCTGCCCTACACTTCCACTGGTTGACGAAATATGAGTCAGAACCAATCGTATTCGAGCTCATTTCGTTCGATTTCAGCCTCTGGACATCTTTCTTATATTCTTCCTAAATAGAAATAACCTCCGTCATTGAAAGACCTTTTTGGCTAAATGGCACTCAACTCTTCACGAGATCGTTGGCGTTAATTTTGTGTCAACTGAAGCATTAATGAAGGCCATATGCAACCCTGCAGTCGTGCACTTAACAAGTCAAGGCAAAGTTTGATATAGTTAATAATAGTTAGTCAACATCTGAGCCCAAAAATGTCATTTATTATTCCATTCATCTACTCTTTCATCTGTTTATTTTTCCGGGAAACTTAAATAAAAGTAATGGAAAGTGAAAGGAAAAGAAAAGAAAAGAAAAGGAAAGGAAAGGAAAAAGAGAAAAAAGCAAAGAGAAGACAAGAGAACAGAAATGATAAAGAAAAATAGAAAAAAAAACATGAAAATGATAAAGAAAAATAGAAAAAACATGTTTCAGTTGGTGGAGCTTTGTTTAGGAAGAAGAAACAACGTATGAGCTCGCCGTATAACTGAGCCCAGCCCTCAAACATTCCTCCCCGGGGGGGGGGGGGGGGTACTCCCTATAATTGACTATACGGGGATGCTCCGCCCGAAAGGGGTGCGTTTTTCAGGCCGCAGGTATAGAAAAGGGGTGGGAATTTGTGAATTTTGGCATAAAACGGGGTAGCTTTTCTTCAAAATTATATGAAAGGGGTACCTTTTCAGGCAAAAAAGTATATAAAATGGGTAACTCTTCGCTAAAATTTGGTATATCAAAGGGTAAGGGGTCGAGAGTCCGGGCGGAGCATCCCCGTATGAAACGACCCGAAGTACCCCCTCCGGGCATTCTTCAGCTCTTCTTGCTTGAATGAATGTACTTTGTCTTTTACCTGCAAAAATACAACAGCTAATGGCTTACAAAAAGGAAAACCGGTGTGAGTGACGATGGTCTAATGAGCAATTACTTCATTTATTGATCAAAAATCAGCATGTGAGTTAAGAATTGTACCCACAGAATTTTGAATGTAGCAAGTAGCATAGTGTATAAGACTGAAAATGAGTCAGATTGGAAAACGTAGTGATAACAAAATGTGTTCACCCACCGATTAAAAAAAGATTACTGTTATAACGACTATTTATTCCTGTACCTGAGTCACCTGAACAGCATTCATAAAAAATCAGCAGGTGAGCTGAGAGTTGTAAACATAGAATATTGAAGTGTAGTAAGTGGTATAGTTTAAAAACTGTCTGAATCAAAGTAGGCCAAAGTGGGAACTAGTCATTTATACTATTCACCAGTTTAAAAAAAATTGCTGTTAAGTTATAACGATTATTTATTTCTGTACTCGACCAGCAAACATCAAAGTATATTGTAATGAACAGATTTCTTCTAAAATAACAGATAACAATTATTGAAAATAAAAACTATTAAACCTTGGAGCCATTGTGACACCTTACTCATAATATACCTACAATGTTTCTAATTGTGGAAAACACACTAAATATAACCATTAGAAAACACATTGCGGAAGCGTTTATAGTTAAATGGGATTGAGGAAATATTTTGGGAGAGTGGGATGTGGAATTTGGAGACCAGAAATTTTTCAAATCATTCAGGGGGAGGGGAATAAAAAAAACGCAGTAAGGGCCTTATTTTTCACTCTGAATCCCCTCAAATTAAAAAAAAGTGCTTATAACTGAAAACATTTATCCGGATTAACTTTCACTTTGTCTACTTGAAGCTCTCAAATCTTATTTCAATCAATATTTGAGACGCCATTTTTTCATCATTTTCCCGCCCTTTTATGGGTTTCCTGTGGTATTGGCGTGTAACAGTCACCCCCTTGTTAAAAAATCTTGGATCACATTTTGGTTCTTTTTACGACTAGCTTTCCTGTTACTAAGCCAAGATGATAAATTATAGCCGGTCAAACCTCCCACTCCTACTGGGCTTTACCTAATTGCTCAACTGAACTCATTAGTCGAACTACCCTCTATAAAAGAACTCTTTGTCAGTCTGCTTCTGTACAAAGTGAGTTGAAACCAAACGTTTCACGCCGTTCTATCCTAGATTCACAATGAAGTCTTTTTTATCCTTAAGCACGCTCCTTTTGGGTTTTTTCTTGGCTAGTTCCTTTATTAATAACGAATGTGAAGGAATTCTATCGCTTGCCGGCCAACCAAAAACAGGTCGAAAGAATCCTACACCAAAACCTCCTGCTATGAAAGACAAACGACTCATGAGAGCTTCATATGCTTCAGATATCAAGGTGAGAACTCTCTCGTAAATTGTAACCGAGTCTAAAAACTTAAAGGGCTTGAATGGTTAGCGATCGATATTCATCACTTTCACACCCCCCATAATACTTTGGGTTTTGGGGGGCAACTGGAAAAAAATATTATTTCAAAATGCAAAACTTTTCGTGCAGATGTGGAGTATATTTGCTATTATCATTGAAAAATCCAGTATCAGTTTAATCAGAGTTAATTCCACACGCATGGGAGAATGAATCGTTTGGTGTTACAGACAATGTATGGATTTACCAAGAAATGCCCTGACATTTACTCATAAAGCTGTATATATTTCTTTATTTCTGGTTTTTGTTAATTCTGATAGATAGATAAAGGTGCGGAAACACGATGATATTTTTTTATGCGACATTCCATGCGACGTCGTAAAAACTACATCGCACCGTGTGAACACCCGTGTGACTTGAGGTGGTGTCTATCGCACGCGACGTCGCAAAAGTAGGGCTCGTTTCTACTTTTTGCGACGTCATGCAACGTCGCATGGAAAATCACAGCGTGTTTCTGAGCCTTAAGCGTTTTTAGATAGTTCTTCTTCAACTTTTATTAATCTTCAAGGTAATATTAACGATATTGTCTCGATCGTTGCCTCAAAAGAAGGCAAATCATTATGGGGAGTGTGAAAGTGGTGAATATAATTGTTTTAGCATGAATTCAAGGCTTTCGGAAACAAGGGAATGATTAGATTCAGTCCTTTAAATTGTATTATGTAACACGGTTACATCAAGAGGTAAATGAGGTAAATGTATGATATAGTCTTGTATTTATTAGAAGTAAATGTATTTGGTGATCATATTTTTTTACATACATGAAGTTTCATACCACTATTTTTTCTTCTTCAGACAAGAACGGTTTTAGAAAATATCTGCAAGATAGCAAGTGTGATCGACTGTGGCGAGTATACCGGCTAAAGAAAAATGACTTCCACGGACTAGCTGCATGCTTTTGGACATTCTTCATCAACCCCAAACAAAAAGTCACAGGAAACGTAACAGAAATCTATAAAAGACAAGTACGCCAGAATAGATTTATAATAACCTTGTAAAAAGTATAAGAATTTCTCAAATACACAGTAATATATATTTTCAAGAGTACAAATGTAATGAAGCATAATTAAAGTATTTGAAAAATGAAAATGTTTTTTTTTTTTTTTTTTGTTCATTCAATTAACAGTAGATATCGACCATATACACGCTTATGCTCTAAGCCAGAAATGAGTTAAAATGACAATAGAATGGAAACGAGGTCTAAGGCCATAAGGTAACAAAGATAGAAAAATAAATATCTAAAGATTCCGTTCAGCTGAGAGAAAGAAAGCTCGTTTACAACGATAGGTCATTTACTGCCATCTTCTGAAATGAGAATAGTTTGTTATTGAATGAAATGGCCCTTCCATACTACTTCCGGCTTAGAGCATTAGTGTGTATCCTAGCCCTTCTGGTGCAACGCGACACCAACAATATATCGGCTCTTTCTTGGTGTTGCAGGACGTGTACCTGAGGCATGAACACAATAAAACAATAGCCAAGAACAAAGAACTTAGAATGAAACAATACTCTGCAATACAAAGAACCCTAACCTTGAATACAATACTTCATGCAACACCAAAAAAGGCCCACAATATCGACAAGGGCGAGGGTAATTTAGTTGTGCCTAGTCCATTCCGTTTTATTATATGTACTACTATTATCTACTATTCGATTCTATTTTATCATATAGCTGAGATATAGTACGCGGGCTCTGATTGGTCGAGAACTGTGCTTTACTAAGGTACACGGTACAACTTTTGCTTATACGACTGTTGCATGCAATCTACTTACCCCTCTCGTAAAAAAAAAAGAATTGCGTCGTGTAAATCACCCCCTACAACTTGCTCAAAACTGTTGGGTACGACAAGGAAAAAGTTGTAGCAAGTCGTAGGGTTGATTTACACGACGCAATTCGTGTTGTAAGCGTGGCGTAAGCAGATTGCATGCGACCGTTGTAAGCAAAAGTTGTACCGTGTTAATCGACCTTAATGGAGCACAATTGCTGACGACATCTAAGCGCCCAGCAAACTTTGGGGCAAATAAGTGTAAGAAAAATGCATTGAAAACTACAACAAATATTTTCTTTCTATATAATAGCCCTATTCTATTCTATTCGTTCTATTCTATTTCAGTCCCATCCCATCCCATTCTATTTTATTCTATTCCATTCCAATCTATTTTCACTAGTGACTTTAATATGGTTTTAGGAGTTTGGCATTGCAGACTCAAGGGCGAGTCCAGGACTTTTACAAGGGGGTGACTGTTGCAGGGTACTTCGCGCCAATACCACAGGAAACCCATAAAAGGGCGGGAAAAGGATGAAAAAAATGGCGTCTCAAATTGACGGAAATTAGATATAAGATCTTCAAATAAACCGAGTGAAAGTTTCTTGGATAAACGTTTTTCAGTTATAAATACTTTTTTTTATTTGTACAAAAGGGGGAGGTAACAAGTCACCCCGTTCCCCACCCCTGGATCTGCGGCTCCTGAGACTTCAAGTGATTCCCGACACTTTCAGTGTAAAGAATTGTTAAATGACAAAATGCCCTAGTTGTTCCTACATACATTTTTCCTATCACGTTGCGCGTATTCCGAGCACCTATCACAAGTATAACAGCTTTGGAATCCAGACTCTTGAACCGAGAAACAGAATCAACTGTAACTCCAATGTTCCCGCGATCACCGACCAGGTGACGTGGCCACTGTTTTGGTTGTGCCATGTACTCAACCATTTGATGCAATTGAAAATGCACTACTTTACCATTTGACTGTTGTTGAATCTTATCTCCTATTGTTTTCGCTCTATCTTCATTTTCCATCAATACGCAAATATCCCCTGGTCTTACAGCTCCAAAATAACGCGATAATTTAACAATTGAATTTAGGATAAACTGGACGACATTGGGATTGATATCTTCTATATCTTGATCAGTAAAGCTCATTTCTGAAACTTCAAGGCCAACGATCTTGTGGGCAATCTTAACAGTTTTATTTGAACGATAAAAGTGCATGGATGCTTCAAATATCTTCTTGGTGTTTCGTATTACTTTCGTAAGATGGTATTCTTGACGTTGGTTGTTTCGTGTTGGCGGGGCAGAGTACCTCACTTTTTGGTTGTTGTCGTAAAATATCCACTTGCAGTGTCCAACTCCTTTGTTGTGCAAAACATCAAAAAGAATCTCCCAGTTGCCATACAAGTCTTGAGCCTCGTCGATAAAGATGCTATCGAAACGAGGATGACTTGATTCTGATGCTATTTGAATTGCAGTGTCTACGCGTTTTTTTTTATCACTCAAGCTCTAAAAGAAAAAAATATGAATATATGCATTAATATTATCATTACACTTGTGTTTGATCAATGTTGTGATTATATCATCATGGTCTGCTGATTCTACATTCAGTGGGTCATTTGAGACCACGCGATGGACATCCTCATGAATTGCTATGGTTGTAGTCCAACACTCAAACAAACTATTCACTTCATGTTGAATGAATACTGAGGATATTGAATCAGGGGTTATAAGCACATTAAAAAATTATACTAAATACAAAAAATGAATACCTCGTTATTGAAGCCGACTACTTGTCTCCTTCTAATGCCTATGATATCCTGCAGCAATTGGAGAAACGTCTTGACGTGGATGTTTGGGACTCCAAGAAGAGAATTCCTCAAAACACAAACAACCAAAACACATTAGATGATTTTATGCTAGTATTTCGTGATTCAGTTTGATTTCTCCCATATTAAAGAATTTGAGAAAGTATTATAAAATAACTGTTATATAAATCTCGCATTCTGCATTGGATTGTTTGGGAGTGCGTGCATTATGAGAGTACACGGTTATTTTATAATTCTTTAGTATAAATTTGCTACTACATCGATCGAACTTATCTTTCTTAGCTTCTTTCACATGTATATGTTGGGATTCAATCCAGTTTTGGGGAGCTCTGCGAAAAATCCGCCCACTTCGAAAATAAAATTACGATTCTATATTTTGCTATTCCACTCAAATGCTTAGAGCCACCTTTTTGAGAAAGTCCGAAACTGATAAGCCAAAAAATGTAACTATTGAATTTAAGTAACGTACATGATGAATCTTATAAAAAATCATCTAGAAGTAAATTTAAAGTTGAATTAAGTGATCACCTTCGTGAAACTCAATCCTAATGATTCGTCTATAATTTGCACTTAAATAATTTAGTATATTTTCGATGCATTAGTCATTATAATTTCATATCTTCTACTAGTCGTTATAATTTCTCACAACTATTAATATTCAATTAGTTCATTTTAGTCAATCTATCTTGCTGATCTATTCTATTATTTTTTTCATAAATATCTTCTATATTGTTTCTATAATTTGTGTAGTTGTTTTTTTTTCCTTCTTGTCTTTAATTCATTTGTTAGTTATGATATTATATAGTTTTTCTCCCCTCGACCTTATTGTATGCTATTGTAAATCAAATTTAGAAGCTATCTATCTTGGTTAACTTTTATAGTTATTATAGATAGCTTGTGTCTCAATTTAGGTTAAGTTATAATTCTTTGTAAATATAATGTAATAACAAAAAATGACACTAAGTAAATATATGTATTTATCCAACACCATAGAAAATACAGCCAATCAGAAAGCAGGAAAGCCGTTGTATATTCGTCGGTATTCCACTCTTCCTTCCCATCATGCACTGCGCGTTGAATCTACGCATTTGTATTTTCTATGGTGTGGGATAAAATGGTTATACAATGGTTTCTCGTGGCATATCGTGGATATCCTACTCGTCACTTGTATTTTCTTTGTATACAAACTCGCCTAAAAGCTCGTGTGTGTACTAGAAAATACAAGTGATTCGTGGGATATTCCACGTTATGCCACTCGAAACCATTGTATAACTAGTATGTATGTATGTGTATGTCTATAGTTCTGTTACTCACTTTCCTAAATGATCCCTTAGGGGTTTGTGGAATACCACAACAAGTTTACTTTGGTCTTTAAGTTCATCAGAGCTTGCTTTAATAACCATACATGCCGTTTTTCCACTTCCAGCTGGACCTGTGATGTAGGCTTCTTCGTTCAATCCTTCTAAAATGTCAGCCTGTTCTGGGGTGAGACTCGTCAAATGAGAATGGACGCTGTTTAAGTCATAATCAGTTATAATTGATAAAAAACATGCAAGACACCTATCATATTTATCATTATCCAGCTTTCGATCATCTAACACTGGTATATATTCATTAAGCCAATTTGTAAATGCTTCTCTAGAGGCAAGGTTTTCTTGATAGCAGCCCTCTAGATGGGTAGGATTATCGATTTCTCTTGATACATTAGGCATAACCACCGCATATCGTACAGAAACAGAATGACCCCCGCGAATTTTTATCTTTTTGACTTTCATTTTTACTGCTGAAGCTGCTTTCTCGAGTTGCGTTACTCCCTGGTTGTAGGCTCTCATTCGTTTTCCACTCTTTACTTCCAGTATTATAATACCTCTCTCTTTACTACAAATAAAAAAGTCCATTTCGCCAGCTTCGAGAACACAGAAACGTTTGGAGTGCATTGTAAACATCGGCTCATCTATTTGGCAAAGAATGTCATACACAATATGTTCAGCATCTTCTCCTCCGCTTGTTTGTGAACGTGAGCTTGGAAAGTTGCTTGGATACACGTAATTAATTATATGACGATCTGTTAAAAAAATAAATAGGAGTAAAAATTTGAAAAACACACGGATGGATGGATGGATGGATGGATGGATGGATGGATGGATGGATGGATGGATGGATGGATGGATGGATGGATGGATGGATGGATGGATGGATGGATGGATGGATGGATGGATGGATGGATGGATGGATGGATGGATGGATGGATGGATGGATGGATGGATGGATGGATGGATGGATGGATGGATGGATGGATGGATGGATGGATGGATGGATGGATGGATGGATGGATGGATGGATGGATGGATGGATGGATGGATGGATGGATGGATGGATGGATGGATGGATGGATGGATGGATGGATGGATGGATGGATGGATGGATGGATGGATGGATGGATGGATGGATGGATGGATGGATGGATGGATGGATGGATGGATGGATGGATGGATGGATGGATGGATGGATGGATGGATGGATGGATGGATGGATGGATGGATGGATGGATGGATGGATGGATGGATGGATGGATGGATGGATGGATGGATGGATGGATGGATGGATGGATGGATGGATGGATGGATGGATGGATGGATGGATGGATGGATGGATGGATGGATGGATGGATGGATGGATGGATGGATGGATGGATGGATGGATGGATGGATGGATGGATGGATGGATGGATGGATGGATGGATGGATGGATGGATGGATGGATGGATGGATGGATGGATGGATGGATGGATGGATGGATGGATGGATGGATGGATGGATGGATGGATGGATGGATGGATGGATGGATGGATGGATGGATGGATGGATGGATGGATGGATGGATGGATGGATGGATGGATGGATGGATGGATGGATGGATGGATGGATGGATGGATGGATGGATGGATGGATGGATGGATGGATGGATGGATGGATGGATGGATGGATGGATGGATGGATGGATGGATGGATGGATGGATGGATGGATGGATGGATGGATGGATGGATGGATGGATGGATGGATGGATGGATGGATGGATGGATGGATGGATGGATGGATGGATGGATGGATGGATGGATGGATGGATGGATGGATGGATGGATGGATGGATGGATGGATGGATGGATGGATGGATGGATGGATGGATGGATGGATGGATGGATGGATGGATGGATGGATGGATGGATGGATGGATGGATGGATGGATGGATGGATGGATGGATGGATGGATGGATGGATGGATGGATGGATGGATGGATGGATGGATGGATGGATGGATGGATGGATGGATGGATGGATGGATGGATGGATGGATGGATGGATGGATGGATGGATAATAATCTTCATTTAAAACACGGTAACTCTATCAACTACAAATTACATAACAATTTTAGTTGGTCTACCTAGAGGCCGTAAACTTACAAAGCTAAAATCTTAATTACAATTACACTATTTACAGTTTATGAATAAAAACATCAGATCCATGAAAAGGAATTGTCACTCGTTACTGGCACTAAAGTTGAGAGACTTTATTTTCTTTTTAAATCTTGATATTATTTGTTCAGTTTTTATGTCGTTAGGTAGAGAATTCCAAAGCCGGGCCCCTGTAAAAGCAAAACTGTATCTATAACAGTCTGTCCTGGCTTTTGGAATTCTCAAGTTTTTGTCACTTCGTCTAAGGTCGTAATTGATCCCACCATTAACTTTGAATATGTCCTGAAGGTAGGATGGTGCTAAACCATTCACGATCTTAAACATCATGATCGCTTTTTGCTGCAGTCTCATCTCTTTTAAAGGAACCCATTTTAGGTCATTAAATACTTTATCTGTATGCACACTACGATAAGGTGCGCCCGTGATTATCCTTGCAGCACGGTTCTGCAATTTCTGAAGTTTGTCAGCCCATGTTTCATCAAGGTTGTCCCAAACAAGACAGCAGTAGGTAAAATGTGGTTCAACTATTGCCTTATAGACCTTGTTTAAGTAATATTGACCCAAGGTAGGTTTGATCCTCTTTAGGATGCCTAGGTTACAAGAAATCTTTTTCTTGATATAATCCACATGGCTTTTCCATGTTAAGTTTTCATCTACATATACTACTAAACATTTGGTTTCATGGCTACGTTTTAAACTGGTTCCATCGACAGACAGATTGATGCCGTCTACATCATCTAATGCGGCCAACCTCTGTCGAGAACCTATCAACATGAATTCAGTTTTAAGTATATTCAGGGTGAGTTTATTAGCACGAAGCCAAGAACACACATGTTGGAGGTCGTTTTTCATTTGTGCATTCAAACTTGGTATTTGACAGTCAGAGAACGTCATGGTCGTATCATCAGCAAAAAGCCTTACACTACTGTGATTTAGGCAATTTGGAAGGTCGTTAACATAGATTAAGAAAAGTACCGGTCCCAAAATTGTTCCTTGCGGAATGCCAAAATTTGTGGGTTGAGGATCAGAGAGTTTCCATTTACTGAACACATTTGAGTTCTACCGGTTAAATACGACTCAAACCATTCTATAACCTTTATGTCAAAACCATAGTAAGATAGTTTATGCAATAGAATATAATGATCAATGGTGTCAAATGCTTTTTTAAGATCTAGGTAAATAACACCATTAACCATTTTTCTATCAATGTTGTAGCACCATTCGTTAGTCTGATCTAAAAGAGCCGTCAGTGTTGAATGAAGCGGCCTAAAACCTGATTGGTGGCGATCAATTAATTTATACTGGTCAAAGTATCCTGCCAACTGTTCGTATATCAGTTTCTCGAAAACACGAGAGATGGCAGGAATAATTGAGATTGGCCTATGATTACCAGGATCGTCATGATCTCCAGACTTAAATAAGGGACAAACTTTAGCTATTTTCCATTCAGATGGAAAAATAGCAGTTTGAATTGAAGTGTTAAATAATTCCGTTAGTGAATGGTAAATATATGGTGCTGATATTTTCAATAAGGTATTGGGAATTTTATCGAGACCAGTAGCTTTACTGGTATCAATTCCTTTCAAAACCTTTAGAACATCTTCAGGTTTGATTAACTGAAATTTGAATACATGTTCTTTTGGTTTAATGAAATCAGTGAAATGAGCATTGCCAGGGTTTGAATTAATTTCAGAAGCCAAACTACCTGCAATTTCAGTAAAAAAAGTGTTGAGGACGTTTGCAATACTTTTGGTATTACTGACGATGTTACCGGTTTTGTCTTTAATTTCTCTGATTTCAACACATTCTGATTTCTTGCCTCTTAGGTTATTGATCGTTTTCCATGTTTTCTTAGAGTCACGAGAGTGATTTTCAATTTCTGCTCGATAAAATTCTTTTTTTGTTTTAATGATTAATTTGTTGGTTTTGTTTCGTTGCAGTCGATATAGCGACCAATCCTCGGAATCCTTAGATTTCATTGCTTTTGATTTCAGGTAGTCTCGTTTATATATTTCGCTCTTAACAATTGCGTTAATCCACGGGGAGGGACTATTACGCACCTTAATCAATCTCATGGGAGCATGCTTTTCAATTACATTTAAAAAGGTTGATTTCCAACTATCCCAAATATTCTCAATAGATTTTGTACTGTCAAGAGTGGGACGATCAGTGTTCAATAGGTCCTTCTCGAAATCCGAGGAGACAAAGTGTCTAAAATTTCTAGTTTCGATTATCTTTGGTCTTCCCCTGGGGTTACCAATTTTTCTAACAAAATAAACTAGATTATGGTCACTGATAGATAAGGGATAAATTCCATGCTTGCTGATATTATCAGAGTAATTGGTGATGATCAGGTCGATCAGGATGGATGGATGGATGGATGGATGGATGGATGGATGGATGGATGGATGGATGGATGGATGGATGGATGGATGGATGGATGGATGGATGGATGGATGATAAAGGGAAGGAAGGAGGGACAAAATTACCTGGAAAATGGATGTCCAAATACTGACGTTGTTCTTGTTCCATGGTCATGTAACTGGTTTCGTCCTTTATCTTCAAATAAGTTAAACAAATATTTTTCATAATTAAACATTGGATTAATTTCATATTTGTTTATTATATATGTACTGAGATCTACATGCTTGCAAGCCATTTGATAAAAATCATATCTTAACAAACGCGAAGCGATCCTATTGGCTATAAGGTTTTCTTCACTTGTAGTCCGTCAACAATAGTAGGTACTTCTATTCTCCTCTTCACGTGTGAGGACATGGAAAATATGTCCCGGACGTAGTTCGCGTAAAAAAATACGATTGGCGTATTTCCCAGTAAACCACTAGTGTCTATATAATAGAACCTGATACGATTTTTTTCACTAGTGAAAAATATCACATCAGCACTGTGATTGGCTATACGATACTTTTCACAATAGTCCGGTCTATTAACGATAAAAAAAAACCCGAGATCGTGACAAATTGCGTACAAGCACCAAACTTGGCAAAGAGATTGCTCTACTGAGATTTAAGTATCATCACTAGAAGGGGTGCCACTGAAACCAAAGTCAGGGAGGGCGAGAAAATGGACAAAGCTTATTTTCCTCAGGGGGTGGGGGTGCGTAAAACTTTTGAACTTCGAAAATAACCCCAAATCAAAAATAAATCAAAATCTTGTGGAGGTGTTCACGGTACGGTGCGTAGAACTGTAAAAATAATGGCGGCTTTACTTATTTTAATTGTTTTTCAACACAACCGTTTCAAATGACTTTGGACTTTCTAATATTCTGTCAATGTGTAAGTTATTTGTAATTACTCGGGCTTCCTGTGGAATGCCCGAGTTATAAATTGGGCAGCGTTGTTATTAATTTTATTTGCCTTCAGTCACAAATCGCCCTCGAAGCGCTAAAGCGCATGCGCAAAATCAAAGTCTATGCGCATGCGTAGAATCAGCCATGACCACATGGTTGAGCAACGGCGGATCTATCGAAGGAATCCTCGCTGACTCTAATCACGGATAATATGGAGTCTAACACGCTCAAAACACATACAAAAGCACAAACTGTTCGCGGTAGACCCACACTAAAAGATGTCGAGCGTTTTCGGAACTTCATGAGAGATCAATTTATGAGGAAACCATTTTGAGTGAAGTTTGTATCGAGAATCATGCTAAACTTATATCAAACTAGACGCTCTTGGAGCGTTCACTGGGTTGCCTGTGCGAGAGCTCGCCCACTCACCAATCCTATATACTCTATTATTTCTTACCAAAGTGTTCCTTTTGGGTTCAAAGTCCCCCTTTATTAAAAACATTTCAAATTCTAGTAAGACATTAGTGTTGCGTTACTGACATGTCAACGCATATTATATTTCTACTTGACCTACTAGAGTACCTTTCAAGACTAGCTGATGAAATAAACATATCTATTTCAGTATCGAAACTGTTCGCTGCAAAACAAACGTTTTATCAATGTAAATACTCTTAGCCAAAATGTGTTTAACTGGTCATTTGTTTTCCCCTCAGTTTTTGTTTTCTGTATTTTTATAAATGGAAATATTCAACAAGGAGTCTTGGCAGTTCGCTTTCTTGTAGATCACTATCAGCTCGTCTGACTTCTACAAGTTCTTGGAGTCAGCTTTCATCAAAGCTTTGTTTGTCCCTCGTTTTGTAGTTTGTCTCTCGTTCTGTAGTTTGTCTCTCGTTCTGTAGTTTGTCTCAGTATATTTTTTTGTATCTGAGATATGGTAAGATTTAGTTTGATCATAGCTAGGTAGTTTATATATTCTCTTAGTCTATTTTGACTAGTTTGTCTAGTTCTACGATTCTCATACCGTAGTTTGCTCATAGCCTTCTCAAAGATAGCTCATAGATTCTCAGACTTCAGTTCTCTCTTTGAGTATGTGGACCAACCCGTTCCAAAATCGCTCAATAACATCTTTTAGTGTGTGTCTACCACGTACGGCGTGTGTATTTGTAAGTAGTTTAAGCGTAGCGTTAAAAAACCGAAAGACAATAGTACGCAACATGCCTACAGACAAACTAGTACTTCACGAACCCTGAACGAATGAATTAATGGCGACACAACACTAAAAACTATAAATACATCGTCCTCGATGTCATGTGGCAACTTCATTGGACATTGGACATTGTTTACAAGTTCTCGACCAATCATGACGTGTGAAATTATGGTCTACCTGACGCCCGAAAAACGGATCTCATTTTAAGACTGGTTTGCTACCATAGCAACCCAGTAATGAGCTATCTTATATTGAGTCAAATAAGCATCGTCGTGTATATAGACGTGATCGTGAACCCAGTAGAATACCAGTACGAACTCTGAAACGTCTGAGGAACAGGAGCAGAAAGCTGAAGGAGTTTGTCTACAAACGTATTTGTCAAAGTATACCGAAATCCTCCAAGCTGCATTGTTATGTGAAGGTTAGAAAACTTACAAAGAATGAATGTAAGCTTAATACAAAGAGAATGAGCTTGAATAAAATCACAGAACATGAAAAGAAGCTTTTGCTTAATTGTTCTAGAAGGGTTTATCAAGGGATAATGAAGTTAAAATATAGAGCTATTTGGTATTTATCATTGTTTTTTTTGCAATAGGCTGATGTGTCTTTACAAGACTCAGACTCATATATCAAATCATTGTAAATTTAAACTGAGTACAGACATAGAGAAGAACTCTGGTCCTACTCCAATGTATATTGACCCTAACAAAACAATAACAGCACCATATAGCCAAGGTAATGAGTTGGTATAATACTATTTGGACAAAATTCAGGACAACAATGTGTTTGTGCTCTTTGATTTACAATAACAAACAAGGAATCAATTCTGCCAATGACCTTGTATTAATAATGAATATAGGAAATCAGTTGTATTCAGATTTGTTTCAATTAGCCAGACAGTCCTTTTCAATGCAGACAGAATTACAACCAATGTTGAATGTGTTTGATACTGACTATCAACTTCAATACAGTGAAAGTTACACTGGTACTGTACATCAAGAGACTACAATAGAAGGATATCAGTACTGTACTTCTTTACAAAGAGTCTTTGAATCACTTATGTCTGAAAAAACTACACCAATTTTGTATTAACAGTTGGGTGCACAGCTGTTGCTATATATCGTAATAGTAATGTGAGGTTCAAAATATTTGATTCTCATGCAAGGGATTTATATGGTAGAAGCCATCCTCAAGGTACATGTGTGCTGCTTGACATATCATCAGTAAATAGTTTAGTACATTATTTCCAGAGTATACATAACAAGGATATATTTGAGGTGAAGGGAGTACAAATTAATGCAGTTCAAAATAGCATTCATCCTCAGAACTATGTATAATGAAATCAGAAAATTTAGTCTAAGTTGTGCTGTAGTTCAGTATGTACTCTCTCTATTATACTATAATGAAACCATGTGGTTACTGGAATTCAAACACCTTGCTTACTATAGTCGACAATGGCAAAAGATTATATGACAATTTGAACTGGTGGATTTATTGAGGGAAAGGAAGAGATTGTCATTTATTTTCAGAAAATCCATGAGTTCAACTAACAGCAATAATAAATTTCAAGTATTCTCAGGTCTCCTTAGCTAGCTAACGGTTATCTACATCGCACTCTTCAAAGAGAAGCCCAAGTTCACGCAGATATGCGTCTAGTTTTTATTTATTTCGCTGCTTTGAAAAACATGACAGCTGAATTTCAAAGTGTGGCTTCGAACTTTCTAGGAAAGGCATCTGAAAAATTACCATAATAATTCAGGAAAATGTATCCCGCTGATTTGCACTGTAGAATTAGTTAAAAAAATGCAAATGCAACTTGGTTCGTTAATTCACTAGTACAATACAATACAATATAATATTACTTATTTATACCAAAAAAGCTGTATTGGTTATCTAGAGTAACTAAGGAGCTAATCGCTAGGTAACACGAATAAATGGAATTACAAATTTTAGGGTGGAAAATGACAATACATACGAACTGCAATAATAATAATGTCTAGTAATAACTAGTCTTTTCGAAGAAAATTCAATCCTTCTGAAGATGGCAAACGCTTTGCCGAAACATGTTGAGTAAAAACTTCAAGAGTTTACAAAGTGTCGTTTATTATCTTCAAATTGTTATGCGTTTACTTCTTTTAAGACCGTTTGAAAATTTATGAATAAAAATAAGATTGATCATGAATGCATGCTTAAAATGAGGTTTTTGTCCTCAGATTTCACTACTAAGCTAATAGTGTATGTGCAGGAAACTCAAGTAAATAAAACTTAACCTTTAGGGAAAAGGTTGTCAGGGTCTGGAAGAGATGAACTGCATGAGATGTAGTCTAGACGTATATTTCAAAATAAGTTAGCGTAAGGCTTTTTTCTTTTGGGCAGCTTGGTTATCCTGAACTCGTTCACTATTTTTATTTTTCGTCACTCTAAAGCCGCAAATTGTTACCAAAAAAGTTGAGTTATTGCAAGTCTAAAACCTATGATACACTGATGATAAAGGGAAGCTTTGTGAACTATCAAAAATAACTTTCAAAGAACGCTACATTTACGTTTTCACACTCAGTATAACTCTGCTCCGAGTTCAGTGAAACATCTGTCGGACATGGCTGGCAGCCGATACTTCTGTTTAAGACACGACGCTAGCTCACTAATTTTTTCGGCAACTTTCTTAGGTATGAGGATATTGACCCATAAAAGAAGATAACACGGTCTAGACTAACATACAATGGGGAAAATTTAAAGCAATTCGCACAAATTTTCGAAGGAATTCTTTTCGAAAAGCTTTTACTTCGATTTTACTTCCGCATAAGCAGCTTCTAGAGCAGCCTGGTTCACCGACGCCTGGAGCTCTTTCAACATGTAGAGGCCACTGCTACTTGTGATTACTACAACGAGTACTATACTACTGACATCGCAAAGTCTCTACAAAACTATAGTCAACTACCTGACTGGATTTACTAGCTCAATTCCCTCAGTAATAAAACGTTTTGAAAACGAAGTGCCCGTGACGTAGCCGACTATAGCCACTTAGAACGGTTTTCGTATGAGTCGGAAATAATACGGCAAATTCGTAGCCGTACTGTAGCTGTACCACATCTTATCGTAGCCGTAACTACGCGTTGTGGTGGGATGAAATCCTTGGAAGCCATTTCAATGTTACGACATGTCGTACTGTGTACGAGCTGTAAGTGAGTACAGTACGTCTCTCACTCATACGAAAACAACTCAATAATATGGCCAACATCTACTATAATCTCTACTTACTTACCACAGATGTTAGTTATCTCGATTTTGATGCTGTAGTCTATATTTTTACAACTGAAGATGTCCCATTGGTACCAGTGGCAATATAAATTGAAGCGGCGTAAAAGAAAATTATAGATTTGCTTCGGGCCTGCGAAGTGATATGATGCAATGCTGAGAAAATGGGAGGGAGACTGGGATGAGTGAGAGGGAAACTGAGCCCTAGCACCCCTTCCCGTCTCTTTGACCCTGTACGTAACGCAAGCTATCCACATTATCGCTATCTTGAAATCGTAATAGCCAATGTGTAGAGCGTACAGATTAGACGTCTTGCACTAACAGTTGACGTAAACCTAACCCCCTTAAAAAGACGAGCAGCTGTCACAAAATGAACAACAGAAATGAAAAGAGCACCTTGCCATTAGTAGAGAGGCAGAGTTTGAGCTCATGACAAGGGAAACAGGACAAATAACATTAAATGTAAAACCGAATATTTTTTAAGGTTTTGTATGGGAAAGTGTTGGCTGACAAGCTCTTGCCAGGCAGCGCATTTTCCCATACAAATTCTTATCAATACAATATTTGTGTATTTTTATGATATACGCCTTGCATGGGAGCTGAAAGCGGCTTTCATTCAGCCCGCTTGCACCAGGTGATCTGAGGAAAAGCGATTAGCCAATCAGATTGCGAATTTCGAGCTCAATCATGGATAAACAGAGGGAAATCAAAACAAAACCAAATAGCATACAAGTAAAATAATGCTAGGAAAAGTGTCATTTAGCCGATTATTTTAGGCTAAAAATGTTTCTACTTCAAAGAATAGGTTGTCTAGATGAGACTAAGAATATATTTTCATCGGTTAGGTTAATATTCATGGTTTTTTATTAAAGAATTACCGTTGAAACGATCTCGAAGAAGCTGCCGAAAAGCTTTCTCGATTCCTTAGCTTAAATTTTATCGACACCCAGAAACGACCTCTGAGCTGAACAAATTCAGAGCACGCCCAACTCACAGATCGAATTGGAATTAAGCGTGTTAATTTTTGAGGAGGGAGGAAAACCCTCGAATAATTGATGCCAAGTCCAGTAATCTAACCCGAGAGACCCCAGAGGTAAGAGGGGATCATGGGATTGCATTACTGCTACACCACCAACAGTCGAGATCATCAGCATACTTGCAAGAGGACAATAAAGCTACGGTCACACGGGGCAACATTGTGCGCAATGTTGCAGGCAATCGATGTTGCGAGCCATGTCACACGACGCAATTTGTTGCATGCAATGTTGCTGAAGCTAAAAGTAGAAAACGATCCTACTTCAGCAACATTGCCTGCAATAATGTGCACAATGTTGCACCATGTGTCCGAACCTTAAGGCCCGGTTTAGACGTCGAATTTCACGTGCCGAATCTAATGCAAATGAATTCAAACATTAGGTTTTGCTCATTTGCATTAGATTCGGCACATGTGAAATTCGACGTCTAAACCGGGCCTAAGTATATTTGGGGTATAGAGAGATGCTAAAAGCTTACGTTAGGAATGTGACTAGTTTGTGTGCTCCAATCTCGCTTTTTATTGGCAATTAGACAATAAACATTCTGCATTCGGATATGTCCTCAAATCAAACGACAAATATTTTAAAAAATTGCACGAACCCAAAATTAAAGTCGGATTATAGCTCGTTGTCTGGGTCACATAATTATCAAAAATGAGTATAAAAATAACCTATAGGATCAAGAGAGCATAAATAAACAAGTCTTTTACAACTATACAACAACAAGAATCACAGGTCGCTTGTACTGAGTCTAATCATCAAGTTGACCTCTTTACCTTGGGCGTAATGTTTTCCCATTTCAAACCACGTGTTATTGTCTTGAGAATAAGATTCTTTGTTTGAGTTGTATCCATATTCATGTGTCTTCTCATGCGCAACCGTTAAACAAGACACGACAAGAATTGAAATGTTGTTTTTAAATTTATTAGCAAACTACGATTAGTACGATTAGTGTCAACTGACTTCCATTTTTCAATTCTGCATAAATCATATATTTTAGAATTTTTAGTTTTTAGGATCTATTGTAATTGGGGAAAACCTGTAGTAGATTCCTAGCCTCTCTATAATTTTAGAAAATTACTGAACCTCTCACTGATTCGTTAATATATTAATTTTTATCTCTGCAAACATCGTTAAGAGTTTGCTAAGTCAAAAAAATTAAATTTAAAAAAAACAAAGAAATGATACTCTAGGGAATGACACGTGATCTGAAATGGGAAAACATTACACCTAAGGTAAAGGGAAGGAGGTGTATTAAAATAAGATTTAATCATGCTATGAAAAACATTAAAAACACAGATAAACTATCTTTTGCCATTCATAAACTGCTCCGAGGTTATAAGGAAAAAACTGGATCGAGTTGGAATTGCAGTGCATTGTGGATTGTTTTTAGGGGACGAAATAGACACCATCTTGGAATTGCCCCTAAACAGTCCCACAATGCACTGCAATGCCAACTCGATCCATTTTTTTCCCTCATTCTCGGAACGGCTAATAGTAGCCGAGATTGTTCCATCTCTGGTTGTTAATTCTTATTTACACCAGCAATCATGTTTAGATTGATAACATGTCTCATGGTTGGTCGTCCATGTGGGCAATTCCAAGGATGTTCCATCTCACCCATATGATTTACAACCGTTCTCATCTGCTCACGGCTCAACGCAGTTCCCACCATTATCGACATCCGACAAGCTCGACTCGCGAACATCTTCCTCACACGAGTAGGTCTGCACATTACACCAGGAGAATCGCTCAACATAAAAAGCAATTCCTCAACATCCTCAACTCCAAACGTCCAGTTCTTACTAACAGGAACCGATACCAGTTTAGCTTTCTTCGTTGCCTCGGCGCTCTCATCAATCTCGAACTCAAAACCATTTTTACGGAAAATTTCAATATTATCAATAAGAACTGATTCACAAGATGCAGTCAAATCCAAGCTCCTTGGTAGGATTAACTTTTGTGAATTCAGAGAAGTATTTTTCTGTTGATACTCAAAATTATACTTCTCGTCCGAAGCATGTTGGTCAATAATAAACAAATCTTCGCCGAGTTTTGTTAGAATAAAACCAAGATTAAACTGCCCCAGAATCTCCATCCTTGCGAATGATTCTTTGGTGATGTTTTTAGTAAGTTCTTCTTCGGCTGCTGTGTTGTTTTCTGGGGAGATTTTCGCTCGAAAAATACGTGCTGACGTTTCTAGGTTTTGTTGAATCTTTCTCGAGCTTCTTGCATCTTTAAGTTTTTCAATGTCAAAGTCAATATGCAATGTTTTTCGTTTTTTAATGATCTCTTCAAGGTTTCGTTTCTTTGTGTGAATACCTTGCTCTAATGTGGCTCTTCCTTGTGATTCAGAATTGTCTTGAATACTACATTCACCATTTGCCAGACTTTTCTTCATTGGTTCTAGAGATAGATCAATGACCTGAAGTTCGGAAACTTCTTCTTGACCTTCTTCACAATTCTCCTTTGCACGCTCGTTTACCTCAAGATTATTATTTTCTTTTTCTTCTTTGGTTGTCTGAACTTCATCATCAAGTACCACAACTACTGTTGAACTATTATTTGCAGTATATTCAGGCGATTCTTGCCTCTTTTCACAGACAAAATCGGCACAAGATTCTCCAGATATTTCATCCTTACTTTTCAGTTCTAAGTTATTCAATTCCTCACAGTTTGATATCCTCGTTTCTTGAGAAAAATTCGTGAGTTTTACTTGCTTCGGTTTTCTGTCTGCCTCTGAGTCGCTTGCTATGGAAGAAAAGGGCCTTTTGAAGCTTTTTAGCGAAGAAAATACTTGGATAGACAGACTTCGAGCATTTGACACTTGGGATTCATTCTTCTCTCCGTTTTCTGTAGTTTGCTTATCTTTTTTGATAAATGACAAGTTTAGTTGACTCAGAGGTTTTTGGTTTACTTCATAACTTGACGTTCCAGTGTCAAACATGCTCTTTAAAGAGGACTTTATTATGGCTAACAACAGTTTTTCTTCTTGCATGAAAACTTGTCGCTTGTCTGGAGTGACGTTGACATCCACGGCATCTGAGAAAAAAGAAAATAAAAAAATATGAATTGAATGAGGGCTTAAATTAGAGTGAACTTTGTATCAATGGGAAAAGATACGGTAAGTTCTACACGTTGTAATTGGGTGGATGAATTACTGAAAGAGAATGGGAATCCATTTCAATTTTACGGCATGTCTTACCGTATACGTGCTGTAAGTCAGTATCATATATGTTTCACGAAGCAGTAGGCTCAGATGGATGAAACTGCCGATATCATTTGAAAACTATATCAACCTTTATCAAAACTTCGGTAGTTTCATCCATCTGAGCCTACTGCTTTGGCAGATAAAACAGCATTGGTCTTGATAACTTACGACATCATGCTCAACCTAATTCAATAATAGTCCCCTTCACAATTAATAATAATAATAATAATAATAATAATAATAATGATAATAATAATATTAATAATAAGACTTTATTTATAACGAGGGTAAAAACAATAAACAGTTACAATAACTGATAAACTTGTGGCCCTCAAAGCTAAATATATATTATATATATAAAGTTACAAGATAATCTACTTCTAAAAAAATAAAGTTAGAAATTATATATTATGCATTATACTTTAAGGGGAAAAACTATAATAAAATAAATACGGCCTAAAAACTATAAAAACTAGTAATAATAATCAGGAGAACTCTAGACAATTCCCTGCGCCATCGTGAAAGGTAGCCATGCCTTTGCATCGAAGGGAGACATGAGGTGACCTTGCAATGATAAAGACGAGTGAATAATTGTCCAAGGTGTTAAAAAAGGTCTCTATCATTGCAAGGTCACCTCAGGTCTCATTTCAATGAAAAGGCAGGGCTAACTTTCAAGATGGCGCAGGGAACTGTGAAGGGGACTATTGTTTATTGGCATTTTACCTCGTTGAAGTGAGATATCCAGCATAACAAATGGGTACTGATGTCGATTAAACATGTGATACACCTCATTGACAACACGCGCCACTTTGACTAGGTCACAAGGTCGCTTGTTGATGTAAAAGAACTGTCTGTCAGCAGTGCTTCGACCCAGTCCATGGTCCGCCTTAGAAATGAACCCAGTTACTTGGTACAAAGTAGACTGACTGTTTTGGATGTTAAACTCATTGCACTCTTCTTCTGATGGCTTTGTCTGCTTGAATGGGATCAATGACTGAACCTGTGTAAAAAAATGAAAGACTTTTATGTATAAGACTAAAAAGGGGGTCTGAACTGAGGTTTAAGAACTTAGTAAACATTAGCAAAAGTTGGGGGGAAATAGTCCCTCTGCTTTCATGCTCAACTATCCTATTTTTTTAATAAAAAATGATTATTAGATTACATTTATTAATTTACAATATAAAACTATCTATCCATAACCTATTAGATAAAAAAAAACACTATATATGACAAATATATTATGTAGAAATTACTTATTTATCTCTGAAAAGGCCTGAAAAGATATGTATGAAAGAAATTAATAGCTCAAAACACAAATCTAGCTTCTCAGTTTCCCACAATATAAAACTATTTATCCGTAACCTATTAGATAATTTTTTACCAAAACTAAGTTTAAGAAGAAAAGAAAAAAATATTGTAATATAAAAAAAAATAATTATGCTTAAAATGGAAGTCAAGAGAAAGAGAATCTAAATAATGCCTGCTCAACTATCCAATTCTTTTTCTGAACTCAGTGTTATACTGTATCCAGAGATTTCATTGATATTTCCATTAGGCAGATGGTCTACTTAATAATTTATAGGTGGCTGTATCAATGAAGGGGCCATACAATAGTATATACAGTACATGTAGGTGGCTCAGATATAGAAAATAGACATCGGATTTTGCCAGTTGCCGGCTTCTAATGAAATCACTGCATTGTGAGTAGAGTTGTTTTGGGGTATCCTGCACATCCAGGGTTCTCTAGTTTTCCTTGCTCAAAAATAATCAACTTTCTAAACTGAAATTCATTGTATGAAAAGCCAGTCTGTGGAGATGCCATCTTACTCATTTTCTTATTTTTTTCTCTTTTATTTAGACACATATACTGTATTCTCTAGTTTGCCCCAAGAACAAAAACTCATTGAGGGTACTTACCAGGAGGGGGCTCAATTATTTACTTATTTATTCGTAATTTTGTTTTTTAATTTAATTTAATTTAGTTATTTATTCAATTACAAACCTGTTTTGCCCCAAATACACAAGTAATGTTATCCCTGATCTGGTCTCCACCAGTGGTTGATACAATTGTCATCTTCTTGCCCTTTCCAATAAGATTAGTACAGTTTATCCTCACACTGCTACTGATCAGGCAATAACCATTCAACACATGAACAAGCTTGACAAACTCTTTCTTTATATTGCGCTGAAATTCCTTATGGCGAACTGGTAGAGTTGAGAATAAGTTGGTCAAAGTAACTGTTGTTCCTATTTGTCTTGCACAAGGTGTTTTTGAGAGTATTCTGCCATTGTGGTCATACTCTATTTTGGTGCCTGCCATCTGGGACTCGTGTTTTGTTGTGACACTCAGATTGCTGGACAAAAAGATTACTTTCAGTAACAGACAGGTTATGAATAAAATAAACACAGTAGAACTTCTATTACTGACAGCACTTTTCATATTTCTTCTGGGACCTACCAACTCCAGACGTCTGCTGTTTTCCCTTTCCATCAATCAAATTTACGACTGGCTAAGTTCATTACGATAGTGAGTGATAAACAAATTCCCATGTGAAAATAGCTGTCTAAGCACATGAATTCGCTTACAGCTTGATCAGAATGAACTCAGCCCATTGTAAGTTTGATTGATGGAAGCAAGAAATGCCAGAAGTCTGGAGTCAGTTAGGTCAAAGAAATATGAAAAACACTGTAAGGGGCCAACCTCAGGGAATCTTGAGGCAGCCACTAAATAGAGGTTGGCTGCTTAATAGAGGTTCTACTGTTTATTCATTTATGCATATCAGGGTTTTTGAAATATTTTTCAGACAATATTTCAGTGGTTGCCAAGTATCTAAGGTGCAAAATCTCAGTTTTAAAGTTAATTGTCAAGTGAAAAATGCACACTTTCAACAAATATACAAACACTTTGAAATTCAACAGATCTTCAGTGGTGAATATTCTACACAAAACAATGATAACCCTGACCAAAAGATTGATTCATAACTAGAATAGTAAGAAAATAGCTTTAATTAACATGTGATTTGATGGAATAGGGATGGAAATTTCATTTGTAATGTAGGTCAGCAAATGGAACCTTCCTTCCTTAACTTCCCACCCCTCCCCCATAGACAAAATTTTCCAGGTTTACCTCAAAGCACAAAGCGAGCTCAAAGCTTCTCCTCTAAAACCAAACGTTTCTACTGCAGATAAATCAGAAAAGTCTCTGATCTTCGATGTGTGGTGCTTTAGCGTCAAAGCTTCAAAATTGTGTGGCTCGACCCCATGGCCATCGTCCGAGACCTCAACCAAATCCGCGCCATTTTCTTTGAGCTTGATTTCAACACTCCTAGCCCCCGCATCTAAGCTGTTCTCTAACAACTCCTTCATTGCCGTAGCGAGATTCAGTACAACTTGTCCTGAGCATATTTGATGGACTGTTCTTCGATCTATTGGTAAAACAGAAGGGGCATCTTTACGCACTTCGTCTCCGTCGTCCATGTTTGTCAATTAGATCTCCGGATCCTTTCGTAAAGAAATCGGAATTCTTCGTAAATCTATCGGTGCAGCATCGTTGGACGCTTCACGCTTCGGTTGAACTTCGCTTGTTCATCGGTGACATCGGTGAGCATCGATGTGTAACGAATCTCCGAGATGTTCCCGAAACGTTCCGAATAGTGAACACTGCAAAGCGACGACAAACCCTCTACAAAGCTGGAAGCTCCTGTCAGCTTGTTTGCAACATGGCCGAAGCTACTGCAGAAGAAAAAGGAAAATCTATCTTTCTTGATGTAAGTATATATTCACGATTAGTCTTATTAACAAGTGTACAGTTTTGCATTTTTTATGTCCTGGTTTGTTTTTATATTGCTCGGTTAACGGCTACTATCTGTGTTTTTTTACAGGTATTTAGAAGAGCTGATAAAAATGGTAAGAGTAATAAGCTAAAGCTCTTTGTAATCTATGTTGAGTATTTTCACAGTTCATAAACACCCGAAAAAGCTTTTATAAAACCACTTCATTACACCTAGAAAACAAATGTTGAACTCAGCTAAGTCAATATTTTTCAAGAGCAAACAGAGAACGGTTTTTAACCCTTTTAAAAGCTTGAAATTACATAATAAGGCTCATAATTAGAGACAAAAAAATATTTAAGGATCTTCAAAGATTTTTATTGACCATGCACTGGTGTGTTGAATTGCAGATGATGGAGCTTTATCATGGTCAGAATTTACAGCTTTCTTCAGCGATGGAATTCTTTCCACTGAAGACCTCAAAAAGCTCTTCAGTGATATTGACACCCATAAGACAAAGTAATGGAAATAATTTCTAGATTATCAATAATGTATCAAAATTCTCAATTTATTTGTCTTTAATGGCAAGATTAATAGAGGCTTTGCACCATCACGTGATGGCAGGCATGACAAGAGAAGCACAATGACAGTCTCTCCCCCCCCCCCCCCCCCCCAGCTTGCAAAACTGAATTCTTTCTCATGTAAATCAGATTAGACCAGATTCAATTGTTCCTGCCTCCTGTCATGGCTGCCATCACCTGATGGTGCAAAGCCTCTATTATATTCACTACATTCCATACATTGAATCACTGGTCAAACACAAAGCATTCAGTCAAGGCTGCAAGGTTCAAATTTGAAAAATCCTTTGAAACTACCTTGCAGCCTCAATTGAATGCTTTGTGTGTGACCAGTGAACCTATGACAGTATGGAAAGTTGTGAATAAGGGTTGCTCAGAGCATCAGACTTAGTATCATCTCACACAAGCAGGCAAGATAAGATAGATAACATGTAGAGTAATTTGATAAATCATTATTATTACTGATATTGAAGACTCCGATAGCTTACATACTATTAATATATTTTGTCTTCTTTTTTTTGAACAGCAACTTGGATACTTCAGAACTATGTGGTATGGATAAAGTTTGATTGTTGCTTCTTTACTTCTTTTATTCATTCATTCATCCATCCATCCATCCGTCTGTCCATCCATCCATCCATCCATCCATCCATCCATCCATCCATCCATCCATCCATCCATCCATCCATCCATCCATCCGTATTAAAATATATTACATGTGTTAAATTATAAAAATAATGGATTTCTTTCTTTCTATTATAGAATTCTTCCTGAAGGAAGCGGGGCCATTTTCTCAAGTGTTTTCAGGTCTTGAAGACATGAACACAGCTGTCAGTAATGCTCTTATGAAGTCTTTTAAGGTATATGATGTAAATTCAACCAATTGAATGATAATTGTTTATCGGTAATTAAAAAAGAGAAAATATATAGCAAAACATTTTGGAAGTGGTAATAAAATGATGGCAACATGTTCATGAATACAAATAACATATTACATTGAAGATTAAATTAAATGATTCTCTTTTCTCCAGGATTATTCAACACAGACTTTCATCAACAAATTCATTACAAGATTTTTTCTCAAAGAGGTAATTTAAATATCTCAACAATTTTCTCCTTCGATTCATTTACATCCTGTACAGTAAACGTAGTTTACTAAAGGGATTAATAAATACTGTATAATTTTTTACTCAATAAACTGCCACGGCGCTCTTCAAAATTCATAGTGCTTAAGTTGTAGCACTTACTCGGGGCTCGGGGGCAGCACGCTTATTTGAGGGCAGCTAGCACTCTGATATTTTACTCAAATTTGCGGCGCTTAATCGAGGAAAGGGGCAGTGCTTAAACGAGTATATACAGTAGTATGTATGTTAGTTACAGCACTTTTTATATCTCTGCAACCTAACCAATTCCATAAATGTGGCATTTTGGCTTGTGTCAATCAAATTTACAATGGGTTGAGTTCATTTTAATTGAGTGATAATGAAATTCCTGTGCCTAGACTGCAGTGAGCTTTCACACAGGAATTTCTTCATCACTTGCAATCATAGGCCATTAATTTACATCAAACAGTTGCGTGCTGATATATCTCTGATAACGAAACAATACAGCCAAATTTTAAGGCCCCTTGGGAAAGGCTCTGCTGGATGGCAAACAAACTTTAAATTACTTCACATCTTGAAATCCAAAGTACTGTATCTGGATATGGGGTAAAAAGTATTTTGCGAAAGTACATCTTTGATACATATGACATTAGTAATGTTCTTTCAATAAAGGAGGTCCCAATAGGTTTGCCATCCTGTAACAGTCAAAAGTTTATGTCCTTCAAACTGCTTATTGGAATGAATTCTGTCCATCATGAATTTGATTGACAGAAGCCATGATTTTAGCACATTGTTAATTGTACAGTAGTTCAATGTTGGTTTTTCCTTTCAGATTCTTGGTCAGGTTGTCTCTATACAACACCATATTGATGTTGCAGTAGATAAGCTAGATGAAGTAGAGAATGAAAACAGGTAGCATATCATATTTGATATATAGTCCTTTAAATGTTGTCGAAAAAATTGGTGGGCTGCACAACATTTTTTGTTTTTGATTTTTTAACTCCTACCTCTTATTTGTTGCTGTTTGTGAATAAGATGAAACACTAATCACCTATGCTTTTTACTGAATTCTCAATATTAACTGAACTCAGACACTTCAACAACTTGTTGTGAAATTGTTTTTTTGCTGCCATCAATCAAAACTAATCAGTTAGTACCTTTTATATTTATGACATGACTGGCGGCAATGAAAAGCTAAATTTAAATGGTAATTTGCAACTACTGAGTTGGCAGAATATTGAGAATGGCAGTAAATATTGATCATGAAACATACGATACTTCTTTCAGGCCTACTGTTGTGCAAGCAGAAGTTCCAAACTTCAGTACAACTGGAGGACGGATGAAAAGAAAAGCGAGAAATTTTTCTCAGCAAACAAGTGTTGATGGTGGGTTATAACACTCGCTAATTTCCTGTCGCTACTTGTAGTAAAAAGTTAGGAAAGGTTGTTTATTAAGTGTATTTGTTTTGCCACAGCGAGTGCTGTAAAAACTATCCTCTCTCAGGAGGTGAATAGACTAGCAGACCTGATCACCAAACTTGAAACCAAGGTATGTACGAAACCTTTTATGTACTGTTTACACTTATTCTCATGCAATGCAACACCACGTGCCGAATCGTCGTGGCAACGAAGTAGGTTTGGTGGACATTAATTAAGGTAATTCCCTTGTTTTGCACTGTGCATTTTTTTGGCACATAAGACTAAAAGCACAGCACTTAAACAGCTTAGCCATTTTACTAGCATATTCTTGGTAAGAATTGTATTAAGAACTAGATTTCACTTTTTTCAAATTTTTTGAGTCGAAAAATTGCGATTTTTGTAAAACTCGCCCCAGACTCGGAAAAGTGCCAATTTTCGACCATTTTTCAATGTTTTTTCGAATTAAATCGAAAATGAGAATTGGCATAATTTCTTTTGACAGAATTACCTTAAGGCATTTCCATGACATGCCATAGGCACATGCCATTGGAAACTTTGTGTTTTCTGATGATTCCATGGAAACACTTTGAATGATGTCCACCAAAACCCTCTTGTAGCGACGGCAAATAGTACCCTTCACAGTTCCCTGCACTGATCTGGAAAAGTAGCCATGGCTTTGCATCGAAACAAGACATGCGGTGATCTTGCAATGATAGAGACATGTGAATAATCCAGTGTGTTAAAAAAGTTCTCTGTCATCCCAAATTATCAAATTTTGGAAAACATTCAATCTTGTCCCAGAGCTTGCATTTCCCTTCATTTCTTGGTTCTGACCAGGAAAAATGCAGGCTCTTGTGATAAGCTTGGGGAAACATTCTGAAATGTGCAGGTGTGCTCTTGTCAGAATGTTTGCCTAAATGCTATTTCATCAAGCATGCACAGTAAGAACAACATGACTTTGGTGTGGATAGTTGTCGCTAATGAAAACAATGCTTCAGAGTAAGGAATCTAACCTGCACATGATCTGCTGGTTATATGTTCCAAATATGTTTAACAGGCCAAGTTCAATGTTGTGGAAGAGGAAGAAGTAGATGTCACAGATGATAACATGGTACAGTACGGACTAAAAACCTAGTCTTTGCCAGATATTATCAAAGTACAGTTCTCTACCCCACCCCGCCCCACACCCCTAACCAATGGGGCATTGAATTGGTTTTAGTACATCATACCCCTCCGTACTCCCTTACCCCCTCTCCCTCTGGGGTTGAGGACCTAAGGAAACCATGGAGATGGGGTCAAAAATAACTGGAACTCCTGGAATGTGGTCAGGGATTGAGCTTGGATTCTGTTTTGTTATATTATAATTTCTTGTAAGATGCGAGCGTCCTAAAGTTTCTTATTCCCGTATTAATTATGATGAACCTTATATACCATATAAAGTATGATGAATAAGAGATAATTGTACCCAAGCTAGACCACAATGCACCTTGTTCACTAGCTCAAACATTGTCTAATACTGTTCTATCCAGGTAGTTATTGTCTCAAGGAAGTTCAAGGTGTCTGAGAAATGCTTGTCCAAGTTTCGCGCCAACACGAAAGCGTATATTGGTGCATCAAGCCTTCAAGAGGGCTGTCTGCAGTAAGTAATAATAATAATAATAATATTAATCATAATATTAATCATAATGATAATAATAATAATGATATTAATCATAATAATATTAATCATAATGATAATAACAATAATGATATTAATCATAATAATAATATTAATCATCAATAATATTAATCATAATCATAATAATCATAATCATAATAATAATAATCATAATAATCATAATCATAATAATAATAATCATAATAATCATAATCATAATAATCATAATCAACTTTATTTCATGAGGGTAACACTTGACAGTAGAATTAACTGATAAACTCGTGGTCCTCATAGTCGATAGTCATTCTTGAATTAGTACACACCTGTTTCAAAAAACATTGTTGGTCAGGAATCCGAAATTTGAAATCTGGGACCAAAATAAATTGTGGGCAGTGAGCTTTGAATTTAAATATGAAGGAAAGGGATAATTGTTTTGTCTTTTAATTAGTAGTTCGCAACAAGTTCATATCTAAATATGCCACCACCTTCAAGCAATTATTTTGATCACTCAGACTTCAGATTTCAGATCTCTGACCGACAACGTTTTTTGAAATAAACCCATTTCACACAACGTCAAAGCAGCTCTATTTGGAGGACAAAACAAAAGAATTTTAATCTCCTGAGAATTCGAAAACTATTGTTTTGCCCTCCAAATTGAGCTACATTCCTTAGTGCTGCACGGGGTCTTGTGCAAAAGGAGTGTCTTGTGCAAAATATGTCTTGGGATTTGGGATTTGTTTATGAATTGTTTTTATCCCCTAAGCATCCCTCTCTTTTGTTTCTTTTCTTAGTCTATGTATTCGAACATTCACTGGTACCAACAGTTTCATCTTGTACGAGATCTGGGAAAGTATCGACGACCTGAACAGGTAAAATATTATAACCATTTATTAGTCCCCTTCACAGTTCTCTGCGTCATCTTGAAAAGTAGCCATGCCTTTACATCGAAGTGAGACATGAGGTGACCTTGCAATGATAGAGACCTTTTTTAACACCTTGGACAATTTTATACATGCCTCTATCATTGCAAGTTCATCTCATGTCTCACTTCGATGCAAAGGCATGACTACCTTACAAGATGGTGCAGGAAACTGTGAAGGCGGTTCGACAACCGTAAAGATAGGTGTCGCCCCGATAGATTATACTACCGTGCTTGCTAAAAGAAAGAAAGGTCTTGACATCTTTGTTTCTGTGGGCAGACATTTTGCCAGTGAGACGTCCAAGTCGTTCATGCACAGCAATATTGAGAACCTTCAACAGCCAGAGGAGTACAACAAGATGACTGTACCAGGTATCATAGTTACTATACATCTTGACTATAATCATGCCCTTGCTCTTGCACTAAACCTTACCTTAGGCTTTGGCCTTCCCCTTACTGGGCTTCCTCATGCACTCGCATTTACCTTACTTTTCCATTACCTTGCCTGTCTTTTTTTTTTTTTTTTTTGTCTTGGTACTTTACCTTGCCTTTGACCTTGACCTTGCCTCTGCCGTTGACACTTTTTTTTGCCTTGCACTTAGTAACCCTCCCCTTGCCTTTGACCTTGGGCCACGTCCACACTAATACGTTTTCAAAACGCTCCGTTTTCGTTTCACCGAAAACGCATCGAAACGTTCGTGTCAACACTAGCACTTTAACCCGTCTAAAACGATCAAAAACAAATATATGATCGAAAATGATGAAATATCATCTGCGCATGCGAAAAACGAGATATGGGAAAGTATAAATGTGAATAACGCGGTCAGCTTTTTCACATTCAAACGTCTCCACTCTGGACATGTATGCGTTTTCGATCATTTTATTGTGGACGCAAGACCAAAACGCATCGAAAAGTATGCTTTTTCAAACGATAACGCATTTGTGTGAATGGGGCCTAAAAATCTTACCTTTTCATGGCCGCCTGCCCTTGACCTTTACTACCCCTCCTTTGCTTTTTAACTTGACTTTTTCTTTCAATTTGTCCTTCCTTTGTATTCCTTGTTTTTTTCTCCCGTCTTTCCTTCTCTTGTCTAAGACATCCCTTTTGTATTTATATCAAATATTCTTTTCTTTTCAGCTTCGTGGTGGAGTGGAGTTAGCAACTGATGCCATTCCCCTCCTTTGTATCCAAACAATCAATCCGTACTTAATTTACAATGTGAGTGAGTGACCAACTCAGTGTCCTATACGCAATACCTGAGTTGTCGGGGTTGCGTAATGAGGCTGTACAACCTGGTTTCCACATGTGCTTTTACCAATTTTATTCATATTTCATTCGTTCTCAATAGCACGCGTGAATTCGTCGTCGCGACGAAGTAGGTTTTGGTAGACGTCAATCAAGGCGTTTCCATGACATTGCATAGCAACGTGCGCTTGAAACTTTGTGTTTTCCGATGATTCCATGGAACACTTCGAGTGACGTCCACCAAAACCGCTCTATTTTGACGCGACGGCAAATAGTCCCCTTCACAATTCCCTGCGCCATCTTGAAAGGTAGCCGTGCCTTTGCATCAACTGCAATGATAGAGGCCTTTTTTAACGCTTCGATGCAAGGCCCGGCTACCTTTCAAGATGGCGCAGGGAAATGTGAAGGGGACTATTGTACGATTCTGCTCGTGCTTTGAGAGCGGCTTTGATAAAAAACAGGGGTGTTTTAAAACACGAGGATAGGATAGGACTAGGATTTCCTCAGCGTAAAGACACTCAGGGACGTAGCCAGGATTTTTCCTTAGGGGGGTCCAAAACCCGTTTTCAGAACATCAACCAAAAAACCGGCAAACACGATGGAGGAGGGGACACTTATACCAAATAAGGGCAGAAAAAACGTGGTCAAGTTGGCTTTACAGTGCATTGTGGGACTGTTTTAGGGGAAGGAATAGACGCCATCTTGGAAATATGTCCTCATAAACAGTCCCACAATGCACTGTAAAGTCAACTCGAATCCAGTTTTTCCCGCAACCTCGGAACGACTAATACCAAATAAGGCAGAAAAAACTGGGAAAACAAATAGAAACGCGTATAATGAAAAGGCTACAAAAAGCAAGAAAGCGTAGGTTTTATACAGCACGTTAAAAACACGAAAAAGCTACATTGGAACCGGTCTTAAGCACGAGATCTCACTCATATAAACAATTCTTTTATTTCCATGCACAATTTTTATGTATGAATATAACCAAATTTTAAGAATTCCAAGGCTCTTTATTTCACAGACTCGAAGTTACAACAATTGCCTACGCCTCGCTCTCGCGTTCTACAGCTCTACTATCACAAGTGTCTCAACCTAGACACAGGTAGCCCAACTGTCATTTTTCTTTCAACATAACACTTCCCCTTTGCCCCTTGATCAGGACATCTGGCAAGACTGTAATTGCTGGGTTTCAATCAGCTTATAAAAGCCTTTGAACTCATTTTCTGCTCCAAATGGTGGTCGAACACGATGTCGAACACAATGTCGAACACGATGTCGAACACTATACCAAGCGATAGGTCAAAGCGGGACGAAAAGAAATTATGGGCATAAAAAATGACGACTAAACACGAATAATCGAGGTCTTTTAAATGTTTTCGTCCACTACGAACTACATTAAATATTTCAAAAATAACCTCCACGTTCTTGATAATAATAATTAGAAGCAGCACAAGTCATTCCAGCTATTCTTGGATCTTGGAGTGACCTATCTTCTATCGCCTTTGGCTTCGACAATCTTTTTTTGGAATCCCTCCAGTGTTTCTTTTCCTGTTCAGTTAAGCTACGGACACACGATGCAACATTACGCGCAATTTTGCAGGCAATCGATGTTGCGAGCCATGCCACACGACGCAATTTGTTGCACGCAATGTTGCTGAAGTAGAGAACGATCATAATTCAGCAGCATCGCCTGCAATATTGCGCGCAATGTTCCACCGTGCGCATGTCCGCGCCTTTACGAAGTTTTAAATCTTCCGGCGAACTAAATATAATGGTACAAAATTCGAAACATTCCGTTAACAAGAAGTACTAATGACTAATTTGCTAATTATCATTAAACAATTAAGAAAATTGTATAATTGGCACGCGCGCGCCTTCAATTACAAATCAATTATGAGGCTCGCTACTGTTTATGGATTTAATTGGCGAGTTTTAAACACTACTCTTGTGATGTAAATAGTACAAGAGTTTCATCGTAGTTTCCTTGCTTTGTCATGGCTTTAGCTGTTAATTTCAGGGGCGATCCCTTGCGGTGTCACGGGAGTATGTCGAGTGTTGCGCAACCGTTTCAACCTCAGTATCCTGGCTATTTTTGGCGGCGTCCACTGGTCAGACAGAACATCCAAAGAAGAAGTTATCCAATTGGCTATTGTGGAACGTTAGGGAATTTTCCGTATGTTGTTTGTGGGGTTGATAATGATGAGCACAAGTTAAATGCTGCTGTTGATAAAAGTTGCGGCGAAGATGAAAACGATGAAAAAGAGACGGTAAGAAAAAGGGACCATAACCTAGAAAATATTGCCATTGCTTTGGTTAGACTAAACAAACTTAGTTCATATGAATTCTTCAAATGTCATTTACAAAATCTTTCGTAAATGATGGGTAAAAGCAGTGTAATAACGAAAAAAGGTCTTAAATGACGTTTTGGACGTCTTTCGTCGGAGTAAAGAGTGGTCAAAGTCAGTTAAGTATTTCGACTTTTTATTACACGGTATTTATTTTATTCCCATCATTTGTGCTTCATCCATCGACGCAAATGAAATGATTTTACTCCGTAGTTCGTTTTATATCACTTTCAATAGATTTTTTTAGCTTGGGCTTAATGTTTTCCTATTTCAGACCACGTGTCATTCCCTAGAGTATCATTTCTTAGTTTAACGGTTGCGCATAAGAAGACACATGAATATTGATACAACTCGAACAAAGAATGTTATTCTCAAGAGAATGACACGTATAGTAGATCGAGCGCTTTAGCATTGCAAGAGAAGAAATGATATTTTTCTATACAAATATACAATAAATTGGACGTTATGCTTTTGTGGCCGCAATTCAATTACTGGGACGTACAGACATATGACAAATTTATGACAAACTTCAAAAAAAGAAGTTTTGTCATTTTGTAAAATCCATACTTGCCAAGCAAGTTTGAAAATCCAAATTTGCATATTCTTACAATAGTTTTCGTATAAGCCCAGACAGCACGTGAAATACGCTTTAGCATATTAAGCACTACTTAACTCTAATTCTTTTGTTTTCTATTGTGTTCATCTAACTTATTACACTCTAATTAGTACAATTTCAAAATCACTTCGCTAATGAAAACCACTCTAAAATACGAAGTTTTCGACTAATTTGCATATAGACTAGGAGCATGCGCAGACGTATCTCTCTGTCAAGATACATAATGTTTTTCTTCCCTAACATTTAAGCAAGTCAATCAAGAAAACACTCCAGGAGAAGACCTCCCAACTATCACAAGTCGTACGGACATGTTATCAGAATCCGCTGGACCGCGAGCAGAGATCTGGCAACAATCCGCGTGTGCCTGGGACCGACAACAACCTCGTTATAATCAATTCCGTGCCTACGAAACACAAAGAAAGACTCAAAAACCTCACGAGTAAGTTGACTTAAAGTCATTGATAAAAATAATTCCTGCGAAAAAATCGGGTTTATAGACTGCGTTACTTAGCGGTCAGCGGTTATTTTAGTTGGTTGTTTTTATTGCAATAACTGCTGACCACAAATCAATGCAGGCTATTTGTTCAGTTTTGTTATACCCTAAACAACCTTTGGGCTGAACAAAGTAGGAGACGACTCACAGATCGAACCATGAAAGAACCTCTGGAGTGTTCTAAGTCAGGGCATGGCTAACTCACAGATTGAAATGGAATTTAGCGTTGGGGTTTTCGGAGGAAGGAAAACCGGAAAGCCTGGAGAAAAGCCTTCGAATCAAGGGAGAGAGAGACCTAACAAACTCTTCTCACATGTGATGCTGAGTCCGAATCGAACCCGAGACCCTAGAGAATAAGTAAGGGATGTCCATGCATTAACGAGATTATGTCGTTATCTTTCTTACAGCGGTGAACAAAAAGAAAAAGAAAAAATCGACGCCACCATCGCAAATTATCTTCAGTGGACTTGCTTCAAAGATCCAATTACAGGACGAGAAGTTCGATTGTGAGTACTGACGTAATATGCATATGAAGTATAAGGTGCTATCGTGATATATTTTATGTGCAACAATGCCCCACGAGCTAGTTATCTCATGGTTGCATGTGCCATCCATCTTGGCGGCCATATCTATTGTCCATTTTTACAGGTCACAGTTGAATAAAGAAAATAGAAGGGGAAAATGGACGAAAACGTGAAGGGAGGGATGAACGGATGGATGGAAAGAAGGAAGGGAGGGGTGGATGGATGGATGGATGGATGGAAGGAAGGGAGGGAGGGAGGGATAAAAGGATGAAGGGAAGGAATGAGGGAGGGAAGAGAACAAAAGAAAGACCTCCCTCCACAAAAATCAACTTCTAAATTCCAATTCGATCTTTGGGCTCGCTGTGACACAACAGCCGAAACTTCATAGATTTAGATTTTCTATAAGACATCAACACATTTACCAATTTCACTGTTAGAGAATGCGAGTATGGTTCACATACTGAAATATTTAGTCAAACACAAGAGTACTTTGTCCTGTCGTCCATCTGTGACCATCGCTGTAATCATTTCTATTGAATCACCAGCACCAAACCCATGGTCGGCTATGGTGGATTTGTACCTCGCTATCCAGTCTTACCCAAGCCCCAGGAACGCTGCTCGAATCCCGGTCTGATAAGTATTTCAAGAACAACATACAAGTAAGCTTAGTATATAAGTGTACAATAGCTTCTGTATGACCTTCATTTTCAACGCCCCGTTTTACATTTCCGTGACCTAACCGACTCCAGACGTCTGGGTTCCTTCAATCAAACACAAGGTCCAGAAATACGAGCAGCAAAATCGTGCAACTCGTCGCGCAACAAGTTGCAGCGCTGATGTGGCTCGTGTTAATTGCCACCCCATACAACAACAAAATTTGTTGTGCGACATTGTTGCAGATGCAGAAGCTCTTTCTTATCTCTGTGACAAAGTAAATTGTTGCGTTTCAACAAGCCTTTGGAATATCAGAGCTCACAAAATAGACCCCCTTGCAGCAATTTGGAATCTGGAGGACAAAACAATAGGTTCGAAAATTCTCAGGAGATTGAAATTCCTTTTTTTTTTTTTTGTCCTCCAAATTGAGCTGCTTTGACATCACGTGCAAGGGGTCTATATAGACTTTCGCAAAGTCCGCCGCCCACTGAGTATCTCTACTGGCGCGCGATTCGCGATTTCGTTGCTCGCTAATTCTCGCTTCGCTCGAATCAAAAAAATCCCCGGGAAACAAGAGAGGTCGACTTGGGGCAAGTCTAGGGTCTATATTGAGGATCGCAGTATTTAATTTGTCACCAAGAATATTTTCCAAAGTCCGATTTCTCTCCAACATATAGGTTGTACCCATCGTACGAATATAGAAAACAAGAGTTCGCTCACAAGGGTCCATTATCCAGTACAGTAACGACAACCCCGCCATTCAACCCTTATAACAAAGTAGAGAAACTGAGCCTCGATGGCAAGAAACTGCTGTGGAAGAGACAAAATCATATCATCAAGCTTGCTAAGATGAAGAAGATTTATAAATAGTGTAGCTATTATTCTATATATTCAGTAGCTTGAGAAACTTTAATTTAGACTTAAACTTTAAAGGGGCACTTGGATGAAAATCGATGAAAATTGGAAATGCCTTGAAACTTGGTTAAACTAATCTATATGGCCCCAATAGTAGCCAAGCAACATATTTTCTTCACAGTCAAAATTTGCGGATAAAAATTATATATTTTTTTCAGCATCTAAATTGTGAGTAAATGACGTCATTTACTCGACCCTATTGTTCTTTTAGTTTTTAAACCAAAATTTCTCAACTGCGAGTGACTCCCAGGCTAAAATTTTTGCCAATCTGGTTTTCATAATCATGATTGAGTCATATTATTCTTAAATACTCGAACTATTCGGACTTTCAAAATATGGGCCGTTTTCATCCAAGTGCCCCTTTAACTTTAATTTTTTAATTTAGCTTGAGAAGTTTAATTTAGTTGGGAGTTGACTGCAATGAATTTGTAGAAAGGGAACCTTTAAACAAGAAATTTTGTTATTATTTGTTAAGAATAGTGGTGAAAAAATGCCATTTTTCAGCAAGGTTTGAAAGTGAAATTTGTCAATTTGCACATTTTTACAGTAGCACGAAAACGTTTTGGACTAATTTGCGTTCAGATTACGAGCATGTCCAGACGGTTTGGGTACGAAAATGGTCAGATGTAAGCGGTTTTAGTTACTTTTGCTCGATTACACGCCGACTTTTGTGAATATTAGACTGAAAATTCATGGTTCCGACTCCTCCTCAATAGTTAGTAAGCGGTCGAAATTTATCTACCCATAATCCTTGCTGATCTCAGATTTGTAGCTTTTCAGGTGAGGATTAACTTTAGTTTATTGAAATACGTATATACAAGTTCTAGCCGTCATATTTTCACCGTCTCATCAAAGAATCCGCGGATTTATATCTACAAGCGACTTAACAATTTTAATTTTTTTTAAAGGATTAAACATTATATACTCAGTGGTTTGCCAAAATTTAGTATAAAAAACTTTAGGACCCAGAGTAGATCTGTGTGGCACGACGCGAGTACATTATCATTCTCAAAGGAAACGATGTAAGGGTCGGGCAAATTGAGCCCTTATCAACAATCACTCACATTTTATTTAAAGAGTCATGGACATTATAATACTGTTTTGCCCAAATTTAGTATAAAAACATTAGGACCCAGAGTAGATCTGTGTGGCACAACGTAAGTACATTGTCATTCTCAAAGGAAACGATGCAAGGGTCTACAAACTGAGTCCTTATCAACAATAGGTCGGATTTTATTAAAAGAATCATGAGCATTATAGTAGCGTTTTGCCCAAATTAATTTAGTGTAAAACCATTAGGACCCAGAGTAGATCTGTGTGGCACGACGTAAGTACATTGTCATTCTCAAAGGAAATGATCAGTAACATTTTAGCTCTTTCAATTTAGAAGACAAAGCAATAAAGTATCCCTTTTTTAACCTCCTCGAAGAGCTGCTATTCTTTGAATAAACCGGTTAGGTAAATATTCAATATCAAAAGAGTAATTCGTTTGGAAGAATTCAAAACACATCGTCACAAGCGACAATTTTCACCTTGCTTGGAAATGATCCCTCGTCAACTCTTCCTTCGGAGTACGGTAAGTTCTGAAACAAGTACTGAACGCTTTTTAAAATAATTCTTATTCCAGATATATTTGTCTTTGCCCGTAATCAATTCAATTTCAAAAAACGTTAGAAGATTATGATAAAACCAGGGAGGTGGTTACTTCCCTAGGTAACGAATGAAATTATGTTTCCCCAAACTCCGGATTTCCATCAACTCGATTTAGGCGGTTAAATTCCAGTTTTATCTGGTGAACTGGAATCTACGCCCCCCTTAATTCCCGATCGACTTCGGGGTTCTTTAATTGGTGGCGAACTAAATATCGAACCCTGAAACAACCCGCGCTGGGCTGATCTAAGTCAGGGCATGGCTAACTCACAGATAGAACCCTGAAACAGCCCGCGCTGGGCTGATCTAAGTCAGGGCATGGCTAACTCACAGATAGAACCCTGAAACAACCTCTGGGCTGATCTAAGTCAGGGCATGGCTAACTCACAGATAGAACCCTGAAACAACCTCTGGGCTGATCTAAGTCAGGGCACGGCTAACTCACAGATCGAACCCTAAAACAACCTCTTGGCTGATCTAAGTCAGGGCACGGCTAACTCACAGATTGAACCCTGAAACAACCTCTGGGCTGATCTAAGTCAGGGCATGGCTAACTCACAGATCAAACTCCGAAACAACCTCTGGGCTGATCTAAGTCAGGGCTAGGCTAACTCACAGATCGAACCCTAAACCAACCTCTGGGTTGATATAAGTCAGGGCAACTCACAGATCAAATTGGAGTTAAGCGTGCGGGGTTTTGCAATTGCACACGGAGAAATCGGAGAACCGGGAGAAAATTCCTCGAAGCGTAGGAAAGTCCAAACAAACTTTTTCCTTCTTTGATACCGGACCGGAGTCTGGGATTCGAATCCGAGCGAGACCATAAGTAGAAGTGGAAGGCGAATGCCCTTCATCTGCAGCTAACCCAGTTTTCAATCCCAAAAAAACGTTTGTTTCAGATGCTATATCTTTATTTCATAAGTCAATGTAGTTTGACTCTCGGTTCAGCTCTACAAAGTACATCCCCTTGGCTGAACATCTGTACATCACGTGACCAGCACGGCTGTGCGTGCACGGATGACGTCATCTATCGACTGACGGCCCGCTGCAAAGTCAAGGATACGAGTGACATCAACAAGTACATAATTGATCCAACTTGCATTCATCGCCTGTGAGTATCTGCTACAAAGCCAATATCGTTCCCCTTTGGCATACTTATGGAGCTACTAGTCTTCATCATCACAAGTACTTATGTCTTTTTAACAAGAACATGAGAGCGTGCTCGAATTTTTTTGCGTCGTGCGATGTCAAAGTCAAAGTAGCTCATTGAGTCCTTCTTCCAATCGTTTCCCCCTGCGGTGTACCCCCCGCGCAAAAATCAATTAGCCATATATCAAGAATAACAGATTTAAGGCTGCGTTCACAATGTATGACAGAGGGGGGCTGGTGACATTAAGGGGGGATCTGAAAATATTTTATCATTAACATGGTTATCATTAACATTTTATCAATAACATATTTTATCATTAATTTTTATAAGAATCGATGGGGGTATGTTGGGGGAGTGATTAAATTTTTAACCTTGCCTGGGGGGTGTTACTATTTTTGGGGCTGCAAGGGGGGATCAAAAAATTTTTGTCGTTTAATTATTTCACCCCCCACCCTGTCATACATTATGAACGCAGCCTAAGAATTTCCTTGGGAATAAGATTGTTGAGTGTTAGTTAGTTTATACCTAGGGTGACACATTTTGTTAAGATTTTAATGATTGATTGATTGCATTACAATCAATCATTAAAATCAGTCACCGAGACTGAATGACCTAAATTTTCATAAGAGATTCCTGCATTGTTCGCAAGGGAATGACATATGGTAAGATGGGGAAACATTACACTCATAGATATGGTCTATAAAGTGTAGTACTCGTAAAAAAAAGGAAGCTAAAAGCCTATTTTATTTTGCATTTGATCCACTTTAACGTGCGTTCAAAATAAGGGAATAATAAGAGGACAACAGAACAATACCACGGAAATAACTATAACGATCCACTATTTTCATTACACTGATACAGCTGGAGGTATAAATTGTGATATCTTCGAGATGCATCACTCAAATCATATCAAAATAGTTCACAACACTACTTACTATTCCTGTCACTTCATGTAGAATAAATACTATCAATATTGAGTTGGGGTTTATAGGCACTTTAAAATAAATTACAATTAGCAGATTTTTCTTTATAGAAGCATCGATATCCTTCAATCACAGCCGTATCCCGGAGGGAGGGGGGGGGGGATTTTCTTCAAGCTTGGGTTTTAATAACTGAGATTTGTTTATTTCTATTTAGGGACATTTCGAAGAACAGCTTTCGAGGAATTCCTCCCAATTCCTTTATGAACTTCACTGAACTGTTTTATTTGTAAGTATTTACGAATACTGAATCCTATACCAACTTAACCGTGATTTGATCAGTGTACCAATGAAAAGGGAATCCAGTTCGGTGGAATTCAATGGACAAACATTTTGAAAATATGGAATCCGAATTTTGGAATCCGGAGTCCAAGATTTTGGAATCAGGAATCCAGATTACAAAATCCATCCATGACTTCGTATCTGGAAAAAAAACTCAATTCGCCGGTAACAAAACGAGGAGGGGACTGGAAACTAGCTTCTCAAATTTGATTTAATTCGCAAACACACCCCCATCATAAGAATGAGCATATAAAAATCAGTATGAATTGAAAAATTGATCGAGTTTGGGGAAACTGAAACGAAATTACGGCATTTAAAAAATTTCTAAAACACAGAGAATGTCAGTGTGTGGCTGGAAGTTTGGAGGGACATCATACATTTCTTTGTACTTTTGGCAGGGTTTGGATGCTCATAACATCGTTTCTATAAGGTCAAACACCTGTCAGTACTACTCATGATTGAATATATGTTTGTAGAAATCTTGCTGAAAATGGCATCCAAGAGGTTGCTCGTGGCACGTTCTCTTGGTTGAAACAACTTCTCTATTTGTAAGTAGATACCATTGTCGGAGCGGAAGTGACGTGTGTGACGTGTGTGACGTAGAGTGATCGAGGTGAGGAGAGAAGATTATTGTGAGACCTTGCCAGTGACTAGAAAAATCTTGCGTTTATTGAAATAAAAACTGAGAGATACTTTGTTGGAAATCGTCCCGACACCATGCATGGTAGAACACTTTCCTGTTGTGTGGTCCCATTCATCCTTTTCCAGACGTCTAGGTCAGTTTTTAAAGTGGTTGTCCAATGACAAATTGAGACGGATTGTCTTGCAGAACGTCGATCTGTCTAACCTGATGTCATGTCATGAAAAACCACAGGAAACCCATTACCGATATTTTACCGGAAGTCAGTATATTTGATTGTGCAAAAAAACTTTTCAAAGTATATCATTATTCTGAATATATGATATTTTTCAGATCTTTGGCATCCAATCGCATACAGTATATCAGTGAGGGAGCATTTCATGGATTAATAAAGCTACGAGAACTGTAAGCTTCTGAACCAATAATAACTTTGCCATAATAGGCCTTTTGCAACAACAGGTCACGTGACTCCACCCCCTTAAATCGAGCAGCTGTGTCAAAATGAACATCAGAAATGAAAAGAGCACCTCGATATTAGTAAAGTCGCACTGAAAGTTATTTACAAAGGGATAAAACAAATGTATGCGCATGCGCGAAATTGTCCAAGAAAACAAAAATGGCCGCTTGAAAAATGCGCATTTTACACGAAAATTACTGGCTGAGACATATTAAATTCCTACACTTTATATAACCAAATTACCGCGATCAGAATTTCAAATGTTTAGATAGCCTAGCTAATTTATTGCGAGTTTGTGGGACATAGCAACGGTAACTAAGGGGAGTCGGAACCATGAATATTATTTAAAAAAACACGTATTTGGTGATTCAATTTTATTTATTTTTCTAGTAAAATATTGTACAATTCAGGTTAATACAATTTTTATTTTAAGAGAATGCACGGATACGAGACAATCTTCGAAAAGTACAAGAAGTTATAGACCCCTTGCGCGTGACGTCAAAGCAGCTCAATTTGGAGGACAAAACAAAAGAATTTCAATCTCATGAGAATTGGAACCTATTGTTTTAGCCTTCAAATTTAGCTTCATTCCGACGTGCTGTAAGGGGTCTATAGAACTGCCTTCTTATGTAAATTGCCCAATTCAAACCATGTGATATTTGCATGATGTTGTCTGGAGAATTGTTTCTTTATCATGTTTTCATATCCACATGAGTATGAATGAATACATTACAGAAAGATAAAGGAACAATTCTCCAGGGAACATCATGTAAACATCACGTGGTTGGAATTTGGCACTTTACAAATAAAGGTAATTAGGTCTATTCTGCTCAAGAACCAAGCTTCACGTGCTAGTTCGTTACCAGTTCTTTATTTTCCAGAAAAGAAAAACTCATGTCATTTGCCTTTTTCGCAGGAATTTAGAAAGAAACACCATCCAACGTTGGGATACATGCTTCATTGCACAAGAAGTACCAAACCTTTATCTACTTAACGTTGCAGAAAATCACTTCTGGAGACCAGACGAACAAATCCTATCACTACCTCGCCTTAGGATAGTGAATTTATTGCTTTCGCAGCCGCTGTGGCAAGCTTCTGAGCGAAAGAAATTAAAGTTTCTTAAATGCTTTCTCATAAGAAAGAACATGACAGTACACCAGAAAGATTATTCGTATGTTGAACATATTTCCAGGAATATCACACATGAAGACTATGAAAAACTGAAATCCAGGAAGGCGTTTTACTATGACTTGAACTGCCAATCACTCCAGGTTATCATTAAGAATGACAGCTTCTTGGCCGGCAAAGCAGAAAAGGAATATTATTCTCACTGTATATTCGTCAGTCTTACTCTTAAGGAAACGACTTCGCAAGCCAGCATGTTGAACAAGGATGGCAAAGGTTGGTACAGCATAGTTCTTTCTTCACCGTGTTGGAAAATGACAAACAGAATTCATATCATTGTTTCTGTATTAGGGTTTCTTTCCATGAGTTTTAATCTCACTGTTGTCATGACAACGCTGAGAAGCAGAGTACTACGAGAGTCTGTAGCACATGTTCTCGTGGCTAACATTGCTGTGGGTGACCTGTTGGTGGCATTATATTTGATTATCATCACCATCACTAGACAGAACACTACAAGAGTGGACTTTGGGAATTTTTACTTGCCACACGCTTACTGCAGGATCGTCGGGTTTCTTTTACTGACCGGACAGTTTTCAAGCTCTTACATCTCGTTTGTAATGACCTTAGAGAGGTACCTAGCCGTGATATACTGCATGAGACCACATATCCGAATCACCATGACGACGTGCCAGGTTGCCATAGTGATACTGTGGTGCTTATCAGTTTCCATTGCAGTAAGCTTCATGACTTCTGGAACATTCTCAGCCGGTCTTGATGACATGTGCATTCCATTATCGTCCATCCATGGCTATCTTGTTTTCGAATACGTCGCCGGAACCGGCTTGGTACTCTACGTCATTTCCGTTGCCTTATATGGTCATATCTATTTAGATGCAAAAAGGACGAACGAGAGAAGCGTCCAGCTTCAAACAGAGAGTAAACTGGCTCGACGAATCGCCCTTATTGTATTAAGCAATCTCTTTTTCTTCATTCTCTCATTCGCTGCCATTTTGATCGTTACATTCTCTCCTCTTCAGGAACACCTTTCCGAAACAGCTAAGTATGTATTCTGGTCAACATTTGGAGTGACTTGCCTCGGGGTTAACTCTTGTCTCAACCCTATTTTATTCTCATTTCGAAATAAAAAGTTTAACATCGAGCTTCGTAGAAAATGGTTTTGTTTATCAAACTCTGTAGCTAATGAATCCCAGCAGTGACCACTATTTTCGTCGGTCCAACTGGAGCTTTCATCTTGAATAATTAATGACTCTTTTCCTAAGTTAGATCGAATTATATTAGGATAATTAAGTTGAAGGATTATAGAGGGTGTTGGTGGGGTGGGGGGTGGATACCTCCCATTAACCAGCTGATCTGAGAAAAATGTTAACTTATCAGAATCGAGAAAATTGCAAGTTTGCAATACTGGCTAAAATTAGATAAGAAAACACTACATACTGCTACGCAGTAGTGTCGGTATAGATTTGACATGTCTGAAATACGCGACGAAGCAATTTTTGCTGGCGCTTCATGACACCTCAGTTTTGCAGTGACGTCATTTTTACGTCACTATTTCAGATAAGTTGGAAGCTTTTTTGTATATTCAATAAGTACCTAGAGACAACTGAAATGCGCCCTTCCGCTGGGCCAGCAGTTGCTCATTCTAGAATATTTCTAATAAAACTCTTCATTCACCGACAATAATGAAGACTTTACTGCGCATGCTCGGAAAATAACTAACAAGCATCGTGCTCCTGTCGACACCGATGGTTCTCCGAAGACCTACAATGTTCAGTGTTCAATATAAGCCAATTCAAAGTTTAAGAATCGTTTTCAGTGCGCATGCGATTTTATCCCGAATTTCTCACCTTCTTTTGTTTAATTAAAAACAAAAGAAGGTTTAAACAAAAGAATGTGAGAAATTCGGGATAAAATCGCATGCGCACTGAAAACGATTCTTAAACTTTGAACTGCCTTATAGAGTGCAAATAATATAACCGTGAAATAGTTAGCTAGCTAACTAATGACTAATTATGTCCTAAGTTCTGCCTAAATTTGATTAGTGGAGAAATAAGCGAGCCGTGACGGGTCTTGCAAGTGCAAGCATGTTTAATTAGTCAAATGATCACCGCTACGCTGCGGTTTTGTAATGCGGAATAAAAAAAACAACCGTGATAATTTGAACAAACTTTTATTCCACATTAATCTATCAGTATTACAATTCAAATAGTTGTATCTGCGTCTTGATTTATTGACCTGTGTCTTCATTTTTAACTCATTAAACGTCAGAAACACATTCTTTTGTGCACCGAGTCGTTGATCTAGAAAAAGCCCGTGCTCCTGTCATGCCTCGCTGATTTCCTATGTCTTGCCTAACTAAGCACTAACTATCTCCTATTTCTTGCTATCTATTTCACGGTTATATTATTTGCACTCTACAGTACAGCTTAAATCATTTGGGGGGGGGGGGGGGCGAGCTTACGGGCCTGATATAAGCTTACCTAAAATAGACCCCTTGCAGCACGTCGGAATGCAGCTCAATTTGGAGGACAAAACAATAGGTTCCAATTCTCATGAGATTGAAATTCTTTTGTTTTGTCCTCCAAATTGAGCTGCTTTGATGTCACGCGCAAGGGGTCTATAACTTCATGTACTTTTCGAAGATTGTCTCGTATCCGTGCATTCTCTCAAAATAAAAATTGTATTAACCTGAACTGTACAATATTTTACTAGAAAAATAAATAAAATTGAGTCACAAAATACGTGTTTTTTTAATAATATTTCTTCATACGATCAAGTATATTTACACTTTGTACTCGAAGTCGCCATTTTGTATTAAAGTAGATTTTACTTTCAGTTTCTTCAGTTTGTTCTCTTGAGGACCAATCACAAGGCTGGAAATATTGAATCTTTGTTTCCAGAGCCTGCGTTTCTCTTGGTCAGCACCGTGTAACGAGCCATTTATTTCGTCGAGCACGCGCATTAATAAATAACGCCTATCGGAACGAGATTGATTGAAACTTTGAAATCGGCATGAAAACGACCACAATACAGGGGAAAAAACACGTTCAAACACCCATCGAAACCAGGTCTAACTATACACCAACAAGGTACAGTGAGTAATGCCTCAGAATTCTTCAACATTCGCAATGCCGAAATAGTCATGTCCTTCAGAGTTGAAGCACTTGTAAGAGCACAGAAGACCTCTGACTGGGATGATGCGAGTACTTGTCTTGGTTTTTAAGGTCTGAAAGATCGTAAGGAACAAACAATTCATTATAGAAACAATTGGTAGTTCACGTGATCAATGGGTAGTTCCACGTGATTGAAAAGATTAGTACACATGATCAGCATATTTGTTCACGTGATTAACAGAGAAGTTCGCGCGATCAATAGATTACTTGTACAAACTCTAACCAGGTATTCAAGAATGATTCACTCACTGGCATACTGTAACATCTCTTGTATCTATTGACACACCTACCTTCTTAGCATCCACAAAGTGTACACACTCTAACCAGGTATTCAAGAATGATTCACTACACACAGCACACTCGCTGGCATACTGTAATATCTCTTGTATCTATTGACACACCTACCTTCTTAGCATCCACAAAGTGTACACACTCTAACCAGGTATTCAAGAAGGATTCACTACACACAGCACACTCGCTGGCATACTGTAACATCTCCTGGATCTTTGGGTAGTGACGTATTGACCGTCTGACGTAAGAACGACTAGAAACATACAAGCATCAAATGAAAAACTTGTCAAGACTTCTGTGTACAGTACATGTGTATTGATGCACAGCTAAGCAGTGGTTTTATTCTCTTATAATATAGCCAGAGCTTTCGTTGGAAGCGCGGAGAGTATACGTTGCCAATGCGCCGCCTTTCAACGCTGCAGTCAAGGGGTTCGATTCTCGGTCTCGCCATCGTATGCGAGTAGAGTTGCTCGTTGGTTCTCTCCTGTGCCTCGGTTATTCTCCGAGTCTCCGGCTTTCTTTCCTTCTTAAAAAGTCAGCTTCTTAATTCCAATTTCATTTTGCGTCGAAGCTCGGACGAAGTGAGGAATTTTTCCCGATGAAAATGAATAAGGCTTACTTTCTTTCTGTTGGTTTTATTAAGTGCAACTAAATGCGCTGTTACATGCGAAACGGTAGAAATGGGTTTTCTTTTTTTCTTTTTTTCTCATTAAAATGAGATTCACAGTACTTTTCTAACGTGTGCAACCCGCATGTCGCGCCTGCACCTTAAGCGGGGGGAGGGGGCGCTTAAAGAAACGTAAGTTGTATCTAATTAATTTCTTAATCAAACTACATACCCATCCTTAAGACCCTTCAGAACATAACGAGCAGTTATTTCCTACAAGAAAAATACAATGATAAAGCATTGAGATCATCAACAACCGCCTCCCAGTTGGCTCAGTTGGTTGGGCACCGGTCTGCTGTGCGGGAGGCCGTGGGTTCAAATCACCGTGACCGGACCCACACCCAGGGTCTTAAAATATCTGAGTAGAAGGTTATGCCTTTGCTCTAAAATATCTGCAAATGGTTAGACCTTCGCCGTGGCACGGATGACCACTTAAAATGGCGTTAAACATAGATGTACACAAGTTTATCAGATACGATCGACTGTCACGTGTTACCTAGCCTCCTTTGCAGACGTTCTTAGGGTCGTCAAGTCGTCACGCAACATTTCTCTCCAGAAATATTGCGCGACGACCCTAAGAGCGTCTGCGTAGGAGGCTACGTGTCACCCTCCCCAAAATTGATTTACATTCTTATTTACATTTTATCAGTTTAGTTGGGTGAGCATTGACGGGGTTGGAATAGACCTTTTCGGCTTGGGCGTAATGTTTTCCCATTACAGATCACGTGTCATTCCCTTTGCTTTGCTTTTCTCAGATGATTGGCCTGCTGTAGTTGTCCCAGAATTTAATAATTTATGCTGTGGGAAGGTACTAGAAACCCCCTCAGTTATGTGTGACCCCCCTCTCCCTCCCGCCTTGCAGCCCTGCAGTTGCTTTCATAGTTTGAACTGCACCTTTAAAGTCAGCACTTCATCTTCTTGTTGCGAGTGGACTGGGATGTGTTTCAGAAGACTATTTTCTTCACAGTACAACTCTTTCAGTTGAAGATGAGAAAGCTGAAATAAAAAGTTGAACACATAATCATAAGAAAATACTAGATCTATGAGAAAGGACAGTTTTTTATCCCAACATTTGATTTGATTTTTCAAGCTTTTTGAATTCTTTTTTTCTTTCTTTTCAAAAACAATACTTTAAATACTTGAAAAAAGGTTAATCCCTTGCTCTGGAAACATATATTTAACTTGGACAAAGGACAAGAACTCCCAAGGGTATACAACAACCTTTTGACTTCAAATGTTTTGTCATCTAACATTTGACCTTGACTGATGAAGAATGTGCGATATTTGAAATATTTATCTCTCTAAGAAAGTTTTTGCTCTGAGTCTATGATTTTCAAATTAAAAAAAAATTAAAATAGCCCATGTACAGGCACTATGTACAACCCCCCCCCCCCCCCCCCCCCCTATGGCGGGAAAGACATAAATAAAAAAGGGAATTAACAGTGTATTCCAAAGAGTGACTCTTCTTCCAGTGGATTCCAATTGAAATTTATAATTAGAAGTTGAGTTTTGCAGAGGGGGAAAACCAAAGAACCCGGAGAAAAAACCCTTAAAGCACAGAATAGAACCAAAAAGCAACTCTAATCACATACGACACCAAGTCTGACTTGAACCAGGGTCACACTGGTGAGAGATGAGCATTCTCACTGTTACCCCACTCATGCTTCCCAGAAAACGTTTTTTTTTTTTCCTGTGGGGGAAGGGGGGAAGCAGATGTGTGCAATACACAAGATGGGGACCTAAATCTTAGATTGGATATGACTAAACTATTCTTACCTCGGCTGGAAATATTCTCAGTCTATTGGCTGAGATATCGAGCGTTTCAAGTTTGGTGCACTTGGTTAGGCCCTATAGATACACACAGGAAGACCAAACACATAAATTACAAACAACAGATAAATGATGATCGTTATTGAGGACATAGGGAGTGAAGTAAATAGGATAATAGGTATTATTGAATTACAGAAGTTAACAAGACAATAAACTAAATGAATACTAGAAAAGAATATTAGTAAAGAAAGAAGTTGACACACACACTGGAAGCTCAGAAAAAATTCTGAGCCCCAGATGGGAATCCAACTAGTATACGGAGGGTCGTGGGCTTGATTCCCATGTGGGACTCCCAGTGTGTGTGCCAACTTCTTTCTTTACTAAATGAATACTAGTTACCTCTGGAAGTTCTTCAATGTAGTTCTTCTGGGCATATAATTTTGTTAGGTTTCTTAGGAAAGCAATGTCTTCTGGGAGACTAGGAAACAAAGGAATAAGATAACTGAATAAATAAAGAAGGAAAGATGGAGTGAAGTGAATGAATAGCTAAATAAGTGACTGACTGACTGACTGACTCACTGACTGACTCACTGACTGACTGACTGACTGGCTCACTGACTGACTGACTGACTCACTGACTCACTGACTCACTGACTCACTGACTGACTGACTGACTGACTGACTCACTGACTGACTGACTGACTGACTGACTGACTGACTGACTGACTGACTGACTGACTGACTGACTGACTGACTGACTGACTGACTGACTGACTGACTGACTGACTGACTGACTGACTGACTGACTGATTGACTGCCTCACTGACTGACTCACTGACTGACTCACTGACTGACTCACTGACTGACTCACTGACTGACTCACTGACTGACTCACTGACTGACTCACTGACTGACTCACTGACTGACTCACTGACTGACTCACTGACTGACTCACTGACTGACTCACTGACTGACTCACTGACTGACTCACTGACTGACTCATTGATTGACTCACTGACTGACTCACTCACTGACTCACTGACTGACTCACTGACTGACTCACTCACTGACTCACTGACTGACTCACTGACTGACTCACTGACTGACTCACTGACTGACTCACTGACTGACTCACTGACTGACTCACTGACTGACTCACTGACTGACTCACTGACTGACTCACTGACTGACTCACTGACTGACTCACTGACTGACTCACTGACTGACTCATTGATTGACTCACTGACTGACTCACTGACTGACTCACTGACTGACTCACTGACTGCCTCACTGACTGCCTCACTGACTGCCTCACTGACGGACTCACTGACTCACTGACTGACTCACTGACTGACTCACTGACTGACTCACTGACTGACTCACTGACTGACTCACTGACTGACTCACTGACTGACTCACTGACTGCCTCACTGACTGACTGACTGACTGACTGACTGACTGACTGACTGACTGACTGACTGACTGACTCACTGACTGACTCACTGACTGACTGACTGACTGACTGACTGACTGACTGACTGACTGACTGACTGACTCACTGACTCACTGACTGACTGACTGACTGACTGACTCACTGACTGACTGACTCACTGACTGACTGACTGACTGACTGACTGACTGACTGATTGACTGCCTCACTGACTGCCTCACTGACTGACTCACTGACTGACTCACTGACTGACTCACTGACTGACTCACTGACTGACTCACTGACTGACTCACTGACTGACTCACTGACTGACTCACTGACTGACTCACTGACTGACTCACTGACTGACTCACTGACTGACTCACTGACTGACTCACTGACTGACTCACTGACTGACTCACTGACTGACTCACTGACTGACTCACTGATTGACTCACTGACTGACTCACTCACTGACTCACTGACTGACTCACTGACTGACTCACTGACTGACTCACTGACTGACTCACTGACTGACTCACTGACTGACTCACTGACTGACTCACTGACTGACTCACTGACTGACTCACTGACTGACTCACTGACTGACTCACTGACTGACTCACTGACTGACTCACTGACTGACTCATTGATTGACTCACTGACTGACTCACTGACTGACTCACTGACTGACTCACTGACTGCCTCACTGACGGACTCACTGACTGACTCACTGACTCACTGACTGACTCACTGACTGACTCACTGACTGACTCACTGACTGACTCACTGACTGACTCACTGACTGACTCACTGACTGACTCACTGACTGCCTCACTGACTGACTGACTGACTGACTGACTGACTGACTGACTGACTGACTGACTGACTCACTGACTGACTCACTGACTGACTGACTGACTGACTGACTGACTGACTGACTGACTGACTGACTGACTGACAGACTGACTGACTGACTGACTGACTGACTGACTGACTGACTGACTGACAGACTGACTGACTGACTGATTGACTGACTCACTGACTGACTCACTGACTGACTCACTGACTGACTCACTGACTGACTCACTGACTGACTCACTGACTGACTCACTGACTGACTCACTGACTGCCTCACTGACTGACTGACTGACTGACTGACTGACTGACTGACTGACTGACTGACTCACTGACTGACTCACTGACTGACTGACTGACTGACTGACTGACTGACTGACTGACTGACTGACTGACAGACTGACTGACTGACTGACTGACTGACTGACTGACTGACTGACTGACAGACTGACTGACTGACTGATTGACTGACTCACTGACTGACTCACTGACTGACTCACTGACTGACTCACTGACGGACTCACTGACTGACTCACTGACTCACTGACTGACTCACTGACTGCCTCACTGACTGACTGACTGACTGACTCACTGACTGACTCACTGACTGACTCACTGACTGACTCACTGACTGACTCACTGACTGACTCACTGACTGACTCACTGACTGACTCACTGACTGACTCACTGACTGACTGACTCACTGACTCACTGACTGACTGACTGACTGACTGACTCACTGACTGACTCACTGACTCACTGACTGACTCACTGACTGACTCACTGACTGACTCACTGACTGACTGACTGACTCACTGACTGCCTCACTGACTGACTCACTGACTGACTCACTGACTGACTCACTGACTGACTCACTGACTGCCTCACTGACTGACTCACTGACGGACTGACTGACTGACTGACTCACTGACTGACTGACTCACTGACTGACTCACTGACTGCCTCACTGACTGACTCACTGACGGACTCACTGACTGACTCACTGACGGACTCACTGACTGACTCACTGACTGACTCACTGACGGACTCACTGACTGACTCACTGACTCACTGACTGACTCACTGACTGACTCACTGACTGACTGACTGACTGACTGACAGACAAAAAGACAGGAATACAGAAAAACTAAATTACATGTAATGGATGAATGGAAAAATAAAAGAACTTTACGATGTACATGTAGAAACATCAAGCAAATTATGTTGGTTGTACGATAAAGATAAAAATAATGGCTATGTGCATAGAGCATGCAACAGCACATAACACACACATTTTAATTACCCTGTTATCTGGTTGTCAGAAATGTGAAGTTCAGTAAGGTTTATTAAATGGCACACTTCTGTAGGAAGGATGGACAGCTGATTGTTGTTGATGCTGAGGAACTGTAGTGACACAAGTCTAGTTAACAGAAAAAGGAAAGAAAGAAAAAGAATAAAATATGAAATATATTGTTCAATAAATCCACAAACACATCTTAATTTATGGTTAATTTTGACAGTAATATTTCTTTCTTTTTAAAAATAATAAATTTACCTGTTTATTTCAGGTGGTAAAGTTGTAAGATAATTGCCATTAAGATTTAAAAATGTTAATTTTTGTAAACCAGCTGAAATGAAAAAAATATAATTAATATTATATTCATAATATAGTACTCTGGGTTACTGTAAGTATCAGGTTTGCACATCATATCTCTAAGAAGTAAAAATCAGCAATATGGTATCTCTTAGGGTCATATTAAAATTGAAATTTAGACTTACAGCATTTCTTGGTATCTTTTGGGATATCAAAAAAGGAAGAGCCCATTGCATTTTGTATTTTACGATTATGAATAGCTTAGGTATATGGTCAGAAAATTTTTGGTGCACATCTTCAAACTCAGTCATTTAAAATTTCAAACATTTATTTTGTGTCATATCTTTTAGGGTACCATTTAAAAAACTTCCAGCCATGCCCATTTAAAAAAAAAAGTATGTTATCTTTTAGGAGTATTTTTGGAAATTTCTGAAGAGCATACCTGATACTTTTACCCCAGAACTCCCCCCCCCCCCCCCCCCCAAGTCAGGCATGATATGCAGTGTATTGTAGTGTATTGTTTAGACCCCTTTGTTCACTAATGACCCATTAATTGATCCCAGAGGTCCAATACCTACATAATACATTGGGCTTTAACTCTCTGAGCAAGTTTTTAAAGAGATGAAGTTTCTGTAAACTTTCAAGGTAATGTAAAACTTCGGGAAGTTCTTCTAATCTGTTATTTCCAAAATTCAATGCTTCAAGCTGTGGAAATAGAAAAGAAAAGTTGAAGACAAATGTATTGAGCGTCCATAGCAACGATAAAGAAACCTCAGAAATACTCGTTTGGACTAAAGTAAAAGCAAAATTAATTTGGAAAAGCAATTTTTTGTTAAAATCTTAAAATATTCCTCGACATTTGAGTAAATATTGCTGAGAAAAAACCTTACAAATGACGTTTTAAGTTCAATTTTGTCCCTGCTAGAACTTTTTTTAGGGGATAAATTTGTTTCTTACCTGATTTAATGCAGCAAATTCCTTAGGTAAATTTTTAATCTTATTATTTTTCAAGTCAACAGTCTTTAAAGATGTAATAGTACCAATAATAGGAGGAACTCTGTCTAAATTCTTATTACAGAGGCTCAAAGACTTTGGTTTGCCTTTGCAAGCGTTCAGTAAAATTCTGTCCGCCATGTTTGTTTTGGTGACGGTGAATTACTGTGGGGACTGGAACGAGCTGTTATTAAGAATAAATAAATTAAAATAGAATAAAATAGAATGAAATAATAAAGCAATGAATTCAGAAATAATCGTAAAGGTTTTGTTTCATCGTTCAAAGAGATTTTAGATATCTTTTTTTTAAATTAGAAACAAATTAGAAAAATTATTACTTGCGCCAGCGATGTCTTAGTCAGCAGCTCTTGTTCGGGCATGCGTACAAGTGACACGAAGGAGAATTTTGAGAAAAGTTCTGCAAAATTTGCGGCAAAAAATCAGGGTTTTTTTTCACGGAAGAATCGTTTTTATCAACATGACGTCTGAAAGAGGGATGAAGTCGTTTGTAAGTGAAAGTGAAGTGGAAGAATTTCGCAAGAAAAGACAAGAAGAATGGGAAAAAGTTAGACAACCTGACGACCCACTTGGTGAGTGATCTGATACATGTAGCACATGTACTGTAGTAACATGGATATATAAGCCACATATTTTGTCTTTCTTAATACTTTTTGGAGGCTTAGTTTACATTAGCAAGTGTAGATACATGATTTTTTTGAACGAGGCCTTAAAAAACGAAAGATTTGCTGTCTGTGACTTAAAACTGCTGTGAATATACTGTAGAATTGGTCTTCATGATTCCACACATGTATACCCTCTCCCCTCCCCTTAGTATGAAGTTGGAATTTATGAAAGGTTGAGGTATAAAAAATGTATATCTTCTGGGCTTGGATTAGTCAATTACTACAGTACAAGGTCTTTAAAATTAAAAAAAAATCATTCCATGATCAAATTGGAATTTAGAAGTTGACTTTTGCAGTGGGAGGAAAAATGGAGAACTCACAGAAAAACCCTTGAAGCACCAGAGAGAATCAACAAGCAAATCTAATCACTTATGAGCGAGAAGTGATACATTACAACCCCGCTCCTTAACCCTCCAATTCACAAATTTCTGCAAGAAAAGCTGGATGCACAAGAAATGTGATAACTGAGATTGGCAGAAATATAAACCCCCCTTTCAAGGTCCAAGCAACAGGCCAGCAGCTCACACCACCTGTACATACTCCCTTTAATTTAAGAAGATTAAACCAATGTGGGTGGCGTAGTGGTTTACCTCTCACCTCTCACCCAACTCGGGTCAGATCATATGTGAGTTGAGTTTGTTTGATGTGTTATTCTCTCCTGTGCCACAAAGGTTTTCTCTGGGTACTCCAGTGTCCTCCCTCTGTAAAAATCAACATGTGAGTTGAGTTGTATGCATCATAGAATATATAATGTAGTGGTAGTGTGTGTGAGTAACAGTGGGCCAAATTGGAAACCAGTATTAAGTTACTGAATTTGTATCCCACTATAAAAAAAATGATTTATTTATTTTATTTATAACCAAAAAATGGGGCAGGGTTTAGCAGGGGTTTCACAGATTTGCTCTTGTTATACTATAGAGAGACCAGAAGGAGTTGTTGATAATCGCACATTATATGAAAAGCTTCAAGAACAAAAGGACAAAAAACAAGAGGAATGGGAAGAACAACATAAATTGAGTATGTATAGCTGTATAGTGTAATTCCACCAATAGAACCTTTTCGAATATGGCATCTATGACGTCAAACAAAGAGTCTGAAAATGTCCTGGATGTTATGAGTGATAATGATTATGTTTTGAAATCCGGGGCATTCTAGTCCCGGATGCTGCTAGTGGAAATCATTGGGTTTCAACATCTGGGACATTCTCATTCTCCGCATTTGACATCATAGACGCCATATTCAAAAAGGGTCTATATGCCATTATATTCTTACAACCAAGGCCCAGGGGGGTATAGTACTCCCATATAACATAGACAGGGATGATCGTCATATTTTTTAGGGGTTGAAATCGTAAGTCACTCCCTCTTTTAGGGGTGATAAAGGTGATTGGTGGCCCCAAAGAATTTGATGACTTTAAATTATTTGTCTGGTGTTAGAGCAAAAATTAAACCAGGACTACACTCAAGCTCTCTTCTAGGGGTTAAATTTATTTTTTGAACATGAATCATCCCAACCCTTTTTATGTTGGAGTACCCCCCCTGGAAATATGGCCAATCATAATTTGGTTTTGGTCCTTTTTTGTGCAAAACATTCCTTATTTTCTTCACTTAGTAATCTCTTTATTTCTCCTTTTCTTCCATATTTTTGTCCTGTATCCTATATTTTACAGTCTTTTCTCCCTTCCCTATTTTCCCTCCTTCTTTCCTCTGTCTCTGTGATCCCCTTCTGCTTTTTTTCCTTTCCTTTTCTTAATTCTCTCTCTCCCTCTCACTCTTTTGTTTCTTATTGCCCTTGCTATTACCAGTCAGACCCAGCCAGGATTTTCGGATATTTTGGTATTGATCAAGGCGTTTTTAACTTTGGTATTCAGTATCTCCGATGATATTTACAGTATGGGTATAAAGTATCTTGTGTTTGGAATTTTTGAATTATTCAGTGTGTGGTCCACCAGCTTGTCTGACTGCTGGCTTAAGAGACCTTGCATATTTAGCTGTAATGTCACATGAAAACACAAATAATATTGTTATCTTAAAGGGAAAATTTGGGTATATTTGTATATGAGCACTCCACTCCACCCCCTGGCCTGGCCTGACCTACTCTAAAAGAACTTAAGATCCATTAATCCATGAGCTTTGTTTTTAAAGAAAATATGATTCGAGGACTTGAAAGTGAAGAAACAGAATTTCTTGATTTGGTGGCGAAGCAGCAACATCAGTTGAATAAACAAAGATATGATGAAGAAAATAAAGAAGTCAAAAATTTCAGAGTAAGTAGCAAGGTTTAAAGGTTTCCATCCAAACTTGGAACTTGTTTGGTCAAATTTTTGGCTTGAGCCAGAAATGAGGTATGACCAAGCTAAAACTAATTTGGCCAGTGGTCATGATCGGCAACTGACCAGCCATTATTTCAAGCCCTGAATAGTCTATTACAAATCTTGGTATTAGTACGATACATCTTGGATTGAAAAATAAATAATAAGAAGGAAAGATTACAATTTTTTTTCTTAAAGTCATCCAAATTAGCATCTACAGGACTAAAAATAATAGCGGCACTGCTCAATGACTTGGCCAGCACTCAATGACAGACCTTATGACTAGCCACATCTCTATGATCAATATGGGGCGAGTTGGTTTGATCAGTCCAGAGGACTAGCCTAAGAGGTGTTTTGCTGGATAAGGGGGCAGCATGGTCAAGTGGTCAGAATGTGGTTTTGCAATCCGGTTGTGCTGGTTTATGTAAGAGCATTGAGATTTTGAATGTAATGTGCTAAAAATTAAATTATATTTTTAAGGGGTATCTGCCAGTGAAAACACCAAACCAAAAACAAAAGATCAAACTTTTGTCAGATATCTTACGAGTTGCAAAGTAGGGGCACAAAGTTGGCCCAGGGATGGGTGCAACCCTCAGAATCAAAGAAAGAAAACATTATTTTGTATTTGGTTATCTTCAAAACACAGGCACAAAGTCAATCCAGAGGGATGCATACCTCCTGCACCCCTCACCTAGATCTGCTCCAGACATTCACCCCAAGAATTCTGCCTGTTTTACTGAACAATAGTGTGACCAATTTGATTTCTGTTTCTTAGTCAGCAGTATCAGAGTTACAAGGTTCGTCATCACTAACCGAAAAAACAAAACCCACTGCAAAAAAACCACCAGCAAAGAAGTCTCAGATGGATCTTATAGGAGGAGCAATTAAAAGGCGCAAAAGGTAGTAAGATTGCAATGGTGTTACTTGCTGAAATGTTTTTCATCAGTGATAGACCTAATTGGCTAACGCATTGCTATGTACATTTCCACCCAATTCAAAACCTCTGGGAATAAGAACTTTTGTTTGAAAAATTTTCCACGTCATATCAAAATACAAAAGACAAAGAATCTTATTCCCAGAGGTTTTGAATCCCATTGGGGGTACTTTGGGTCGTTTCATACGGGGATGTTCCGCCCAGACTCTCAACCCCTTACCCTTTTCTATACCAAATTTCAGCAAAAAGTTACCCCTTTTTTATACCTTTTTGCCTGAAAAGGTACCCCTTTCATATACCTTTGAAGAAAATCTACCCCTTTTTATACCAAAACTCACTAATTTCCACCCCTTTGCTATACGTGCGGCCTGAAAAAAGTACCCCTTTCACTGAAGTACAACGAACTCGCCTATGTATCAACTCTATTTTATGCGTAGGGGAGTTTGTCCATAGGCGAGTTTGTCTGTAATTCAGTGGGAGTGGGGAGGGATTAGTTAAGGGGGAAGTCATAATCTGCCAAAAATAACATTTAATGAAATTTTTGTTCCTTCAAAGCTCAAGTAGTACAGACACCACACCAGAAAAGAAGCCTAAATTAGAAAAAGAGGAGAATAAATTAGATGACCAACCAAACCAAAGTCCTTCCTCCTCATCGTCTGTCGAAGAAAAAATCCCTGGTAGTCAAACATTGTGTCCAGATGAAGAACAACAAACCAATAGCAGACCCACAAAGGTCTTGATACCAAGGTGTCGTGTTAACAGAATGGGAGATCACAGAAGACAAGCGATTACAATCCCTGGGTTGGGATTATATTCAGATTCTAGTGACTCAGAGTCTTCGTCAAGTGATTCTGAGATCGCTACTGGAACATCTTGTGTTAGGTATACTGGTAGGAGTAATTATTGTTAGTGACATTTTCGTATTCCTGTCTATTCAGTGATGCCTGTCAGTAAAATAATTACTCTGTTCAGGGATTTAATGGAAAAATACCAAAAGGAAAGAAGCCAAAATTGATGGTCCCAACTCCCTTTAGACACCGTTGCTATGTCCCACAAGCTCAACTAACAAATTAGCTAGAATATTTCAGAATTTGAAACTCTGACCACAGAAAATGTATTCGAAATTGTTCCAATTGTTTACTGTCCTGTGAAAATAGAAGAAAATTGCCTTATAATCCTTGTAGTGCTCTTTAAAACAGATACTGTACTGTGTAGTTGTTTGTGGGACAAGATTTGGGAAAACTGCTCCAACAGTGATTGCTCCACTATTGTTTGAGTCGGAACCATGAATGCCTTTCATAGCATTCCCTGAGTGTGTGAACTTGCATCTGTGACTGAAACATGAAGTGAATTACCACAGAGGCATATACTAAACAGTGCAAATGTACTTAGCCATAAATGTATAAATTTTATGAGAAACAGAAGTAAATGGATTTGCATCTCTTTTTTTCATTTCCCTTTTCCCATCTGGAGTATAACAAATTAGTTAGAAAGACAGATTCCCTCAGGTTGTTAATTGTCTATACGAGTGAATCCAGGTTTGTCATAAAACTTGTTACCTGCCAGTAAAGGGCAAACACTGCAGGCTGGGGTGGGACCAATAATTTTTTAGAAAAGTGGGGGGTGAACCACTTATTATCAGGACATTCACAAACTCAAGCATGAATAACACAGTAGATATCACCTCACCTAGGGGGTGGCATGCACCCCCCTGCACTGATCTTCATGTTCAATCATCCAATGTACATTTCTATAGCTGGGTTTCAATCAGCTGATAAAAGTCTTTGAATCTCATTATCTGCTCTAAATGGTGGTCAAACACTGACCACTATGTGCTGTCAACCAGAAAGAGGAACATTCCGCACGAGACAGGAAATGACGTCAAGTGAAACCCAGCTATGGAAAAGTAATTGCAATTCAGCTTGAATCACAGTAACCCGTAAATTTGTAGCAGGAAACATTGCTGTGTGTGACATCCCTTTACTTAGGGCAATAATAGATCATGAAAAGCTTTTTCATGAAAAGTCTGAGGTGGGTTTTGTCTTCAATCAATCAAATCAGTGGTCCAAGTTTCTTTGATAGATGGGAAGCACAGGTGACATAGAGGTAAGAGAGCTTGCCTCTCACCGGTGAATGTGACCCAGGTTCAAGTCTCACCAGGCTCAATGTTGCATGTGAGTAGAGTTGTTTGTCGTAATTGGATCCTAGACCTGTAAGGCTTTCCATCCACCTCAGAGTGGTAAGGTTGAATAAATGGAAGCCAAAATCAAGACAAAATGGTGCACGGCTGGGTGAGTTATGTGAGAACGAGGCATCCATGGCCAAATTTACAGTGTTTTCTTATAATTTCATGCCACAAAATTGTTGTGTTCCTGAATGTAAGAAAGAAAGACCGAACAAGTATAATATACTTTGCATAAACACCATATTGTTTCTTTCCATTTGGCCCTGGATGCCTCGTTTCCAATGATGTGCACCCTTTTTTCGACTTAGGAGTTTGTTAGTCAGTCACGTAATTGTGAAAATTGGTCTATTCTTGCTCTACACAAGTTAAAAAAGCAAGAAGAAGAATAATGTCAAACTTGTTTTATTGCTGCTAACTTCATATTACACCTGTTTGCAAAAGAACACTTATAAATGTCAAAGGCAAGGAATTGTAAAGACTCGAGTTAGATATGAGCACTCAGGCTTTGATTATGAACTGTACAAATAGTTGAAAGATTAATTTTTACATTCATTCCTTTTAATGTTTTCGCTAATTTGTTTTGTAGTTTGCGTAATCCAACATTTCCTTGTACCATTGTTCTTCTTGTGGAAGCATCTGTATGACCTTTGAAAAAATAGTGAAAGTTTAACAAATCATAGTTTTAAGGGAAGAAAATCAGGGGAAAAAAAAAGAAATATCACAGTAAGTATCGAGAAAACACTAGACTGTTAGTGAGTCCCATTTTTCCCTCCAGAATTGGTAAAGATGTGTTTTTAAGATTCCTGTGGATGTGTGAAGATTTGAGCCTGCTCCCAACCATCTCAACATACCGGGCTCCAATCTCTGCACGTCCAAAGGAATCATAAAAGCTTTTCTTTACTGACTCTGGAGAGAAAACTGGGACTCAATCTCAGTCTAAGAAAACACACAAAAGTGCCAAAATATCCATAACTAGAGCTAAAAATAATAATGGCTGCTTGATGGCCAGACAAGATATTAGGATCATCAAGAGGGTCCTGAAGTGTTAAAATGGGAGATATGATTTGCCTTTTTTGGGGCTGGGAAAATGGGATTTCATGCACAGGGACTGAAATTTTGCATGACTGGGACTGGGATTTAGCAAAATTTTGGGCTGGGAAATGCTAATTTTGGCCAAATAGTACTAATACATTCCAAGCTGCATTGTACTAATGCTACATCTGAAGTTATCTAGGTTGCTTTAAGATAAAAAGTGCTTTAAGAATTCTTATATCTGTGAAATACAAATTACTATATAGTACAAAATAGTACTAATTAAACAATAGAATTTGCACAAAATTGTACTATTTAGTATAACTAATGTTTCACGGATATATTGTTTGCACTCTAAGGCTGGTAAGATATATATATATTCTATTCACATATGGAAAAAAATAATCATTATTAAACCCTTGGAAATTTGCTTACATGAGGAGCTGGTGGAGTGTTTCTTTCCCATTTAGAACCATCAGCTGCAGTAGGATCTAGAAACAAAACATTAACATATCAGTTATATAATCCTAACCCCCTAAGTACGCCTCCCCCAGGCATGACTGGGGTGCTCTGTTGACCAGCTCTTTAGCTTGGACATAAAGTTTTCCCATTTCAGATCACATATCATTCTCTTGAGAATATGATTCTTTGTTTGAGTTGTATCCATATTCATGTGTCTTCTCATGTGCAGCCATTAAACAAAGAAATGATACTCTAGGGAATGACATGTGGTCTGTAATGGGAAAACACCCAAAAACATTAATATTACGGCTTAACTAAAGAGGTCAACCAAACCAAAGGTAAGCCTAGCCATTTGAAAATATTTTTCCAAAAGTAGCGCCTTCTATTCATTTGTGTTAGATGCAGTGCATAAAGTATGGCTGTGTTTTCTAATTTGTCATCGAAACATAACCCTGAATATTTGTACAGTAATTAACACTGTAACAACAGTTCATTTGATTTTTGTAGCTGGTTTGGTCGGCTACTCGTACGTTTAAAATTGTAAATTTAAAAAGTGTACTAGCAGGGGAAGGTTTGAGATAACGTGCTTAAATTTTAGCAGAATGTTAAATAATACTTTAAGGATAATTAGACTTTAGTACAAAGCTTACTTATATAAGGATAAGGGTGCTTTCTTCTTTCAAACTCTGCCTCAGCTCCGTCCACGATAGCATTTATTGCTCGACGGTCTGTCTCGTCTTTGTACGCATCAAAACGAGCCCTTAGCTCCAAAGCTTCCTTCCTCCAGCCTTCACGACCTATGCACCATGAAAGTAGATGCTTTAGACTGTTCCTATATAGTCGTGTTACTCTCTGTTGATGAGTTATTCCTCTCAAAAGATGAGAAGTAGAAACACCCGCCATCTTGGATTCCTCGTCTAGTCCAGCCTGCTTTGCGAGCACTGCCTCTCCACAGGAAGCCCATCCTTCAAAACCTTCAAATTTCAAGCAATATATAAGGGTCATAATAAGGAGGAAGAGCATTCCATAGTTCAGGGGCCGCATAGGAAAAGGATCTTTTGCTATAAGTTTTAAGAATATAAGATTGTTTCGTTAAAAGATTTAAAGAAGAGGGTCTTAAAGAGCGAGAGGGAACGTAAGATTTGACTAAGTCACAGAGATAGGAAGGTGATATGCATTATGTAAAACTTTAAAAGTAAGTAAATTAATCTTAAAAACAATACGTTGCTCCACTGGCAACCAGTATAAGTTGTAGAGAATAGGGCTGATATGTTCTTGCTTTCAAGTATAAAAGTAACAAGCCTTGCAGCTGCATTTTGAACATGATGTAGGCTTTGCAAAGAAGATTTTAGGAGACCATATAATTAACAATTAGTCCTCGAGTCCGAATGGTCTACGGGTCAATAGCCCATGAGGCCGAAGGCCGAATGGGCTATTGACTCGTAGGCCATGAGGGCGAGAGGACTAATTGTTTTAGTAAAAACCTACTAATCGGTCCAATAAAAGGATGCAAAAAGTTTTGGATTTTGCTTTAAATATATTTTTTTTGGTTTTCAAAACCGGCGCTTTTCGCTACTAGAGGTCTATCACCAATAGACCCCTAGTAGCTCAGCCAATCACAGGGCTCGATTGGTGATAGACCATTAGTAGGTATTTTCTAATAAAGAGTTGCAAAATCAAGTTTAGAAGATATGAAGGCATGTACGAGGGTTTCACATGCACCATGACTCAGGTACCTTCGAATTTTCCATACGTTATGAATATTAAAAGAGCTTGTGTTTTAGTTTGTCTGAAAATAAATAAAGATAAATTTTCTTGATTTCTGAAAGAAGCGAAAAATCGCCTTGGGAATAAGCAGGAACCTCGCCTCCAACTCGTGATTTTCAAATACTTTTCTTACTCTCCCAAACATAAAATATGATTTATTAGAAAACATTAACCGAAAAAGAAGAAGGCTTTGAAACCGGGTTTCGATTCGGTTTTTACAGTGCGATGATTAAAAGCTTTGATATCTGTATTCTCTTTCGCTCTCGGCCCTTTACATGAGCCTTCAACCGGGTACGGCCAAAGCGTAGTCCAGCAATATTGTGCATTTTTGGTTAAAAGCACCAAACTTGGCACGTTGATAGCTTAAGACAAGCTGATTGACTTCAGCTATGGGCCCAGCTCGATTTCATTCAGGGGGAGGTAAATTTGGTACTCAGGGGGAGGAGAGGGGAAAAATTGTTACAAATCCTTAAATTTTATTAAACTGTTATCTTATCAAATTAGCACTATAAAAAGCTCATATACTTTAAGCTCTCAATATATCTCGTAAGTTTAGTGCTGATTTGAAAAGATATGGAAAAAATTAAAAATTTGTAACAGCTTCACACCTCTGATTTATGCTGAAGAATGATCAGATGATACTTTACTAGTGCATCTTATCGGATATTTAAAGATGTATAACAAACAACCAAAAACAAAAAGAAAGAATTTTGATTGATTGAGAAGTCTTCAAAGTGAATTTTGAGCGCTTCTTCGTGAGTTTGTTTTTGAATAATTCGGTCTCAACTCAAATATTTTTAGTTTTTCTTATTTCAATTATGAGGCAACGCCTCCTGAAATTTCTTAGTTAATATCGAATAGTTTTGACAACCTGTCATTTAATTTGATTTCTTACAAATCTCTATAAAAAGGGATGCATTGAAAAACCATTTAGCTTTTACTTAGTTGTAGTTGGAGTTCATCGTAGTGATCGAATTAAACGAAAAGCAAACCAAAAAGTCTCTACCGAGTAACCCCGGTGAATACATTTGCTTTAACACTAAATGTCTTTGCTTTGAATGTGGAAAATCAACTCAGAATGAACTGATAATCAGTATTTTACGGATAAAAGCGGGTATAGTGTACATTCGATTGAAGAATGTTTAATTTTATGACAGTTCTTCACCAGTCGCCTCCAAAAAGCAAAGCATTATGGGGAATGTGAAAATGGCGAATGATATTTAAAGAAGCCAAAAAAGACAACATCAAACGTTCTTATTTCACAGTTTAATCTAATCTGTTAATCTTTTTCTCAGGAATTCCTTAACATTTTTAAAACTTTTTAAAACCTTTCTACTGGTATTACTTCTGTCTACACCCGGAGGTACTCCCTATAATGGACTATGGGGGGATGCTCCGCCCGAAAGGGGTACTTTTTTCAGGCCGCACGTATAGAAAAGGAGATGGAAATTTGTGAGTTTTGGTATAAAAAGAGGTAGATTTTCTTCAAAGGTATATGAAAGGGGTACTTTTTTGCTGAAATTTGGTATAGAAAAGGGTAAGTGGTCGAGAGTCCGGGCGGAGCATCCCCGTATGAAACGACCCGAAGTACCCCCCCCCCCCCCCCCCCGTGTCTACATTCCTTATCTTATTCTTTTTTAACCTCTTTAAGTTGAACAGACCTTATTTAGTTACAACACCTCGGCTTTTATTTTTCACAAATGTATGCCAGCAAAATTTGCATCACGCACGGGACGTCATTCCATTTCAAACTGCCCACATGCATTTCACCACAATCTTCCTTAGTCCCTAGGTGGTTATTGGGTTCACCAGAGCCCCAGTTAGAGTACTGTCCAGATAGACTAGTGCCATCTATCCACGTGAACTTGTTGCTCCTGTCTGAGAATGCAAGAGAAAAGAAAGTACCATAACAAGAGATAAGATAGAGGATTTTATAATCACATGCTAGAGTGCATGATCGCATGGGGAGAGCTAGTAGAATGAACATTGTAGGTTGTATACTTAGGCAATTGTAAAATTAAGTATATAGTAGACTATACCTCCAACAAGTCCTATCCAAACCCGGCCGGTGTGTCTCGGGATCGTACGTGCAAGGAGCGCAACATACTTGTTTTCTTGTGCAGAGTTGATTTTCACGAGATCACCACCCATCGCAAAACATGCTTTCCGTGCCTCAGTCCAACTCTTTGATGTTCCTCCAAGTCGGTAGCAGGACCTCGAGCCTCGGTATGTTAGCCATCCTCTTGGGCAGGACCCTGGAATGAGAATTTCGATATCATATTAATCACATTCAGTATTACACCGTACCCGATCTTAAGAATCAGTTTATGTATACTGCACAGAGATGAATGCTGCAACGTGCACGTGAGTTAAGCAAGTTGTGTGAAACTGAATAGTGAATCAGTGTAGTGCTATAGTGTTTTTTGTAGGGAAGAGCCCTGCATGGGAGTGATGGTTGAAAAGTAAAATATATGAGGGTCTCAATGAGTGGTAGACTATGCCCTATGGGCGTCTATGGACACAAAAATATCTTACTCTGATACACGAGCAGTATTTCTCCAGCTGCATAAGGTCCTTCCTCGATTGTAGTCGCACTAACATTGTATGACAGCTTCCCCTTCCTTGTCGTATCAATGATGTATTTGAGATCATTTGTCCCGTTGATAGTGACGATGGTTTTCCTTGATTCATCCTTGTTGTAGTAATATACGATAGTGTACTTCCTGATGATGCCATTCGGGTCACGTGGTCTATCCCATGTGATTACGACACGTAGTGTGACCAAATCTTGTAAATGTATTAAGTTGGCTTTGAGGTTTACTGGAGCAGAGGGGGCTTTTTGAATTTAAAAAATCGTAGAGATTAATAGAACAATATACTTCTTAGCGAAATGGGTAAGTCGGCTTACTTACAAATCGTAAAAAATAGAAAAGGAAAGGAAAAAGAAAGAATGAATGCATGAAAGAAAAGAAGATATAATTTCACGTCATCTCACCATCCTCCAGTGTACGTATACTCAGTTCTGTACTTGGTGGACCAACGAACTTTTCGTTCATAACTGCGACTGTGACAGTGTAAGTTGTATACTTGAGTAATGACGTCAGATTATATGTTGTAACATCACCCACGTCAAGTATATTGGGCCTTCCTCCTTGTGGTGTGTAGGTTATCCTGTATGCTTTGAAGATTCCATTGATGTCGTTACGATCAACTTTCTTTGGTTTGAAAAAATATAAGATGAAACTTATTAGTATTAGTTATTAATAACTCTCATCGTCCCGTTGTTTCCTTGGATTATACTGACTAGTTTTAAAGGCTGCTGGTAATAATGGTTCTGCTAACATGTTTCATTATGTTTAGAATGATCTGCCTTCAACATGGCTATATTCTCCTGTAAAATGAGTAATGACATAAAGGAAATTTAGTCCAACAAATGCTTGGACTGTTACCTTCCATTTCAGGAGTATGGATTCTGATGACCGCGGTTCAATGCTGGTAATCGTGGGAGAACTGTCGGGTACTTAAAAACAGAGAAGGAAACATGTTATGTGAAAATGTATGCTGAGAATTTTGGCCCCAAGAACGTTATCAAAAGAGGGATAACAGACGGACCATACTAACTCCTTGCTATGACCTACAGAAAAAAATTCCGATACAAGGTGAAGACTTAACAAACTCTACTCGCATGAGGGCGAGAAAAGTGCTCTTCTTGATTCTTTCTCGCCGGATATTTATGTCGTTGGACGTCTTGCCCTCTTTCGAATGTCAGTTCTATCAAATTATTTATAAGGTACTCACCATCCTCCAGTGTGCGTGTACTCGTTGCTGTACTTGGTGGACCAACGAACTTTTCATTTATAACTGCGATTGTGACAGTGTAAGTTGTATACTTGAGTAATGACGTCAGATTATATGTTGTAACATCACCCACGTCAAGTACATTGGTCCTTCCTCCTTGTGGTGTGTAGGTTATCCTGTATCCCTTGAGTGGACCGTGAACCAATTCAGGCTTTTGTAGCTTTATTTGTTTAAGAAAAAAGTTTCATTTGTATAGGACAGTAGCTGAGGGATGGGGAAATCGATCATACTGTATGCTCAAAAAGGCCTCTTAAAATGAAAAGCTAAATACTTAGTATAACTGTGCAAAAGTGAGCTAGAAGTGAGCAATAATTCGAAAGAAAACAACTGGATCGATCAAATTAACTCGACGCCGTGACCAATTTGACGTCACTAGGTACCAGTTCCCCAAAACACGGCCAACCAAGAAGGGCGTGGCAAATTTGACAACTTTAAAGCTAAATTTGAGGGCTTTGCGGACTCCAAATCGGGGAAAAAATTTGCAGTCTATATCTACGCCATTAGGAGAATTCAAATCGAACAAGAAAGTCCGAATATACTCTATAACATATCAAAAACGAGTCCAACTAGTGTTTTATAAAGTGTGCAAATACCAAGGTTTACATACTAGTTATACAATGGTTTCGAGAAAATACAATTGACGAGTGTGATATCCATACAACGACTTTCTTGCTCTCTGATTGGCTGTATTTTCTATGTTGGGGCTTACAAATCAAACAGCAAATCTAACATCTCTTTTTTTAAGTTAACGCCATTATTTATTGTAATACATGCCTAAAATGCCTCCATTTTTACCTATTTATACTTACTTTCCATCGAATAAGTAATGATCTTAATAACATTGCTCTAAGAACTTCAACTTGTGGACTTGCCTCGGGTTCTTAATTCACATATAGAGCGAGAGAAAAATAGGACTAATTATTATGTGATCTTTAAATCAAACGTTATGATGAAATCAGGTGCCATTTACAAGTTGAATATGTAAAATAAGTGATATAATCTTGAAATTATAATTTATTAATTTTAATTGCTATCTAAACAATTCAAGCAAACAAACAGCAAACACATTCTCAAAAACCCCAGGCCTGATCCTAATTGGTGTCAAAGCTGATAAAATAGTTCCTTTAGCTTTGTTTTAGTCAAATTTGAAACTTCTCTGAAGGTTTTTGAAGGTTTTAAATTCACCCTATCTTTGACAACACGAGACGCCATTTTGTTTACTATGGTTATCCCAAGGCGCAAAGCATTATGGGTCATACAAAAGTAGAGAATTGAATTCAATATAAAAAGTCTACTAATCGGTAATACCTGCGATAGTGGTTCTAATCCTTTTTGTCTCGCTCCATACTCCATTTCCTCGTTGTGTTTTTGCTAAAACACTAACGTCATAGTCTGTGTATGGCTTCAGACCCGATAAAGTGTACTGTCTTTCACTGCTGCTTACATGAATATCTTTACTTCCATTGCTTATGGCAAACCCAGTTATAGAACCTGTTGAATTGCACTGTTTGATTGTCCAGCTTAGTTGGATTGACCTTTTATGTGGAATTGCTGTAACAACTGGTGCCTCTGGAGAGAGTGCAAGACAATTGGAATTAAAACGAGAGCTCACCTTTCATTACATAATCCATTCAGATGTTTTCTTTCGTGCCATTCGCTTAAGCAACTCGACAGCTTCTTTCCCAAAGACGTCAACAGAAAAAAGGAAAAGATAGCTAAACAGTTTTTCTATAGTATTTATTTTATTTTTTTTTTAAATTAGAAGTTTAATTGAAATTGCTTAGTATTGTAACTAAAATTTATATACCTTGAGTAGTGACAGTAATGTCAACACGCATAGTCTTGTCACTCTTAAACGTAACCGGAACGAACCTGATGTACCTTGCTGTTATTGGGTTTTCACTTAGATCGTGACGTTTTACTCCATTACTGTCTATATTGCCATCAAAGATCTGACAAAAAGTCATAATGATCATATAAAATAAGAAAGTGGACAGAATAGATAATTATCATAACCCATCATTAGCATCGTCCCCAGGCATCATTAGCATCATCACCAGACATCATTAGAATCATCACCAGACATCATTATCATCATCACCAGACATCATTAGAATCATCACCAGACATCATTAGAATCATCACCAGACATCATTAGCATCATCACCAGACATCATTAGCATCATCACCAGACATCATTAGCATCATCACCAGACATCATTAGCATCATCACCAGACATCATTAGCATCATCACCAGACATCATTAGAATCATCACCAGACATCATTACAATCATCACCAGACATCATTAGAATCATCACCAGACATCATTAAAATCATCACCAGACATCATTACAATCATCACCAGACATCATTAGCATCATCACCAGACATCATTAGAATCATCACCAGACATCATTAGAATCATCACCAGACATCATTAGAATTATCACAAGACATCATTAGAATCATTACCAGACATCATTAGCATCATCACCAGACATCATTAGAATCATCACCAGACATCATTAGAATCATCACAAGACATCATTAGAATCATCACCAGACATCATTAGAATCATCACCAGACATCATTAGAATCATCACAAGACATCATTAGAATCATCACCAGACATCATTAGCATCATCACCAGACATCATTAGCATCATCACAAGACATCATTACAATCATCACCAGACATCATTAGCATCATCACCAGACATGATTAGAATTAGGGCTGTCCACAAGCTGCTCGGCAACTTTTGGGCAACTTTTCCGATTTCGAGCAACTTTTCCACTTGAAAGCAACTTTTTCATTTTTGAACAACTTTTGTTTTCTTTTTTACTCCTACATGAATTCAAACCCATCAGCAGGTCGAATAAGAGTAGAACAAGAGTGTTTTTTAACTGTGTATACTGATTTGTAATTTTTGTTTGATATTATACACTGAAGTAGTGGTCTTCCTGTGGTAAATTGACTACGCATGTGCTGGTCAGCGGTTGGAAAATTTTAAATAGAAAACAAAATGGCCGACGAAACTCACGAATATTGAAATAATGATGAAAATAATGGGGAATGGTAATAATAACTATTAAAGCTGACCCAATTCTATGATATGAAATCATTAAATAGATTGCAAATTTGAATTTTTTTTGAGCAACTTTTAGATTTTTGAGCAACTTTTGAGCAGCTTTTTGATTTTTTGAGCAACTTTTGAGCAACTTTTTAAGAAATTATGAGCAACTTTTTGGACTTTTTGGAGCAACTTGTGGACAGCCCTAATTAGAATCATCACCAAACATCATTAGAATCATCACCAGACATCATTAGAATCATCACCAGACATCATTAGCATCATCACCAGACATCATTAGCATCATCACAAGACATCATTACAATCATCACCAGACATCATTAGCATCATCACCAGACATGATTAGAATTAGGGCTGTCCACAAGCTGCTCGGCAACTTTTGGGCAACTTTTCCGATTTCGAGCAACTTTTCCACTTGAAAGCAACTTTTTCATTTTTGAACAACTTTTGTTTTCTTTTTTACTCCTACATGAATTCAAACCCATCAGCAGGTCGAATAAGAGTAGAACAAGAGTGTTTTTTAACTGTGTATACTGATTTGTAATTTTTGTTTGATATTATACACTGAAGTAGTGGTCTTCCTGTGGTAAATTGACTACGCATGTGCTGGTCAGCGGTTGGAAAATTTTAAATAGAAAACAAAATGGCCGACGAAACTCACGAATATTGAAATAATGATGAAAATAATGGGGAATGGTAATAATAACTATTAAAGCTGACCCAATTCTATGATATGAAATCATTAAATAGATTGCAAATTTGAATTTTTTTTGAGCAACTTTTAGATTTTTGAGCAACTTTTGAGCAGCTTTTTGATTTTTTGAGCAACTTTTGAGCAACTTTTTAAGAAATTATGAGCAACTTTTTGGACTTTTTGGAGCAACTTGTGGACAGCCCTAATTAGAATCATCACCAAACATCATTAGAATCATCACCAGACATCATTAGAATCATCACCAGACATCATTACAATCATCACAAGACATCATTAGAATCATCACCAGACATCATTAGAATCATCACCAGACATCATTACAATCATCACCAGACATCATTACAATCATCACAAGACATCATTAGAATCATCACCAGACATCATTAGAATCATCACCAGACATCATTACAATCATCACCAGACATCATTAGAATCATCACCAGACATCATTAGCATCATCACCAGACATCATTAGAATCATCACCAGACATCATTAGAATCATCACAAGACATCATTAGAATCATCACAAGACATCATTAGAATCATCACCAGACATCATTAGCATCATCACCAGACATCATTAACATCATCACCAGACATCATTAGAATCATCACCAGACATCATTAGAATCATCACAAGACATCATTAGAATCATCACCAGACATCATTAGAATCATCACAAGACATCATTAGAATCATCACCAGACATCATTAGAATCATCACCAGACATCATTAGAATCATCACCAGACATCATTAGAATCATCACAAGACATCATTAGAATCATCACCAGACATCATTAGAATCATTTCTGATGTGTTTGCTCCATATCATATTTATATATCTATTACTTATCATTGTAAATTTAGTGTAATATGTGCGCATGTGATCATATTCATATGTAATATGCGCATTATAAATATTAAAGTTATTATTATTATTATTATTATTATCATCACCAAACATCATTTAAGAATCATAATTAGACTGATCATTAGTAGAATCAAGAAAGCATAAACATAATTATTTGTCATGATAAGGGGATTGCTTCAATGACATGTTAGCTACTTTATCCGTTTCACGCATCATACCTTCTGTCTGCCGTAATTGTTTTTATATCTGATCCAGTTTAATGAGTCATTTGAGTAATCCAACCTGTAACTTGTCACCCATTCATATTTTGTTTTATGGTGTTTGCTGTCTGGATCACCACCGTTTCCTTGTGTTGCTACAGCAGTAATAACACGTGGAGTACCGAGGTCAATCTGCAGGTAATCATCAGGATTGCTATTATCTCTTGCTGCCCATCCATATTTACTATGAAGCTTGGCGTTATGAGGTTGGAAGCGATAATCAAAATATGACGAGGCTGTGTAACTGCTGTCAGGTATACTTAAATTGTTTCCTCCTACGAGAGATTGCTCTACACAACCTAAAAGTTCAAAATCACCAATGAATATTGGATAGTAAACAGTATGCATGCTACTCTTTGACTCTTTGCACTAACCACGGGACAAACATTTTTGGTCAGAAAGTATATAGATAGACACAGATAACAACAAGTTCTATTCTTTAGATCATCGGATGCTTCTTCAACCAATCATTTCTTTCTTCTTTTTATCTGAGCTTTCGCGCTAGAGGATGGTAATGCTGTGGACATCCAAATCAGTGGACGGTGAGTCGCCATATACTTGCAAAACAGAATACTGAATACCATCCGGGGGGGAGGGGGGGGGGTACTTCGGGTCGTTTCATACGGGGATGCTCCGCCCGGACTCTCGACCCCTTACCCTTTTCTATACCAAATTTCAGCAAAGAGGTACCCTTTTTATACCTTTTTGCCTGAAAAGGCACCCCTATCGTATACCTTTGAAGAAAATCTACCCCTTTTTATACCAAAACTCACAAATTTCCATCCCCTTTTCTATACGTGCAGCCTGTAAAAAGTACCCCTTTCGGGCGGAGCATCCCCCCATAGTCCATTATAGGGAGTACCCCCCCCCCCGGATACCATCAAAGAAAATGTGAGGAATCTTGGCACATCGCTAAGAACAAAGAGACACTGACAAACAGAAACAGTGGTAGAATCCTACCACATCATTACCATCCCCTTATTGAGAAATTGTAATAAGTCTATTGTCTGTTTTGTTATGTTTTATTGTTTCCTTGTGCGCGCTGAACTCGGTGTCGCATGCGAGTAGAGTTGTTTGTTGGTTCTCTTCTGTGCTTCGAGGGTTTTTCCGGGTTCTCCGGTTTTTCCTCCCTTCTCAAAAATCAACTTCTAAATTCCAATTGGAATGCAGTGGAAGAAGAGCCACTTTGTGGAATCCACTGTTGATTCGCTTTTATTTTTATTTATTTATCTTATTTATTTAGAAATTTTTGACCATTGTTTGACGATAACAAACATCTTGGACATCCCTGAAGATGTGCGCTTCAGTTAGCCCAAAAGCTCGAGTAGATAGAATGAAAAAATATTGGTTGAAGAAGCATCTATCTATACATAATGTCACCGGCCAACCTACAAAACAACGCTAAGTTTTATCCTTTTATCTGAAGAGGTTCTCATTATAAGAAGTCTAGATCTGTTTATTTTATTATATTTTTCTTTTGCGTAAAATAATAAAGGGTATACATATTTTCTTAAAAGCATAACCATCTTGTATACTTTACAATAAGTAATAATAATAATAATAATAATAAGTAGTAAGTAATATTTTTTTTAAACTACATCATAATATCAAAATGTAATTACCTGCCTTGCTTGAAAATATGGCTTTAATAAAGCCAAAAGAACAAAATATCAAGGTTAGAAGTTTTATCTTGTCCATGATCACTGACAGTACTGATCTGTTTTCACAAACTGACCATTTCTCTGGGCGGATTCAGTAATATTTGGTTAATAACTAGAGCATAAGCAAATATAAGCGAAACAGCAGTAGAATATTTAATATTGGCCTTTAATGTTGACATTTTTCGTTTCAGATGTGTCACAAAAACATTTCATATATACATATTAAACGCCCATATATAAAACTAAACAAAGCATAACGTTCTCAGTGTAACGTTTCATTATCATACATATAAAAACTGTATCCAGTTTACACAGAATTAAACGTTCAAAGCGCCTTCCCCCTCTAGAATCAACTTTTCTTTAGGTTTCGTTAATCCAAAATTCTAGTTTCGAAAATGAACTGAAACATTAGTTGTGGTTTCGAAGGGCGGAGGATAGCTGCACTGAAAGGAAGAAAAGCAAAAATACAAATCGGTATAATATTTAGTAACTACAAGGGTGAATCTTCAATTGTTGCAATCTCATAGTTTTTACAGAGAATGGGTGAGACCCCAAAGCTATAGAAAGTATTGCACTTGTCTCCCTCTAGCATACATAATGAATGCAGACTGAATGGAAAGCTGTGTTGTTTGGCAACATTTCTGAATAGAAGTAAGCGTTTCATCACAAAATTAAAACATCTGTTGAGACAACTTCGCGCATGCTCGCGTATTGGCCAAGCTGACATGCTATATTTTTATCTTATGTTTTTATGTCACCTGTATTCGTCCAGTGACGGAATACGCTTGTCAAGTTTTTCATGACGGGCTGTCAACATATTTATCTGATGAGTTAGAGAGACTTCAAAGGTGCGCTCTACGGATAATCTATCCGGACTTGGGTTGTGTAGAGGCTCTTCAGAAAACGAGCCTTGCTATACCCTTTATACAAGAAGACAGGAATTAACAGAGCGCTCATTTAATCACATCACTCAGAATAGTAATCTCAGACTTCATTGTTAGATAAGATTTAAGTATTTTCACATTTTCTCTTAGTGTCCTTTTGTTCAGTTTTCAAGTATCTTAGTTATTGTTCTATTCGTCACATTCTTTAGTATTTTTCGTCATTGTTAGTTGTCCCTACGGAGTTCCTACTGCTTTATATACGCCCCATATGTTAATCTTTAGTCAGTTGGTGCTCGTCGTTCATCCCCTCCTACACAAATGTAAGTTCTTCGTTTTTCCTTTTAGATCATTTTTTTTTTTTTTTACAGTTTCTTGTAGTCCTTTGTTTCTTGTTATTTCACTTTATTTACTCCTTAATTTATTTACTATTTGTAGTCTATACCTTACTTGTAAGAGTATTGAATTAAAGGAATTTGGGATGTAGCACCGACATTCATCATTTGTTGCCGGCGTGCAATAAAGTTTTCTATGCCAGTATGCAAGAAGAACAGATTCCAGCGAAGTTTTATAATGTTTTATAATGCTGAAGAACCTTTTCAGACATGTCCAGGATATCAATATAACCATTATCTTCTTGGGCAGGTGCATCGACAATAGACCTATACACAGTAGCGTGACATTGTAAGATATTTTTGTGTGTGTGTGTGTTTTTTTTTTCGGGAAAAGAAGTTTACTATCAAATTTCTCACATCGATATTAGTAAAATTGCAAAATAGCTCTTAAACTGACAAAGGTATACATTTTTGAAACTAAGCATTGAAATGTATGTTGCTGGGCATCGCATGGCCCGCAAACCTCGTTTTCAGTCTAGACACATTTCTTTGCAAAAATTCCACAAAAATTCATAACTTCGTCAATTTAAGAGCAATCTTTACGAAACTTTGCAATTTTACTATTATGGATGTGAAAAATTTGATAGTAAACTTTTTTTCTTGTAAATCAAATATTTTATATTGTCACGCTAGCGTGATATTGGCCTATCACCAATGGTGCCAATGGTGCACCGACTGCGGCACTGGGTTCATAACCGTAACCTCGTGTTTCCTTTTCCGGTTGCGGTGTCGACTATATGGAATTACTTTTTATCAAACTTTTATAGGTAAAAATTGTCATTGGATTGGGTATTTACCGTTTACATGAAGTGATCACAACAATCATAACTAGCAGTAGGACAATAAACCCTGCAATGATTCCTGCTATCATCAAGCGGTTAAAACGAAAAGGGGATATTCATCATTACGTCTTGATTTAACTGAAGGAAAACAAATCAAAAAATAATCATCCTTTTATCATCCATGCATGGACGATATATCATCAGGAAACCATTTTATAAAATTTTGAAATCCAAATAAACGAAACGCCCACGGACCTAGTATTTATACACTTGTTTCACACCTGATTTATGCTGAAGAATGATCAGATGATACTTTGCTAGTGCACCTTATCGGATATTTAAAGATGTATAACAAACAACCAGAAACAAAAAGAAAGAATTTTGATTGATTGAGTCACGGTATTTAAAGTACATTTTGAGCGCTTCTTCGTAAGTAAATACATTTGCTGTAGCACTAAATGCCTTTGCTCTGAATGTGGAAAATCAACTCGGAATGAACTGATAATCAGTATTTTACGGATAAAAGCAGGTATAGTGTACATTCGATTGAAGAATGTGTATTTTTATGACAGTTTTGACCAGTCGCCTCCAAAAAGCAAAGCATTATGGGGAATGTGAAAACAGGTAATGTCGGCTAATTTAAAGAAGCCCAAAGAGACAACATCAAATGGTCTTAATTCACCTTTAATCTGGAAATGTTTTTCTCAGCAATTCCTTAACATTTGAAAACGTTTTAAAACCTTTCTACTGGTGTTACTTCTGTCTACATCCCTTATCTTAAATTCTTTTTTAACCTCTTTAAGTGTAACAGGCCTTATTTAGTTACAACACTTTGGCTTTTCTTTTTCACAAATGTATGCCGTCGGGATCGTGACTACGCACGGGATATCATTCCATGTCATACTGTCCAAATACAATTCACCGCAATCTTCCTTTCTCCCTAGGTAATTATTGGGTTCAGTAGGATGCCAGTTAGAGTACTGCCCAGATAGACTAGTGCCATCTATCCACGTGAACTTGTTGCTCCTGTCTGAAAATACAAGAGAAAAGAAAGTACCACATCAAGAAATAAGAAGGAGTATTTTTTTGCGATCACTTGTACAAGGATGCAATTTATTAGTGGACGCGATGAGAGAGCATTAAGATTTGGCTGATTTTGGATGATTTTGTCTGGATTGAGATGAAAACTAGGCCGTTATATAGAATATTTGTAAGTTGCTAAATCAGTGCGTGCATATTTAGCCATCCTGCTGGAAATATTTTTAGCGCGCTTAATTGATAGCATTCGAATGATAAATAATACAAAAATAAACTTCATGCTGTAGCCTGGTTTTAACCTTTACGATAGTTGTTGTCTGTTTGTCTGTTTGTCTGTTTGTCTGTTTGTCTGTTTGTCTGTTTGTCTGTTTGTCTGTTTGTCTGTTTGTCTGTTTGTCTGTTTGTCTGTTTGTCTGTTTGTCTGTTTGTCTGTTTGTCTGTTTGTCTGTTTGTCTGTTTGTCTGTTTGTCTGTTTGTCTGTTTGTCTGTTTGTCTGTTTGTCTGTTTGTCTGTTTGTCTGTTTGTCTGTTTGTCTGTTTGTCTGTTTGTCTGTTTGTCTGTTTGTCTGTTTGTCTGTTTGTCTGTTTGTCTGTTTGTCTGTTTGTCTGTTTGTCTGTTTGTCTGTTTGTCTGTTTGTCTGTTTGTCTGTTTGTCTGTTTGTCTGTTTGTCTGTTTGTCTGTTTGTCTGTTTGTCTGTTTGTCTGTTTGTCTGTTTGTCTGTTTGTCTGTTTGTCTGTTTGTCTGTTTGTCTGTTTGTCTGTTTGTCTGTTTGTCTGTTTGTCTGTTTGTCTGTTTGTCTGTTTGTCTGTTTGTCTGTTTGTCTGTTTGTCTGTTTGTCTGTTTGTCTGTTTGTCTGTTTGTCTGTTTGTCTGTTTGTCTGTTTGTCTGTTTGTCTGTTTGTCTGTTTGTCTGTTTGTCTGTTTGTCTGTTTGTCTGTTTGTTTGTTTGTTTGTCTGTCTGTTTCGGTGTGGATGGAAAATCCTGACTACGCCGCTGGTTTTATCATTATAACGAGCTTTTAAGTATGACGTTAATCATGTGGGAGGAAAACGACTTCCAGGTCCAAAAGGAAAAACCGTTCTATAAAAAAATGTCTTATTTTTTGTTCAGGACAAGACTTCCTGCTCTCGAATTATCTAAGTATAAGCTTTTAAAGCTAGAGAAATATCGGTGAACTGAGCCTAACTTGCATAGAAATTGAGATTGAATAGAGTTTGGTAGCTAAATAAGTACCTGGGGTGGAACCATTGGGCGTCCATTGTTACACCGGACACCCCCGAATAAAATCAGGCATATCAGAATTGTTGATTGTTGATGACCTCACTATATCGTCATTTTTTTTATTTCGGACAACCACCCTCCCCTTGCGAATAGCGCTTTCCACGGATGACGTCACGATGATGCATTATGGGAATGAAATGCGGACAAGCCAAGCTCAGAACACACGTTAATATGCTGCAACAATATTTTGTCGCCTTTTTGTTTCCAATTCGTGGAAAAACTATGGTTTTTCGACTGATATTGATCTTCTTTTCCTTGTAACCGAAGCCTTTTTACAAAGTTTGTCCGCATTTCGATCCCACAAGGCTTTGCAATATCTATTTTTAGTAACCATGAAAAATGCTATTTCTGGATCCGCCTCTGGGGACTTTGATAACTGGCCGCTAAATAGCTGTGTTTTACTTGACGTCATTTCTTGTATCGTGCAGAATGTTTATCAGCTGAATCAAGATTTTCAATAGAATTCTTTCTGGCTGACAGCACATAGTGGTCAGTGTTTGACCACCATTTGGAGCAGATAATGAGATTCAAAGACTTTTATCAGCTGATTGAAACCCAGCTATATAGGTGAAAACTAATGTCAGGTTAAACATTTCTTTGTGACGTAGAGGCTAATTTATATCGATACTAAACTATACCTCCAACAAGTCCTATCCAACAGTTCTGGCTTCTTTTTTTCGAGTATTTTGGGATCGTACGTGCAAGGAGCGCAACATACTTGTTTTCTTGTGCAGAGTTTATTTCTACGAGATCACCACCCATCGCAAAACATGCTTTCCGTGCCTTAGTCCAACTCTTTGATGTTCCTCCAAGTCGGTAGCAGGACCTCGAGCCTTGGTATGTTAGCCACCCTCTTGGACAGGACCCTGGAATGAGAATTTCGATCATCACATTTATTCATTACATCAACAAAGGCTGTGATATTGATTTAATAATGAAAATTAAGAATTACATCATATCACACCTGTGTATATACCGCTGCACGGAGGATATAGTTTCTCCGATTCGCCTCCCCCCGTAAAAATCAACGTGAGTCGAGCTGGTTATGTGAACTGAATAGTGAATGTAGTGCTGGGTTGTGTTTAAGGGAAGAGCCCCTTACTGAGAGTCGGATGCATGGTTGAAAAGTAAAATATATACTATCTGATATATAGCGCCGCCAAAATAAGTGTTAGGCGAAGAAAAATATAACAGTATAGTAGCTGAAAAAAAACTTTCAACTTTTATCGTCTTATGGACTGAGTCAGGAAAGTCAGGAATTAAACGCCTCTCACAGATCGAATTGGAATTAAGAGGTGTCCCGTTTAACAGTTTCAGTAATTTTCGGAGAAAAGATAACCAAAGAACCCAGAAAAATCAAGATAGAGACCAAAAAGAAACTCTAGCTACTCAGCTACCATACATGAGATGCTGAGTCTAGGAATATGGAACCCGAGTATCAATACCCGCATTTGAAAAGCTAGTACACTGCCACGTCATTATACAACTTGATTCCCTTGTCCATTAGTCTATTACTAGGAGTGATTCTAGACCTACATATTAAGCTTTCTAGGCCAATAGGAATAATGTTCATATTCTTCAACTTACGATATCTTCCTGCGTTGGTTGAGGGAAGGAGAGTCGTAAAATTGACCAACAAGAAGGCCAGGATTAAAGGTAGTTTAGACATGACTGTTCACCGCTTGCTTGTCTTGTCTATCACTGTAGATGTTAGTATGAGTTAAGCCAACAAAACATCCTCTGAAACTAAAGATAGAACTTCTTGATTTAACAAGAATTATCACGAGTAGAATTTAATTGACGCCTGTTTTGTTCTCAAAAGAAAACAAGGGGTAGGGGGTCCATTGTTGGCGGCTTCTTTGTGATAATACTCCCCTACGCGGAAAGATCGTTCATTGACTATCGGAGGTGGGGTGAGGTGGTAAGGAGAGGGGGAGGGATGGGGAGAGAGAGGAGAAAGGGTGGAAGATGGATGCGATATTATGGGAACCGATGCGGGTTTTTTTTACCATTTACTTTATGAGATTTTCCATTAAACATAGTGCAAATCGGAAGGTGGTTCTAATAATCTTAGCTTTGAAAATGAATTGGACTCCGTACTGACCAAAGTAGCGCGCGGGGGAGGAGAGGGGTTAATGCATACATTTGCGGACGGGAAGGCTTCAAACTGCAAGAACCACATTCAATTTTTTTGGTACAATAGTTTCAAATTTTCGATTCACAAAAGAGTCTTTAACTATTTCATCATATAAAGTGACTTGACAGCCTCTTGTAGATTTTTCGTCTATAAATGTCAAAGAAGTTACATAATCTTTTTTCAGATCTAACTGAAAGCTATAGAGGCCGACGTCGGTTAGGGAAAGAGAATGACATGAGCATTGATGAATGACACGATAATTCATACGAACATTGAATAAATGATGATTTTAGGAATAATAGAAAAGTAAGATTTTAGGATAACGAATAATAGTCCTCATCATATATTATAGACTCCCTAACATGGGGGTCGTCTCGTCACTGGAACTTGCCATTGGCGCTATATTCAACGTGTGTAGGTAGCCTTATTGTTTTCAAGTGGTATTATATTTATCATATTAGACTAACAAATTTGTCGTGACTTGTTTTAACAAAATCTAACATAAATATTCATCCAAGTGAACACCAAAGACCTTGGCATTACCTAATTGATTACACAATCATGTGCTAATAGCCTCAAGCTAAAATACACTAAAATAAATGCATTTGACGCTAGTAAATATAATAGACGTGCAAGGATTGATACATATATTTATTTCATTCATTTATAATAGTTTTTTAACAATATTTAATAGTTACAACACTTTGGCTTTTCCTTTTCACAAATGTATGTTGGCGGAATTGTGACCACGCACGTGGCGTCATTCCATGTCATAGTATGCAAATACATTTCACCGCAATCTTCCTTAGTCCCTAGGGCCTTATTTGGTTCACCAGAGCCATCTATTCACGTGAACCTGTTGTTCCCGTCTGAAAATGCAAGAGAAAAGAAAGTACCACATTAAGAGATATAATAAGATAGAGGATTTCATTGCCGGATTTCAAGTCGAGAGAGAATGGGACCGAGCTATTGTTTTTTCCGGACGGAAGTCGGTAGTATATGCTCAAGAACACTATTGTACATACTTGTTTTGAAAGAAAATGAGTGTGAATCACAAGAGAAGAGAAAAAAAACATTAGTTAAGCATTGAGGGGGTAAAAAGGAAGATTCTTGGGGAAACTGAAAAAAAAAATTAGCTCAAAATTTGTTCTGACTTTGGAATCACAGAAAGATTGAAATAAGTTACTCCTTTCGTGTGCTAGTGGTTCTCATAAGCAGAAGTTACGCAGTTCCAATGCGAAACCATTATTATCATTACTCTTTTTTCTTTCCCCGGCCTGAAATCATGCAATTCATGCGACTTCCGTCCGGAAAAAACAATAGCTAGGTTCCAGCCTCTCTCGGTTTTAAATCAGGCAATAATTACATAATACATATAGAGGGGCCGGATCCGTCCCTGCGTAGAGTGGTCACAGTTCATTGACGTAATTTTTATTGGAGGGGGAGGGGTTACATTGGTTTTTGATTGTAACGTACCACCGTTCGTAACAACAAGTATAAATAGTTACCACACATGCACAGTTGTAGAATCGGTGAAGCTAACGGTCGCTGTGGATCGGTTCCTCATTTACAAAGTACAGGAGTTTTTCAGAGCTCCTTTCTCCCAAGACGAGCATGGCACATCTTAACTCGATGATGGTTTACCATAGGTAATACCTTGTAGTGCTACACCATGAAGACATGAGGTAAAAAGTCGTTCTTTTTTGCTCGTTTCGAGAATTTCGTTTGAATGAAGATTAAGTTCCTCGATAGAGGCCGCTCGAGGGTAAAATATTTTAATATGTTACTGCGTGTTGGTCCGAGAAGATAATATTTTGTTTGTAGTTTCGGGTTTTGCGCGCGTTTGGGAAGTTTCGCAATGAATTCAGTATTCACCAGTCCAATTTTCGAGTCGATGTACAGTTGATGTGCAAATCTGTTTTGTTCTTTAGCTTTTGTCGTGCGCATTTTTCACTTGCGGTGCCACCCATTTGAGTTGATTGTTGGCTCACGGGTTTGAGCATGCACGCAGTATTTGAGGTGTTGCTGGTGCAAGCCAACAATAGTTCATTACGTTTCCCGTCCTTTGTTTGTTCGGATTGATGCAAACATTTTCATTGTTTTTCATGTCTTAGTTCTATTTGTATGGATTTTTAGAATTTATTGCAGTTTCGGGGTTTTCAAAGACACGTTCAGTTTTCGTGGTTCTGTTTTGGATAGTGTACTTGCCTGTGTTTTGGTCTGCCCTCTCGCTTGCCGGACCTAGGCGCTGGCGTATAATGCCTTTTATGACCTTCGGGGTTGCCTGGGGCTGGCAAGTCGGTGGGTTGACTGCATGGTGATTGTATGGTGACATATTTCCATGCCACTTCCAGCTGATTTCGCAAAGCACTTCCGGTTTAAATTAGCTAATCAGAGCCATTTTTGTCGCACGGCCAAGCGTTCCAAACAAATTTCAATATGGCGGCGGTCGAAATATGTGCTTCGTCTGCCGTTGAGATAACTAATTTACAAATTCCAGATTTAATCCTACATTTACCCAAATTTTGACTTAATTTATCAACAGTCTAAGCTTTAATATACGTTTATATTTCAAATCAATAAATCGATAGATTAAACATCAGTTCATTCGTTTGAAAGGTTTTTTATTAGTTTTTTTTTGATTTTATCCTTTTACAATTTGATGTTTATCAACGTAAACATCGCGCAGAAATGATAGCTTTCGTAGTGGCCGCGCGGGGAAAATATATTTGGAGACTGGGTGCTAGGAACGTTTCGATTTGACAAACAATGCTTTGCGCGCCGCTAAGAGAAATCAGCTGGTTGTTGATAGACATTTTCTGTTTCCTTGCTTACGGTGGCCCATAGCACCCACGAAAAAAAATTGAAAATTGAGCCGGAACTTTTAAAATGCTATTTCCAATGTTTTGAGGGAAATTATCGCAACATATTTATTGCATTGGAAAAAGTTCATACCATTATCCTTAAACTGCATGTGCTTGCTAGATTTTTTCTTTCCGCACAGACAGATATTTTTTGGAGGTTTAAGAGCCTGCTCGATATTTTTGGAGAGATTAACGTAACCCGCCATCAACTATCTGATGGTCCGTCCCTTAAAATGAACAGATCTAATTAGCCAATTATCACACTTCTCACATATTGCAATTAATAGAGTGTGGGTCTCCTAACGTGGTGAGGTTATGGTGATCAACTCCTGTCGGTGACCACTTGTCTTTGACACAATTTAATGCTAGATACAAAAAGTACAAAAAAATCGCGACCCAACATCAAATGGTCTTAATTCACCTTTAATCTGCAAATGTTTTTCTTAGCAATTCCTTAACATTTGAAAACGTTTTAAAACCTTTCTACTGATATTACTTCTGTCTACATCCCTTATCTTAAATTCTTTTTTAACCCCTTTAAGTTTAACAGACCTTATTCAGTTACAACACTTTGGCTTTTCTCTTTCACAAATGTATGCCAGCAAAACGTTATCTTGCCTTACGCACAGGACGTTATTCCATTTCATACTGCCCACATGCATTTCAACGCAATCTTCCGGCCTAGACGATGGGCTGCTATTGGGTTCACCAGAATTCCAGTTAGAGTACTGCCCAGATAGACTAGTGCCATCTATCCACGTGAACCTGTTGCTCCTGTCTGGAAAACGTAAGATCGAGAAAAGAAAGTACCGTTAGATTTCTCTTAGAAATTTCTCGTGAATACGCGAAGCGTAGAAACTGAATATGCAAATGTGTCACTCGCTAACCCACTATATTGTTAGCAGCTCGATAATAAATCGTCTTACGTCGATAACCAATCGTTTTACATCGTTTGCTTACGAACGTTACGCAAGGTGTACTTTCGGAATCCGTACAAATAGTCAGGTCTGTTAGCGAAAAGATCGTGCACTTTTGAGTACAAGCACCAAACTTGGCACAAATGTTATTTGGGGCATACTAAACACATTAAGGGGTGGGTGCCAAAAAACGGTGGTCGGGGGAGGCACGCCACACTCTCTACTAGATGGATAAACTTAATCAAAATTTATATGAAACAAAAACAATTCCTTCAAGTTTTAGCGCTAGAAGGTTAGAATGGCGTTTACAGTCTTTCGATATCTCTTTTTGTTGCAGAGATATCAAAAGTTATATGTCATATATGTGTAATATCTAAATATGACCAAAAAAACATCTTGATTTGTCATATTTCGTCCTTAATTTCAGAGCTCGATAATTTTTTTGTATTTTATTCAGCGTTTTTTGTGCGTGTTACGGCCGTTGGAAGAAAAAAATATATAAAGAAAGATCGTCACCTTTTTCATCTCGGACAACCCCCTTGCAAATTCCTGGATACGCCCCTTGGGACTTTGACAACTGGTCGTTAATTATAGGTGAAAATTAGTGTCAGGTTAAACATTTCTTTGTGACGTAGAGACTAATTTATATCGATATTAAACTATACCTCCAACAAGTCCAATCCAAAATAGTATCCCGTGGCTCGGGAACGTACGTGCAAGGATCACGAGATACTTGTTTTCTTGCGCAGAGTTGATTTTCACGAGATCACCACCCATCGCAAAACATGCTTTCCGTGCATCATTCCAACTCTTTGATGTTGTTCCAAATCGGTAGCAGGAACTCGAGCCTTCGTATGTTAGCCACCCTCCTGGACAGGACACTGGAATGAGAATTTCGATCATATTTATTAAAACATATTTTTTCCAACCATCACTCCCCGTCGGGGCTCGCTCCACAGCTCGCACTACCACTACATTCTATATTTACAACATACAACACTCAACTCACATGTTGATTTTTTTTTACGGAGGGAGGAAAACCAGAGAACCTGGAGAAAAACCTTCGTGGCAAGGGAATGAACAACACATCAAACAAACTCAACTCGCATATGATCCAGCCCGAGCCGGTGGGAGGCGAGCGGTAAACCACTACGCCACCCATGCCACCCATCATGCGGCTCACATATATGATTAATCCCGGAGGAGAAATTCCTGAATCGGAGGAATCAGTTTGCAGGCCAGTCGCTAGGGGTGGTTCGATGATTCGAACGAACCCCCCCCTCCCTCCCCCCCCCCCCCCCCCCCCTCTCTCTCTCTCTCTCTCTCTCTCTCTCTCTCTCTCTCTCTCTCTCTCCTCCTTAGCGCAAATTTCTGTGAGAAAAGCTGAGTCAGGAAACGGCTCTCACAGATCGAATTCGGGAATTTAGAGTGTCAGGTTTAACAGTCTAATTTTCGGAGGAAAGAAAACCAAAGAACCCTGAAAAATCAAGATAGAGACCAAAAAAACTCTAGCTACTCAGCTAACCATACATGAGATACTGAGTCTAGGAATATGGAACCCGAGTATCATACCCGCATTTGAAAAGCTAGTACACTGCCACGTCATTACACAACTTGATTCCCTTGACCATAAGACTATTACTGGGAGTGATTCTAGACCTACATATTAAGCTTTCTAGGCCAATAGCACTAATGCTCATATTCTTCAACTTACGATATCTTCCTGCGTTGGTTGAGGGAAGGAAAGTCGTCAAATTGACCAACAAGAAGGCCAGGATTAAAGGTAGTTTAGACATGACTGTTCGGCACCGCTTGCTTGTCTTGTCTATACTGTAGACGTTAGTATGAGTTAAGTCAACAAAACATCCTCTGAAACTATAGATAAATTTCTTGATTTAACAAGAATTATCACGAGTAGAATTTGATTGACGCCTGTTTTTGTTCTCAAAAGAGGAGGAGTGGGGTGGGGTGGGAGGGAGAGGGAGAGTAGAAAGGGTGGAAGATGGATGCGATATTATGGGAACCGATGCGGGTTTTTTTTTTACCATTTACTTTCATGAGATTTTCCATTAAACGTAGTGCAAATCGGAAGGTGGTCCTAATAATCTTAGCTTTGAAAATGAATCGGACTCCGTACTGACCAACAAAGTAGCGCGCAACAAAGTAAAAACTATAGAGGCCGGCTTCGGTTAGGGAAAGAGAATGACATGAGCATTGATCATGAATGACACGATAATTTATACGAGCATTGAATAAATGATAATTTCAGGAATAATAGAAAAGTAATATTTTAGGATAACGAATAATAGCCCTCATCAGGGTCGTCTCGTCACTGGAACTTGCCATTGGCGCTGTATTCGACTTGTGGAGGTAGCCCTATTGTTTTCTAGTGGTATTATATTTATCATATTAGACTAACAAATGTGTCGTGACTCTTTTTTACAAACTTGTTTGAACAAGATCAAGACCTTGGCATTACCTATTCAAACAATCATGTGCTAATAGTCTCAAGCTAAAATACACTAAGTATAAATGCATTTGACGCTGGTAAATAGACGTGCAAGGATTGATGCATATATTTATTTAATTCATTTATAACATCCTTATCATTAATTTTTATCTTCTTTTAAAAACCTCTTTAATAATTTTCAAAACCTTACATGTAAACCTCAAAAGCCCCTGTTACACGCAGTCTTTTTTCGTGCAACTTGAGCCGCGCACAAAAACGTTCAAGTTGCACGAGTGTTTTTAGCGTGTAACACCTCCTCGTGCAACTTATTTGTCAAACATAAAAGTTGCAAGAAAAGTTGATTTGGTTTCTACTTTCTCAACAAATTTCCGAAAGTTGCAACGACAAAAATACGTGTGACATGCTCGCGTGCAACTTTTAACTTTTTTGCTCGCAGCTCAAGTTGCATTAAAACTACGTGTAACAGCGGCTTTAGTTTAACAATTTAATAGTTACAACATTTCGGCTTCTCCTTTTCACAGATGTATGTTGCCGGAATTTTGACCACGCACTTGACGTCATTCCATGTCATAGTATGCAAATACATTTCACTGCAATCTTCCTTAGTCCCTTTGTCATTATTGGGTTCACCAGAATTCCAGTTAGAGTACTGCCCAGATAGACTAGTGCCATCTATCCACGTGAACTTCTTGTTCCTGTCTGAAAATGTAAGAGAAAAGAAAGCACCACATCAAGAAATAAGATAGAGGATTTTATGATGACATAAGAGAGAAGAGGGGGATGGGGGTATCCGAATAATTTATAGTGAAATCATCAATAATCCTGATCTGACTTATTTCATTTGTACTTAGATATATTTGGATAAAATGAAAATCAGATTCTATACCTCAGTGTTGTCAAATGCATAGCATATTTTATCATTTTATCACTGTTTAGCCAAAGGGAAAAAAAAAACATTAAAAAAATATTCAGCGGCAGGTCATCCAAAACACCTGCCCTCCAATGATCTTAGAAAACTAAGGCTTCTATCAAATAAGATTGCGTACTTTCTACATTTATCGTTTTACTAGACTATACCTCCAACTAGTCCTATCCAATGCAGGTTCGAGTGTCTCGGGATCGTACGTGCAAGGAGCGCAACATACTTGTTTTCTTGTGCAGAGTTGATTTTCACGAGATCACCACCCATCGCAAAACATGCTTTCCGTGCCTCCATCCAACTCTTTGATGTTCCTCCAAGTCGGTAGCAGGAACTCGAGCCTTCGTATGTTAGCCACCCTCTTGGACAGGACACTGGAATGAGAATTCCGATCATACTCAGATTATTAAACCCGATCGGTGGAATCAATTTGTATATTTTCGAGTTCACTGGTATTTCGAAAAAGGTTTTCTTGATCAGTGCTAGTAATAAGAGTAAAATCTTTAGCTTAGAGGTGGGTCAGCCAAGAAAATAGTGGTAAACGAGTTGGGGCTACCAAAGACATTTCTTGTATAAACTATTTTATATTTTCCTTGTTTTTATCTCATATCAGAAATGTATTTTCTCTTCTTTTTCACAGCCAAAATGTGCAAAAATGACATAACTTTACAGCGATATCAATATATTGCAAATGTTCCCTCCAAAACACTGGAAATCGCATTTCCGAGGGTCTCAATCTCATTTTTTTTCAGGGGAGCATGCCCCCTAACACCTTAGATGCTCCTGCGAGCCTTCGGCAGTGATTAGTCTACGATCTTCCCATTCCAAACTACGCTTCTCAGTCCCTGCATAACAAAAATAGCACTTAAAAAAAACAGTTACATTCGAAAAGTCAAAATGGGAAAGGATAGACTGTATGACTGATGGAGGGAATTAGCAAAAGATGAGAGTGACCTAAAAAAACCTTTGTGTGAAACAGCTAAACAAATATTTGCTTGTCATAATTTTTTTTTCAATTAGTGATTTAAATGTTTAAAAGGTATTTTAATTCAAAATCTTGACTTTTTTTATATCGCAGTAAAGCACTGCCATTTTTGAGGGGGGTCATATGAAAATTATATATGATTTCAGGTACAGGTTACCCAAAACCACCATCCCCCTCTCCCCCTTCCTCCCGATAAAAAAAATGAAGAGAGAGAGAACAGCACCTCAAAGAAACTCAAACTGCTCATAAATTATAATCAGTACACTAAATAAGACTCAGTCGGGCACTCAACAGCTCAAAATTCGGTTCAAGAAAATCATATCGCGCGCTTCGTTTGTGCATCCTCCTTTAAAAAAACACAGCTTCAAATTTTTTTGCGGATAGCCTGAAACCACCTCTGGGCTGACCAAAGTCAGGGCATGGCTAACTCAAAGATCGAATTGGAGTTTAGCGTGTTAGGTTTCACAGAGGGAGAAAAAATGGAGAAAAACCCTCGAATCAAGGGAGAGACTTAAGAGAGGATGTCAGCAAAAATCGAAAACATACGCTGGCAACACCCAAAAGTTCGATTTCGCTCATAGTTTGGTATTAGGTAGGCCTATATACGAGATATATCATGGTATGTTTCATTTGTCGAAATATGGCTTAATTTCCGAGAAAAACGAGAAAATCGAATTGTCAATAATTGACCCTTTGAGAGAGCCAAAATATACTCCAACTTCAAGGGGGCTCGCGTGCATTTGCAAAAATAAAAACTTGGGAACTGCAACTTGGGATCTTGGGATCTTGGGATCTTGGGATCTTGGGATCTTGGGATCTTGGGATCTTGGGATCTTGAGATCTTGGGATCTTGGGATCTTGGGATCTTGGGATCTTGGGATCTTGGGATCTTGGGATCTTGGGATCTTGGGATCTTGGGATCCTGGGGTCTTGGGATCTTGGGATCTTGGGAACTGCAACTTGGGAACTTGGGAACTGCAACTTGGGATCTTGGGAACTTGGGATCTTGGGATCTTGGGATCTTGGGATCTTGGGATCTTGGGAACTGCAACTTGGGAACTATTTACGCCATGTAGTGTTACTGCAGTAGCTTGAGCTGGTACTTTGCTATCTTACCATATTTTGCTCTTTTAGGTAATTTTTAAATTCATTTGATTGAGCGCACCGGCCGCCGTTCTTTGAAATTTCTCCAGCTTTAGATCTTGATTACTCGTCGCAGAATAAAAACCCCCAAAAATGCTTTTAGTCACGGTTAGAATATTATTTCGACTTTTCATTTTCTTAATATCGGCCTTTTATTTTATTTAGCACATGGTGAAAACATTTTTTGAAAATTCTTTACTTTTCACAAGGCGTCAAAGTACCCTGGTAAATTTTTTTTTCTTCACCGTTATGAATTTATTCGAAGACAATTATATAAAACACTTTTTAAAGAATTAAATATGTAGATATTTTTGCAAAGTTACGCGAGCCCCCCCGAAGTTGGAGTATATTTTGGTTCTCTCAAAGGGTCAATTATTGACAAATTCTTTTTTCTCGTTTTTCTCGGAAATGAAGCAATGTTTCGACAAATGAAATATACCATGATATATCTCGCATATAGGCCTACCTAATACCAAAATATGAGCGAAATCGAACTTTCGGCTGTTACCGGCAAATTTTGATTTTGTTCGATTTTTGTTGACATCTTCTCTTAACAAACTCTACTCACATGTGATGCTGTTGTCCAGAAATAGAATCCGTCATCAGTATCCCTGCACTCGAGAACCTAACTAGTATACATGCACTACAACTACGTACACAACTATTGATTCCCTTGTCCATTAGTATAGGGAGCGATTTCTAGACCTGTACTACTAGACTTACTAGACTTATTGTCAGTAATAATACTCTTCAACTATTTAAGCGCAAAACAATTATATTCTTCGACTTACGATATCTGGCTGCGTTGGCTGAGGGAAGGAAAGTCGTCAAATTGACCAACAAGAAGGCCAGGATTAAAGGTAGTTTAAACATGACTGTTCACCGCTTGCTTGTCTTGTCTATACTGTAGACGTTAGTATGAGTTAAGCCAACAAAACATCCTCTTAAACTATAGATAGATCAGAACTTCTTGAATTAACAAGAATTATCACGAGTAGAATTTGATTGACGCCTGTTTTTGTTCTCAAAAGAAAACAGGGGGTAGGGGGTCAACTGCCGACGGCTTATTTGTGATATCCCACACGAATGATCGTTCATTGTCTATCGGAGGGGAGGGGTGCATGGGGTGGCTTGTGGGGTGGCGTTGCGTGTACATGTGGGGAGGGAGGGAGGAGGGAGGGGGAAAGGGGTTGAAGATGGATGGGATCAGTATTAGCGGATGATGCGGCTTTTTTACCGTTCACCACTTTCACATCCCATAATGCTTTGCGTTTTGGGGGCAACCAGAAAGAAAATTATTTAAGAATTCTCGTTTTCGTGTCGCCAAAATAAATCGTGGGTTTAGAGAAGTCTAATGGACTGCTGAATTCGTTGGAAAATTAACCGGCTTTTTAAATTGACATTTGATTATTTCATATTTTACACAGTTAATTTCAGTTATCGAGAAGAGCCGAAGAACTTGGTATTTTAAATCACAAATAAGTAATTCAAAATGGCGCTAAAGCTATGGCCCCCAGGCAACCCCCCCCCCCCCCCCCCCTGCTCCGCAGTCCCTGTCTTGTCTCGTTGCTTCTTTTTTTTAACTAGTGGTGAATTTACTTTACGATATTTTCCATTGCCGGATTTAGTTATTAATGCATACATTTGTGGACGGGAGGGCTCCAAACTGCAAGAACCAGACATTCAATTTGTTTGGTCCAATAGTTTCAAATTTTCGATTCACAAAAGAGTTTTTAACTATATCATTAGAAAATTAAGATTTTAGGATGAGGGTCTTGGGTTATGATGAATAATAGACACTCATTATATTAATTATTCTTCGTTTTCACGTTTCGTCCTCTGGTGGACCTTAACAATATAGATACTAATTTCGTATGTATTGTTAAGGTCCACCAGCATGGCCGCCTGATGTCTTTGTCTCTTGTCTCTCGGGAATGGATGAAAACCATCAACCCCTAACAGGGTCGTCTCGTCACTGGAACTTGCCATTGGCGCTATATTCAACGTGTGTAGGTAGCCCTATTGTTTTCTAGTGGTATTATATTTATCATATTAGACTAAAAAATTTGTCGTGACTTGTTTGAACAAGATCTACCCATAAACATTCATAAGTGAACACCAAAGACCTTAGCCTCCTTCGCAGACGCTCTTAGGGTCGTCACGCAAGAGAAACGTTGCGTGACGACGTGACGACCCTAAGTACGTCTGCGAAGGAGGCTACAAAAACCTTGGCATTACCTAATTAAACAATCATGTCCTACAGGTACCGCGCGAGGGGAGGGGCTGGTAGGGCTACATAACCCTACCACTTTTTCTTTTTCCCATACTAGTCTCTTATATAGCCCCACCACTTTTTTTAAAAAGTGCTCCGCGGTCCAGCTAAAATACACTAGAATAAATGCATTTGACGCTAGTAAATAGACGTGCAAGGATTGATGCATATATTTAACCGAACCTGTTTCTATAGCAATGCCGTCGTTATTACTATAAATGTGCAAATTTTCATTGAAATCTGGTTTTTTTTTTACAAGGGGTAGGGGGTAAGAAGTAGAGCTACTTGAATATCTAATAAAACTTATCCCACACCATAAAAAATACAGGCAATCACAATAGACATACGCCATTGTATAAATATTCAATTTTATTATGATTTAATGACAACACCAAGGATGGTCTATAAAAGAAAAAGATTTGTATTTTACAAGCATCATTCCTTGGACAGGGGTTCTTCCATGAGGTTGATCACTCCACATATACCCTGCTTGGCAGAAATTATTTCTCTCCTCTAACGAGAAAAATAGCAGTTATTATGGATTCATGCAAATGAGATGCAAATGAGACAACAAGCATTGTATCGACCTGATAGCCTCACTTGTATAATTCTTAAAACAAAAGAATATCTCATTGCAGAATCAACTGTAAATATAACAGCTATTAGGAAACCTCCAACAGGTTACTCCACACGCACAACCATTACATTCATTATTCACAACACACACACCACTCAACTCACATGTTGATTTTTACAGAGGGAGGAAAACTGGAGTATCAGGGAAAAAAAACCTCATGGCAGGGGAGTGAACAACACATCATACAAACTCAACTCACATGTGAGGAACCTGTGAATCCAGGTGTGAACTACACAATGGTGAGAGATGTGTCGTAGCAGCGCATACCACCCATCCCACCCTGGCCTGGAATAAACATATAGAATTATCTATGAGAAATAATGGTCACACATAAGTATAGGACAGTCTCTAAACTCTGTTTCATAGTCATATAACAACTCCACCAGCTGTGGCTCATGTCTTGGACCACCAGAAAATCCACAATCTTGGAGCTTGTCTTCAGGATTGAGCTTCACTTTCTCTCCAGTTTTGGTAATGCAGCAAACAGATACACTCCTTGGTGTCCCACCAAACCTCTCACAGATCAACTGGATGACAGAATGTACTGTGATATGTGCATGGACATAAAGCTGGAAGTGTCCTGGATAGCTCTTGAGTTGAGGTAAGTTGGCAAAAGTTGTGAGTTTTAACTCTAGGCTGATAAACCTTTAAAAAAAGACAGAACATTCTTGTCAGAATTTAATAAGCAGGTGCTTATTGAGTATTAGTTGATCAAAAAAATGTAAAATCAGTTGTAAAACCACTGTTTTTGAAGAGCACAGACTCATTTGCTCAGACTTAGCCTCATTTTTAAGCTAGCTATTCAACGACATCATTAAATGTCTGTGGGATTTCAAAACATTTGTATTGTTCAACTTGCACATTCTTTACATTACAGTTGACTTTAGCAAATCATTAGCAACAGCCAACTGTAATGTAGAGAATGCACAAGATGAATAATACCAAACCCACAGACTTTTAATGACGTCTTTGAATAGCTAATCTATAATTCAGACTAAGCCTGTGCAAATGAGTCTGCTGTCTTCAAAAACAGTGGTTTGCATCGAATGCGAAACCGGTGTATTGGTGAAGGAAGGAGCTGGTACTCGGCATGTTATGCAAATTCCACAAATTGAACCAGAGACCCCAAAGTTGAGAGCCAAGTGTATTACTGCTAACCTTATCTTGTCCTCTTAACATATTATGTTGTGAATTTGGTAGAGATGATGGTTGGAAATTTGGGAGCGAAAATGGGAAGAATGCATATAAGGAATCCAAAAACTTCCTTACTTCTTCCATAAAAATATGTTACTAATTTACTCAGTATTATAGAAAAAAATTGCAAACTGATCTCTTTACCTAGGGAACTTCTCTATTGGAGGCTTCCATAACCCTATCTTACAACAAGGACAGTCTTCAAGCTTTTCACGTTCAAATGTCAACGGAGGCAATCCATCATCAGGAACACATTCCTCTTTTTTATAATACCGTAAGCCTTTAGAAAATTCCAAGTAATCCAGTCTTTGATTTTGATCTCTGTCTAATTTCTTGGCCAAAACATAAAGCTCTAAGTTGTTCGCAGGAGCGTTTAAGTCTCTCATCCCAGCGTAAAATTCTTCGTAAGATAATTCACCATCGCCATCAACATCAAATCGACGAAATAAATCAATGGCTCTAGAGTAATTATCCAACATCCATTTGTTCATACGAGCTACAAAGGCAGCATGGAGGTCCTCGGTGGCTTCAAAAGCGGCTGCAGCCTTTTCAATCTTGTCCTGAAAAATTACATGCAGACATTGTAATACAAGTTGATCATTTTCTGATGTTTACATCTTATGAATCTGTGGTTGCTGACTTACGATTACAATTAGACCACAAACCTTAGCTATATCTTCTTTACTCCTCTTCGGTTTAGCGCTTCTCTTCTTTCCTCCAGATCTAAAAAATTCAAAAAATCATAGAGAAAGAATTTGTCAAAGAATCAAAACATATGATTGATGTTGACATGCTCACTCCATCGAGTAACTTTAACCATTATTTTCCCCAATCAGCTTTAATTACTAAGCTCATTGAACTCACTTTTTCCCTCCTTTCTTCTTAACTGGCATTTTTACTTCATAAAGCTTGTATTTTGGACAAAAGAACGTCAAAAGTAACTACAATTCCGACAGGAATGTGATGTTTTCGCTTCGAATTCACCGACAGCTTCTCAAGTTTCCCTTAGCAACCTGTCACGTGACACCAATAAAAGTCAAAACGCGATCGACCGCAAAATATTTTTAATAGTCGTTCACAATTAAAAAAAAAAGAGAAGTGAATGAAGAATACTATAATTTTCTTTCTTTTTCAGTTTTGTTATTTTTGGAGTGATTTTGAACAGGACCAGAAAAGGATTCGAACTGACCGCGAAAAAGCAGGGTTAGTTAAAAACCACAGGGAACCCAAAACCTAATTGTTACCCGTGAGTTTTTCAAATTATGAAGGATTTTTTTACCTTTTTCTTTACTTTTCTAATTATACCACGGAACCGCACCAGATCTTTCCCATCCCTTGAAAATTCCAACCCCCTCTGAGGGGAAGGTATGGATAATTTCTAGAACTACACAATATACCCTCCTCAGACCCTAGCTTCCCAACCTTTGAAAATCGTAATCCCCTTTTCCAATATAGCGAACATGATGCATTGTGGTCTAGCTTGGGTATAAACATATTTTGGTCATCATGCCTTATATGGTGTTGTTTGTAATCAAGCTAGACCACAATGCATATTATGTTTATGGAACTCAGAGAAGGCCTATGGGGAGGTATGGATATTTTCTGGTAAAATACTATATATATATACTTCCCACCATTTTGAAATTGCGATCACCCTCTTTGAGGTTGGTATATAGATAGAATAATTCAACCATCTTGTAAGTATTCAGAATGTACATTTATTCTACATTATCGTTTATCTTTAACTTTGTTCTTGTTTTTTTTGTGTTTATGTTTTCTGTGATCTTTTTGTTTTTCACTTTCACTATCACTGTCACTATCACTAGGACTTGATCTTTTGTGCTGTTTATGCCTTCGTTTTTTGTGTTTTGTTTCCTCTTTTGATTTGTGTTTTTTATGTTTTCTTTTCTTTTTCTTTTGGTCAGAATCCTCCGATTCTGAGTCGCTTTCAGTGGTAGATTCTTCCAGTAGAGACTTGAGCTGTGCTATTCTGCAAGACGAAAAAATACAACCCAGATATGTTTTTTCAAGATATTCTTGTCTTAGATAAGGTCAGGGTCTTCGGATCCCAGTGGATCATCCCCATCACTGAACCACCCCTATTCCCCCCCCCCCCCCCTCCGTGAGAAAATGCTTGTGGCAAAGTAGAGAACAACACATCAAACAAATTCCAGTCACTTTTGAAATCTTTAGGAATTGAACCAGACGTCAGGTACCTATAGGACTTACATTGAGGAGAGGCCGGTATAGTTTTAATGCTTCCCACACTTCAGAGCATGAAATAACAGCCAGTCAACGGACAATGTCTGGCCAGAATTGGAACTTGTCTAGTCAAATTTTTGCCTTGCCAGTCATTTTGACCAGTAACGTTGAGCCAGAAATAGGGTTCGGCCAAGCTAAAACTAATTTGGCTGTAACATGACTAGCGACTGACTGTCTGTTATTTCAAGCCCTGCACTTCACCTTTGAATTAAAAAACCTTTGTAGTGGCTGCCATGCAGCTTACGATCATGAGTAGTTTCATAGACAAAATTTAAGGTTTCTCCAGCAAACAATAATCACCATGGTATGTGGTAAGATAATGTGTTATGCCTGGCTGTTGATCATATCAGTTAAAAAAGGCATTTGCACAATACCTGCTTTCCTTTTCTGCTTTCTTATTTGATTGAATTATTTCATACATCGGATCTTCATGAGCCTGGGAATGAAGGAAATTGAAATTTATTAGTTTATTTGCACCCATACCATCTGGCCATTTAAATAAAAATTTTAACAAATAAATGCAAAACCCTGATGAAACACCATAAAGTTGAAAACATTTGGTTTAAAAAAAAACATCCAAGTTTTACCTTTTACCACTGTTTTCATTGCAATGCATAATCGAGACAACTTTTGCAACAGGGAAATAATAATATCTGCAAATGGTTAGACCTTCACGTGGCTTGGATGATTATGTTAATGGTGGTCCTGTCCCTTTCAGCTTAAGAGGCGTTAAAAGAGGGCCACAGGTTTGTGAGATGAGTTACTGTTACGTACTACCCTCTATAAACAAGGTTTATTTATCTATTTTTTATTTAAATCAGGCAATACACTGCTATCAATCAAACAAATTGTTTGGTAACTTTACATACTCTGACTAACGGCAGTGTAATGAAAACAATAGTAATAAATATGAAAATATGATCAATATTATAACTTACTATTCTAAATTTTTCTGACGACATATTTCCACTTATGAACAGTGGGCATTCTCTATCTCCCGTCCTGTGCCCATACTTCTTGCATCTCCAACCTGAAACAGTAATTTAATTCAGTTTCAGTGTTGAAACACAAAACCGTAAAAATACAAAATGCCTTATTTTAGGAAGTTTTTCAAAGGAAAAATGTGGAAATGATCTTGAAGGGGTAAAATAAGAACTGGGATTTGTTTATTTTGTACCAAGTTTTTTTAAAAAAAAAAGCTGCTAACAAGTCTATATGTTTTTTGGAAAAAAGTATAGATCCCCTGGTCTAAATGCAATAACTCTTCCTTAATGTGGAAAAATAATAATTTTTTCTTTTCATTACACTTCATGACTTTGACTTGCTTCCCCAAAGGCATCCATAATCCTTTTGAAGGAGCTTCAGCAAGGAACTTTCTTGCTTCTTGGTTTTCTGGAAGATCAGGGATGCAATCCTCTGGTCTTTCAACTTCTTCCTAGGAAAGATAAAACCAGGATTAGACTTGAGAAAATGGCTGGAAAATGGGGGAAGGCAGATAGGTGCTGAGATAGTTTGGAGCTGGGGTTTCCCATGACTAGTGCCCAGAGAGTACTAAGCAAGAGAGCACATCTCCATGCCCTATGATATTTATTGGAAAATCTATTTTTAGCTCGGTGAGCAGCTATGAAATATTTTCATCATTGGATTCCTGATTCAGTCATGCTGCACACGGAGCTAAAAATACAAGTAGCTGTGTGCAGAGCTAAAAATAGATTTTCAAATAATTTTCATGTATGGGAGATGTGCTATCTTACTCTTATCTCTTGTTAGTGCATAATTCTTCGTTTTCACCTTACGTCATGCTGGTGGACCTAACAATAGATACTAATTTAGTGTCTATTGTTAAAGTCCACCCGCACGGCTACCATGTCTTCGACTCTTAATTGGCTCTCTCGGGAATGGTTGAAGACCATTAATAAGGCATTGCTTACCTTGATTGTTCCTGGTGGTGCCTGCTCATAACTAGAGGAAAAGAAAACACCATCACAATGGCATCAGTTAGTCTACTTTGTCTTTAAAATGGAAAACAATTATTTGCTTGGGGTTTGAGCACACGGATTTTGCCTACAGACCTTTAAAGTCCAACGCTTATTGCCATAAGATCTCACCAATCACAAAAGCAATATGTATCAACGACACTTACAAGATCTCTTTGTGTTTTATCCGTTCAATATCATCGCTTTCACTAGTTTTTCTCTTCTTACTTCTCCTGTCTCTTTTTGACTTCTTGTCCGCCATTTTTGTTTTTCTTGTCGATAAACCGCTGTACACAAGTAACATGAACGCAGACACAGGCAGCCCACGTTATTTTCCGTTTCAGAAATTCTTCTTAAATGTTAATTAAAAATAATAACTTATGATATATATTTAAAGATGATATGATATATTTTTATATTTAGCAATTTTTTTCCGAATGTTTCTATTACTTGAGTCTTTCGTTGATGTGAAATATAGTATGGGTTACCTGTGTTAAAAGGCACCCTGGGTAAAATGTCTCGATGCATTGTGGGAAATAGTGAACCAAGATGGCGGCTGCCTTGGTTGGACTTCGTCGTCTTGCAACAAGAACAAACCTCCGTTCTGTTGTTGTTTTGCACCAGAATTTTAAAAATTATGCAACCCAAGATACTGTGACACATACTGGACAGGTGAATAATGAATTTTGTCCTGAAACTCAATTTGAAAATCCCGAAAAAAAGCTTTTATTTGATATATGTTTTTACCAAATAATATCTTTGTTTGTTAGCATCTTGATGTGTCTTTTTCCTCTTTTTAGGCTTGGGATAGTAAAGATTACAGGAATAAAAGATTCACTGACAGAAACAAAGAGGTTTGTCTGCTGCAAACTTAGCTTGGATGCATTGAATTTTGTACATTTTTTAACACATTAATAAATTAACAACTCTTTGTTACTCCGTGAGTTACAACTACATAACGAATACCCCGCAAATGACATGCACATATTGAATAACAATTTATTCATAGAAAACTCTAAAGCCAAAGGTTACACATTAAAACTTTTAGCTGAAATGTGTATGCAGCGGCATTGCAAGACAAATTTCAGAACAAATTGCACCTTGTAACACCCCAGCTTTGAGAAACTTCCATCACAAGAAAGTTTTTTGAATGGTAGAACTGCTTTCTACTTGTGTAAAACGAAAACTTGTGCCGTAAACAAGTTTCAGGACGAAATTGTAGCTTGTAAAACCCCTGTGAAACATATCTCGCAACGCCACACAAGTTTCAGCTAAAAGTTTTAATGTGTAACAGGGCCTTTACTTGTTCTATAAAGAGTTTCCACGACTGCATATGATTTGTGGGGTATTCTGTAGTTGCTTTGGTTATTTCATAAATTGTCTGCACCCTGTATTTGTCTCCCTCCCACCCTGCAGCAAAGTGGTAAAAAAATATGCACCAAAATGTATAAAGTGGTTTCACGACAGACATGATTAAACACAGGAACAATGTTGATTTGCATGATAAAAAATTTCATTTCCCCAGGAGAAAATTTCTATTGTTTCAGGGGTCGAAATAACAGCCGGTCATACGCCAGTCAAGATGACCAGCCAAATATATTTTTGACCAGTCATTGCCAATAATTAATCCATTATTCTTGGACAGTTAAAATGATTAATAATTAAATATGGGTAATTTTCATTAAATTAATAATTTTCATTGTGGAAAGGTCTGCAAATATGTGCATTTGATAGCCTCAATATTTAAGCTTATAACATTTCACTAAAATTAATATTAATCATGATTGTTGGGGAGCTAAACTTTACTGCTGATTTTCGTGAAAAACATAGAAGCATGCTGAGTAAATGTACTACTGATCAGTGGAAATGTTATCTGTCAACATGTCCATTCAAAACCATGTTTGACCGGTCAAGTACCAAATTTGGCTGGACCTTGACCGCTGACTGGCCGTTATTTCGAGCCCTGTATTTTGCCTACTGTGAAACTCCTTTTTAGTATTATTTGACCAACTCTGCTCATGTCTTCAATAGGTTAATCTGAATTTTAGCATCGATCTTGTCGCTGAAGAACCCCCTATTGAAATCAAAGGAAGATCTGTTTATTGCGATGGAGGTTTGTATAATTTCTTTAGAAGTTAATAATAAAGTTAATAATGAATATTAATAATAATAATATTAATATTTTTTTTAGATTAGATTTTCTATCTAGACCCTCCTTTAATCTAAATGAAAGTGTGACTAATGTAATATGTTCATTCCATCTTAACAGGAGGAGGACCTCTGGGTCACCCCAAGGTTTACATTAACCTGGTATGTAGTACATGTATATGAGCACCATCTGGATTATAATGTGGCTAAATGAAATTTAGGCAAAGTTAGATTTGAGGCTTCCAGTTCTGCTTTCATAAATTGTGCTAAGTATTGTATCCCATCAATATGTAGGGCCTACTGGTATATGTAGAGTTCATGGTTGCAGATCAGTGTCATCCTCGTTGTTTGCTGGCTTGATATCTGACACGACCTTCAGGCCATGCTAATGTGGGGCAGCCCTTTACTATGCAACCTGCGACCCTTCATTCCTTGTTTTGAAAATCATTTCTCAAGTGGTTTTTAAATAAATCAGAGATGAAATATCACTCTGATTAAGAGTTTTGGACTTTTCTGAGATTTAAAAAGTATCGGATTCAATTGTCAATAGTTTTCATTTAGAAAAAAGTGCTTGAACACAGGGCCAGCGATAAAAAACACAATGGACTATGATTGGTTAGAAAATTTATTGCCGCTCAGCTGGATTCATATCCACCCACCTGAACACTGACCTTGTTTTGTTCTAGGATCAAGATGGCGCCCATCCATGTGGATACTGTGGATTAAGGTTCATAAAGGCTAAGGATCATGCTCACTGAAGGATAATAGACAGGTTGTACATAAAGATCTATCACTCAATTTGCAGGTTAATTCAATGGTGTTTGTAATCAAAGTTAATTAAATTTGTTTTAATTTTCATCAAACATGATGTTTATCTTTTTTTTTTTCTTGCCCATAATTTCTAGAAAATTGACTTAGAGGGTTTACTGTATGTAATAAATCTATTTCAAAAAAGGTTGGTGAAGGTTTTGTCGCTTGTTGCATGCTTCTTATCAAGCTTGAAATGTATTATTTTCATAATATTATGTGAATGTCAGCACAGCAGAAAACATGCTGAAAAAACCTGCTGAAAGGGTCTGGGAATATCCCATATTGTTGTGACCTTTTGCTGCTTGAATTCACATCACCCATTCTGCTTTTTTGGCTTGGTATGCAGCTTACAAAATGTAACAAAACTTTCACAAACGTTTCTTGAAATAACAATATGAGAAGCATTTATAGTGGTGAGATTATGTTTTGAAATCTTATTTGATAAAATGTACTTCAACATTATTTTTTGGAAATGCATGATTTTACAACCTTAGCCCATGGCACTCTTTTTACTCATTTGATCCTGTGGTTGGAGGGGATAAGGTGGCACAGGAAAGACAATGATACATATGGTCAGCGATTCTAAAAATGGTGATTCTTCACTTTTCTATTTAAACTTTGTCAATCAAAAATTTTATCGGTGTATCACTTTTACCTGAAAGATCATCCAAAAGTGAGTGAACAGGAAAAGTTTCAATGCCGTGGCATATAAGTTATTACAGAATGAATTTACAGATATAAGTACCAGATTTTGCTGATCAATACTGACTAGCCTCGCTTTGGTGTCATTTACACACTTTACACTGCAGTAACTCCTAAAATAATCACTTTTTTGTCCCAGATTTTTCACAGAAGCCATATTTATATTATCTACAACATCAAAAGTATTCAATAGGAATCAATCATGATACTGACATCCGACGGCAGCAATAAAGCTTGTGAATTTTTCCCACACGTTGTGGTTCAATACTTTTGACGTTGCCCCTGACAACATGTTCTTTTCAACAACAAAACTTTGTGACAAAACTTTGGTCGTTCCAAGCTCAACTGAGAAGCGTAGTAATCATATGCGACAACAAATAATCCTAAAGTTTGGATATCAATTAGCAGTTAAAAATTACATTCTACAGGGTTCGAAATACCCACAAGCTAATTGGCTAAATGCGAGTTGGAAATTACGAATATCGAGTGAAAAGATATTGGAATCGCTTTTTCTAGCTTGTTCGATCTCTTTTTAGTAAATAATGATATGCAAAGGAAAATAAGGTCTTTGCGTTCAATCCATTTATCTTGTAGCTGTTCAATGTATAAGATAAGTTTATCTTGTCATTAAAAAAACGAAATTCTAACCCTGTTCTATATCATTATATAAATTTGTCATTTTTTAAATAATTTCTCAGACATATATCATAAGACTTGTAATAGATTAGACATTGTTCTACCTCCCTAGTTACTGTTGCTATGTTGGACAAGCTAAAATGAATTCTTGACATACAGCATTGAACAGATGCAGAATAATGCTGAAAATTGTCTGACAATGTCTGTCTTAGAATAAATGCATTCTAAAGACCTGTACATTTACAGGAAAAAATTGATAACTACAAAAAAACCTTCGAATTAGAGTTTGTTTGTTGGACAAATATTTCATTGGGAAAACTGCCATTTGTTTTGTATTTACTCGAGCTGGGATCTGGGATATGGCAAAGCTGGGATCAGTGTATTCACCATTTTCAATATATCTTTTCACTGTTCACAATCAAAGTATTCAATCAAGACTGCAAGGTAATTTCAAAGGATTTTTCAAATTTGAACCTTGAAGCCTCGACTGAATGCTTTGTGTTTCACCAGTGAACTGATGTATGAAAAGTGTTGAATACTGTTGGCACAGCAATGAACCAATCAGATGTAACAGATGGTATATAAACTCACTATTCATCCTATCAGAAACCTTGAAATACTGCAGATACAAGAAGACAATGAGGTATTTCGAATTATGTAAAAATCTCTAGTATATACGTTTATTATTATTAATTATTATTATTAATAATGATTTATATAGCGCCTATTCCCTTTAGCCCATAGGCGCTTTACATCCAAAAAAGAAACTTGAAGTAATTAAAGAAAACAAGTCAATAAGTCAATAAGTCAATTGTAGGCTTTCTCAAATAAATGAGTCTTGAGCTGGCGTTTGAAATTTTGAATGTCATGGTCAGTGTAGCTTCTCAGATTGTCCGGAAGTGAGTTCCATAGTCTTGGAGCAGATGAGCTGAAAGCTCTATAGCCGTAAGTTCGTAGCTTAACGTTGTGACGTTTGTCACAATTAAACCCACATTAACGACCCACTCGCCATTAGAGTCTCCAGCAGCTCAGTGGTAGAGCGTCCGACTAGCATACGGAGGGTCGTGGGTTTGATTCCCATCTGGGGCTCAGAATTTTTTCTGAGTCCATTCAGTATGGTACGATCACATATACATTTCATACACTAGTATATATTTGAGCAACCTGTCGAAGGGCCAAGAATGAGTCTCATATTACATGCAGGATTTGAAGCTTTTAAAGAAGACATTTTCTAGACTGGAAAAAAATAAGTAAAAGTATAATAACTGTCTTTAATTTTCTCTATTAGAGTATCCAAATAAATTTCAGGTGATAATAATTAAACAACTCTCGGCTCCCTCATGTAGAAAATAGTCTACATCATTCAATAGCCACAAGACTCAAAGTTATATAATAGAACGAAGCTAACAAAGAATACAATAGGTTTCTGTTACATACACTTTGTCTTCTATTTTGTTCTCTGCACAAAGTTATATCCCATCTCTGAGTATTCACCACTTTCACATTCCCATAATACTTTGCATTTTGGGGGGGGGGGGGGGGGAGGGGAACAATAGCAAAAATTATTTGAAAATTCAAAACTTTTTGTGCAGATGCTGAGTATATTTGCTGTTATCATTGAAAAATCCAGTATCAGTTTATTCAGAGTTAATTCCACACGCATATGAGAATGAAACGTTTGGTGTTACAGACAATGTATGGACTTACCAAGAAATGTCATGACTTTTACTTGTAAACCTGTTAGAATTTCTTTCTTCCTGGTTTTTGTGAATTCTGATAGAATCTATCATAGATGCATAAGTGTTTTAGGTGTTTTTTCTTCAATTCTTATTAATCTTTATGGTAATATTAACGATTTTGTCTCGTTGTTGCTCCCCCCCCCCCCCCCCCCAAAAAACGCAGAGCATTAAGGGAAGGTGAAAGTGGTGAAAAAACGGAACTACGTAACTGAAAAAATGTCCCTATCTTTAATAAAATAGATAAATTCTGAATTAACTAGAAAACAAACTTTTTATCTATCTGGAGTTGCTAAAATAATTTCAAATAATGTGAAACAAAGTTAGGTATCTAACCATGCACCTGAATTCTTCCTTCCTCTTATTACATCTTGATACCAATACTAGACTCTTCGTCAAATACTTTTTCTTATTCAAATGTTTTGACTCTGATTTAAGTCAGGGTACGGCTGACTCACAGATAGAACCCTGAAACAACCTCTGGGCTGATCTAAGTCAGGGCATGGCTGACTCACAGATTGAACACTGAAACAACCTCTGGGCTGATCTAAGTCAGAGCATGGCTAACTCACAGATTGAACCCTGAAACAACCTCTGGGGTGATCTAAGTCAGGGCATGGCGGACTCACAGATTGAACACTGAAACAACCTCTGGGCTGATCTAAGTCAGGGCATGGCTGACTCACAGATAGAACCCTGAAACAACCTCTGGGCTGATCTAAGTCAGGGCATGGCTGACTCACAGATTGAACACTGAAACAACCTCTGGGCTGATTTAAGTCAGGGCATGGCTAACTCACAGACAGAACCCTGAAACAACCTCTGGGCTGATTTAAGTCAGGGCATGGCTGACTCACAGATAGAACCCTGAAACAACCTCTGGGGTGATCTAAGTCAGGGCATGGCTGACTCACAGATTGAACACTGAAACAACCTCTGGGCTGATCTAAGTCAGGGCATGGCTGACTCACAGATTGAACACTGAAACAACCTCTGGGCTGATCTAAGTCAGGGCATGGCTAACTCACAGACAGAACCCTGAAACAACCTCTGGGCTGATTTAAGTCAGGGCATGGCTGACTCACAGATAGAACCCTGAAACAACCTCTGGGGTGATCTAAGTCAGGGCATGGCTGACTCACAGATTGAACACTGAAACAACCTCTGGGCTGATCTAAGTCAGGGCATGGCTGACTCACAGATTGAACACTGAAACAACCTCTGGGCTGATCTAAGTCAGGGCATGGCTAACTCACAGATCGAACCCTGAAACAACCTCTGGGCTGATCTAAGTCAGGGCATGGCTAACTCACAGGTACTCACAACTGGTACAAGGTAGTGATCATCAGACTAACAAAAGGAACTATGGGTAGAAGTGGTATGAAGAATCTGGTATGAAGTTGTAATAAGAGAACCAAGAATTCAAAGTCCATAACAAGTTTCACAAACCTGACTTTTAAATTCTCTGAGCAGATTACATCGGTGGGGAATTTCAAAAATAAGGCTCTTAAAAATATTGAGATTTAAGAACGTAAAGCTGTCAATAAACTATGCAAATGCCAACCCGCATTAGCAAAATTCTAGTTTTCTCAAGCTGAAGTTTGCCTTGTGTTGTCAATTCAAATTTGAAACACATTGCAAAAACAAAAATAATATAATACTCTAACTTTTAATTGGTTTTCCAAGCATCCTCTGTGTAATGTAAAGTGATTGAATTATTGGTTCCTTAACAGGGGTAAAAATCTCTTGGACTAAAAATTTGTAGGAAGCTGAAATGCTTGAAATATTCTTTTTACAAGGTATATAAATTGCACAACTCGTATTGAACACAATCTGCGCATGTGTTTTTTAGACTGCTTGCGGCATGATGGATTACAGCTCAATTAGGAGGACAAAACAATAGACATTTCCAATTTAGCAGCATAGGCATATACTATATGCCGGCCACTCATTCGTGTTTAAAAAAAAAACGGGATATACTATGCCTGTGCTGCTAAATCGGAAATGTCTAATAGGTTCCAATTCTCAGAAGATTGAAATTCTCGTTTTGTCCTCCAAATTGAGCTGCATTCTGACATGCTGCAAGGGGTTTATAGGCATGATAGATATCATAATTTAGTTTTACACTCTCCACAAATAATTCTAAAAACGTTAGTGTCAGCTTGAGAAAAATTCATTGTGTATCAACAGCTTTTTAGGAAGTAAGAGAGGAATCACACCTTTCCCAGGGGAGTGCAAGGTATTTCATTTATACCTCTCCTTTGACTGGACATAATCATTTTTTACGATCAGAAATTTCGTGAAATTTTTCAGCATAAAAAATCTAGTCTGCAAAGCAGGTACAGGTCACATGTCCTTCTGTTGAGAATAATTTCTTTATAAAATTTACATTAATGTCAATGTAGGTCAAACACAAAACTATCTTTCCTAGAATGACACATGGTCTGAAATGAGAAAACATTATGCCCAAGCCAAAAAGAAAGGTATACAAGGTATCAATGGCATTGTATTACATACATGTATTGTGTGACATTTTAAATATTGACTCTGCACTTTCAGAAATGCCATGCCTACCAACATACATTTTCTTGTAAAAAAAAAAGCTGATTTTGATCACCTGTAACTTTGGCACTATTTATCAAAACCGCTTCAAACTTTCTCGATTTACTAATTTTGGTATGCTCTTTTCAAATATCACATTTCTGAAAGCGTGGAGTCTATAACTGAAATGTGACACAATAGGTGATACAAAGTCATTAACCTCAAACAGTGTCTTCTCTCCGCCAAACAACAAATGGCATGCCATACAAACACACTTGAATGCGGCACAACTAAGTGTTACCACTGCATACATGTAAAAAATCCCACCTGTGCAATATGAGCTCTCCCTGCACACATTTATACAATTCTAATATTTCCATGAGTTCTACCAGTAATTTTGATCAATGCAAATGGATGATAAAAAATTACTAGCTTTCTACATATATATGAGATGAGATTTCTTCTCACTCTTGTCGACATTGCGAGCCCATGGAATCATCCACAAGTTCAGGCTATTTTGGCAGCCTTGAGTTTATATTTCTTGTAATTATTTCTATTTTCTTTGATTAAGCAAAAAGTCCAAGGCGAGTGGTCTTGGCAGATAGGAATGTGTGCAGTACAAAAACAACTGGCTTGGGGCAGCCATGAAGGTCTAGTTCCTGAAAATATAAGAAATTCTATGCATCAATGCATGTTATACACATGTAATTATCTTGTCGTTTATACATCTATTTGTCCGTCTGTCCATCAATCTTCCCTCTACTAATCCCAGGGCTTAAAATACACTGTAATAGCTGGTCATCAGACAATGTCCAGCCAAAATTGGAACTGGTCAAATCTTTGCATTGCCGATCATTTTGAACAGTAACTTTGAGCCAGAAATAAGGTATGACTGAGCTAAAGCTAAATAGGCTGGTGATCATGACTTATAACCAGCCGCTATTTTAAGCCCTGAATCCATAGACTTGTCCATCCACTCTTTAAATGACTTACTCATCCATCTATTCACTCTCCCATCAACTCAACCAACTCTCCATCCTTCAATCTACCCACGCCTCCTTTTTTTAACATAATGCCTATAATATACATAGCATTTTTCCCCTCCTCTATTCTCACCTGTTCACCATCTTCCCCTCCAAAGTCTAACCAAAGTAAATGATGTCCATCATCGGCAGACATTTTGAGCCTTTCAAAGGGGAAAAACCAGTAGGTCTGTGATCTAGTAGCACCATCTGCTCCTGAACGAGCATCTGTCAGGGTTAGACCATTTTCATAGTGGATTGTTAATCGTGCTTCTTGGCCTTGCCATGTTACAGCTGAAAACCATGATAAAATAATCATATAATCATAATAATAGTAATGGTTGTCGCATTGTCGTCGTCCTCCTCCTCCTCCTCCTCTATAATTGGCTGAAACTATTTTTCACAAGACATTTGTAGATATAGTTGTTTCAGGGTTCAATCTGCGAGTTAGTCATGCCCTGACTTAGATCAGCCCAAAGGTTGTTTCAGGGTTCAATCTGTGAGTTAGTCATGCCCTGACTTAGATCAGCCCAGAGGTTGTTTCAGGGTTCAATCTGTGAGTTAGTCATGCCCTGACTTAGATCAGCCCAGAGGTTGTTTCAGGGTTTAATCTGTGAGTTAGTCATGCCCTGACTTAGATCAGCCCAGAGGTTGTTTCAGGGTTCAAAAAAAATTGGATTTCATAATACCTATTTTAGCCACTACAACTCTACTTACCACAGTTGATTTCTTTGATGAGTATGGCCGCGTCATGTGCACCTTGTACAATGCTGCGCGACCAATGTGCTAACTCTCTTGCAGTTTCTACTCTGAAGAGGTGCGCTTCTACTCCTTTTCTTGATCCTGTTCTTGTTCCAAAACAAAGGTCTTGGTGCTGTATGTGGTTATTTCCATGCCCAGAGTGTACAAGTCTAACATATACAAAGAGTTAACTTAGCATATAAATGCTTTAAAATACTTTATTTTCAGCGTTTGTATCAAATTTATTTTTTCAAAATTTGTTCCTTTGAACAAAATTGAAAAGAATTGCACATATTATTTGAAATACATGTACGAAAGAAAAAAACCTAACCTTGTAGCAAGAAGAGGATGACTAAGAAAAGGTGCACTCCAGTCTTCTTTTGACCAAGGTGCCGCCTCATAAAGTAACATATCTTTTTCTGTTAGAGCCATAAACACAGGCTTCCAGTCCATACGACTACTATCGCCACCAAGGTGAACCTGCTCACTCAGCCAGCCCATTGATTTTATCTCTCTGTAACCAACACTACTACTGAGCATTTCATTGACCTCTTCCGTTGCTGAAAGAAAAAGGTTCAATATAGTTGCTATGGAAACACTTTATCCTTAAGAAGGGCTTTGATACTGTTACTATGGAAACAGATTTTATCCTTACACTCATTTTCATAATTATGTAACCAACATAGCCCATTTTCATAACTATGCAACCAATACAGCCCAACACATTTTTTGGCTGGCGACAATCAAAAACTAACTGGCTCTGACCATTGAAAATGTTGATTGCTGGAAGCCGAAAAACCCAGACAACTTGAATTATAGCTTATTGTCTGGGACACATAATTATGAAAATAGGTGTAAGGCCTTGTAACACTTAATGTAAATATATTTGCAAGCGCTATCCAAAATGGATGTCTTTAGATTAAAAATCCCTTATGCAATCTTTAATATCTGTGAATCTATGCTTTCACTAACACTGTCATCTCAGTTCAGGTTTTAAAGCATTTTGGCATTAATGTCCTAGCATCGTCATGTGTAAAGGTGAAAAAGATTCCTATAACTGTAGTGTTTGTGTGGATGCATGAAAACACTCTTTACATGAGTGTACGTGCATGGACAGGACCTTAGAAAACAAAATTCTTGATTCAATTGTAGGTGAGGTTAGCATGGGAAATACTGAGCAAGCTAGGGTGATCACTAGTAACATTTCATTAGACCTCATTAGTAATTTTCTTATCTCCTGAATATATGCTTGAAGATAATGAACCATGAGTGGAGAATGGAGACATGAGGAGGACATTTGAAGTGGACGGCTAAGCTACGCTTATGAAACATATCTTAAATCAACAATGTGCACTTTTCACAGATAACTAAACCTTGTAAAAAGATACTTTCTTTTGGTTTGTATCTGACCTTCAATAATGGAATACTAAATACAATAACTACAGTACCTCATGGGATTACAACTCACTGATAACATGTCCATTATAATTATATCTATTAGTTAATGTCATTTAATCCTTTAGTTTCAAATTCTCTGTTGCTCAAAGCAAGGCTAGGTTAGCCTTCAATATTTGTAGAATATTCACATGTTTTAGTGAAGGTCCGTGGAATTTCCAAGTGTTTGTATTGTTGAAGTTGTGTATTCTTTACTTTACTGCTGGTATTTGTGGATGTTTTGACACTGAAATGAGGCTAACCCTGAGTAAACGAGTCTGTAATCAAGGAATGTAGTGATATTATATGAAATTGAAAAAGGTTTATCTTATAACACCATGCATATGCTAGCCAACCAAAATAATAATCTAAATTAATTTCAACTAATGTTTATAGAGTGATAATACTTAACATGTGAAACAAAAATTACTTGTTAATGTGTACTTGACGGTGAATGATTGATTTATTAATCCATGAAACATGATTTTAAGGTTTAATATCTTCTTACGCCCACATGACAGCGGCTTTTGAATATTGCATGAATATGTGAAAAAGATTTATTATTTATCTGTGATGAAGGAAAAGACCAAATATTTTAACGTGATTTCCTTTTCCAAAGAGGTATAGGAGATCCTGATGTTTAAGAGTCATATAAGCCAGTTCAAAGTTTAAGAATCGTTTTCAGTGCGCATGCGATTTTATCCCAAATTTCTCACCTTCTTTTGTTTAATTAAAAACAAAAGAAGGTTTAAACAAAAGAAGATGAGAAATTCAGGATAAAATCGCATGCGCACTGACAACGATTCTTAAACTTTGAACTGGCTTATAGACACAAAAGAAAACAACGTAAATGCATTCTACTAATCTACATTAGTCTACTAACTACTTGAATCACGGGTTAAGTAAAACCACTCTAACGCAGCTAGCGCTGTACGGATTACTAAAATGAGTTACACCTAATGACAAATACAAAGTAATTATTTCTTTCAGTCAAATTTGGACCTTTTTAAAAAATAATTAAACACTCATAACTGTTATTAGAAGCAAAGGAAAGAAGTAATTATTAAATATAGCCGAAAGGCAAATCCTCATATCTTGAAAGCAATTAAGTTTATTTATCAAGCCATCATGAATGCAAAATATTAAAATTATTTTTCTGGTACCCTGAGGTGTTTTCTTATCTTGTCTCAGGAGTGACGCGTGATTCGAGTTTACTCTAACTATTGTCATGATGGATTGACATGACATCAGATAACAAATTCATGATTGGCTGAAAATGGTCAAAATACAATTTCTACATCAAAATCTACATTATTCTTCGTATATGGTGTACAATAAAATCCTTGCTTTATTTATTTATTGTATTTTATTTATGAAATTTACGGTAGATGACAAAACCGAAGGAATACAAAGAATAGGACACGTGGTCCCTTACAAAGCAGTGTTTCCAAGTGGTCAGAGTAGTACAGTAGAAAAAAAAATATATATATATACATTAAGTATAAATATTAATATTGCTTTTACAGCAATATTATTCAGATTTTTAAGAATAATTTCTAAACATATAGCCCCCCTACCAAAAAAAGGAGAATTCTTTCATTTGAAGTTCATGTCAAGCATCAAACTTCGATCTAGAAACTGTTAGCATAAAAAAAATGCAAAAAATAAAAACCTGCCAATTCCACTACTAGCAAATCAAAGAACTATTTTTATGCTTTATGTATTTTCATAATATTTCATTCACAGTTGTAATCTTCTGTAAATTTAGGCATTTAATTATAACCATAAGAATCATTTGTAATTATCACTTTTTCAAATTACATTTCACAGTAAATTTGAATGTGCTAGCAGTTTTGATTAGAAATTTTACACTAAGCTCATAGAAAATAAACCTTTATTTTTACCACTATTTAAAATTTAAATTGTTTAGCGAAAAGCTTCCTTAGTATAGCAAATAACAACTCAAAAACGAATCCATCAAGCTAGTAATGAATTCTCTATTTAAAGTAAATGGGATCTGAGAATGCTTCAAAACAGTGGGGGTTATCATTAAACATTAAATCAAGATGAATAGCTTGGAACAATAGGTTTGAATAAATATACAGTATACATGAATGTCAGAAATGCTAGGAATAGCTTTGATTGCACGGAAAAACATATAAGCACTTAGGGATGGATTGTGTTTTGAGATGCTAAGTAAATAAGGTGGAATAAACACGGTTTAGAAGTAACGAGAGGGGCGAAGCAGATTGTATCAAAATGATTTCGAATTTGCAACTTTTCTCTTTAATTAATCATAAAAGCCGACAGCCTCTTATACTGAACACCACTAATATCGAAAAGCTTTCAAGATTTGGGGCCATTTGTAGTTTACGAGATCAAAACTCTCGAATCTTTTCGTGATTTTAGAGCGTTATCAAGATTATCTACAAAACCCTGAGGCAAGAAGTAAACTACACCCAAATAACGACCCGGCGCTTTTAAACTTTATCAAATCTCCAAAAACATCGTCTACGGACTTAATTGCAAACATGAATCCCTAGGAATTAAATGTTTACTTGAATCACACAGTCTTGACAGCTTAGTAGTCGTGTCTTGAGGGAATTATCGTGGTAGGGGATGAGGATTAAGAATTATGAACGGAATTGGGATGAATTTGAGGGGAAGTGACTCACAGTAAAGCAATTATAGGGCTGAGTGTCTTTATATTAAATTCGAGTGTTGTCCATCCTACACAGACAAACATCTACAAAATATTTAACTATCGGATAAGTTTTCTACATAAACAGATAGAGGATGCACTTAAAATGTCTGTAAAAACAAGAGAATCCAAAAATTGTTCAAATTTAGAGGGACTAGAGAGGTAGAATGATAGAGTTGTTGGAGGGTTTTCCATGTGTGTAGCGCGATATTGTAGTACAATATTTTGGCACTAACCTGGAGCAAGTAACCGTGAGATATTCGTATGAAGAGCATCAAACCATTCTAGGAAAGAAGTAGCGTCCTTGGCTCTCAATATACAAGCTGATCGTCCATCAGGGGCGAATAATTCCATCGTTTTGCCAGGGTTTTCAATCTTACTCGCGACGTATTTTGTAACGTAGCATAATTTCAAAGGGATATTCTTCACTTCACTCCAAGATGGCTTTCCTAAACTGTTCGTGTGGCCATCCGAGCTCTGTTCAGAAGCTATTTCGGCATTTCGGTGGAAGTATGGAGTGACTTCTTTCACGTATTTGACTGTCAAATCAACTTCTTTGCCAGCTCGTTTCAAAGCACGTACAGCCTCGTCGTGCGTCGCATTCCTCAGGTCTTCCCCATTTACCGCCAAAATAGCATCACCTATGTACAACCCTTCAGTCTGATCGGCTGCTAGACCCTTGAATATCTTCGATATCAATATAGGCATTCTGTTTTCCTTGCCTCCTTTAATACTTATTCCAAGCCCGCCAACTTCTTGCTTGATGACTCGAACTGTGCGGATTTCGTTAGCAATCGATTCAGGAGGTTCTGTTCGATCATTAGGCTCTACTGTTCGAGGCGATGGCGGGGTTTCAGCCTCCCCGTTCGTGGTAGGTGCGCTTTCTACGTTAAGAGTCAGTAGATCATCGTCTAGTGTAGCTACTACCCGTTGCCAACCATCTTTAGTGTAAATCTCGAGCGATCCCGACGGAGATGTAGCCGCCATGTTCGATTTGTGCTTCACATTCCCCTCGTGCTTGTCTACCCAGAGTGCCTTGTAATCTAACCTTCTCAGTTCAATATCCAGCAAGAGAGCATACAAGAGAGCAGGGCAGGGGAGTGGAGTGGAGTGAAGGGGAGGGGAGGGGTAGTAATGGTTTAGATACTCGTACTCATCGGTGTTATTTTCACTACCAAAATCTTTATCTAACAAAATTTAAATAATTACAATATCAATGATAATATGCAGCTTTTCGCTAAAAAAAAAAAAAGATATATAATACAATCATGGATGAATACAGCAATGAATCATTGATTATGTACAAGCCCGTATAAAACTCAAATAAAAATTAGCGGCCCAAAACCTTCAAGCTAATATCGAAATGCATTATGCAAACGTATGGAAATTCTACATGAAGTTTCAGCGTTACATTAGTACGTTGTTATGGTCATACAATCAGTGCACTGTATATTTTCATCGGCAAATCCTTTAAATTGGAATGAAAACGAATAACAGTAAAAAATTGACATCATTATAAAAGTGTTCAAACACCTCAGCTGTCTTATATGGTTACTAAACTTTAGTGTCATTTCTATCAACATAGTTCAAGTTCAGTTCAAAATAACAAGAACAACAAGAACAACAAAAAACAGTCGACTGTAATATTGCATTTCTCACTGATAGTTCTTTTTCTTCAGTATCCGGAGTATCTTAGTTGTGGCGAGGTTTTCTTGAACTCTTTCACCATCTTGACCAATTTTTCAAGTCCTTCGTACAGCCCATCTCCTGTTTTTGCACAGGTCTCCTGAACATGCCAAGGGTTTCTTTTGTGAGTTGCAAGACCAAGTTTTTCAACCATCTGACTCGCTTTCATAGCTGAAGGAAGATCTTGCTTGTTCGCCAAGACGACCACGGGAACCCCAACAAATTCTTCGGAATCTATGATTCCAAAGAGTTCTTCTCTAGCTTCAGCAATCCTTGTGATATCTGAGCTATCTATCACAAAGATTAGTCCATTTGTACCTTGATAATAGTGCCTCCACAAGGGACGGATTTTTTCTTGTCCACCTACGTCCCAGATGGTTAGAGTCAGGTTCTTGACTGGCGTCACTGTTTCTACATTGAATCCAATGGTTGGAATTGTACTGACAGTTTCGTTGAGCTTCAATTTATACAACACTGTAGTTTTCCCTGCAGCGTCTAAGCCGAGCATTAGAATTCTGGCTTGAGTATTTCCAAGTTCCGAAAATAAATTCCAAATTTTTGACAACCACAATCCCATTTTGAAAAATGAAAATTTCTGTTTCGCTCGTCTGAGTGGTTATACTAGTTCGTTGTTTCTTCTCGCTATCTCAAGTAGCTCTTTGAATCTTATCAATATATTTCCACTTTTATAGCGTTAGAGTGCCATGCTGAAATTTTGAGTATAAATTTTGCTTTCGGCAAATTTTCATACGTGTAAAAGATGACGTACCGGAAGAAATCATGCAGAACTTACGATATAGATGTGACTTCATCAAAATTACTTATAGTATCAGCGAAAATCATTAATTCTATTTTAATATTGTTACTTACCTACTAAGGTGACAATTTCTGCTTTCCTATATTTCAAAATTTACTAAGTTTTTGAGAAAATTCTCTAAATGTTTGGTGAAGTCATAGCTTACACGCTGGCCGGTTTGGTAACCTAGCAACATCACCACAGGAAGCCCAAACATGAATGTCGCAAATGTCGGCTCAAATCTGGCTCGAATAAAAGGGATTTTGCAATCATTGCCTTACAAAATGAAAGATCAATATAGTTTATGTCGATAAACCCGGTTTTTCCCCTCTATTGTTATCGCTTTTTAAACATATAAACCTCCTGGAATATCGGCTGAGTACTTCTAGAATGCCTTGGAGAAAGTGTTTCGCATTTCAAGATCACTTTCAAGTCGAATGGTAAGTGACTATTTACTAGTCATCATACTTGTTGGCTTCGAATTCATGATTATCTTTGTGCAGTCAACTCAAAAGCTGTTCGTAATCCTTTCGTTATAATATATAGATGTTATTTAAACCTACCATAGTTAATGGAGTGGAATGGTTTGGAAACCTATTGTTCTAGGTTTTTGTTCAACCTTTTCTATTGTTATATGACGTTGACCGTGCACAGAGAAGGAAAAGTTGCAGCGTTTGTTCATCGTAAATTAGAGAACATAGACGTTTTTTCCTTAAAAATGTTCTAAAATAGGAGATATTTCTTAATTAATTCTATATGATAAAAATTAATTGTTTACTGAAAAGGGTAATCACCTTTTTGAACGCTTTCTTATCTATCATCTAGTAACTTAACTGTATCTGCGCGGAATTATTTATCCTCTTCTTTGTAATCTTAGAATGAAAATTTTACACTTTCAAAATGATCGTACATGAAAACAGTACAGAAACTAGTATTTTCAGCCATACTTGCTTTGGTTCATTGTGCACGGTCAATATCACGTGATGGTACGTTTCAACATCGCTCGCCAAACAAAAACCTAGAACAATAGGTTTCCAAACCATTCCACTCCATTAACTATGAACCTACATAGAGTTGTAACTTGTTTCTACGCGAACCAAAATCAAACAAAATCAGATAACAACAACCAGTACGACCTCGACACACTGGTTACCAAAGGCATATAAAAAATAAAGAAGTAATAAAAGGGGTAAAAAAAATGCAGGTACAACCATATGATTACTTTGTGAGTGGGTGAAAATGCTCTATAACCAAAATTTCATTTTGATATAAAAAAGCTTATTTGGCAGTGAGCAGTTTCGATCCTGAAATATATATATAGTTATTTCATCAGACATGCTAGTCTCAGTAGCTTGAAGTAGGATAAAAGGTTGTTCTCTACAGGAAAGGAAGACTTTTGTGCGAAATAAGTAAGGATTAGCTTGGTGATTTGGCGAGTTTTGGAATGTTCATCATTGAGCCCTAGAATACTTGCACAGGCAACCCAGTGAACGCTCCAAGAGCGCCTAGTGTTTTATTTCAACTCGAGCGGTCGGTTCATAACATGTATCAAAATATTTACATCTGACGTCAGGGGAATCACCTAAAACTTGAACTTTAAACCTTGGCGCCATTTGCCTTGTTTTGAAAACAGTCATAACTTTTTGCTTTATTTCCGCTTTTGCTAGTCTAGTCACGTATATCTTAGAGGAAGGAATAACAGCTATAATGTTAAAATAATATCTTGAGTATTTGTGTTAAAAATAGTAAAACAGTCTTCAGCTCAGACAACATACTAGAGTGTCTACTAGAGTGCCGGCACCCATAATACAACTTGGGCTGCCTGTGGTTAGATGGCGGACAATAAAATCCCTTTACTCTCGGGAATTGCTTTTTTTTTCTCATGTAAAACGATTGCATTGTCCCTGCCATGCAACATGGCTGCCGTCACGTGATGGTACAGAACATCTGCTTTAGACGTACCACTCTCAAAACTATTCTGATAGTCAGGCTTACAGGAAAATACGATTAAAAGAATTTTTTTCTCATCTTTTTCACATCTTTTCTTGGTTGAATGTATGTCTTTTAATTCGTGTTGTTCTATTAGCCTCGCACGCAGCAAGGTAATTTTAAGTAGGGTGTCTACACCGTATGTAACTTGCCTATAAATATATCATTACCTGCCTTCGACCTGTGCTCAATCATCGAATATTTCCGATTGAAAATTTGCTACAAATGGTAAAGATTCCACACGAGACCGGAAATGACGTATATTGACGTCACCGGTAGTACTTCCACGTGACAAAATACATTTACTTAGTTGCCCGGCAAATCTTGACATGGTAATACATGAAAAATTGAGAATTTTTATTATCTGCCATAACCTCTACCCCACTCAATAACACCAGAACAACACGTATTGTTATCTGTTTGAGAGCTAATAAATTACTCCTTTGTTTTATTTACATCAGATCTGCTACAAATAAATAACTAAATATCCTCTTACATGTCTAGACAGAGAAAAGATACACTAATATGGCAAGGAAAAAGTCTACCACTTGGGCGTTACAAGACTGTTGTGTGAACGGATGGCCATGGGGTTACATCAAACATACGAAGGTGAATTCAAAATATCAGACTCTGAGGAAGCACTTACGTCACCAACATGCCCCTCGCTAGACCCAGGCTCTGTTTTACTACCGCTCTCATCAGTGCAGACGTCAGATGCAGTGTTGCCATCGTCACCATCAGCGCTAGCGCTGGTTCCATTTATGGTGTTGTCATGGTGACCATCAGCACAGGCAATAAGCGATGGAATGTTCCTGGCATTAGATTTGGATGACGTGTTGCTATGGTTCTTCCCATTAGAACAATCCACAATTGCACTGTTACCATGGCTACCAGCATTGTTGTCATGGTTACCCTCCAAGCAGTCGTCAAGCTTTTTGTAGCTATGGGAACCACCATTCCTGGTCACGGTCAGAGCGGAAGATTGTCTGATATCTCGAAGTCTATCATTTACAAGTTGGATTTCTGTATTGAAGCCATATTTTTCCGCCATACTCAGAGCTTCCAACGCACATTCCTCGGCCTTTTCATAAAGCTTCATACGGTAATGTAGGTCTGATTGAGCAAGAAAAAACTGTACCTTTTCCCCCCGTTTTGTCTCTTGCCAGTAGCGTTCTTTTATAACATCTAGATATTTCTTTGCTTCCTTGATATTTTCTTTGCTAACAGTTCTTTGACGCCCTGTAGGTAAAAAAGTGTCAAGCATTAAGTTTAGCTTGCATAAATAAAATTGTTAATGGGATATCTGTGTTATCACAGTCGTAAAATGCCTTCGTTTTTTCCTGATTTCTTCTGTGCGACAAAATCGAAAAGTTGCGCAGACCACAGGTATCCCAGTGAACGCCTATTCATATCAAAAGCACAATAGGGATATATATATATATTTATAAAATAGTTCAGATATAACGCGCGCTCTGATTGGCTAATAGCCGTGTTTACATAAGGCTATGTAAACACGGCAATTTCAATATTTTATAAAACAAATAGAAAACGTTATGCCGTGTTTACATAGCCTGATATAAACACTCGGGAAAGTTTGGGAGAAGTCTTGAGCTCGGTTTCACACAACAGCTCTCGACTTCTCCCAAACTTCCCTCGTGTTTATATCAGGCTATGTAAACACGGCAAACGTTTTCTATTTGTTAAATATCACTCACGCTGTAAAATATATCACTCATACTGTAAAAAAAATGCAGCGAATCTTAGGTAATGTACTTTTAATAAGTTTTTCTTAGATGAAAAGTTTGCTAACCAGTTGCAGTTCGACAATCCAGTAGAAGCATAGCCATCTTCATGAACGCATAGCGGTGGGTCTTCAAGTAACGCTTTCGACTGGAGTCTTCTTTCAGCGCAAGAACCTGGTCAATGACCCTTCGCAAGTCCGACATTACGATGTCTAGACAAGAAGATTTGGGGTCAACGCACTGCAAGATGAAATCCATCCACGCGCTTGCTTTTTCGTATGTCAACATAGCCGTGTCCAGGACTAATTCCGTGTGATGAAGGTTTTGACAAGCAATATCCACACAATCAATTGCCTTGCCTGTTTTTTTCTCTCTGCGGTACACGGCTGACAGGTAGTAATATACTCTGCCTGGAACATGGAAAAATAGTGAATAAACATGTATGTATATATTCGCATTTAGTGTTACATGGGGAGGGGGTGGCCTTCAAGCAAGCGGCTAAATCTATGGCCTACTGCTTAAAACCTTCAGTTTTTTAAAAAGTGTTCATTTTTGTACATGTAGTGCCAAAGTATCTTTGTATTTTGCTTTTTATTATGTTTTTTTTCTATTTATTATTTATTTATTATATATATTTTCTGTATGTTATTGTTAATAATGATGATAATGATACTGAAGATGATGCTGCTGCTGATGTTACTGACGCTGATGATGATGATGATGATAATGATGTTGAAGATGATGCTGCTGCTGATGTTACTGACGCTGATGATGATGATGATGATAATGATGTTGAAGATGATGCTGCTGCTGCTGATGTTACTGACGCTGATGATGATGATGATGATAATGATGTTGAATCGAAAATGATGCTGCTGCTGCTGATGAGATGATGCAAAGGATAGCACATAACGGTATAGTCATACACTAATAAACTTGTGGCCCCCCAAAACACTGATCAACCAACCTATAAGTAACGGAGCATTTGTCGTGCCACAAGCCATGGTTTTAGCTTCCTTCAACAGCTTTTTGGAGTCCACAAACCGGTTATTGTAACAAGCTGCTTGGCCTCTTTCAATTAGGACCATAATTTGAGCATCGCGACTACTTGGATACTTTTGTGACAGCATGACAGCTACCTCATCAAACCTCTTCCATTGTCCTTCGTCACGCACTGCCTGAAGCTGTATCATGATGTCATCTGACATCCTGAAGAACTGGCGGTCTGAAGCTGACTGGCTGACAGGTCCAACGCTTTTATGGACTGTTTTTTCAGTCATTCCGGCATCACTATTTTTCTTTTTGCTGCTGCGGTGTTTGACTCGACGCTTGCCTCTTCTTGCCTCGGATCTTCTCTGCTCTTTGTCACTAGTAATCATAAGAAATCTTTAGTAACTCCATATCCCTGAAATCATTTAGTATCTGGGATCATCTCAATCAGTTTTATTCCGGACGAACCTTAAGAGAAAAAATATCATATGCTCAAAGATGTTATTAAGCGATTTTGGAACGGGTTGGTCCTCGTACTCAAAGAGAGAAGTCTGAGAATCTATGAGCTATCTTTGAGAATCTATGAGCAAACTATGAGAATCGTAGAACTAGACAAACCATTGCCAGAAATATGGGACATGAGCCTGCTCATACATGCGCAATGATGCGTTTCAGCTTACAAAATAGCCGCCGAGTCTTATAGGAAATGTATGGGGAATATAGAGCTTCCTCTATTTACGGCGAATAGGGTTTTATTTCCTCTGAGCTCCACATCGCGACAAACAACCCACCCTACAAGCTACTAAATAAGCGTAAAATGATCATTGAATCATGCGACATATTGGTTCCCGGACTACTTGCCTTCGAAAGGCTCCGAAAGCTCTAGATTCCATACATCGTCTATAAATCTGGCCACACTTGACCCCAAAATCGTCTTATTTGAGCTCGAAAAAATTTAAAAGTAAAAGAGCTCCACCTCGATATCACCAAACGAGTGTTTAATAAATCCAAAACCGCTCAAAATAGACAGCATGCCTTCAGAATGTAGGTTCCCAAGAAGCTTGAAGTTAGGTTAAATTTTAAGCGATTCGACGCGTTGTTAGCTCGTAGTTTTCAGTTAAAAATGACAAGAAACCACAGAGAACTGCTCCAAACAGCTTCAAAAACCCCTAAATATCGCCATTTTGTTTTTACAAGCTCCTATTGACTGCTGAGATACAATAAGGAAGCTTAAAGTAACGATTTACGTTTGAAACTTGTTTCTTGTCCTTCATGGGCTTCCTGTGGTGAGGCTTATCAACAGAAAAATAATAGTTGTTCTTTTGATTGTCAAGTAACTATTTTTTGGCAAAAATTGTTTTACTAACATCATAGTTGAATATAAATATGTGCTTGGAAACCATGTAGTTATATTTTTCCTCTAGAAAACCACTTCATTTTCATTCATGCGTAACACCGCTGACAATGTCCAATATTTCTGGCAATGTAGTCAAAATAGACTAAGAGAATCTATGAACTATCTAGCTATGATCAAACTAGATTTTACAAGATCTCAGTACAAAAAATATACTGAGACAAACTACAAAACGAGTGACAAACAAAGCTGCTATGTAATGCTTAAAGTATGTATTCTGTATATTGCGCAATTCATTATTTGTCTGCTATGTAATGCTGCTTAAAGTATCTTTTTGTATATTGCGCAATTCAGCCTTTGGCTACTGTATAATGCTAATAGAGGCTTTGCACCATCACGTGATGGAAGCCATGACAGGAGGCAGGAATATTAGAGTCTTTCCCTCTGGGAAACTGAATTCTTTCTCATGTAAGTCATATTAGATTAGATTCTATTGTTCCTGCCTCCTGTCATGGCTGCCATCACGTGATGTTGCAATGCCTCTATAAAGTATTTATTCATCTATCTAGAAAAGGATTTTACCTTTCGGCTTCACTCTCGTCATTCACTTCTTCATGAAAGATATTTTCTCTTTCATTTTCCCGAGGGGGGAGTGAAAGGGATGTCTGAAAATGGCGCCTCATGTCGTACAATGCTTCGCCATGGCCATGGGCCCGCACGACTTCTTGTACAGATGTCTGAAGTCTTTCTTCAGTTTGTTCAATGGAATTGTATTTGCCAACTTGCGTCGCTAAGGCACTAATATCGATGACTAAAGTACGCACTTCGCCAACATCGTTTTCGTGGAGTTGAGGACTTTCGTTTTCGACATCACGAGATAGTGCTCCATCTTCATCGATTGCTTTCTCTATTAGGGTAATACTAAACAACAACAGCGAAAAAGTGGTCCAATTAAGAGCAAATTAAATCACACTATAAGCGGAATTTAAACATTTCAGTCCAAAACTAGGATGAATCCGGAATGGTTTCAGCGAACTTTTAAAATAAAATTGATTATTTAAGGACAGTTTTTAGGTTTTACTTAACGCGGCGGCGCTTGTCTGGTTTAGTCAGTAAAGCTTAAACTTACCTAGTAAGGGATGCCATTAAAACAACTCTACTGAGAGAGAATTTAATTGCAGGACGGTATTCAGTTGTGTTCCATTAAAATAGTAGTCTAGTGATAAAGATCTAATACTGATGGTACGTTGCGGCAGGAGTTATTCTTACAATGCAAGGTGGGGCATCATGAGTAACCTTGGACTTTGACAGTCAATGATCGTTGTCAGATAAAAAGTGAAAACTCATGAAAAATAAGTGTGGCTTATAGGCATTTTTTAGTTTGACTCCTTCAAACATTCAGTCTGACAATGCTTCGATTAAGTGCCGCATGGTAGTGAATATTTTTGGCGGAGTTTCTTGCTTAATAATATACATGAAAAAAATTACTCGAATTTGATTGGCTTAGAGCAGTGCAGTTCAAGTGTAACACAGTGCAAAAAAGTGTAACACAGTGCAAAAAAGTGTAACACAGTGCAAATTACATTTTCCGAAAAACGGTCTTGAAACCAAATTTTTTTTTATTCTGCTGTTGATAACATTATTAAGCATCAAGACTATGCATTTTCCGATCGCGAAGGAACAAGTTCAAGCGGTGAAAACGGCTAAAAAGTTGGTGATTTTGTTTGTTTTTGAATAAATTTTTTGTCGGTTTAAGTTTTTCTTGAGAGTTTTTCTTGAGATTTTCAATGTCGGTAAAGTTTGTATGGTTTTTCATGCATATTATTAACAAGTAATCATATGGTCTCTCGTTCAATTTGGGATAATTCGCACTCGTGTGTTTTTCAAAGAGCTCAAACCATATTATTACCTATACTAATTAAAAATCGTGAAAACGTTTTTTAACCACGATTTTTAAAACTCAAATTTAATGCTGATTTCAAATCTAAGAAGAAACGTAAATTATGAATCGTTTTACAAATATGAGTCAAAAGATTTGGAAAATATTGAGAAATATAGTCAAAATTAATTTTTTTATCCGTCTTGCCCTTGACAATTTTGTCTAAAACGATCGAGTGCAAAAAATGTACACTTACTGCTTTTTCTATAAGTAAAACGCATGTCATTTTTTTCAAACTTTGTCAAAAGTTTCTTTTTAACGTACTCTTTTGGAAATCGGCAAAAAATTATCCCGTGCAAAATTTGAGGGTTTTGCCCTGTTGAAGTTCAAAACGTGTATGGTTCTTCAATAAAAGTCTGAAGGTTATTCGTGCGCGCGCAGGTAGTGTCTGATTTATGCAGAATTGAAAAATGGAAGTAGCAATGAAATGAAGTAGTAATGAAAATAGCAACAAATGGATATCTGGGGATTATACCACACCATCCACACTGGTTACCAAAGGCACATAAAATATAAAGAAGTGATAAAAGGGGTAAAAAAAATGCAGAAAATTTCTTTTCTTTGGTACAACCATATGACTACTTTGTGATTGGGTGAAAATGCTCTATAACCAAAATTTCATTTTGATATAAAAAAGCTTATTTGGCAGTGAGCAGTTTCGATCCTGAAATAGATATAGTTATTTCATCAGACATGCTAGTCTTAGTAGCTTAAGGTAGTCTAGGTAAACAAGTAACTTAATACTCGTTAAAACGCGTTAGTAACGTAATTAGAGTGATTCTCATAAACCCGTGAAATACACTTTAGTGTATTATGCATTACTTCACTCTAATTCTTTTGTTTTCTATTGTGTTTATCTGACTATTACACTTTAATAAGCACACTTTGTTTCACGGGTTAATGAAAACCACTCTAAAGCTGTTGTCCTACTAGAAAAGTAGGATAAAAGGTTGTTCTCCAGAGGAAAGGAAAACTTTTGTCGTAATAAGTAAGGATTAGCTTGGTGATTTGGCGAGTTTTGGAATGTTCATCATCGAGCTCTAGAATACTTGCACAGGCAACCCAGTGAACGCTCCAAGAGCGTCTTGTTTTTTATTATATTTGGCGAGAAGTCAACAGGGCGGCCTGTCACGGGCCTGTCTCCTGATTGGCTTAAATCAAACAATTGGAGAGGAATGTCTGGCTGCAGTAAGCAGCCGTTAGTGAGGGATTTTGAGACCGACACTAAAAACAGCTGCAAAGGAGACTATTTATGATCAGAAGTGAACAAGAAACAGTTTAACCTCCAGAAGTCGTCACCATCCTGTTATTCAGCGTCAAAAACGTGATTTAAAATTTGTTTCGGTGGCCTTGGTTCGAGTAATCGCACTGTAAATAGTACTAAATAGTGATATTTTTATGCTCATTCTATTTTTTTCTATTGTTTAATTAGTATTATTTAGTACTAAATGGTGATACGTTTTGAAGGATTTTATTATGATATGATTTTCTTTTTTTATCTGGAGAAGTAATCTGTATCTTATATGTTTTGTACTTTGAAATTGGTTTGTTTTCAAGTGTCTCTATGAAAATTTGTAAGTTAAACAGCAGGAAAACTTAATTTCAATTGAATACTAACCGTGCTCCGTTCACTAATAATGCACAATTCTCGACCAATCAGCGCGTGCCTACTATCCAAACAATAGCTTGGATACTGCAAACTTTTTTTTTTTTTTTTTTTTTTTTAACAGCTTTATTGGGAACTAATATAACAATGTGTTAAATAAAATAACTAGTAGTTACCCTAAAAGGAGAGTCACGAACGGGACACGAGACCCATGCGAGGTGACCACCTCATGAAATTTTGAAATAATTAAACGTAAAAATATATGCAAAAATATAACATTGTACGTAAATATAAAAAATAAGAATGGAAAAATAAGTTCATTAAGATAAAACTAGTGTACTTTATGGGGTTAACCTCTATGACAGGGACATTCTCGAAATGCAGACCAGGTACAAGACCTGTCAATATCAAAAACAGAATCAAGTAAATTAAAATAGCGTACTAAAACGTGATTTTTGAAGGTAGCAATACTAGAAAAACATGTGGAAGGAGAAGATTTACAAATGGGATTCCAAAGTTTAACAATGCGATTAAAATATGAGGCCTGAAAAGTATTAGAGTTACAGAAAGGAACCTTGAGCATTAAGCTAGGATTACTACAGTTACGTATATTACTATGCGTACTAAAGGCGACAAAGTCACGAATGTTAAAGTCAATGTGTCCATAAAGAGCTTTATAGTAGAATATTAAGTCTTTGACTTCCCTGTCGTAGCACAAGGGAAGCAGATGGAGAAGTTGCATGCGTTCTTTATAGGTGGTGTCACCTAATCTTGTCCTAAGAATCCATCTAGTTGCCCGCCTTTGGACGCGCTCGATTTTAGCCTTCAGCGCGACCTGGTGCGGCGACCAAACCATCGTAGCGTAGCAAAGCTGGGACTTGACCAAGGACAAATACAGGGTTCTGCGAACTTTGATGTCCGTTAAAATGGGACATGTTCTCTTCAGCAATCCTAACATCTTGTTGGCTTTGGCGATGATGGTGTGAATATGTGAGTCCCAGGAAAGATTACCTTTGACAATAATGCCGAGGTCTTTTTCTTCTTTGACACGGAGGAGCTTGGATGAGTTAAGATGATAATTATGATTGACTGGATTTTTCTTGCGTGTAATTGACAAAACCTTGCACTTGGTAGCGTTGAACCTTATATTGTTATCGCGGCTCCAGATTGCCAAGCTGGATAGGGTTTGTTGAAGATTTTCAGAGTCCTCAACAGATGTAATGTTCTTGTATAACTTAGTATCATCAGCATATAAAGCAGCGATTATACCATTCGAGACAGCTTCTGGAAGGTCATTTATGAAAAGGATGAAAAGAACTGGACCAAGTAAGCTCCCTTGAGGAACTCCAGAGGTGACAGGAACCCAGTCAGAGGCTACACCATCAACAACTACTCTCTGTTTGCGTCCAGTAAGATAATCTCCAAACCAGTTGAAGAGGTGCCCAGATATTCCAAACGATTTGAGCTTGTCTAGGAGAATTCCATGGTCCACGGAATCAAAGGCTTTAGCGAAGTCAAGGTATAGGATGTCAGTCTGAGTGTTCTTGTCAAGGTATCGTCCGATAGAGTGGAGAACTTGGAGAAGTTGCGTTGCACATGAACGTTTCCTCAGAAAACCGTGTTGAAGAGGAGTGATGAGATTGATAACATGATCGTACAACCGTACACAAACAGAGCGTTCTAGCACTTTACCAAGTATGGGCAGGAGAGAAATTGGACGGTAGTTTTCAGCAAGTTCCTTTGAATCTTTTTTGTGTATTGGAGTGACATCAGCCAGTTTCCATTCCGATGGGAGTTTTCCCAAGAATAAAGAAAGATTGAACATATTGCAGATGCTAGGTGCGATTTGGTGACCACATTCCTTTAGGAGACGAGTAGGAATTCCATCCGGACCACCAGCTTTCGAGGTGTCGAGAGTACTCAGACACTTGGTAACTTCTTCTACGCTTAGGTTGATATCAGATAACTGTAGATCAGTCTTTGGAGAGAAAGCGTTGTCGCTAGTTGTGTCCACAATTGATCGTGGAACAGAGAATACCGACGAGAAGTAGGAGTTAAAGAGTTCAGCTTTTTTGGCAGGAGTGTTAACTGTTACGCCACCATGGGTTAGGACAGGACTAGAGCTTGCAAATACGTTTGACAACAGCATGTAAAGCTACGACAGATATTTTTTATATATGACTTTAGCTCGTTTGTATTCTAGACGACATTATCTTGACCTCGGATTAAAAAAAGATCGAAGTCGATTTTCCGCGATTTTATCTAAATTTTACTTTTATCTAAATTGGGCTCCCTGTGCTTTTGAATATCAAAATGGCAAACCCGCGATCCAGCCCGCGGGATTCCCGTATTACATCCTGTTGTGAGCTCCAGGCTTCCTCGTGCTAACCTCAAACGCGTCGTTCCTCATTTTTCGCGGTCACACGGAATATTTTTGCTTAATTTTCTTTCTTTATTTTTTGGTTTTTCATCAAGCAAAACTCATCGAGCTCCACTCCTTGAGTGCTATGTAGTTATGGTGGTGAAAAAGTGCCCAGACTGTGACCAAACGGTGAGTAAATTTGTTGATTTTTTACCTTCGAGTAACGAATGTTTGTGATTTGTATTACGCGTGATTGGTATATTTTTTGATAGCAACCAAATTAGGCCTTGAATTTTATTCACTTATGCCCAAATTATCACAACTAAAACACCATTTGCTTTTGAAATATTAAAATTATGACAAAGACGAATAAAACCTCGAAATTTTGGGTAAAAATATTGAATTAATAAGCTTACCATTTTGTTATATTAATGCTTAGGATTATACAAATGCACACTAGATTTTGAGCTTAATATAGAAATATTAAGAGAAATATTTTATCAAATTAAAAGTTGTTTTCGAAAAAAAAAAACAGGATTTCTGAATATTAATGAAACAGGAATTTCGTTATCTTTATTTTTTACAATTTTTGGGTTCTCTTGGTAATTTGTTGATGTAAAATATTTCATTTCAGCCATTCCTCGAAGTAAGCTTATTCTTTTTTAATATTTTTTTTCCGTGAACTAGTTTGAATTTATGAAATATGTTAAGAAAACTTGTTTTTATATTCTTAATCAGTCAACATCAAAATAAGTCTTATAATTTATAAATTCTAATTATAAAATTTATATAATTTGAATGATTTAATAATTTCTCTCCATTGGGAATCAATTTATGTGTCATTTTATAGTTCTTTCGGTTTTATATCTAATTTATAATTTTTATGGCATGGGTGATAGAAGTGAAGTGATTTGAGTTGGCTTGATGTGTTGTCTTCTCCTTATCCTTCAAAATAATGAATATTAACCTTCAAATGTTATTGATACTGGGCTGATCTAAGTCAGGGCATGGCTAACTCACAGATTGAACCCTGAAACAACCTCTGGGCGGATCTAAGTCAGGGCATGACATGGCTAACTCACAGATTGAACCCTGAAACAACCTCTGGGCTGATCTTAAAGTCAGGGCATGGCTAACTCACAGATCGAACCCTGAAACAATCTCTGGGCTGATCTAAGTCAGGGAATGGCTAACTCACAGATGGAACCCTGAAACAACCTCTGGGCTGATCTAAGTCAGGGCATGGCTAACTCACAGATTGAACCCTGAAACAACCTCTGGGCTGATCTAAGTCAGGGCACGGCTAACTCAACGATTGAACCCTGAAACAACCTCTGGGCTGATCTAAGTTACAGCATATACAGTATGGCTAACTCACACTAGATTGAACCCTTAAAGAATCTCTGGCCTGGTGTAATATAAGTCAGCTAGGGCACAGCTAACTCACAAAATGAAATCGGTATGAATTTAGCATATTTGGTTTTGTGGAGGGAGGAAAATCTAAATTAAACAATTATTTCTTGTCATATGATGACGAGTCCAACCTGATAATAATAATTTATTTGCACCTTGTATAGACTATGATTAATAAAAAGTGGTACAGGTTGCCTTAATAACCATAAGGGCTAAATTAAGAAAGACAACTATAGAAAATTATAAAATTATTATAAGATTAGAATACTATAGAAAATTACAGAAACAGAGTAATGTCGGCAAAAGTTTACAAGGTGATAACAATAATAAAATTTTAAGATAAAACAAGTTAGGTTAATCAATACTCATAAACATAAACTGGAAACAAATATGGAAAAATAGTTATTACACTTGGATATAGAGGAATCTTGTTACAGTATATAATACTTATTATAAGATATTACAGTATATATTTATGATATTATGCATGGTATAGAACCCTTGCAGCATGTCGGAATGCAGCTCAATTTGGAGGGCAAAACAATAGGTTTCAATTCTCAGGAGATTAAAATTCTAAGAATCTAATAAATGATTGAAATAATTATGTATTCTTAAAGATATATTCCAGTCTTAAAGACTGGACGTTTTATCATTGTTTTTGATTGTGTTCCACATTTTTGGGCCTTGGTACCTAATGCCACCTCTGAGGCTTCAACCACCAACTTTGTTTCCATGAGTGTTTTTTATTGGCAACACATGAGAGAAGTGTAAGGACAGGGTTTCCACTGCCAGGGAAAGTCAGTGAATTCTGATTTTTTTTCATGGTCAGGGAATTGTCAGGGAATTTTGATTTTGATCAGGGAATTTTTTCAATTTACCCAAAAGTCAGTGAAAAGTAAGGGGATTTAATTCTGTCAGCCTTCAAAAATTCATTTTAAATTTGAAATGTTTAGTTGGGCTTCCTGTGGTCAATCTTTAATTTTTTAAATAAAATAAGTGCACATTGTGGTCAGTGAAAAATGGTTTTTGGCCAGGGAAATGTAGGGGAATTTTATTTTTCCAGATGAGTGGGAACCCTGAAGGAGAAGGACTAAGTGTACATGGAAACCTTTTACTGACAAAATTTGTGCTCCCTCAACAAGCATTCTTCCAATCTCAACTCACACACAGCAGAGCAACATAGCAAGTTTTTAATATAAAATAATATTTATGAGAGCTATGTTAATTTATTAAAATGGTGGCAATCATTTCTTTTTTCTAGTTGCCAGTGGCCTGCAAATCTTGTCATTGTGGACACGTATTCATCAGCAGAAAACAGTTCATGTCTACCCAAGATAAGTCTGATAATGGTGAGTATATACATTCATAACAAGGCATGCGCAGCCAACTGAGTACTGTACTCATGTCTGGTATCACATCCTGCAATGTGGAATGGTGTTTATTTTAAATATGTAACAACTCTTTTTCTGCTGCTTTATAAATAATTGAGTATATCCTCAGCTTTTTGGAAAGAAAAGCATTGATAGTAACCCTAAGGACATCTGTGGAGGAGGCTATTGTCATTCCTGTTATACTCTTGCTGCCTTGTAGTATCGCAATTCTCCCATAACTTTGATTGGGAGAGAGCCGCCCTCTCTATAAACCCTTATTGTCGGCTCAGAATTACCGCACGATAGGAGAATCACGATACAAAACTTATTGCAATTTTGAGCCACCAATACGGGTTATTTGGCAGCATTTTAGAAGAAAATATATTCTGTATTGGCCTTCATCGTGAAGTAATGGAGTATATTTTCTTCTAACTAGCTGCTAATTGACCCCTAATTGCAGCTCAAAATTGCAATAAGTTTATGAATGTTGTTTTTGTTTTATGATCAGGGGATGGGGGCCAGCGAGATCAGCGGCTGCGACCAGAAATCCCAAAGAGAGAAATAAAGGATTTCGATTATGACTTTGGAAACAAAACAAATCCATTGGTGCAAGAAGCTGGACCAAGCCAGGAAAGACCCAACCCTACTCAAGTAATGATAATAGAAAACACTTCTCACAGTATACCAGTAGTAGAAAACACCACTGATGTAGCCATAAGAAGTTATATCACAATACCACAGCCAATGTTGAATGAGGTAATGAAATATTAAATTTTATTATTACATGGCGACATGCAAAAGTATGACCAAATTCAATGTAATCATCTGTATACTTCTATGCACAGGCTTTTGTATGTTAAACCAATACATTTCAATGAGAAGCTGGCTGGTTTTACCAAATAATGTGTGTAAGAGCTCGTTTGGCAGCAAAAAGCCAGAGTGCACATACATACATTAAGTATGCAAGTACATTAAATGTGGAAATACTTTTGCATGTTGCGATGTAATATGCTTTTCTAAGTGCAAATACAGACTCTTTGAAGAATAAATTCTGCAGTTCAGGTTGAATTAATACCAAATCCACACATTCATTAGTTAAACATTATCAAAGCATTTTTGAAAGTTTGTCTTTTAGTTAGCATTCCCATTTGTTGTGTAGTAACTGAATATTTTAACCCAACCTACTCTTCAAAATATGGCATACCTCAAATAATCTCCAGGCACATAACAAATAATATGGGAATGGAACTGAGTGGTGTAGCAATAACATACTCATGTATCTCCCACCTCTGGGGTCTCAGGTTCAATTTCCAGACTCGGCATCACATGTGAGAAGAGTTTGTTAGGACTGACGCTCTCAACCCTTGTTTCGAGGATTTTTCTCTGGGTTCTCCGCAAACCTAATTAATGTGCTAAATTCCAATTTGATCTGTGAGTTAGCTGCCCCCTTCTGACTTTGATCAGCCAAGAAGTTGGTTCAGGGTATCAATAAAATTTGAATTTTTTTTTCTATTTTTGCACTCTTGCTCTCTCCATCTTCTCGCTCTTAAAATTTGCTTAAATTTTAATCTTGGAAAACTAAATGCAGAAAATCACTTAGCTTTTATATATGACTGATTTGAAGCGTAAACGAGGTCGTCCTAAAGGTTCCAAGAACAAACCCAAACCTGTGGTGCAGCCTGGAGAAGAAGGTCCTGAAAATGAACAGTCTCTTTCGAATGGCTCTCAGGTTAGTGATTGCATTGATTGATGATTGTATAATTATGAACTGTTGTTGTTATGGTCATAATTAGATATTATTAATAAATATATTCTATCATCATCTTCATAAAGAATAAAATAAATAAAAAATTCTAGTAGAGTGATTTTCATAAACCCATGATATATAGTTTACCAGTTTTTTTTAGCATTATTGCACCCTAGATCTAGATTTTCTAACCCCCCCCCCCCCTCCCTACTCTCTCTCTCTCTCTCTCTCTCTCTCTCTCTCTCTCTCTCTCTCTCTCTCTCTCTCTCACACACACTCGTCGATTTGGTCTTACTTCATGCTCACCATATCACAGACACACTCTGCTTCTTGTGTTCATGGAAACCACTCTATTAACTTTCATATACATTTATATTTTTATATATATCTATTCTTTTTCTGAGGACCCTTCGGTAAATCATTTTGTGACGTTAGCTACCTCTTAAAGATTATTATTATTATAATCATCATACCTACCATCCACCCACTATCTACCTACTATCATATTTCATCATCATCGTAAACATCATTATATAATATCATAATATTTTCCCACTAATATGAGGGCCGTAAGTTAGATAACCAAATGGGTTAATGCATCACCCTCTTTAAATAAAGTTTATTGTATTGTATTGTATTGTAATATTACATGATTTTTCATTACAATCAGAGCACAGATGGAGACACATCCAAGAGGAAGAGAGGCCGTCCTAAAGGATCCAAAAACAAACCAAAGGACCCCTCCCTGTTAAAATCAGCCAAGGGAAGCCAGGGTACAGATGGGTGGAGCTCTGATCAACCTGACGATGCCTACCCTGATCTTGAACCACCACTAGACGCAATGCCGCACATATCGAAAGAAAAGGCAATATCATACTCTATCGTATTATCAGACATTAACCAGAAGATGATGAAGCAGTCGTCAATGAACTTTGTTTAAAATGAGTAGTTCCTAATAATATCCACACCTCCTCCAAGAAGAGCTTTGGTGTATCTCTTGATGTCAATCAGCTGAATGAATCTCATGAATCTCATTACCAGCCTACAATGACAGACAAACACTGCCTGTCATGTGCTATAGGGTATAGACCCCTTGCAGCATGTCGGAATGCAGCCCAATTTGCAGGACAAAACTATAAGGTCCAATTCTCAAGATATCCCATCAATCAGTTGATCCCAACCAACAATTCCGTCCTCAAGAGAAGGGTTTTGACCCCATCAAGGCTCATGTCTACACATTCCTACCCCATAAAAAATTCCAAACCCGATTCAGGGGGGAGAGGTGTGGATATTTTTTGGAACAGGACAACAAAGGCTTTGTACAGTAGCAGTAGTATTCTGATATTCAGATACAAATATTTAGATTCTTTGTAATTATATATAATACTAGCTCATAAAGCCTGGTTCACACTAGCATCATAATTGTAATAGACCATTTCATGGTTGTCGTCGCTCAACCTCAGCCTCGATAGCGTGTAATTTATTCTTTAGAATTTGACTAAAGCCCGTGGAAGTTTTAAGTGTTTTAATAGATATTTTTGAAAGCGCTCGTGCATCTCGAAAATGGTCTATTGTTTGATAATGTGTACATTCCTTAAATTACCGTGAGCTGTAGTCAAATTCTAAAGGATATATTACACACTATCGAGGCTGAGGTTGAGCGACGACAACCGTGAAATGGTCTATTGTAAGCAACATATGCAGACTCATTATCACATGTATCACTTAGGTGTGAATAAAGACAAGCACTTTAACTTTGCTACTAAGTCTGCGTATGTTACTTATGATTATGATTACAACGCTAGTGTGAACCAGGTCTAAGATATTTTTTCATCTTTTTTCCTGCATTTCATTTTTGCATTTTCTAGTTCAGAAGTAATTTTTCCTATATCCCTTGGATAATCAGGGGCAGGTCTAGAATTATAGGGTGGGGTAGTTAGTATATAGTTAAGCAAATTTCCTGCATTTCTTTGAAGGTGCAGCAATGAAAATTTGTTGCACACAGGGTGGTAATACAAGCAAAATTCACTCTGTAACTTGCAACAAAACAATGATGCAGGACAAGTTGCACAAATTTGTTGTCCCGTATTTCGGCACCTTAAAACATTCCTGGACAGGAAGGGAGTGAACAGGCATCCAGTGCATCCCCTACCCTCCAACCTAGGAAATAGTTCACTTTAGAAACCTGCTAGATTTCTCAGGTTCACATAATTTTCTCCTTTGTAACATATTCCTTAAGATTTCCAAGGGTCTTCCTCTCTTCTACCTCTCATATGCATGGGTGCTTCACATAGACAGACCTCTCTAATATATGGACACCTCTCTGATGTGCATACTTGGTTCCATCACAGTGGTCGTATTAGAGAGGTTTGGCTGTAAATAGCCATAGACATGGATGCTACACCTAGACATACCTCTCTAATACAGACACCTCTCTAATGCACATAAATCTACAGGGGTGTAGCCAGGGGGAGTTTTTTTATTATACTTGATAGCAAAGAGATTAGCTTATCGTGAGTGACTAAATCCACTCGACCTACCAATGTTCTGAAAATGGTTTTTGCACCCTGCCTCCCCCCCCCCCCCCAAGGCAAAATCCTGGCTATGCCTCTGGGCTATAATGTCCCACGAACCCACGAAATGCTGCTTCCATACTTATCCTTTAAAGATTCTATAAACAAAATTAGAGCAGTTATATTTTCAAAACACTGTACTGTACATACATCAAGACTATTTACTATTTCTATCATGATTTTATATATGAAGCATAACTTACTAACTATACATATATTTCTTTATGCATATCTCAATACGTCATTAAATTTCCAACTATTTTAAAATGCTTGTTGCAAATATTTAGTCTAACAGGAGGGTCCTGAAGGGGTAAAAAGGAGATGGGATTTGCCCTTTTTTTTTTGTGCTGGGAAAATGGGATTTCATGCACTGGGACTGGGATTTAGCCATTACTGGGATTGGGATCTTGCAAAATCTCTAACTCTAACTCTATAACTTGGACTGAGATTTTACTGCAAAGCGAGTACGATAAAGATCACTGGCAGACCAAGGAATGTTCTTGTGTACTTGGTTGCTTGGGCTGCCTGTGTTTAGAGCACATTTTGTGCGACGTACCTAACGGTGGTCTGCCCGAGCATTTTATTAGCAGATATCAGAGCACTCCATTACCTTGGGGGGGGGGGGGGGGGGGGGCTTAATAGAGAATTTACGGTAAGTGCCTGTCCTGGCTTAACTAACCCGAGCTGAGTATCAGGTTACTGAAGTTCATACGGCGCCTCAGCTTCTACGGATGTCTTTCGGGAGTGACATTGTTCTGGATTGTCTTGGTAGATGTAGTTTCTTACCCTTCGTATCCCGATACGATTCAATATCGTTCTAGGTGAACACAAAAATGTTTCCGTGGAACTTTTTCTTTTCCAACTGACAAATTCAAAAAAATTCCCAAAACTTTTATTGTACTATTAAAACCCTAACTAAATTTAATATTAATAATATTAATAGAATAATAATATTATGGTGTAAACCATGCAAGAGGTCCTTCATGGTCTCTTTTCTAGACCTAGTTGTTTAAAGCCTGATTTTAGTTCAGGGTCGTTCATTATCTATGCCAAGGGGTATAACTGAGTAATTTTCACTAGGCTTTTTTTTCCCTTTTCCAAAATTCGCGAAGCTGATAATTTTAAAATTCTTTCTGGCTAAGTCCCAAGGGCCCCAGTAATCTGCTTTTGTAATATTTCCCTTCAAGTTTATGGAGAAATTTAAAGCCTCGAGCCTTCCTGGATTTTCATACCCTTACCCCTTTCCGCCCATAATGGATGATCCCTAAGCAAGCGGTCTGTTCACCAGCTAAATCATGCAGTCAGTCTCGCTCATCCAGGATAAGCAGTCTGGTTTCAAACAACTCGACCCTGCATGGATAAACCTTTTTACCTTGGGCGTAATGTTTCCCCATTTCAGACCACGTGTCATTCTCTTGAGAATGAGATTCTTTGTTTGAGTTGTATCCATATTCATGTGTCTTCTAATGCGAAACTGTTAAACAAAGAAATGATACTCTAGGGAATGACACGTGGTTATTCCCTACACTCTACGCCCGCATTTCCGTAGCTAAAATGCATGGGCTATAGACCCCTTGCAGCACGTCGGAATGCAGCTCAATTTGGAGGACAAAACAAAAGAATTTCAATCTCCTGAGAATAGCTGTTATTACGGATGCATGCAAATGAGATGCAAATGAGGCGACAAGCATTGTATAGACCCGATAGCCTCACTTGTATGATTCTTAAAACAAAAGAATATCTCATTTGCATCTCATTTGCATGCATCGGTAATAACAGCTATTCTCAGGAGATTGAAATTCTTTTGTTTTGTCCTCCAAATTGAGCTGCTTTGACGTCACGTGCATGTCAGGGGTCTATTACGTAATGGCCACGAATTGGCCATCCCTCCCACCACCAGGAGTAAGAACCGCGTAATATTTTATAAAAATTTCGTACGGCGCACTATGCCGTCAGCTGGATATCTTTGATGAGAGCATGTAGTGGGGCACTACCACAGGGAGCCCAATTTAGATTAAAGTAAAAGGTGAAAATAAAATCGAAAAAAAATCGCGTATAATTAATTTTTTTATTCCAGGTCAAGATAATGTCCTCTACAATACGAACGAGCAAAACAAATCGGTAAAAAATGCACTAGAACATTATTTTTCGCGCGCGCCTTTGTTTTCCTATATAATTCCCCTATGGTATCCTACGTGTGGATTTGGTCAATATACTTTTGCTGTAAAAGAGGACATTATCTTGACCTGGAATAAAAAAAATTAATTATACGCGATTTTTTTTCCGATTTTATTTTCACCTTTTACTTTTATCTAAATTGGGCTCCCTGTGGCACTACTAAGAAATAATTTCCGTTCGTTTTTGCAGAGGATCAGTGAAGAATCAAAGTTAAAGACTATCTGCGCCTTCGTCGCTAGTAAACCGGCTCTTTCTTGGTGTTGCAGGACACCTGAGGCATGAACACAATAAAACAATAGCCAAGAACAAAGAACTTAGAACGAAACAATACTCTGCAATACAAAGAACCCTAACCTAAAATACAATACTTCCTGAAACACCAAGAAATACCCGTAGAACCTAGTCCCTATGTCACACACACACACACACACACACCGATAAATGTTAAGATGCAGGTATTTTATATGAGAATACAAACGAAAAACATGGCCGCCATGTTGGCTGATATATAAAAAAGAACCATTCTTACAAGTCATCCAACATGGCGGTGATGACGTCACAAAAAACTCAATAACTCATAGAAAACAAGACTGAGTCCTTTCGCAATACAAATGCCCTTAATAAGATGTATTTCGAGTCATCTCCGTTTAAACCAATGGCCAATCCAGCAACGTGACATTGCGTGACACATTTTTTGGCATATTGCGTGACACCTTGCGTGACATTGTAATTTGTTTGGCTTTAGTACTGTGGTCTCGGTAGCGTAGTGTAGTCGATTATGATGCATCATCACAATATGCGATGGCCATGGATGTCTCGTCAGTTGATCTATGTCCTCATACAAATTTATAGATCTATACTTTTAAGTTCGACTCCGCCATGATGAAACAAACTTCGTCATCGTTGGAGCCCTTCGCGTAGGAAGTGTAGTGTCCCTACAAAGAAAACAGATCATCAAGATTTATTAAAAATACTTATAAGTATTCCTCAAAGCAGTTCCTATAGCCGTACTACCACTACCAGAATCATTTGCACACTTTCCTTTCTCATTTACAATTCATTTATATCAGCAGTTGTCTTGGTAGACAGATGATGGTGATGATGATGATGATGAAGGACGATAATGCACTCTCGACCCCAGAGCCCTGTCATTCTTACTGCGCATGCTCGACGAAATGTCAGGGCTTTGGGGTCGAGAGCTATTGAATGATGATGATGATCATGAAGACAATAGTTATGATGATACTTAATTAATCATATCCATTTTGAAATCATTAGTGAATCCTGCAATCTGATTGGCTACAAAGTGTGCGATTTAAGCATTAATCGCACTATTTTGAATCATTAATTGCATCATTTTGTCAACCAATCACTTTTGAAGCTACATATAACTGTTGAGTATTTTAATATATTAAGTTTCAAAATGGAAATGATTAATAGGTAATAGAACTGAGTGTCTTGCAATTTTGGGCAGAAATCACACTCGTGATTAACAAATTGCACTCCCGCTGCGCGGTCGTGCAATTTTGTAATCACTCTTGCGATTTCAGCCCAAATTGCACTCAACTCAGTTCTATTACCATTATTAATAGTTATTGATGACGATAATGGTGATAATGGTGATGATGAAGATGATGACGATAACGGTCATACCTTAGGAATATACTTTGGTAGCTTGAAGGTTTCGTAGATTCGCATTTTTTGCCCTAAAAAAACACAAGAATTCATTGAATTACTCACTCTCTCACTCTGATCCGTTCATTATTTTTTAGCGTGACTCAACAGGAAGCATATAGGGTCAATAACAATGATATAAAGTTAGAAGGCTAGTTAACTTTTTTAATTTGCTAAAAAATAGACCTTTTTAGCTTAAGCGTAATGTTTTCCATTTCAGACTACGTGTCATTCCCTAGAGTATAATTTTTTTAACAGTTGCATATGAGAAGATTCATGAATACGGATACAACTCAAAGAATCTTACTCTCGAAGGAATGGCACGTAGACTGAAATAGGAAAACATGCATTACGCCCAAAGTAAAGAGGTCTATCACTGTAATACACTTACCTTTTTTCATTGGGCATTTAAAAGTATCTACTTTAGTTTTACATAAATTATATTTCTGTTCAAATAATGTTCGTCCATGGTATTGTGCGGTGATATGTACCGTTCCTTTGGTAAGAGAAACCGCTACGAACAAAAACAAAAACAAGCTAGATGTTAGAAACTAAATACCGTCTTTTATACGGAGGGGGGATAAGACGCGAACTGATCCCTTTATACGAGCGTGTCTTACATAAGACGTGAAGATTATATATAAACGTACGGTTCGCGTCTTATTTGGGCTGATTTGTTGAAAAAAGTTCGTTTGGATGTAGATACCTTGTAGATATAATGCTGCAGAATCGATTATAGTTAAGTTGTCGAGTAGTAAACTAACCAAAGTTTTCATATATATTATTGCCGAAAGGTAGGAACGTCTTACATGGTACGTTGTTTTATTCCTACCAATAAATGTATTTGGTGATCCACGTGTTTATACCTAACCATACTGCTAAAGCCTCCCAATCATGTCTGAATTTTAAGATATCGTACATGGTCTATAGATTTTCACGTGACGTCAGAGCAGCTCAATTTGGAGGACAAAACGGTGTCTCAGATTTTTGATATATTTTTTAAAAGCCAAGAAGCACGAGCTTGGTGCCTGATTGGTTCCAGTTCAAGTCTGAATAAATTATCAGCTGCTAACGTTGCTAGCGTAGAATATAATGACAAGGGACATTGCCAGAAATATGGGACATGAGCCTGCTCATACATGCGCAATGATGCGTTTCAGCTTACAAAATAGCCGCCGAGTCTTATAGGAAATGTATGGGGAATATAGAGCTTCCTCTATTTACGGCGAATAGGGTTTTATTTCCTCTGAGCTCCACATCGCGACAAACAACCCACCCTACAAGCTACTAAATAAGCGTAAAATGATCATTGAATCATGCGACATATTGGTTCCCGGACTACTTGCCTTCGAAAGGCTCCGAAAGCTCTAGATTCCATACATCGTCTATAAATCTGGCCACACTTGACCCCAAAATCGTCTTATTTGAGCTCGAAAAAATTTAAAAGTAAAAGAGCTCCACCTCGATATCACCAAACGAGTGTTTAATAAATCCAAAACCGCTCAAAATAGACAGCATGCCTTCAGAATGTAGGTTCCCAAGAAGCTTGAAGTTAGGTTAAATTTTAAGCGATTCGACGCGTTGTTAGCTCGTAGTTTTCAGTTAAAAATGACAAGAAACCACAGAGAACTGCTCCAAACAGCTTCAAAAACCCCTAAATATCGCCATTTTGTTTTTACAAGCTCCTATTGACTGCTGAGATACAATAAGGAAGCTTAAAGTAACGATTTACGTTTGAAACTTGTTTCTTGTCCTTCATGGGCTTCCTGTGGTGAGGCTTATCAACAGAAAAATAATAGTTGTTCTTTTGATTGTCAAGTAACTATTTTTTGGCAAGAATTGTTTTACTAACATCATAGTTGAATATAAATATGTGCTTGGAAACCATGTAGTTATATTTTTCCTCTAGAAAACCACTTCATTTTTATTCATGCGTAACACCGCTGACAATGTCCAATATTTCTGGCAATGATGAAACTTCAAGAATTTTTCGTTCTATCTGCGCCTCTAAGCGAGCTAGAACGTTTTAAAGAAATTATTTTGGTAACTCAAAAAATTCGGAGAAACCCAATAACTTTTTTAACTGATTTTCGAAAACTACGTTTATTTAGCTTCCAGAAAAGGTATACTTTTATATAATAATATTGAAAAGGAAGCGCGAAATTTGGCTCGCGCATAAAGTGATCTCGAAGGTCTCGAACGTATCCTGATACCTTAAATTGAGGTGCATTCCGACGTGCTGCAAGGGGTCTATATTCCATGATATACTTACGCATGGTGAAGTTGGTTGCTATGGTTGCTATCACTGTACCAAGTTTCTTGTCGTAATGGATCAGAACTTTTCCTATTTTCATTCGAGGAGACTCGGGCTCTAGAAATATTAACAAGTAAATATTTCATAAACAACTGAACAGTGTAGCTCTGAATGAGGAGGTGGAGGATAGGAAGAATGGAAAGAAGGAAGAAAAAAAGAGAGGGAACGAATGAATAAACAAAACAATGAATGGACGAATAACGAGTGAACAAAGCAAGGAACAAAGAAAGTGGAACTGAATGGATGGATGGAAGAAAAGAGAAAGAGAGAGAAAGAAGGAAGAAAGAAGGAAAGAAGGAAGAAAGAAGGAAAGAAAGAAGGAAGGAAGGAAGGAAGAAGGAAGGAAGAAAGAAGAAAAGAAGGAACGAAGAAAGAAGGAAAGAAGGAAAGAAGGAAAGAAGGAAAGAAGGAAAGAAGGAAAGAAGGAAAGAAGGAAAGAAGGAAAGAAGGAAAGAAGGAAAGAAGGAAAGAAAGAAAGAATTCGAATTAGTGCCAAGTCGTAAAATAATCGGCCTTTGATTGTATTAAAAATCTATTTTGCACACTCAGGTACGTGTGATCGAGTAGGGACCAACTGGGACTTGTCGTCTCGTGTTTATAACCTTTAGTCTCGTGCAGGGCGATTCAGCAATCCCGGAAACCATACGACCCAGCCACAAAAACAAGATTGAGGCAGGTACTTTCAGTACCACAGGGAGCCCAATCTGGGTTTTGGTAAATGCTTAGGAAACAACCAAATAGAGTTTTCAATGTCCTTGCCTACAATATATAAACGCTACTCACGTCATATAGATACTAGGTAAAAGTTTACAGAGGTTTAATTTTGTTTTCGTACCATTCACTAAGCCAATATTGGGTTCCCTGTGGTTATAAAACGTCAATATGTTTATATCATCACATGATCCCATGCAGTCAAAAAAGATTCGGTTTCTATCGGAATAACTTTATAAACAAACACCTCGATGCTTATGATTGACGTCACATGAAGCACTTCGGCAAAGCTTCTCCCAATCAAATTCCTGCTTTTCGTCTTTCAACCTAGCTTTATTTTCTCAACTTTGAAAGAACAAAAAGCTTGCGTGATTCTATTGCGAAAGTATAATTAGTTAATAGTTATACATGTGACGTTTGTATCTTTGTGAAAGAGAATCTGTGTAAGGAATTCCTTGAGTATGCTTCTGAAAATATAAGCTATGGCCAAAAATTATAGGATGATTCGATCAAAAACGTCAAAAAATAACTCTTGTTCTTTCTCATATTAGTCATATTAAGGAATTTTTTATACCCTTATGGTTTTTACAGTTAGTTTAGTTTAATTGTTATATAATTATAATGATTATTCATGAATTTCATTTGAATAAAATCATAAGAATTATATTTCCAGGAATTTTCTTCATGAGCTTGACAAATTCACCGATAGTTTGAAGATATGGTAAGCATAAAAGCTTGCATTTCTAAAAAAATATGCTCACTTGACCTTTCATGGGGAGAAATAGCAACACGTCAGTAAATATACAGAAAAATATAACCTACCACATTGATCGTACACGTCTCCTATAGATCGATAGCCAAGTTTTTCCATTTGGCCTGTCCATTTGTCCCAACCAGCAGTGAAGTTACCTCTGCTGTTAGATTCTCCAAAGAGGTCTAGCTCTGCAAGGTTTGCAAAGAAATACGGTCGAAGCATGAAGGCTAGGAACAACAGCACAAGAAGCGAAATTGCGATTCGCTTCTTGCAGCTTATGCTTAAAAATCGAATACGAATGTAAGAGAACATGCTAGATATTAATTCTAACATCTTATCATCTTATTATGGTTGTAGAAGACAAAGAAAACGCGGACTACCAAAGGCCACAAAAAAATTTTAGTGAGGAAAAAATTATGTGAAATTCGAGAGAACCGGAAATGATGTTACGTTAATCAATCCCAGAGGGATTTGGAATGATGCCATAATGTGGTCTAAATGTGGCTGGTCTGAACACATTTCAAAAATTCCAGAATATTCAGTTTTGTCAATATTTTTATCCTTTAAATTTATTGGTTTTTTGAATTGTCAGTAATTCAGTGTATATATCTGAAGCTTTTACTTTTTGGCTTCACATTCACTCTCCGTTTGAAAGGTCTAATGTTGATACTGCACGTGATGGTCACATGCTTTGCTTCTGCTGTTGTCAAGACAAAGATGATGGTCATGAAAGCCAGCTTTGAAGGTGGATCTCAGTAATAGTAAAAGAGATATAAAATTCCAGTGCTCTCACTAGGTTTTGAAATAACAGACATTATTATGAGTTCAATCAATTAATTTTTATTTCTAAATTTGAAGTGTATTTTTTATGGTTCGGACCGCACTCTGCAACTGTTGCATGTATGCAACTCCAACTGACGAAATATGTCTGCACGCATTTTTGTAGGAGTGTACAATCGATATAGCGATACTTCATACTAACAATAGCATTGTGCTGTTAATATGCCAACCGCTATTTTCACCATGCAAAGCTCTACACAAGTTTTCTTGTTTTACCAGCCAATTCATGTATCACTTGGCACATGAATGACAAAGCCTTACGTCACATGAAGTATCGCTATTACATATGCTTCTACTGCAGCTACAAAATCAGAACATCCGAACAATAACAACTTCTAGGTGCAAAGACAATGAAAAAGTATAAAATAGAGTGATCTTACGGCGTGGCCCGTGAAAAATAGTAAGCAAAAAAATTAGTATTAGACAGTAGTTCCATCGTTTTCTTTTGTTTTACATGAGGACAAAACAGTAGGTTCCAGCTCTGAAGAAATTGAGCTGCTTTGACGTCACGTTCAAAGAGGTCTATATCTACCCTGCAATGGTGCGCACAACAAGTTTCATCGTCCGAACACGACCTCCAACGTTGCTGAGTATATAACGTCTATCAACAGATAGTTTTGTTGCAGCAAAAAATTCTGCGTGCGACATCACTCGAAAAAAACTCAGTCGCCAGAAACGTTGTGCGCAACAGGTGGAGCGAGCCCCTGGCACATGCAGCATAACATATATCCAAGGTCAGGGCACCTTGATTTTCACACCGTTGCAAGTGAGTTATAATTGGTGGAAGAAAGTACGCATTTCTTAGGGAGTCTGCGGCGAGATTTATCTCGCACCAAGCTCCAAGTGCATACTTGCTTTTTCACGAGATTTGAAATTGAGTGCCGAAAACGATGTGACCCTCCCTAGCAATGGGAATTGAATTTCCTGACCCTCCACATTTTTAAAATCAGAGAGTCTCGGAATTCTGATTTCCAGTGTTTTGAGGGGCATCTGCAAGAGCATAAATTTATGTGACCCTCCCTTTTTCACTGCCTATTTTTATATGACCCTCCCTTTTCAGGGGCTCAAAAAGTTATGACCCTCCCCCTTTATCCACCCCCTCCCCCCTGCTAATTTCTGACCAGTCCCTTACGACGGTCACTTTTAAGATTTTCGCGTCATTAAAATTTCGAGACACTTTGAATTAAAGTGTCGCGAAAATCGTATGTAATAAGGTACTCCAAACAAGCGAAAACAACCTATTAAACTAGACTGTCTGGCACACAGGAGGCACACAGTATATTCTACCACAGGGAGCCCAATTTAGATAAAAGTAAAAGGTGAAAAGAAAATCGGAAAAATATAGCAAATATATTGACACAAATTCACACATAGGGGAATTATATAGGGAAACAAAGGCGAGCGCGAAAAAAATGTTCTAGTGCATTTTTTACTTTTTTTTTTTGCTCGTTCGTATTCGTTATATAAACGCGATTTCCCCCCGATTTTATTTTCACCTTTTTCTTTTATCTAATTAAATTGGGCTCCCTGTGATTCAATCTGCAGACTTCATGCAGGTTTGCAGTGTTGATTTTGTTTTCACTGCTGATATTTCTTATGTGCGCGTGCGCATTTCTCATTGTTGCTAGTTTATTCCAGTTTTCCCCTCTCCCCATTCTACTATTGTAACCTTTCAATGAATGTAAGAAAAACACATCCTGTATGTTAGAGTGTTTGATAAGACCACAGGGTAGCGTGAAAATAAATGTCTCGGGATTTTCCCCCGCATCCCACATGGAAAGAAGTGACTCGGGGTTCTTAGTCATGAGCGACACAAACGATATTCTGGGTTTACTGATCATAGCAAGGGGTTAATCATCTACGGTCTAGGGGCCGACTAACCTCTCCCTTAGGCTTCGGCCGAGCTTCCTGATCAGTCAGTAATTCCTCCCGGGATAGCGGTGTTGGGGACGAAATCTCCAGCGTAGCCGTAAGTCCATACGATGCTACAGCACTCGATGTCTGGAAGTATGGTCCTGGTTAATCAATCAATAAACACAAAAAAATATTTCCATGTCAGGGCTCCCTAGCAGATAAGCCAAGAGCAACGAATTCTAATTGCCTCCCTCCAGAGAAGTTATGAAATCTTTTTTTCATGCAAAATCCGTTCATTTTTTCCTGCCACACAACAAAGCTGGACCGTGAATCTCTTCCTTTCAGCCTGTCTGTTGAACAGACGCTTTGCAAAAAGCCACGGACAAGGAACACAGGTTTCCACCGTGTTCCTGAAGTTATAACAAATTTTAAACCAGTATTTGAAATGGTAAGCTATCATTAGTAACGGAACAAAATTCCAGTGTTCTAGCTTGTTTTAGCATGAATACCTGATAATTACAGCGTTTTGAAATTACAAGGAGTATGACTGACAAACAAGGCCAAGGTATGACCAGCCTCGCTTAGGCTTTTGGCAAATTATAAATACCTGCAAATTTCTAAATATCTAAATTATTACAATGAAATTTCGCACATTTACTAAATCAGTCATCTCTCACTTGGTCACAAAATAATAATTATACAATTCACTAAGATTTCTATTTATGCAAATTAGAGATACAGCTATTTCAAATAATGTTGAATACTGAATACTGAATGGTGCATTCCAAGACCGAAATGCATTCTGGGTCATGTAATATTGTCTAAAGTAAAATAAATAATAATAATTTATTTTATTTTCAGTGCATTCCATCTGAAACAATATACCAGCTACATATTGAGAGCAAATCGCTGTATATCAACTTTTTATTTCAAATTAATGAGACCTACTATGCCCCTTGGTCTTGGAATGCACTATACAGTATTCAGTATTCAATGTTTTCTGAAATAGCTGTACATGATTGTGCAAAAGGTCTGTAGAATGTTCCAGAGGCAATTCTAGGTTTGTAATCATTCGCAAGGGAGTAAAATAACAAGAGCCATGGCCGCCATGTTGGAAGATACAACAATAGAATAAATTGAAAAATCTTTTGTCAAATTCTTCCAAAATGGCTGCTAGGATGTCATGTGCAAACAAAAAATAAACAAAGTCTGCTTACCTATTATTTTATTCAAGTTTAATTCAGCTTTACAAATAACGTTTTTTATTATGCGTACTAATAATTATTGAAAGAATAGACTTACAAATATACACTTTATTTTCTTCTTGATTGTAAGTAAATCAAAGGTATATGAACAGCTTTTGACAACAAATTATTGTCATCATCAGTTGAAAATCAACAATTTTCCTTCTTGGTTAATATTTAGGTTATTATGACGACAAATAAATACTTATTTACCATATTGATGTAACCCGAAAAGCAAAATCTTCTTTACTTTTAAGGATCATTATCCCAAACTTATTGAGGATTAAGGATCATTAATCTCAGTAATATTCACTAAGGATTATTAGGGACCATTAGTCACATACCTCTTAGCATCTGCCCCAAATGTAGCAAAATAATATTTTATATTTTAGCTTTTTGTAAACCATTCTGGCTTCTAAAATACCTTATACTGTTGAAATTCTAATTCCTTATTGATTTGATTTAAAATTAAAACAAGAAAAGAAAACTAAAATACTAGTTTGGGCACACTGCTTTCCCATCGCATACCACATGTCATTCTCTTGAGAATAAGATTCTTTGTTTGAGTTGTATCCATATTCATGTGTCTTCTCATGTGCAACAGTTAGACAAAGAAATGATACTTAAGCGAATGACATGTGGTCCGGAATGGGGAAAAAACATGTCTATTCGACTAACATCTATTGGAGGAATCAATAAATGATAAATATTTCTTATTTACAAAACTAACTATTGGTAGAGATGAGTTGCCAAGACCTTTAAAAATATTTCTCTAATTTTAATCATTCTCCTACCGGTCATTAGTTTATTATTTTGGTATTATTTTGCTTTTCCATACTCAGTATCATGCTACATTAATCAGCTTTTCCCACCAAAACTAGCTAAGGATGTTTGTAAAGCATTTTTAAATACAACATAATTTCATACAAGAGACAGTACAATGCTGGTGGCAATTATTTGGCTTCAAATGACCCTGACATCAAACTGTTAGCACACTGAGAACACAGATAAAAATAACTTAGTTTTGAGATACTAAAAGGTCATGAAGTCTCTCTCTTTATCTCTCTCTCTCTCTTACCACCCCACATGCAAAAAAAATTCATTGTTGCATAGAATCGAAAGAGTTTCTACTTCTACATCAAAGTCGAAATACAAGCCACATTAACTCTGCAACCTGCAAAGCAACAATATTGCACAAGTTTGCACAAATTTGTTGCTTGTATTTCTGTGCCTTAAAGTAATTCACTCATTTGATATGCTGCAAGACATTCCTAGTGAAGGTCTACAATGAACAGAAATCAAGAAAATAAGACAAGTAGATATTGACTAAAATATTCAAAAAGTTAGTAAGTTATTGCCCATAATGCCCAAAAGTTAAGTGGAGTGAAAATGGGAACACCCATTTGTGACTTTAAGTCTACAGTGTAGTTAAACTAGTTCAATTTTCTTCTCATGCTTAAAAGATTCTCCTGCTGAAAGTCCATAGTTGAGTGTTCCACCTTTGACAGCAGCCCAAGACATGCATTCAGTGGTGAATGCCTTCCCGTAATCGCCATTCTTGTCAATGCAGATAGCCCCACCCTGACCACTGGTTAGGTCAAACATTTTGCTTAAAGCCTTACTACAAGACTCTGAAGGTGGACAACCATTTTCAACATGTTTGGTGATCTCATGAGCAAGTACAACCTTGAGGATGGATTCACCATGACCCGTGGTTGATACACCAGCAAAAGGATTGGCATAGCCACCAGAACCAACCATCGGAGAATCACCTACTCTTCCTACCATCTTACCAGGGATTCCTCCTAGAAATCAAATAGTTGTTGTCAGTGGGGTCGTCTTAATTTGCATGGACCCCCAGAGATGGACACGACTGCACTACCCTAATATTTCCTCTTAGTAAAATTAAGTACATTAAAAAAAAGAATAAAGAAAAGAAAAGTGAAAAAAAGAAAAAGGAGGAATAAAGAGTGAAAAAAAGAATGAGCAGAAGCAGAGGATACGGCAAAATGTAAACTCACCTGTAGAAGTGGCGCAGGCAATGTTTCCATGACGATCCATAGCAACTGCCCCAACAGTATCATGCTTCAACTGTTTGGTCAGAAACTCTTTCATGGCATTCGGATTCTTTGCGTTTTTGAGGCTTTCAGTATTCATTGTTGCTTTGAGCATAAGATTGAAATCAATAGGACCTTCATTTTCCTTGAGGTACTTGCTCTTCAACATAGAGAAATTGGTTATCAATGTGGTTGGATCCTCGATCATTGGGATGTTCTGCTTCTTTGCAAACTTGTGTGCTCCATTTCCAATCATCAAGCAGTGTGGGGTTTTCTCCATGACATGTCGTGAAAGGGTTATTGGATTGGGAACATGGGAGACACCAGCGACTGCCCCTGAGAAGCAAGAAATAACAATTACATTGTTGTCTATCATAAAAACACAAATGTAACTCTACTGAGCAATAATAACAACACTACTTTTACTACTAACAATAATAGTATATACATAAAAAATATTACATCGTTGTCCATCATATTAACAAATTGTAGCTCTACTTAACAATAATAACAATATAATACAACACATATGTTGGAGAAAATTTATCTACTCAGGTTTACACAATGAAAAGTAATTAAAGTTTAGGGGCACTGAGTAAGAAAGAGAAGTGTGACTGACTCACTCATTGTTACCAAGAATCTAGTTGAGTCAAAAGCTTATAAAAGGTACGCTTCTCTTTCTTGCACTAGTGTCCCTAAAGTTTGATTTCTTTTCATTACAATACATACACTAGTAATAATAATAATAATAATAATAATAATAATAATAATAATAATAATAATAATAATAATAGTAATAATAATAATAGGGCACAGTGTTCACTTAATTTGGAGCCTTGCTCTGTTGTGTGACCCCCACCATAGTTTTATCTTTTAGTATAATAGATTTAAATTTTTTTCTACTGTACGCTTCTCTTTCTTGCACTAGTGTCCATAAAGTTTCATTTCTTTTCATTACAATACATACAATAATAATAATAATAATATTAATAATAATAATAATAATAATAATAGGGCACAGTGTTCACTTAATTTAGAGCCTCGCTCTGTTGTGTGACCCCCACCATAGTTTTATCTTTTAGTATAATAGATTTAAAATATTTTCTAGTTTAGTTTGTTGTCATTTTAAGTTATCAATGGTGAAAGTTATTCAATAAATAAATAAATAAATATATAAATAATAATAATAATAATTGTACAGATGACATTAATAATAATAAAGAATACATTAGTAGTCATGTTGATAATCATATTGATAATAGGATAATATTCATGATAATAATAATAATAATAATAGTAATAGTAATAGTAATAGTAATAGCAATAGTAATAGTAATAGTAATAGCAATAGCAATAGCAATAGTAATAGTAATAGTAATAGTAATAGTAATAGTAATAGCAATAGCAATAGCAATAGCAATAGCAATAGCAATAGCAATAGCAATAGCAATAGTAATAGTAATAGTAATAGTAATAGTAATAGTAATAGTAATAGTAATAGTAATAGTAATAGTAATAGTAATAGTAATAGTAATAGTAATAGTAATAGTAATAGTAATAGTAATAGTAATTGGTGCAGGCTGACCACCGAAACGTCACGTTATACTCTTTTTTATTTATAACTTTATGTTTTTCAAAATCGCTACTTATAAAATAGTAATAGTAATAATAATAATAATTATAATAATAATAATAGTAATAGTAATAATAGGTATATCCCTGATACCAGATGACTTCCTAAATCCACATTTGCAAGTTGAACCTTTAATCTCCAGCCCACTTCATGTAATAGGCAACATTCGATATCTTTGAGACTTGATTGCAAGGCTTTAGTAGTACGCATGGTACTTCATGTATGGTACAAACATGTGGATCACCAAATACATTTATTGGTAGGAATAAAATAATTTACAACATGAAGTTTCTACCTTTTGGCAATAATAAGAAAATTTTGGTAGAAATACTAGCCAGTTCACTACTCAATAGCATTATAATCGAATCTACAGCAACATATCATTTTATTCAGTATTGTGCTAGAATTTTACAGCGCAACGCGCCTTACCGTGGCCACCCTGCCAAAGTTTCGTACAAGTACGATAAATCACTTCTTGCAAAGAATTTCCACATGAAAAAGAATGCCTATGAAAGTATTAAGTGTTAGCAAGCCAAAAGAGCAAAACTGGTTTTGGAAATAGAGATTTTTAAGCATTTTCTTCAAGTTTTTGCTCCGAAGTTCAAATATTTGCGGTAACAACAAAGCAAGTTAACATACAAATTTACAGATTCTCGCTTTCTGATTGGCTAACTTGTAAAAAAAGTTTGTTGGGTGGCTACGGTAAGGCGCGTCGCGCTGTAATGTCTCAAATGTGGCCTATTCCTCCCAACTGCCATACAGCAGTAGATAATTCCCATCCCAAATACCTTTCATTGTTAAATACTTCAAGTTAAATTGGAGTTTGCAATAGTAGGTCTTAATTGATAAAAGTTCACAAGTTCCACGAGTATAAAAATAATGAAATTTAAATAAACTTGCAGTAATAATGAACTTTAAGGGGTGGCAATTAAAAAATCATAACTCGTGAACCAAATGATGAATATTTTAAAAAACCGGCATATTTATACTTTGTATTGTAACCTTATATTTGATGAAAAAAGAACAATTTTGTAAGAGGGAATTTGTCAAAATAAATTAAATAGACCCTAATTGAATATGGTGTCTATGACTTCAAACGAGGAGTCCTAGAATGTCCCTGATGTTATAAGCGATAATGATTATGTTTTGAAATCTGGGGTATTTTAGTCCCTGATGCTGCTAGTGGAAATCATTGGGTTTTGATATCTGAGACATTCTCATTCTCCTCTTTTACGTCATAGACTCCATATTCGAAGAGAGTCTATTTGTTTTGAATAGTTGAACCTCTTAAAGAATCTTATATTTTTTCTTTAAAGGTTTTGAAAATGTAAACCAAAGCCATATGCAAAGTTTGGAGAAATTTCACTGTACAGTTTTTAAGTTTTTACAGTTGAATATAAAAATTTTTTGGGCCAAATTTTTCTTTTTGACAGTTCAAATGACAATTCCTACGTCATCGTTCGTAGAGTGTGTACATGTTCAAGGAAAACTGTTTCAAGCCTTCTTAAAGAAAGATGAAAGCTAAATCTATTGTTTTGAAGATTATTATTCATGCTCAAGACAAATTGGTTATCTTCCCAAGGGTTTTACGGTTTACCCATTATCTCTTCCTAGATTCTTTTTAAAGAACAATGAAAGCTAAATCTATGAAATTGGAATTCTAAAGAGTTAGGACAAGTGTGTAAGATCAGGGAAAATCATCTTGAATGTCTCACTCACTTCTCATATTGAAATAGAATTTAATTACTGGTATTAATAAATCATAAAAATAATTAATAGTTATGTCATAATATGTATCAAAAATTAATCTCAAATATATATTATGTTCCAAGATAATATATGGCAGACATTACGTTTTGCTGAAAAAAGAGAATAATGACTGACTCTGAAGAAGAAGCTGTGTAAAATATTACTTACAACAGCCCACTGAAGTGGACTCACTTATACCTGTGTTCAAAGTTTTTCCGTCCATTATCATGGCATCCATTTCAACAGTTCCATCTTCTGTTAAGACGGAGCCATGCCCTGCGTTAAATATCGGGTTATCTTCCAGACTTCGTACTGCAGCTTCTACACCATCAACTGCATTACCTCCCTAGTAATACAGTAAATTAACGGCAATGGTCCAACATAGCAACAACACAATCAATGTATGATATTTTCTTTCCCATTTTCCAATTTATGTTTATGTCTTCATCCATTTTTTTCTAATTATTTTTCTAATTTGTTTTTTGATCTAATTTTCAAATTATTCTTACTTTTTAATGTCTTAAGATACTGAGGAATAGTTCCAAAAAGCCAGCAATTTTAATCAAGAAATAACAATTAAAAAAACAAGATTAAAGGTGTTGTCACTGAAACTTTTATCACATTTCATTCAATTTTTTTGTCTCTGAAAAATTTGGTGATGAAATTCTTAATATTGTACCAACTGAAAATATGATTTATTCTATTTTTCATTTCTCTCCAAGATTTCAAAACTCAAAATTGCTGGCAGGATGTACAGGTACGTGTTGACGAACGATCACATGACAATCACAAATATGAAATAAAGACGCCCTCGACCAAAGGTGATATATGACGCCATAAAAATTACGAAAAAGATCCATTCAAATAAAAACAACAAGTCAGACCCATAGTTTAATATGATATGTTTGTTGATACTAACTTTTCAACGATCGGGCGAACAAAAACAAGTGTTTCCCCCCCCCCCAAAAAAAAAGCCAAGCTTAAATGTTATGTAACAATTGTTGTGTAAATAAAACAGACTCCAATAAGTCTTACATGGTTTTTTTCTCCCTGAATAAAAACTATATAGAATATAAGATAAAATAAAAGAAAGATAGCTTTTATTTACCTTTAACATCGCTTCATAACCAGCCACTGCAGCTTGCTGAACACCTTCGAGAGAGATCTCCCTCAGTTCCTCAGGGACCGACCACGCTCCTCCATGTACTATCACGCAAGGCTCAATAACCTTACAATCCGATTCTAAAAGCTGTTTTCCTTTACCCATTTTCGATGTGAAGATACAAAATTTGAATGAAGTTGTGTTTAGGATCCGTTTTGATGTCTGAAATTAAAGAAAAATGTTAGAAAGTCACCGTGAATCGTAAACGATCGGCAGCCATTTTGACAGGCTGTTGGAAGATCTCCTTTCGTTGGATTTCGTTGAATGTTCTGATTTTCAAGGAGAAACTGTTTTATCCGAAAAAGAATAGACATGAGAAAATTCACTCACCTATTCCTTTGACAAAATGCAATGTTGTTTACGAATGTAATTCTAGTCGTCACAATGCAAACGAGTTGTTTTATTAGTATCTTGGTAAACCGGTCTAGCATGCATTGCGAGTTTGACGAGTAAAACCACTCCCGCTGAGAACGCTGAGAACCGGTAAGAAACAAGTTTAAAAATTAAACGTGCCCGCGGGCGAACTTCGCTTAAGAACAAAAATTACAACAAATAAGACCAGTTATTCTTCCAAAATTCGCTTGATTCGGAAAATTAGTGGCAAAGTCGAGGAGGGTATTTTTTTATTTTCATTCAAATTGGCGATGACGTCATATCACCTGAGCTTGAGGGGCAAAGCACAACTGACCGAACTGACCATGAATGCCGCGGATTGTTGCTGGTTTCATTAGCAATTTTGAATATTTGGTAAATATCCAAGAAAAAGGAATGTACGCTGTACGAGTTCTTTCATAATTTTCATTCAACTGGTGATGACGTCACACCGTCGGTTGAAACTTGATATCATTGCTGCTTTGGGAACCGAGTCTTTAAAACATTTCTAAATATTGGGTATCAGGAAGGATTATAACTTGCTAGGACTTTCTTTGAATTCGTAGTGAAACCATTTTCAGTAAATGAAACGACGATCCAGCTAGACACTGTGACACAAGACACAAGTGCACTGACGTCACTGTATTATTACCATGGTTATTGGAATTAGTTATGGACTTCTGCTAGCACGCAATTGTGCCGGAAAAAGAAGAAAGAAAGAGAAAGCTAGATAGAAATTAAAGAGAAAAAAGTAAAGGGAAAAGGGAGAAAAGAAAGATACTAAAAAAGAAGGAAAGAAAGAAAGAAAGAAAGCCAAAGAAGGAAAGAAAGAAAGAAAGAAAAAATAAAAGAAAGAAAGAAGGGAAAAATAGAAAGAAAAAGGAAGGAAGAAAGAAAAAAAGAAAATTAAAAAACAACAACGAAAGAACGCTATTCTGTTATAGATAATGCGGCGTTGTTGTGAAACCTCTCTCTGTGACAGGCCAGAACACAGTAGGGCATTCTACAGGTGTCTAGACTAGGTGCCAGCCAGCTGGTCAAACCATACCTGGTAGTGGTCAAACTCAATGCTTTTTCCAGCGGGCTCAAAATTTGAGATTCCCGTACTTTCTGGTGGGGGGGGGGGGGGGGGGGGGGTGAAAATTTATCTTCTTAGCAGAATTAAGCGTCACGTGGACAACGGTAAAGCAAATCACGGCAAGAAAAACCTGAAAAGGCGATAGGCTTTCATTTTGTCGATTCTCCAAAACTATAGGATTCAGCCTAACTTTTATTCGTTGTAATGGAGCACGACTGATAAGATTTGGCCTCGAAAGGATCATCGGCGATTTTTCCAGAAAGTTCGAGAGAGGCTTGGAAATGCACATACACCGCGAAAAGGTGGATTACCCGTTATATATCGTACGTATCCGTTTGCACTCCTATTCATTGTGAGGTCTTTTTTGACGATATGATGACGGCAACCATTATAGATGGTAAATAAGAGGACACATAAAAACATTTTTGGTAGCTTCTGTCATGATGTTGGTAACTGGATGACAGGAAACCGTTAACTAGCCGGATACAAAGTTTATAATTAGGTCTAACTAGTACATTGGAGAAAATTTCATATGACCATGAAAAACTCTCGCACGGTTCATTCCCATCATTATACCTTGCCCGTGCCAGATTTGAGCTCTCACGCTTTCTCGCGCCCTGTGACTAATTCATCGGATTCCGTTGCCGTGACGGCGGCGCCGTGTGGCAGACCCGCCGCTTCAGGCCGCCGGCATACGCATTGCCAATATCGCCTATATTACCAGATTGTCTGGTTTTGGGTTGTCAAAGGATTGCGGTTGATACTCATGTCAAATCTACTAGCTATAAAAATAGTACTTTCAGGTAATGTTAAGAATAAGTACCTGAAAAAATCCACGAAGAATTCTATTTCTGTTCAGAGTGTTCAGAGAGAAAACCCACAAATGGGCCGCCATTTCGCTTGACTCACGTACTCGGTTGCCAACATAAACACCACAGGAATCCCAACTCAAAAAATATCTGATTAATACTAAATACTCATTAAAAGTAAAACGTGAAGGAAGCTCAGGGCTTAAGAAAGAAGCTAGGCTTTTTTAAGACAATAAGAGGTTTATTCATTTGTAAATCAAAGATATATTAGAACTTTCGTTTTGTGCATTTTGAGATTCACATTTCAATGTAATTTAGCTTGGGCTTCCTGTGGTTTCTTACAGAATCAAAATGGCGGAATCATTGGACGAGTATTTGAAGGCGGCAGTCGAAGTTGCAAAAAAAGCTGCAGAGGTATTTGATATTTTTCTATTATTTGTAAAAAACTGACTATCATGTAAAGTAATAATGTCTAGTTACACATACTAGCCTACAAGGAAAAAAGTTTATTCGAATTTTATCTTAGCTTTATGTACAGGTTATAAGCTGAACTAAAGAACAAAATGAGCACGAAATATTTTCTATTTCCAATAGTTTAAACAAAATTCTATACAATTTTTTCCGAAATAACACGTAGAAAACACTATTCAGGGGAAGTTAGAGCGTTAACGCGTGGTAGCATGTATTTCTTGCAGATATGAAGGACTGAAAATATAGACTTTATATGCAGATTAATAGAGTAACCGAAGTGTGACGTCGAAAAAAGAATTATTTTGCTTTTGACAATTTTCGACCTTCAATTTCGATGGAACATCAAGAAAGACGTTAACACGCCAAATTTCATGGGAATTGGTTAAAAACCAACGGAAATATAGCGTTTTAAATATATAATTTCCCCATACAAATCACTGTATTTTCGGCTTGGTGCTTAATGTTAAGGGGATTGGCAACTTGGATTCTCCTAACACGAGAGAAGTGTTATGAGAAGCATGACATGTAGCAGAGTGCTTAGCAACACTTCTTGAGTGTTCTGACAATCTTCAAGTGCTTCATAAATTCATGCAGCAGAGCAAGCACATATTTTATAAATTTCTTTTATAAAATGCAAATGCACGTGGGTGCTGTGTGCTCTCATAATTCACATGCCATCAACCAATCGGAAAGCAAGATATTTAACAGTCATATTATAATGTTGCAGTAATGGAAGCAAATTTAAAGTCACTCGGAAAGTAATGTGTACATTTGATTATTTATCAACGTTTTACAAATATACTTGAATTTGATGATTGGATGGAATTTAATTTTTATCTTAGGTCATCAATGATGCATTGCATAAGGAAAAACTCATCACTACAAAAGATGGCATGACAGATTTGGTGACTGAAACAGATCAACAAGTAGAAAAACTGATTATAGGAACCCTCAAGGAGAGATTCCCAACACACAGGTAAAATGTAGTATAGATACACTGTATTTTATACTTATCTTTATTTTTCTATCCATGAGAGCCATTTCCGATCACTCACTGACAGTGTCCTTACCAACCACTGACTGACACCTGACCAGCCACTGACTGACACCTTACCAACCACTCACTGACACCTTGCCAACCGCCGACTGACACCTGACCAACCACTTAATGATACCTTACCAACCGCTGACTGACACCTTACCAACCACTCACTGACACCTTACCAACCGCTGACTGACACCTTACCAACCACTCACTGACACCTTGCAAACTGCTGATTGACACCTTACCAACCACTCACTGACACCTCGCCCTTACCAACCACTGACTGCCACCTTACCAACCACTGACTGACACCTGACCAACTACTCACTGACACCTTGCCAACCACTCACTGACACCTTACCAACCACTCACTGACACCTTGCCAACCACTCACTGACACCATACCAACCACTGACTGCCACCTTACCAACCACTGACTGCTACCTTACCAACCACTGACTGACACCTGACCAACCACTCACTGACACCTTACCAACCACTCACTGACACCTTACCAACCACTCACTGACACCTTACCAACCACTCACTGACACCTTACCAACCACTCACTGACACCTTGCCAACCACTCACTGACACCATACCAACCACTGACTGCCACCTTACCAACCACTGACTGCTACCTTACCAACCACTCACTGACACCTGACCAACCACTCACTGACACCTGACCAACCACTCACTGACACCTGACCAACCACTCACTGACACCTGACCAACCATTTGTTTTAGTTTTATAGGTGAGGAGTCAGTTGCTGCTGGAGAAAAATGTGTTTTTACTGACAATCCAACTTGGATTATTGATCCAATAGATGGTACTACTAATTTTGTACACAGGTATACTGTCAAATCATTATTAAAATATGTTTCATATACTTTATCTAGCATTATTACATGTTTAGAGCTGATATCATTTTTATTCACTTGTTTTCCGTATCATATCGCTCACTCGCTCGCGGACTTGTTTGTTCGCAATATGACGGGAAACTCGTGAATAAAAACGATATCAGGCTCTTAACATGTGATAATCTCTTTATATGTGATTCATAAATATGGAAATTGTGATGCTAGATAAAGTATATGTTGATCAGCTAATAATTTCTATGTCTTGAGAATAAACCCCATTCACACCAACTAACCTTGGTATTTATTAATTTATCTATCGCATTTCCTTCGTCGTTTGGCTGCTAAGAAGGTTTGTTTAGTTAGGTGTACAGGCTGATGGAAGGGCACTAGTTCAACTAAACAACCTTTAAACATGTTTAAAGGTCCGGTGTGAATGGGGTATAAGATTCTTTCTTTGAGATGTATCCATATTCATTTGTCATGGTTATTCAGGTGTATGCTCTGCTATTTTAATTTCCAGGTATCCATATTTTGCAGTTAGCATTGGGCTGACAATAAAAAAAGAGGTATTCATTATTTCTAGAAACTATCCATTTTAGACTAAGTTATCAATGATTCAGTACTCCTATTAATATAAACACTGTTTCCTTGGAACCAGTTGCTAAGTGAGTGCTTATTGTTGGAGCAGATTTCATATGTCTATGAGTGTGAAAAGTCATAGCACATGGCATGGTTACAGTGTGGCACAGATATAGCACTGAACAATGAATGTTTTCATACACTGCACCGCACTGACATGGTCACCACAAGGAATGGTCCAGGCCCTAATTTTTTCATGATCATACGAAAACTGCTCAATAATTCAGTTTCAAATATAAGCTTGCATTGTTTTTAAGGTAGCAGTGGGCTTGGTTTATAATGTCGCCATGGATGAACTATATACAGCTGTTAAAGGAAAAGGAGCTTTCTTGAATGGAAAGAAACTCGAAACAACTAAACAAAAAGGTAGGGTTTGAGCCATTTTTGATCTCATTCAGAAAATGTAGAATTTTTGTGGTAGTCAAGAGTAGTGTTGACGGTAGTTCCTCTTACCTCTAGACCCTTAGCATTTCAGGTTTCTCTCTAGCATTCTACACAGAAGTCCTTAGGGCTGTCATGCAATGTGTTACTTTCCACAAATGTTCTGACATTATAAGGGTGTAAAACATTGCATGACATTCCTCGAATGTCTGTTTAAAATAAGGCAAACATATTTATATTTTCTTTTTGAAGAAATTGGTAGGGCTTTAGTTATTACTGAGTTGGGATCAAACCGTGAAAAGACCAGGCTTGACATTTTAATGAGAAACTTCCGTAGATTAGCAGAAGAGCCCAACGCAGTACACAGGTGAGTGAAGTTCATTTTTGATTTCTAGGGCTTAAGAATGCCTTAATCCTTGCTGGGGTGCCCTATGCAAGAGATGCTAAGACACTGTCAAGTGTGTTTGGAACAATGCAAAGATTAGCTGAACTAGGCTGTGACAGGTAGGAAAAATAACATTTATTTGGATATTGTTCAGTATGGTTTTGGTAAGTGGTTAGCAGTACCTAGTCAGTACCTAGGGTGTTGGTTGGTGAACAGTAGAGTGTTGGTGGGTGGTCAGTAGGGTGTTGGTGGGTGGTCAGTAGGGTGTTGGTTGGTGAACAGTAGGGTGTTGGTGGGTGGTCAGTAGGGTGTTGGTTGGTGAACAGTAGGGTGTTGGTGGGTGGTCAGTAGGGTGTTGGTAGGTGGTCAGTAGGGTGTTGGTGGGTGGTCAGTAGGGTGTTGGTTGGTGAACAGTAGGGTGTTGGTGGGTGGTCAGTAGGGTGTTGGTAGGTGGTCAGTAGGGTGTTGGTAGGTGGTCAGTACCTAGGGTGTTGGTTGGTGAATAGTAGGGTGTTGGTAGGTGGTCAGTAGGGTGTTGGTTGGTGAACAGTAGGGTGTTGGTAGGTGGTTAGTAGGGTGTTGGTAGGTGGTCAGTAGGGTGTTGGTTGGTGAACAGTAGGGTGTTGGTGGGTGGTCAGTAGGGTGTTGGTTGGTGAACAGTAGGGTGTTGGTGGGTGGTCAGTAGGGTGTTGGTTGGTAAACAGTAGGGTGTTGGTGGGTGGTCAGTAGGGTGTTGGTAGGTGGTCAGTAGGGTGTTGGTAGATGGTCAGTAGGGTGTTGGTTGGTCAGTACCTAGGGTGTTGGTTGGTAAATAGTAGGGTGTTGGTAGGTGGTCAGTAGGGTGTTGGTTGGTGAACAGTAGGGTGTTGGTGGGTGGTCAGTAGGGTGTTGGTAGGTGGTCAGTAGGGTGTTGGTGGGTGGTCAGTAGGGTGTTGGTTGGTGAACAGTAGGGTGTTGGTGGGTGGTCAGTAGGGTGTTGGTTGGTGAACAGTAGGGTGTTGGTGGGTGGTCAGTAGGGTGTTGGTAGGTGGTCAGTAGGGTGTTGGTGGGTGGTCAGTAGGGTGTTGGTTGGTGAACAGTAGGGTGTTGGTGGGTGGTCAGTAGGGTGTTGGTAGGTGGTCAGTAGGGTGTTGGTAGGTGGTCAGTACCTAGGGTGTTGGTTGGTGAATAGTAGGGTGTTGGTAGGTGGTCAGTAGGGTGTTGGTTGGTGAACAGTAGGGTGTTGGTAGGTGGTTAGTAGGGTGTTGGTAGGTGGTCAGTAGGGTGTTGGTTGGTGAACAGTAGGGTGTTGGTGGGTGGTCAGTAGGGTGTTGGTTGGTGAACAGTAGGGTGTTGGTGGGTGGTCAGTAGGGTGTTGGTTGGTAAACAGTAGGGTGTTGGTGGGTGGTCAGTAGGGTGTTGGTAGGTGGTCAGTAGGGTGTTGGTTGGTGGTCAGTAGGGTGTTGGTAGGTGGTCAGTAGGGTGTTGGTTGGTGGTCAGTAGGGTGTTGGTAGGTGGTCAGTAGGGTGTTGGTAGGTGGTCAGTAGGGTGTTGGTAGGTGGTCAGTAGGGTGTTGGTAGGTGGTCAGTAGGGTGTTGGTAGGTGGTCAGTAGGGTGTTGGTAGGTGGTCAGTAGGGTGTTGGTAGGTGGTCAGTAGGGTGTTGGTAGGTGGTCAGTAGGGTGTTGGTAGGTGGTCAGTCGGGTGTTTGTAGGTGGTCAGTAGGGTGTTGGTAGGTGGTCAGTAGGGTGTTGGTAGGTGGTCAGTAAGGTGTTGGCAGGTGGTCAGTCGGGTGTTTGTAGGTGGTCAGTAGGGTGTTGGTGGGTGGTCAGTAGGGTGTTGATAGGTGGTCAGTAGGGTGTTGATAGGTGGTCAGTAGGGTGTTTGTAGGTGGTCAGTAGGGTGTTGGCAGGTGGTCAGTAGGGTGTTGGTGGGTGGTCAGTAGGGTGTTGATAGATGGTCAGTAGGGTGTTGGTGGGTGGTCAGTAGGGTGTTGATAGGTGGTCAGTAGGGTGTTGGTAGGTGGTCAGTAGGGTGTTGGTGGGTGGTCAGGTTGTTGGTAGGTGGTCAGTAGGGTGTTGGTGGTTGGTGAGTTGGGTTTCATAGGTGGTCAGTAGGGTGTTGGTAGGTGGTCAGTAGGGTGTTGGTGGTTGGTGAGTTGGGTTTCATAGGTGGTCAGTAGGGTGTTGGCAGGTGGTCAGTAGGGTGTTGGTGGTTGGTGAGTTGGGTTTCATAGGTGGTCAGTAGGTTGTTGGTAGGTGGTCAGTAGGGTGTTGGTTGGTGAACAGTAGGGTGTTGGTAGGTGGTTAGTAGGGTGTTGGTAGGTGGTCAGTAGGGTGTTGGTTGGTGAACAGTAGGGTGTTGGTGGGTGGTCAGTAGGGTGTTGGTTGGTGAACAGTAGGGTGTTGGTGGGTGGTCAGTAGGGTGTTGGTTGGTAAACAGTAGGGTGTTGGTGGGTGGTCAGTAGGGTGTTGGTAGGTGGTCAGTAGGGTGTTGGTAGATGGTCAGTAGGGTGTTGGTTGGTCAGTACCTAGGGTGTTGGTTGGTAAATAGTAGGGTGTTGGTAGGTGGTCAGTAGGGTGTTGGTTGGTGAACAGTAGGGTGTTGGTGGGTGGTCAGTAGGGTGTTGGTAGGTGGTCAGTAGGGTGTTGGTGGGTGGTCAGTAGGGTGTTGGTTGGTGAACAGTAGGGTGTTGGTGGGTGGTCAGTAGGGTGTTGGTTGGTGAACAGTAGGGTGTTGGTGGGTGGTCAGTAGGGTGTTGGTAGGTGGTCAGTAGGGTGTTGGTGGGTGGTCAGTAGGGTGTTGGTTGGTGAACAGTAGGGTGTTGGTGGGTGGTCAGTAGGGTGTTGGTAGGTGGTCAGTAGGGTGTTGGTAGGTGGTCAGTACCTAGGGTGTTGGTTGGTGAATAGTAGGGTGTTGGTAGGTGGTCAGTAGGGTGTTGGTTGGTGAACAGTAGGGTGTTGGTTGGTGGTTAGTAGGGTGTTGGTAGGTGGTCAGTAGGGTGTTGGTTGGTGAACAGTAGGGTGTTGGTGGGTGGTCAGTAGGGTGTTGGTTGGTGAACAGTAGGGTGTTGGTGGGTGGTCAGTAGGGTGTTGGTTGGTAAACAGTAGGGTGTTGGTGGGTGGTCAGTAGGGTGTTGGTAGGTGGTCAGTAGGGTGTTGGTTGGTGGTCAGTAGGGTGTTGGTAGGTGGTCAGTAGGGTGTTGGTTGGTGGTCAGTAGGGTGTTGGTAGGTGGTCAGTAGGGTGTTGGTAGGTGGTCAGTAGGGTGTTGGTAGGTGGTCAGTAGGGTGTTGGTAGGTGGTCAGTAGGGTGTTGGTAGGTGGTCAGTAGGGTGTTGGTAGGTGGTCAGTAGGGTGTTGGTAGGTGGTCAGTAGGGTGTTGGTAGGTGGTCAGTAGGGTGTTGGTAGGTGGTCAGTCGGGTTTTTGTAGGTGGTCAGTAGGGTGTTGGTAGGTGGTCAGTAGGGTGTTGGTAGGTGGTCAGTAAGGTGTTGGCAGGTGGTCAGTCGGGTGTTTGTAGGTGGTCAGTAGGGTGTTGGTGGGTGGTCAGTAGGGTGTTGATAGGTGGTCAGTAGGGTGTTGATAGGTGGTCAGTAGGGTGTTTGTAGGTGGTCAGTAGGGTGTTGGCAGGTGGTCAGTAGGGTGTTGGTGGGTGGTCAGTAGGGTGTTGATAGATGGTCAGTAGGGTGTTGGTGGGTGGTCAGTAGGGTGTTGATAGGTGGTCAGTAGGGTGTTGGTAGGTGGTCAGTAGGGTGTTGGTGGGTGGTCAGGTTGTTGGTAGGTGGTCAGTAGGGTGTTGGTGGTTGGTGAGTTGGGTTTCATAGGTGGTCAGTAGGGTGTTGGTAGGTGGTCAGTAGGGTGTTGGTGGTTGGTGAGTTGGGTTTCATAGGTGGTCAGTAGGGTGTTGGCAGGTGGTCAGTAGGGTGTTGGTGGTTGGTGAGTTGGGTTTCATAGGTGGTCAGTAGGTTGTTGGTAGGTGGTCAGTAGGGTGTTGGTTGGTGGTCAGTAGGGTGTTGGTAGGTGGTCAGTAGGTTGTTTGTAGTGGATATACGGTACATCAACCTTGGAATCATTTGTTTTAATCTGTATTCTCTCATAGTATTCGTTTACAAGGGTCAGCAGCTTGCAACATTTGCACTGTTGCACGTGGAGTTGCTGATGTTTATTATGAATTTGGAATCCACTGTTGGGACATTGCAGCAGGCATGTTGATTTTGACAGAAGCTGGGGGTGTGGCAACCAACCTTCAAGGTGAGTACTTTTAATCAGCTAAACAGACCAGGTCCATTTTTAAAGTAGTCAAATGCTGCCTTGTCCTAATTACAGACTCGTTTACTCAGGGTTAGCCTCATTTCAGTATTGATCTAAATATCCACAAATACCAAGGGTAAAGTAAAGAATGCACAACTTCAACAATTTGAAACTCCATGGACCTTTACTGGAATACTCAGAGTAAAAAGTTACTGAATTTGTATTCCACTATAAAAATAAAAAATAAAAAATAAAAAAAAATAAAAAATAATTCCATGCAAAATTGAGGCCAACCCTGAGCAACAGACAATACTCCATTTTCGAGTTCTCTGTTGATCAGACTCAGCCTCCATCTCATGACCCATATGGAAATATTTTGAATATTCATGTGTTCTAGTGAAGGTTGAAATTTCCAAGTGTTTGTATTGTTGAAGTTGTGCATTCTTTACTTTACCGTTGGTATTTGTAGGCTAATCCTGAGTAAATGAGTCAGTAATCACTGAACACAGTGGTATTGTATGAATAGACCATTTCCGAGATGCGGGAGCGCCTTCGAAAATATTGCCTGCGCAGACATGAAAAAGAGGCATTTTTGGGGAAGATCACAAGCAGTATTGACACTGTCCAAAAATGTCTTGAGATCATGTCTGCGTCTGCAATATTTTTGAAAGCGCTCGACGATCTCAAAAATGGTCTATTGGAAAATGGTTTATTAAAAACTGGAGTATTGTGTGTTTTTAGCTTGGTATTTCCTATTTCTACTTGTTCATCTCATCTCAATAAATGAGTCTCAATGGCATTATTAATAATTTTGAAGGTGGTCCTTGCGACATCATGTCCAGGTTTATTATGGCTGCAAGTACAAAAGAACTGGCTGATGCACTTTGTCAACAACTGGAGCGTATAGATTATCCCTCTGATTAGCACTGTACACTACGTTGGTACTGTAGCCACCAATGGACCCTTCTCAAAATAATCTTAGATGCAAGGCTAAAAGCGTCCTCAGGAACCCAGAGGTAAAATTCTGTTGCTTGATTCTCAATTCGAAATATTTTTTTCTTGGAGCGAGAACTGAGCAACAGAATTTTACCCATGGGTTCCTGAGGACGCTTTTATCCTGAGGATGGTTAACATAAAAAAGAAATGCCACAAATTCTATCAAGCAAAAGAGATATGGATAAAATGACGAATCGCTCATGCATGGAGCCAGCGAGGGCTTGAAACGTTTTTTTTTCTTTTAAAGTTTTTCTTCATTTTTGGATCTTTTATTTGAATTTATTAATGCAAAAAAACAAGTGGGTAAATTTTGACGTCATATTTTTGGTAAATAAGAGGACATACCACGTTAAACCCCTGGAAATTTGTTAAATATTTGAGAGGGCTCCATTTTCACACCAAGTACAGCTTAGACATTTTCTTCATCTTTTTTTTAAATTAATGGTAAAGATTTTTGTAAATGGGTAGTAATATCAATAATATTAATATCTTATTATAAACAAAAATAAAGTATTAAAATTAGATATCATGTGAAATTGGTTTTCTGGATTGATATATTTTATATATATTTCTTAAAAATTAGTTTTCCTAAATTCAGTGAATTTCATTCATTTTTTTCTCCAAAAATATTGTATTCACATCAATATTGTGAATTGTATTTGAGAAGGTTTTACTATCCGGATGTCACTGGAAAACTGAGGTGTCATGAAGCTTCCGGGCTACTAAGGATGACACCTCAGTTTTGCAAATTTTCTTGATTCTGATTGGCTAATATTTTTTCTTAGATCAGCTGGATAATATAGTGGTACACATGTCTGCCAATGGACCTTCCTTATGCAGCCATTTTTATTTTCACAAGCATTAAAACTTTTTAAAATGCCACATGAACTCACCCTAAAGTGCTGGTTAGCCACGAGGCTGCAAAAATCCATTATACCAGCCAACATGGCTTCTGCATAAGAAAAGTCCATGAGGACGATGAACCCCCCTAATAGCCAATGTGCATGAGCTCGAATTTCTAGCACAAAGCATGATGGGAAACTGAGTCCTTACACTTTTTTGGCTCCAGACCTCTAAAAATTCATCTCACGATTCTTCCTGGAAATGTAAGTATTTCAACAGACGAAAATAACAGTATTTTTTTTCTGATATAATTTTTCTTTGATTTTGCTGTTCCATTTTCGCAGGACTCAGTTTCCCAGAGTGCTTTGCGAGCTTTGATGTGTGTGACAAGTGTGCTAGTTTGGCAGTTCAGCAGTCAAACTTCCTTAGCTAAAATTTTGAACCCTGAAGTGTATTCTTCGTTTTCACATTATGTCTGGTAGTCCTCAACAATAGATACTAATTTCGTATCTATTGTTAAGGTCCACCACCATGGCCGCCAGCCATGTCTTTGTCTCTTGGCTCTCATGGGAATGGGTGAAAACCATCAATTTGTTGATAATCTTCATTGTAATTGTTTCTGAATTGATTTAATTTTCATCCGTTTTCTCAAAAAAAGCTCCAAGTACTGAGAATCGTTTCTGAAAAGGTCTTGCCTTGCACATGTGTTTCCCAGTAAGAACATTGTTTTGTTTCTGTTTATTGTCCTTCCCAGTTGTGGCACTGTTTAATAAAACATCTTCTTGTATTTGTGTCTGCTGTTGAGGCATGCAACAATGAATTGCACCAATATCAATAGGATGAGCTTCTGTATTAAAAATATATCCTGCCCCTCCTGCCGTACAAGAAGGAGACAGGGTCGCTTTAGTCTTATAGTCTGAGTCTCTTGTGCCGTTACTGTGGTGAATAAAGTTGTACTCATCAAATAATAGATAAAGATATTTTGTTGTTTCTGCTAGGAAGAATGATTCCATCCTGTCCTCTTTTTCATGTGTTTTCACATTTTTGATCTGGAAAAAAAGATTGTAAAATCAACAAACTGCATGGGTTTTTGAGGCTGGTGTAGCAGTAAGACCAATGTTTTCATCAATGTAACACCAGTTTGATTTCTAAAGTAACACAGGGATGTATCTGAGTAGAGTTGATTCTATACTATGCTAGCTTCAAAGACTTTTCTCTGGGTTCATCAATTTTTTTCCCTCTACCAAAAATGGCTCTCCAACAAAGTACATTCAATCAAACCTCTACAAAATGGCCACCATCTGGTCAAAATTTTGTGGCTGTTGTAGAGAGGTGGCCACCGTGGAGAAGCTTTAGGTAAATTATGTATGAGCTCATTGGTAACTAGGACAAGATTTCCTGGCCATTGGGTAGAGGTGGCCATGCATCTTGGGGAGGTGGCCATAAGTGGGGTCGACAGTAAAGAACAGAACGAGACTAAATAGCAACAAAGCTCTGACGAGATTATTGCAAGTCAGTCAGGCTGTAGCTTTGATCAATACTCACTGTAGCATATCCACAAGGAGTCTTTGCACTGTTCTCTATTGATTCTAATACATCTCTTCCAATCTCTAGAAAATATGAATCTTTTGTAGCTTGATATAAATACATAGCACTTTCAATTAATTCTGAAACAAAAGAATTCATATAATATATTGTTGATTTTTAAAGTTCACGATTTTTTATAGTTTCATGACAATGTTTATCTTCAAAAAACAAAAATATTAATAAATGAATAGGCTATTTGTGATCAACCTGCATCATACAGTAAGGTGTCAGTAAGTGGCACAGGCATATTTTAGCTCAGTGCAGTGTGTGGCGTTTGGAGCTAGAGGTCCACAGTTTGATACTCAGGATGTCCACATCTCTTTCGACTTCACTCTGTTCTGTGTAGCTTTAGCTTTAGGCATCCATAATAAGGAGCACTGCTAGTTTGAGGGGGTAAAGGGTTCATCTTCTAACGCTTTATACATGTATGAGCCCCTGGCTTGTGAGAATTGGGCAACCACTTCCCTCAGTTTTGAAGTAAAATAAATTGCCTTCACTGTTTTTACCACTTACTGACATGTTACTATGCAGATTATCACAATAGTCAATGAAAAGATGGTTCTACAGTAACCTTGGAATTAAGAAAATAGCATGCGTACAATGCTTTTTTTTTTGGAGGGGGGGGGGGGGGGGAGGGGAGGAGGGGAGAAATCAAGTGTAGAGGGGGGAGGGGAGGGTATGGTGTACATTACCTGGCCTAAGTGGATATGATTCCCTCCCAGAGTAAGGTTCACCACTAGCAATCTGGTAAAACTCTGGAATAAACCCAAAATGTTTCCAGACACTGTGGTACTTTTGTATGGTCCGTGATGCAGCTCCTACGTCTCCCCACAGAACCTGGTCAATCAAATACCAAAAAGAATATTATAATAACTGTATAATATAATAATTATAAATGAATTCTGCTTTTTGGTCAGTCAGTGGTAGGCACTTTAATAATAATAGTCTTTATTTACAATACTTTAAACAAACGTTAAAGTTTACAATAAAATAGAGAATTAATATATGTAAATACTTAAATATAGATATAATGTATAATACAAATAAATATGTAATATAATAAAATAATATATAATAAAATATTATAATGATAGCACATAGCATGTTTAACTTTCTATTTCATCATTTTTATAAAAGAAAAAAAAAAGACTTAATTACTATGGTGTGTGTGCAGTTATAAAGCACCTAGGGAATGGCATAATACTGGAGACGTTTTTGAGAATCACTCTGCTGTGTCACATTTCATTCATGTTCTGCCAATTTCCACATGCTTTATAACTACACAAAGCACCGGAAGACCACATATTTTGTTATTTTATTAACAGTGTGTGCTACCTGTGGTCAAACACAGGAAGCCCAAGCACCAGTAAGTGTTTTTCACACTCTTGACCCCAGAGCCCTGTCATTATTACTGCGAATGCTTAACAAAATGTCAGTACACGTTAGCCATGGTCATGGTCTGTTCTTTTGCTTTGATGCAACAATGTTATTTACCTGTAATCCAGGCCAAAATGCCTCTAATGACTGGAATATCGGCATAGTAATCTGACCCTTGTTCATGTTAGCCCAGACATACCAATCGCTATGTTTCAGATACTTCTGGATTTTACCATAAAATTCTGTTTGGAAAACAAAGATAATGATTGGGAAGATGCCTAGGCTTTATAGAAAAGTAAAACTCCAAAACAAAACCTAACAAACTGTAAAATAATCATGATTCACTCTGTGAATTATTTCTGGGTATCAATAAAATTTGAAGGTTTGAAGATAAAAAAAATGTATGGACAGTAGAGTACACTCCCAGAGCCATACTTGCCCCTATACATGTTAGTAAGTTGACCATTTTCTAGATACACACCTTCAAACATACTAATGAGCTTTGGCATGCCTAGTAAGATGCCTCCCTTCAGAAGATACTCATAATATGAATCAACACCTGCACCTATCCCAGCATCCAATGCTGTCCACTTGCCAGTGACTACATCGATATGATTACCGACCTGTTGGGGGGAGGAGATGCCGATGAATTACTAACAGCAGAAATGGTTAATAGGCCATTGTGTGATTCCAAAAGGTTTGTATGCTCCTTTCTGTAGTCTTCCCACAATCCCTTATGATCCCAGCACAAGCTCGAAGTCAGGGTAAAATTTGCATAAAATGTATAAAAAATATGCAAATTTTACCCTGACCTTGAGCTCGCACTGGGATAATAAGGGATTGTGGGAAGACTACAGAAAGGAGCATGGAAGAAAATTGGAAATTCAGAGGGGTGAGGGATCCTTTTTCAAATATCCTCCATGGTGGGTATGGATATTTTTTGGAATCACGCATTTGTAATAACAGGTCATGTGACCCTAACCCTTTAAAACAAGCAGTTGTGTCAAAACCAATGGCAGAAATGAAATACACAAAGAAAGCTTTAACAATTGTTAAATACCGAACATAGTAGGTGGTAATGAAGTTACATCCAAATGAAGAATAGTTGACATAAGTTTAATCAAAGTTTTATGTTTAGTACACTAACATACCAATCCGAGCTCTGATTTACTCTTCCATAATCCATCCAATGCCTTGAGTGCTGTTTCCACAAACCTCTTATCACCTGTCAAGGCACTCAATGTCCCAAATTCTATGATAAAGGTGCCACACCCTGCCGTACAGGTCACTGAGGTCTCCCCTTCAGGTACTCCATAAAGGATGTTTATTGTTCCATATGGCATGCCAGTTGGAGTGTCAAATGCTGAAGAAAAAAATCTTATTCTTTATTTTTGAATTTTGTTATTATGCATAGTTCCAGACCCCTTCCCTAACTAAATCCCAGAGTTTAAAGGGGTAAAAAAAGAGTAGCATGGGTGGCGTAGTGGGGAGGTGTGACCTAGGTTTGGTTCCCGCTGGGCTCAGTGTTGTAGATATGTAGAGTTGTTGGTTGGTTCTTTCCTGTGCTTTGAGGGTTTTTCTCTGGGTTCTCGGGTTTTCCTTCCTTAGCAAAAATCAACTTCTAAATTCTAATTCGATCGTCAACGGCCTAGATGAAACTTACTCTGTGTAACCCAATCCTATCAAACTGTGAATTTCTTTTTTAATATTGTGAAGGAGAAGAGTGGCATAGCATTAATAATGCACTCCCCTTGTGAAACCCACCTGGAAGAAGCTTCTCGGCAGCCTTGGTTGCTAGTCTCAGTAATGGGCCCTGACATGGCCAGGCTTCATCTACAGCCACTCCTGCTCTCTTAGCCAAGAGATGTGCTGATAATAATCCACCAACAACTACACAATATAATAATCATTAGGGAATCAAGTGGATTCATCTCTCACTTCTGGGGTCTTGGGTTCGATTCCTGGACTCAGCATCATGTGAGTAGGGTTTGTAAGATCTCTCCATTGATTTGAGGAGTTTCTTTGGGTTATCTAGTTTTCCTCCCTCCACAACACCTAACATCATCAATTCAATTTCATTCTGTGAGTTAGCCATGCCCTGACTTAAATCAGCCCAGAGGTTGTTTCAGGGTTCAATATGTGAGTTAGCCATGTCCTGACTGCCCAGATGTTTGGCTGAAGGGCACTTTAACAAACTAGCAATCTAGTTATTATGCGTTCTTACCCCTGATGTTTGTTTCAAAGACTGAGACATTGATATCCTGATCAAAGGAAAGTGTCTCTTCCAGAAGCAAAGACACCCTCTGAAACTCACTCACATTGCCCATAATCTATAATACAATGACAAACAATACAATACAGCTTTTAATATGCATTATGAAATAACTGTTATAAATCTCACTTTCTGATTGGTTAATGGTGACTGTGCATTATGAGAGCACACAGCATGCACATGCATTTGTATTTTATAAGAGAAATAAAAATCTTGCTTGCTGTGCTGTGTGAATTTATAAAGCACTTGGGGATTGTCAGAAAAATTCAAGAAGTGTTGAAAAGCACTTTGCTATGTGTCATGCTTCTTCTAACACTTCTCTTGTGTTCTGCCAATCCCAAGTGTTTACTGCACAAAGCATGTGTGTGCATTTTCTATTTCTTCACTTGGTAACAGGAAAATTGATTTATCTAGACTAAAATTATGACCAGCAATGGTGAAAATTGTAATCTTGTACATAGATGATATCTTTTCCATTTTTACTTACTAGTAATGTGTCCAAGGCATCAACCAATGTCAGTGAATAACTGAAATGAAAAAAGAAAGAAATCAAATATTTGTCTTATTAAAAATTACCATGAACAGACGTGGTCAGGCCTAGGTCATGGTACTGCAAGGCCAATCACATTCTTGGAAACAAATTAGCTACTTGAAGTTTTAAAAAGCATCACCGACAGTTGCATGCAGCAAGGCACGCATATGACTGACACCTTACTGTACGATGCAGGTTGATCACAAATAGCCTGTTCATTTATTACGGTGCGAATCGAAAAACCGTGGGCACCCAGAAATAATTTAGAGATCGTTTATCGTTCGTTGAACAATATGAAATGACTCTCTAACTACACGAAGTTTATCTGACCACAAATCAGTCGAACTTCTCGCAGTTAGGGAGTTGTTTCAGATTGTTCAATGAACGATACACGATTTCTGAAATATTTCTGGGTGCCCATGGTTTTTCGATTCGCACTGTAATATTTTGGTTTTTGAAGATAAACATTGTCATAAAACGCATTATAAGGCACTGAGCATTTCACAGTCAGTAACAGTTTTACTTGCAAGCTTACCTTCCCCATGTATCTTGCCCTGTGCACGACAGTGGCTTTAATTCATCATAAGGGTATGCATACTTTAAATAGCTGTCATAACCATGATAAAACATAGCTTTTGTCTTCTCCCTGTAAATTTAATATCAAAGGAAAATATATTTTGTTACTTTGATTTCTATATCACTTCATAATTATTTCTATGTCTTTGTTTTGATTTCTTGTACATCACTTATTTTCTTATGTCCAATAGTCCAATAGCTCAATATACAACAGTCCTATTGATAGATTCAGGATGATTTCAGAGGTGGCTGTTACCTATAATGTGACAGGATCTAGAGACCAAGCAGACCCAGTACATAACTTCTGGGGAAGGGGACAGAGAGTTATGGTGGTACAGTATGCTTTCCTGAAACCCTGTTAGGGGTAAATTCCGACAAGTGACATGGGGCTTGATATAGCAACGAATGACAGACTACTCGACGAAAATCCGACGAGTGACACAAGAAGGTCCCAAAATTGCAAAATAGGCAGTCATGAAATTCAGACGGAGGATAGGGGTACCCCCCTAATAGGGCCTCTCTCTTATATGGAAGTCCTGCAACATATTTTTACAGCAGCTGCTATATAAAATCAACTTTCTATGAGTGCATGCAATACATTAGCTGTTATTACAGTTGAGCCCACAATAAAATCTTCTTTTGAGGTTCTTCTACCGAGAAAATTGGATTTTATGGAGTATTGTGAAAAGAATAAATCACGAAATGGGAATTAAATTCACCAAAATGTGATTTCCCATTTATTTGGATTTTGCCAAAAATTTGACCCAGTACATGGAATTTGATGGACTCCCTCTAGGATCCTGGGAGCATTGGCTATAGAATGAAAAAAAAGAAATTACAAAGCCCAGATATTACATTGATTCTAAGTTTATGATGTTATAAATATGAAACTTTAACTCTTACCTGTAACGAAACATTTCCTCTTTGGTCATGTAGCGAGCCTCTTGTGTACCACAGAAGGATCCTACACACAGAACACTCCACAGCAAGTCTAGCCATGTTTTCATTCTCTTCTTATCCACGGGTTTTTATCCCTTTGTTTTTACACTAAACTGACAAACGACAACAATCAACTCTTTATCAATCACGGCGTTTTAACTTGCCAAAAATCACTCTTTTTCAAAACTATTTTTTCTTTCGCACACATATGAAGGCTAGGTATCATTTCTTAACGTGTTTTTGCGATAAATATGATTAAAATGTTGAAGAAAAAACACCAAACTTTACCGGAAAATGACGTCCATTTTTTTTCGTCCATTCTTCGTGTTACACGTTGAAATGCCGCTATTTACCACAGGGAGCCCATTGTTAGAAAACAATAGACCAGCTTTAAATGATTCAGACCATGATTTATACTTTATCAAACTTTTAAAAAGAGAAATTATATATACGCACAGAGAAGTTTTGCTGTTTTGATTTAACTCTAAAGTTTCTAAAATTAATATATATATATATATATCAAAAATTAAATATTACTTTTAATAGGCTCCCTGTGGCATTTGTTGCTATTCATGGTTCAAAGGTCCATTTTTTTCAAATCAGATGGAAAAAATAAATAAAAGAAAAGCTGATTATTATATTTATGATTTTATTAATTTTCTTCAAAATTATAAAAATCTTAAAACGTCAACTGAAACACTTATTCTTATTTTGGTCACCCTGTGTCCAAACCTTTGAGCCCACATTGCTAAGAGCCAGTGGTTTTTCATAACAGCGCGATTTTCGAATTTTTTTTGACGAACAAAACTTAGATGGATTCGAAGAGTTTTACACGGAATTCATTGCACTAAATGCCATTTAAAATGCAAAAATAATGCTCGATGGGATGCCAAACATACACAGCTGTTTACAGGTAACTGAAATTTTATAGGAATTTTTGGGCAAGAGTTTTTTAAAAGCTTATGTTTTCTTCATATTATTCAAGCTTTCTTCTGAAAATGAACGAATCAAAGCTAAATACAAAAAGCTTCAAAGGAAAAATGCAGTGCTTGAGAAGGACCTCAACCAGATAAAAAACCAGTTTACGAATGAATGGTCCACGAAGAGGCGAGTTACGACCAGAAGGTCAGAGAAGATAATAAAGCTTTTTAAAATATTAAAATATTGTGCCCACAACGGAGTAAAATCGTTGATAAAACTTATTTGAATTTGATTGAATATTCGGAAGAAGAGGTCATTAAAAATTCCCAGTCAGCAATGAGCTTTCACGAATAAAATTATATTGCTTTGTAATCTGAATTGAACTGCATTGGGGGCAGATTTAGCGTGGTGGCCGGGTGAGGGGTGTGTGGCTCCTCACCATTATAGTTTGGGATGCATATTTTTGCCCAAAATATTCCCAGAACGCAGGAAATGGCATCTCCTAAAACCCGATTTTAAGAATTTCATTGGGGGCATGCCCCTAGATAAACCTCGTCTGGTTTTTCTGGTTTTGCATAGTCAGTGAGGTTGATCGTCTAACATGAAACTTTTACAGCCCCCTTATTTCTCAGATTACTGGATCCACCCTAGCAAGTGGGGCTTATAATAATAATAATGAGGATGTTAAGTACTGACAGTAACTCAAATGTTCAACTTTGACAGTGTTCAAGTTCAAACTGACCGCAAGTTGATTAGCAAGCAGTATGTTCGCCCTGCTACAACACAGGCATTCACCAAGCAGCCACAAGATGAAGGAATTGAAAAATCAGAAAAGTATGATAGTGTATAATAATGTGATATGGTGGAAAACATAATCAGTGCATATCTCTCAAACACACAGTTGTGTGGTGTACTCGTATGTGTGCACTCCTCTCACACCTCTGGGGTCTCATGGTCAAGACCTCTGTATCCCTTCACGGCCGTAACCAGGGGTTTTGCCGGGTGGGTGCACATGAAATTTAAATGGAACTATGTCTAAACTAACAGCCATCAGCTTCAGGGGTGTAGCCAGGATTTTGCCTTAGGGGGCCCAAAACCCATTTTCAAGTTCAACCAAAAAAACTGCCAACCAAAAAATGGCCAACCAAAAAAATAACAGCCAACAGGATTAGGGGGAGGGGGGGGGGACACTGGGCCTCCCTGCCTACACCTATACCCTGACCTTAAGTCAAGAAGAGAAGTGCTATGAAATTTAAAAATAGATCCAATGATGAATGAGCAGACCTTAAGCTTGTACAGGAGGGGGGGGGGGGCACATACACCCAATGTACCCCCTGGTTACGGCCCTGCCCTTCATTGTTTTTATTGCCATCCAAAACACTCACGACTATTAACCATGGACTTAATTAATGGTCCAATAATATTACATGAATATAATTTATAATCTTTATCCATAAAGACTTTGTTTTATGTATCTTCAATTCTTCCTTGAAGGTTGCTGACCATGCATACCAATCTGTTGAAGAGATACCAGAAAGAACTCAAAACTAATACATCACAAATTGAGCAAATAGCTTCACTGACGGTAAACCTCTTGCTTCTCTGTCTAATATCACGAGCAGTAAGAAATGTACTACCCTAAACATCTCCTTATATTTAGTTATTAAGACTCTAGCCTGTCAGGAAACAAAAGTAAAAAATATATTGATAATATAGGACTGCTTTGCGTTTTGGACCCAGAACTCATTTTTTTCCACATAGGGGGCTTTCATTTATTACTGTATGGAGGGGGGGGGGGTCGGCAATAATGGGGGGGGTTACATTATTTTCGGAAGCTATATAGGAGGCTTGTAACTAATTTTATGCAGCTTTATATGGGTTTAGTAATAAACTGGGTGATATATAGGGGGGTTATGATATTTTTGCCAAGCAGGAAGGGGGGGTTGGGTAATATTTGGAAAAAACAACAGATGGTTTTGCCGACCCCCCCCCCCCAATACAGTAATAAATGAAAGCCCCCTTCAAAGCTCTAGTATTAACTTGTATATGAACAAAAATTCATAATTTTTTTTTCAAATAATTTAAGCTTGAAAACATTGAGCTGAAACAAAAGCTAGAAGAGTCTGTCAGCAAGTTGAAAGCACAAGAAAAGGAAAATGAAGCATTGCAACTAAGAATGAGGAACCTAACAGTTAAAGACAGAGTTACTCCATCTAAAAGAGGTAGGGTTTATTACTATCAGCATTATAAATCTGGCTAGCAAACAAATGATTCAGTTGATGTCAGATGCCATTTCCAAGTTCAATGTCCTCTGTATTCTGTTAGGAAATGCTTTTTCTATTATTCAAAAAGCCTCTTTTTTTTGGGGAAAGATTTACTTGCAGACCTTGATAAGGTGACCAAAGAAAAAAACAGGTTACTACAGGAGAGAAAGAAGTTCAAAGGTTTGTAAATTATTTTGAAATACAAAAAAAAAGCAAGTGGTCATTAGGGTGTTGGTAGGTGGTCAGTAGGGTGTTGGCAGGTGGTCAGTAGGGTGTCGGTGGGTGGTCAGTAGGGTGTCGGTGGGTGGTCAGTAGGGTGTTGGTAGGTGGTCAGTAGGGTGTTGGTAGGTGGTCAGTAGGGTGTTGGTAGGTGGTCAGTAGGGTGTTGGTGGGTGGTCAGTAGGGTGTTGGTAGGTGGTCAGAAGGGTGTTGGTAGGTGGTCAATAGGGTGTTGATAGGTGGTCAGTAGGGTGTTGGTGGGTGGTCAGTAGGGTGTTGGTAGGTGGTCGGTAGGGTGTTGGTAGGTGGTCAGTAGGGTGTTGGTAGGTGGTCAGTAGGGTGTTGGTAGGTGGTCAGTAGGGTGTTGGTAGGTGGTCAGTAGGGTGTTGGTAGGTGGTCAGTAGGGTGTTGGTTGGTGGTCAGTAGGGTGTTGGTAGGTGGTCAGTAGGGTGTTGGTGGGTGGTCAGTAGGGTGTTGGTAGGTGGTCAGTAGGATGTTGGTAGGTGGTCAATAGATTAATTGTTGCAACAAAGGTTTTTTTTTAAATTGATTCTTATTTTCCTTCAGGAGAACTCAAAGTGCTTGATAGGGTAAGTTAAGTGATATTATGTTTTACTATCTGTCATTTGTAATATGCTTTCTGGGTGTCAAGGCCAAATTGGTTGTTTCTTACCAGTGCTACTTGGGATTAATGGTTCTCTAATACATGTCATTAAGTGAAGCGCCATTATTTTCATTTCTGTTGTTCATTTTGACACAACTGCTTGTTTTAAGGTAGAACTGGACCCACTTATCTCACTAACTTATTAATTTATAATGTGAAAATTAAAGGAAAACATGTGCGAAATACTGAGAAAAGTGGGTCCCCTTTTATCTTACAATTCCAACCAGTCTCTTTCCACTACTTGGCTTGTCCTCGCCGTTCGCACATTGATAAAAGTGGGTTCAGCTCTGGACTTTTCATACTCAATATTTTTCCTTTACATTCATTTTTCCAGGGATTTTTTGAAGAAATAGAAGATTTAAAGTATGCTCTACAGCAATCTGCAAAACTGAATTCTGCTTATGAAGCAGCTCTAAGAAGACTGTGCACTCAGTTTGGTGTTCCATTACCATCTGTAACTGGGTCTGGTAAAAAGAGACACAGAAAAAGACAACAGCAACGGGAATTCAAATAAAACTTACAGCCATTTCATAAAGGTTGGTGAAGGTTTTGTTTCATGTTGCATACCAAACTTAAAGTGTAATAGAGTGCAAACAATATATCCGTGAAATACAAATTACTAAATAGTACAAAATAGTGCTAATTAAACAATAGAAAACAATATAATTTTCACAAAATTATACTATTTAGATGACTGATTTTTCATAGATATATTGTTTGCGCTTTTTATTCATGTGTAAATAATGTCAGCAAAAAAGAAAATATGCTGGAAAAATCTGCAGACAAAGTTTGTAAAACTTCCATATTGTTGTGACCTTTCACTGATTGAGTTCTCAAGGCTTGAAATAACAGCTGGTCAAGGGACAATGTCCAGCCAAAATTGGAATTTGTCAAGTCAAATATTTGCCTTGTCGTTCATTTTGAGCTAGAAACAGGTACTGTATGACCAACTAAAACTAATTTGGTTGGTCATCATGACCAGCGACTGACTGGCCATTATTACAAGTCCTGTATTCACATCACCTATAATAGTGCATTAATTTTGGACCTTGTGTGCAGCATGAAACAAAACCTTCTGTCACCAAGCTTTTTGGAATAGCTGTATCAGACATGTTTCGCACCAAGTAGTCTTTGATTAAATAGAAATAACTGCACTTTATTGCATTATTCTGTTGCTAAATCCAGTTCTGTAGTATTTATAAAACTAATTTATACATGTGCATGTGTATAGTGATAATTTACTACAAAATGCAAATGCTTAGGTAAAATTAAGGCGCTGACACAAGATGCAACATTGTGCACATTGCAGGCAATGTTGCTAAAGTAGGATTGTCTTCTACTTCAGCAACATTGCATGCAAAAAAGTGTGTCACGTGACATGGCTTGCAACATCGATTCTCTGCAATATCGCACGTAGTGTTGTGCCATGTATATCAAGCTTTATAGCAGCCATTGTATACAAATATACAATCTATATAGTACATAAGCTAACGCATATCAATTATAAAGTATTAATAACTAAAGTGTATTCCACTTTACGATCCTTTTACTTAATGTCATCCCTCCAGTTTAATTTTTCTGTTTGCCAGCAGTAAAGCTTCATGTTTCTTTATCCCAGACATTTCCTGATGTTACATGTTTCCTTGACAGTGTTTTTCCTTCATTCCTTCAAATTCTTAATAGTCAAGCTTTTATAAATTCTAAATCAGTGCATCAGTGTATACCAATATTTATTGCCCCTAGCAAGTACACTATACTTCTTTTCTTGATTTTTCAATTACAGTTTGTAGAATATCATCTTCCTCATCGTCGTAGTCCTGTAAAATATAGTAATATGTTGAATTAAAGATTATTATTGTACGAAAGTTCATGTATTTCCTTGGGGAACTGTTCATTGCAGAAATAGACCCCTTTCATGTGATTTCAAAGAAGCTCAATTTGGAGGACAAAACAAAAGAATTTCAATTTCCTGAGCATTGGAAGCTATTGTTCTGTCCTCCAAATTCAGCTGCATTCGGATGTGCTGTAAGGGGTCTATAGATCTATGGGTAAGGTAGATTTTCTGAAACACCTTCCTCAAACCCTCTCCATGGCCATTCCTTGGATATTATAATCCCTTCCATTGGTGAGCTCAAAATATGGAATCAATATTTTCTGAAACTACACAGTATACTGTACACTCCTCACACCCTCTCCATCCCTAGGTCATTACAATCATCCTACATATGTGGGGTATGTGGATACTTTCTGGAACTGAAAAATATACCCTTCTCATGCAGACCATCCCCACCCCTTGGTAATCCCAATCCTCCCTCCATGGGGTATGTGGATACTTTCTGAAACTGAAAAATATGCCCTTCTCATGCAGACCATCCCCACCCCTTGGTAATCCCAATCCTCCCTCCACGGGGTATGTGGATACTTTCTGAAACTGAAAAATATGCCCTTCTCATGCAGACCATCCCCACCCCTTGGTAATCCCAATCCTCCCTCCACGGGGTATGTGGATACTTTCTGAAACTGAAAAATATGCCCTTCTCATGCAGACCATCCCCACCCCTTGGTAATCCCAATCCTCCCTCCATGGGGTATGTGGATACTTTCTGAAACTGAAAAATATGCCCTTCTCATGCAGACCATCCCCACCCCTTGGTAATCCCAATCCTCCCTCCATGGGGTATGTGGATACTTTCTGAAACTGAAAAATATGCCCTTCTCATGCAGACCATCCCCACCCCTTGGTAATCCCAATCCTCCCTCCATGGGGTATGTGGATACTTTCTGAAACTGAAAAATATGCCCTTCTCATGCAGACCATACCCACCCCTTGGTAATCCCAATCCTTCCTCCATGGGGTCAGGGAGGTATAATTAATATTTTCTTCCACTACATGATATACCCCTAGACCCTCTCTGCACCTTGAAAATTCCAATCCCCCTTCATTTGCAAAGTTTGGATAACTGCAAAAATATTCAATATACCCATTTTAGGGAATTTTAGGGACCGGTCATTATTTACAGGGGGGGGGGGGGGGGGGGGGGGCTGGGGGCTGGGGGCTGGTGCATTTTGATTTTCACTTGCACAATTTTTTTGTGCCTCCTCCCCCAAAATTAAAGTACCCTTTGCCTCTCTTATCCCTGTCCTTTGTGGAGCATAAATTATGCCGACTGACCGTCCCTCTCCATCAGTGAGGTAGGGATATTTTTATAGACCCATTTCACATGTATGACATCAAAGCAGCACAATTTGAAGGACAAAACAAAAGAATTTCAATCTCCTGAGAATTAGCACCTATTGTTTTGTCCTCCAAATTGAGCTGCATTTTATATTAACTACTTGTCACACGTATATATGCTCACCACATATGTTTCATAATCAAACTTGTGTCTCATTTTGAGGTGCTGCTGAAAGTTTCCACTTTTCTGGTCGGCATTTCCCCAAGGCATAGATGCACAAATTGGACACACCTTAAAATGTAAAGTATTAAGTCATCAAGTTAGTCATTGGTGAATAAATCATTCAATCTCATGGGCATTTTCACCTGCAAATTTAGGACAAGATTATTTAAGCCTGGTTTTCATGTACTTGTGATGGAATAGTCCCCTTCACAGTTCCCTGTACCATCTCTAAAGGTAGCCGTGCCTTTGCATCAAAGTGAGATGAACGATGAGCTTGCAATGATAGAGACATCTGAATAATTGTCCAAGGTGTTAAAAAAGGTATCTATCATTGCAAGGTTACCATTCGTCTTGCTTTGATGCAAACGTGCAGGTACCTTTCAAGATGGCACAGGGAACAGTGAAGGGGACAATTGAAGTTGAAAGTAGTTCATGCATGACTGATTGCAAGTGAAAGCCACTTATCATAAGCGTAGGCAAAAGCTGAGCAAAAGAAAACCTTCCGATCCTTCCAATTCTGCTTTTGACGTGCTTCTGACTCCAATTCGGTTTTTTGACTACGATTCTGTCGCAAGTGAAAACCAGGCTTTAGTAAGCATAGATCTATTTCATGGACAGTGTACATCATAATATACGATCATGACCCACCACTTGTTGCGCGTCATGACCGTGGTTCTCGCTGACATGTTCAATCAGGTCTTCTCTAGCCAGGTTTGCTGTACCACAGTATGGACACTTGAAGGTCGAACGGTTTGCAATGTCACTGTGTAATCAATATACAGAAAATTTATGTCAGACAAGCAATTTTAGGTGAAACCATACATTCCTCTTGAAATAATATATTTTCAAACAATTATAACATTCACAATTTTTCGATAGGAAGTGTGGCTTATGGTTAACTTCAGATTTTTAATCTTTTGTGTAATATGTTTTGCCATTCCCTAGTGTATCATTCTTTGTTTGATGTTGCGCATGTGAAGACACATGAATATGGTATCACAACTCAAACAAAGAATCTTATTTTCAAGAGAATGACGGGTGGTTATAAAATGGGAAAACATTTCGCCCAAGAAAAAATTTTTTTTTTGCTATTGATACTGTAGATGTCATTCCCAATTTATTGTTAACTTTTTTTAATTAAAAGTTTTTGCTAAAAAATAATGTTATTTGATGTCAGATTGAGCACTGCAGAGTAGAGGAAGAATCACTACTTCAGCTAATGTATGCCATTCATGGTCCTCAGGATGAATAGCAAAAATCTCAGGCAGACCCACTCATTTTCTCACCTCCCCAGGCAAGGCTGCTACCCCTAATAGATAATAGGGACCTTAAGCATTAAGGATGCAGATGCCAAAACGATGGCACATATGCATTTTTTCAAAATAGTTTTTGGTGTGCATGCATCGTCCTCAGCTTTCCCCTTCCCTCTAGGATGTGAAAAAGCACAAACTGACGTTTCTAGTGAAAAAAGAAACCAAGGACGACGGCATGCATGAAAAAAAAACCTGTTTTAAAAAGTGCTTGTGCCCCTGTTTTTGGCATCTACATCCTTGATTCTTGACAAAAAAAAGGTCCCTACTTATAGTGGTCATTAGTTCACCTTGGTTGTGGCTGGGATGTAGGTGATACTGGTTTGAACACCAAGCGGCTTTTGGAATCGTAGGTACCAGTACACTCGTCCTTGTGTTTTCTGAAGGAAGATAACTCCACCTTCAAGAATGATAAAAATATAAATCATTATCATACAGTATATAGCACCTTGGTATGCATGCTTTGCTTAATGAAGAACTTAGGAAGTGCCAAAAGCACATACTCAACAAGTGTTAGACTGTATGGCTTGTACTTATCTTCATACTTGTTTTGTGCTTTTGTCACTTCCTGCATGCTGTATTAGCTTACAATATACAGTCATTTGAAAAAAACGTTGCTGACCCGGGACTGGACCGAGACCGAGTATGGGTAGAAATTGCTGAAGCGCTTAATAATTTATTCACCCTGAAGTAGTTGTTTTTGCTTACTAATGAGATAATACAAGCAGCAACCCTAGCAACCCATTAAATGTATGTCTTCAGGTTTTGCGAAAGGAAGACAAAAGTCGATATGACCAATATTCAGCCAAAGATGTTCCCAATTTTGAAACTGTTAAGTCATTCACCATTGATTCAATATACACGTGCAACTTACAAAATTTTTCACGAAAGAAATTACAACCAAAATTGTGCATTTGACATGGTCTCATGCAACCTTCAACAGTGTTTTTTGCAAGACAAGTTGCACGAGAAATCAAAGAGTGTGGCGTGCGCATTACAGTACTAGTAATAAAAAACATGGTGCTTCGGTGCGACAACACTATGGCTGTGGTTCTGCCCCATTATTTTCCACTTAAGGAGAACTAATTCCATACAAAAATGAATATACCGTTTTCTTGCACTTTGAACAAGTTTCAGATGAGGAATTAAGCAGGTTGGCTAGTCTCTTGTCGTCTGTCATGTGTCTTGTAGTAAAACTTGTCCGACAAACAGGACACTGTGAAATAGAGACTTTACTGAGACAGTTCATGATGCAATCCTTGCAGAAACTACAAAAAAAAAATGAATACAATATTTAAGAGCATAAGAATTTTTGCATGAATAAGTTAACTCTCTGCTTCCGGTATCGCATAGCAAGTTATTATCAATTCTCTTTTACATTTTTCTTTAAAATTTTGTCTCAGTATGTTAAAAGTAATGTTAAGGAATAATTATTTGAAGCAAAAAATGCAGAGAGTCCTAGTTATGACTATAGTTAAGCTAATTTTTTAACATAAATCCATAAAATTAACGCGTGCTTCACATTATTTTTTGCTTCACATTTTTGCTGCGTCTGCACAAGGTTTTTTCCTTACCTGTGTCCACAGGTAATTTGAATAGGCTCTTCAAAAATTTCTAGGCAAATTGGACATTTTAGTTTCTCGCCATCACCTGAGAGACCACTAGAAACTCCTGCAAAAGCCATATTTTTAAATCATTTCAAGATAAATAAATAATAAAATTTCAAGTTTGAAGCTCGAGATGTAAATGTGAGCCTACAGTGTATTTGTCCAGCGGTTGTAATATTTGGTGATCGTAATATGGTTTAGAAGTCGGGATCCAAGATGGCGGACGCACGTCTCTCTTGTTTTGAACGAGATTTTATCGTCAGTGGGGTACAGGAAGACTTTAGATCAGATGGACGTGCTTGTGAGGATTACAGATATTTTGAAGTAGAGACTGGGATTGTTTCAAATACCAGTGGATCTGCACGTGTTAGATTGGTATGTAGTCTATCCATGGTTAATATAGATTGACCTCTTGCAGCACCTCGGAATGCAGCTCAATTTGGAGGACAAAACAATAACTTTTTAATTCTCAGGAGATTGATATCCTTTTGTTTTGTCCTCCAAATTGGGCTGCTTTGACTTCACGTGAAAGGGGTCTATTATCAATGATGTCAAACTTTCCTAAATTGTAATTCAATCCAATTCAATTCAACCTATTATTTCGTTAGTCCAAAACAGATATTTTAGTTGGAGTAAAAGCAGAAATAGGTGAGCCTGATTTAAAGAGACCTAATGAAGGAAGGCTTGAGTTCTTTGTTGACTGGTAAGTGTTAGTGGTAACATCCTACAGAGCTATCTACTGTTATTAGGAATTATAGTTAGAAAAGAAGAGAATGAAATGAATAGAAAATATGAGATGAGAAACATTCTTTTCTCTTCTATTTCATTCTTTCCTTGTATCTATTTCCTGAGACTCTAGAAGCAATAGACATGACTCCATTGTAGGAGAGGAGGCAGGTGTTGATTAAAGCTTCTTTTGATCAAATTGTAAGGGACAAAAACCATAAGCTTCATGAACTGCTGCTGCCATGAGCTCCCGGGGAGGGGGGGTACTCCCTATAATTGACTATACGGGGATGTTCTACCCGAAAGGGGTATGTTTTTCAGGCCACAGGTATAGAAAAGGGGTAGGGATTTGTGAATTTTGGTATAAAAAGGGATAGTTTTTCTTCAAAAGTATATGAAAGAGGTACCTTTTCAGGCAAAAAAGTATATAAAAGGGGTAACTTTTTGCTTAAATTTGGTATATCAAAGGGTAAGGGGTCTAGAGTCCAGGATAGTAGGAGCATCCCCGTATGAAATGACCCAAAGTATGAACTGGCCATGAACTGCTGCCACCATGAACTGCTGTAATGGGTCTGCCTATTGCACCAAAGATACTTCAAGTTACCAATTTGTAAGACAAATAGGTTTAAGAACATTTTTATTATGGAACATAGTTTTAATTTTAGTTTTTATTATCTATATTTAGTATTATATAATAGTTTATATTCTTTTCCGCTTTTTGTTCTTAATATATGTTTTAATATTTTATATTTATATAAATAAACCATTTTCGAGATGTGCGAGCTCTTTTTGAAAATATTGCAGGCACGTACATGATCTCGAGGCATTTTCGTGCAGAGTCAATAGCGCGCATGATCTTGCCCAAAAATACCTCTTTTTCATGTCTGCACCTGTGATATTTTAGAAAGCGCTCACGCATCTTGAAAATGGTCTATTCAGCTGGCCAGGGGGCTGCAATGATATTAATTATCCTAAAATTATATATTATGTTGGACCATATAGAGTATATTTTCTAAACAGATGTCTTTTATTTGTTCATTGGACCAGTTCTTCAAATGCCTCTCCAGAGTTTAACAGCAGAGGAGGTGAAGACCTTGCAGCAGACCTGTCCAGAGCAATGGGAAGATCATTTAATAACCGATCAGCTATAGACTTGAAGTCATTATCCATTATATCAGGACAACAGTGCTGGGTTATATACATAGATGCTTTGGTAAGATTAATCAGATTTGTTATAAGAAAGGGCCAGGGCTTCAGGGGCAGATCCAGGATTTTTTTCAGGGAAGGGTGCTGTGTTGGAATCACACATGCATCCAAACGAGAAAAACATAGAACCAAGGAAATTACATTATTCAAGAAAGAGAGAGTTATTATATATTGGATATCTTCAAAGCTGCAGTTGAGGCACAAAGTCGACCCAGGGAGGAGTGCACCTCTCCCGGGATCTGCCCCTGAACTTAGTCTGACCAATTAAGCTTCATGTCACTGTAAGAAAACTCATGCTATAACTTGCTGTGCTGTGAAGATAGACTTTCAGAGTTCAATGAGGAGAATCCATTGCGGTTTTGCTTCAATACGAACAACACCATATAAGGCATGGTGAACAAAAGATGCTTGCAATGAATCTAGACCATAATGCACCATGTGGGGGGAGGGGGCACTTGCCGGCTAACAATCGCTGAAGCAAAAAAAAAAAAAAAAAAGAGAGACTGTGATATCTGCAGATGCAAATAAAACAAGATGACTGAAATCTCAGCAACAATTGTGGATATCAAACCCTTGCTAAAAAAGGGGCGGGGGGGGGGGGGGGGGGGCACCCACAATAAAAAAGTATGAAAAAGATTAAAAAATCAATAAACAAACAAACAATCACCTAATTATGAAAAAAATGGGGGAACACATGCCCCCTACCCCACATGCCCCCCTCGCTATGCTACTGGATAAAAGCAAATGAGTGCTTCCTCTTAACTGTTCTCAAATATCCAACTAATAGAAACCAAGCACATATATTACAGTGAGGACACTCAAACCGTGAACACTTTGAGGTTTTTTCATACTTTTTTTCTCCTTTATCCCTTGTGTGGGTCGATTAGAAATATGATTTATTTTGAACAATAAGATTATTTGAGTTCAGTGCTTCATTTTCAGAAGGTTTGAAGCAGTAGAAAGTTCATAAAATAAAAAATATAAAAATACCAAGTGTTCATGGTTCGAGTGTCCTCACTGTAAGCCATGCTGACCATTCATATCTGTCAATTATATACTGGTACTAGTTTAATATCATGTTTTTCTTCTTCTTCAGGTATTGGAATGTGGTAGTGGTAATTTATATGACATCCTTTCAATTGCCATCAAAGCTGCTTTACACAACACAAGGTTAAAATATACTGTTTTTATCAATTAATTGATTTTAATTTATTACAAATTTCACCTTAAATTTAATAACTTACTGTCTTGCCTCTGATTGGCTAATGTCATATAGCCAATTACTGATAGCCTGTGTACTTGATATATCAAAATTAATGTATTATCCAATACGGCAAACTGTGCAGGCAATATATTTCCCTTACTCATGCAATACGGTGGCCATCTTGTATTACAGGGCATTATGGGGCATCCAGGGTGCAAAACAAGACAAAAATGGCTGAATGGAGTTTCATTTATTTGTCTGTCTTCCATGCCCATCTTCTTAATTCATCTTTTGTTGAATTGTCTTGTGGTTATTTTAAAATGTTAATGTTAATCAGCGCCATTACTGTAACAAAGCTTTGCATATCTATCCCCTACCAAGATAGCCACCATATCATCAAAATAGCCCATTACTTCTTACCAGTGGGTTACAATTTTTTTGGAAGCTTTCAAAGTTTATATTCGACTTTTGGGCTTTGAAAGAAATTTCTTTGACAAACTTTGAACTTGGATTCAGTGAAAACTTTGAACTTGTCTTTCACTTCAAAGCCATCCTTCAATAATCTGATCATGAACTTCCTGCTAGAGGACTGTCTCCTTTCATAATATCACTCATTTTGAGCTTATGTATCAAATTCAATTCAGTTCTAAGGTTTTTCTAATTAATTTGCACATTGGTTGTGAACCTAGTTTGAAGTTTACCAACAAAATTCCTTTATATATGCAATGAAATTAAACTTTTCAAACTACCAAATAATATAAAGATATTTTGAAAATATTTGAATAATTTCATTTCATATATTATATTATATTTCAAACTTGTAATATGTCACTCTTCATATTCAAAATTTCTTTTCATTTTTCAAATATAGAAATGAATTTTATATTTATGACATTCAAATTAACTCCACCGTAAAAACCCCTTCAGCATAAAGATTGAAACCAGACAATGACAATATTAACAGGCGACATGATCAGGGGAAGTGACACTTTTACTTCCTGTATATACCTTTTACTTTTCTAAAACGTAATTACCTAAATATAAGGGGGTATATGATGCTGCTTCACAATCATGATGAATTCAATAAGCTTACAGCACTTTTCATATTTCTGCAACCTAACTGAATCCAGACTTCTGGCATTTTGGCTGCTGTCAATCAAACTATGACAGGCCGAGTTGATTCCAATCAAGCAATACTGAAATTCCTGTGGATAAACAGCCTTTATTTCACATGGGAAGTTCTTTATTGCTTGATCAGAATGAACTTGATCTGTCGTAAATTTGATTGATGGAAGCCAAAATGCCACACGCCTAGAGTTGGTGCTGGTCACAGAAATATGAAGAGAGCTATAATAATTGTATCAATTATTAATACAAAAATTACTAAATAAATTCAGACTACTATAAGTTTGATGGATGACAGCTGCCTGAACATGAGAAAATGTGACATTTCCATAGTTGGGTAATCATGTACTTGACTATGATCAGCAGACACCTGTTGAACAACAACTGGTTTCCCATACTTTGCCAACAGACAGTTTATGGATCAGGGGCGGATCCAGGGGAGGGGTGCAGGGGGTATGCACCCCACTCGGAGCAACTTTGTCCCCCTATTTTGATGTTTTCTTTCTTTGATTCTGAGGGTTGTACCCCCCGGGTTGACTTTGTGCCCTGCACCCCTCCCTGAACAAAATCCTGGATCCGCCCCTGTGGATGGCTGACAGTTGACCAATGACAGACCAACAGTAGGCTGAGTGTTAATTGGCACATGTTGGAAGATCATAAAGTATAGTTGTCTGGGTTCTTAGAACTTTAAAAAGTGCTCTAACTTACTAAATCAAATTCTTGATATAATGATTATATTACAAAAAGTGAAATATACTTGTTATTTTGTGTTTTTAGTATCCCAAATGTCACAGTAACAACAGATGGAGGTGACGTGGAACTAGAAATATCTGATGATCCACATGACTGTAAACGTTTAGATGTAGATAATACTCCTATTATTATTACTCTTTCCAAGGTGAGTTAGCCATGGCCTGACTTAGATCAGCCCAGAGGTTGTTTCAGGGTATCAATGGAATATTGAAAGGTTTTCCAAACTCAAACAAAAACAAACTCAACTCATGTAGTTTTCCTAACTGTCTAGTGACCCTTCATCTTCTTTCTCTGATTAGAGAGAGCTCTGGCTATGAAGTGAAGTCCCTTTTTGGCTGTGCAAAAACTTAATGACCCTCCCCTAGAATAGACCTCTTAAGCTTTGTATGCAAATTGCCCATTTCAGACCACATGACATTCCTTTGAGAAATGTTCTTTTATTAAAATATTTACACATGAAAGAATCAACTACCAAGAGTGGCATCTTATGGTCTGAAATGGGCATGACAAACAACGAAGCTATAGATGTCAATTCTCTGGTCCCCCTTCCTCTTCTAAGCAAATAATATTTGATTCTAGATTGGTTTACGGCATGTTGTTGATGCCAGCATGGAAGAGGAGGCTTGCAGTGACTGTCATCTCTTGGTATCTATCAATGGGTCTGGTAATATTTGTAGTCAACAGAAGATAGGCACTGGAGGACTGGACCCTCAGACTATATTGGAAATGTTAGATGTAAGTGGAATGGGCTAATTCATCCATCAATGGATTTGTCTGTCTATAGTGTCTGTCACACGGTGCAGCATTGTGCACAATATTGCTTGCAATATTGCTGAAGTAGGATCGTTTTCTAATTCAGCAATATTGCGTGCAACAAATTACAATGTGTGACATGGCTCACAATCAATTATTGACTGGAACATTGCATGCAATATTGCAACATGTGTCAATGGCTTATCTGTCCCTCTGTCTGTCCATCCATCTATCCCTCTCCTCACAGTCAATTCATTCATCCATTCATCCCATTCATCCCATCCATCCCATCCATCCCATCCATCCCATCCATCCCATCCATCCCATCCATCCCATCCATCCCATCCATCCACCCATTCATTCACTCATTAATCCATCCAATCATTCATTCATTCATCCATTCATGACTTAATCCTTCCTTCCATCCATCCATCAATCAACCCCAGCCATTTATCCCAGATGAATTCATTCTATTCATCCATCCATTCATTTATTCATCTATTCATCCATCCTTCCCAACCATGTATGCCACATTTCACTTGCTTTCTAAAATCATAACTCTTGTACCATTAAGGTCATTTAAAAACTGGTTTTCCTTTGAATTTTGAAAATGTGAAAAGCTAATGCTTAAGAATGACTAATTCTTCAACAGAGTGCAAGGAATGTTGGTAAAACAATAAACAAGAAATTACTAGAAGTACTGGAAGAAGAATCAGCTTCAAGAAAAAGAATCAAAATTGGATTCCTTAACTAAATTATCTAATAAAAATCACAAACATTTCAATCATGTAGTGTTCTGTGGTTTCAGGTGCCTTTGTATCAAAGTGAGACATTTGGTGACCTTGGAATGATAGAGACCTTTTTAACACCTTGGACAATTATCTCCTCTCTACCATTGCAAGGTCACCTCGTGTCTCACTTTGATACAAAGGCATGCCTACCTTTCAAGATGGTGCAGGGAACTGTGAAGGGGACTATTGGAACTGGTCCATCATCATCATCATCAACATCATCATCATTACCAATAACACCATCATCTTCATTATGACCATCATCATCCATTTATCATAATTATCAGCATCATCATCGTATATCATCATTGTCATCATCATCAACATCATCATCAATATCATCATCAACATCATCATCATTATCACTAACACCATCATCTTCATTATGACCATCATCATCCATTTATCATAATTATCAGCATCATCATCGTATATCATCATTGTCATCATCATCAACATCATCATCAACATCATCATCATTACCAATAACACCATCATCTTCATTATGACCAACATCATCCATTTATCATAATTATCAGCATCATCATTGTATATCATTATTGTCATCATCATCAACATCATCAACATCATCATCAACATCATCATCATTATCACTAACACCATCATCTTCATTATGACCATCATCATCCATTTATCATAATTATCAGCATCATCATCGTATATCATCATTGTCATCATCATCAACATCATCATCAACATCATCATCATTACCAATAACACCATCATCTTCATTATGACCATCATCATCCATTTATCATAATTATCAGCATCATCATTGTATATCATTATTGTCATCATCATCAACATCATCATCAACATCATCAACATCATCATCATTATCACTAACACCATCATCTTCATTATGACCATCATCATCCATTTATCATAATTATCAGCATCATCGTATATCATCATTGTCATCATCATCAACATCATCATCAACATCATCATTACCAATAACACCATCATCTTCATTATGACCATCATCATCCATTTATCATAATTATCAGCATCATTGTATATCATTATTGTCATCATCATCAACATCATCAACATCATCATCATTATTACTAACACCATCATCTTCATTATGACCATCATCATCCATTTATCATAATTATCAGCATCATCATCGTATATCATCATTGTCATCATCATCAACATCATCATCAACATCATCATCATTATCACTAACACCATCATCTTCATTATGATCATCATCATCCATTTTTCATAATTATCAGCATCATAATCTTTTCCCATCACACCAAAAAAGACTCAACAAAATCAGCCAATCAAAACATGAACCAACCAACCATCCAACCACAGCACAGATGATCTGACAAGTGGCCCAGTATATAGGAGCAGGGACGCATATCTAGGGGGGTCCTAGGGTGCCTTTGCAATTGACCCCCCTCTTCTGTGTGATAATTAATAATAAAATAATCTGGCTGTTAAAAAAACCTAGCTTGATACCAGCAAAAAATCCCCTCTTTTTGTTTGTTTGGTTTGGCGTTTCAGAGGGGAAAAACAACATGACGGCATTTCAGATTTGTCTACCCCCTTTATTAGGAAATCCTGGATACGCCCCTGAAGAGACAAACCCTCCAGTCTACACCATCGCCTCATGATGAAAACTATCAGCTCATAGTTGAAACACGATAATTGCGGTCCATACAAATGACCCTAATTCGTGAAACAAAGAAATAAGTATCACTTTCTTTATTGCAATTTCACAATGAATAATATTTTTCATTCTATTTACCAAAAAGATATTGCTAAAATTTAGCCAAAAAAATGATTGAGGAAAGAAAAAATGGAAAAAATGTTGCCCATCTTTTCTTGCCTCTTCCAATACCTAGTTCCCAATGTTGAAGACGACGCGGTTTCCACCAGAACGAGTCTGCTTGAAGATCACGTGTTGTTTCCTTGTCCTGCCTGATATCACCAGCAGCAGCAGGAAGGCAATCAAACATGTAAACTAGATGGCGAATCTTTCTATTTGATCCTAAATATTATCCCAAATCTATCGTTTACACACCACTGCAAGCCTTAAAAATGGCTACTAACGAAAGCATTCGCTATGTCGAGCACCCAGAGCCGTCAGAAGAGGGGATCGGGCTCAGTACTGAGATGGGGCCTATTATTACTGCATTGAAAGAAGGAAATATAATGACTAGGTATTACAGCAAAAAAGCTCCAGAATTGAGGATTTTTTCCTTGAAGTTGGAGGAATTTCAAATTGCATGGTCCAGAACTGGAGGAGGAAAGGATATCAATCGTATAGAAGGATGTGGTAAGGAAATAATTTAGGCTGCAAATGAGACAAGTTGTGCAGTTTTTTTTCCTACTCTGTCAAAAGTCAACTTATAGTCGATTTAATTCATTCATTTGTGGTTTTTCGTTTCTGTTAGTGAAAATTCGTGAAATCTCGGAGGTTCGTCGTGGTCAAGGCTCCAGAGATTTTGAAAAGAACCCGGACCTGACAAGAAAACTCGATCCAAATTGCTGTTTTGTTGTCTTCTACGGCAACGAATTCAAACTTAAAACTCTAAGTTTAGTGGGTATGTAAGCTTACTTTAAATATTAAAAATATATTAAGTCTCTTTGCTCTATTAAAACCTAAAAAAGTTATCCTTCTAGCCCAGAGGTGCGTTTTATCCCTAAAAAAATACGATAAATGTTAAAATCAAGTTCGTAATTTTTCGAGCACTTGTGAGCTCAAATTAAGCATAAATTCATAATTTAATTTTTGATTTCCAAAATGATCGACTGCCTCTTTTGAATTTTTTTTTTTTTAGCTCGAAGTCACAAAGAAAGAGAATATTGGGTCAAAGGACTTGTGTTTTTAATGTACGAAAGTTTAGTCGCTACACAGCCAGTGCTAACTTACAGGTAAGTCTTAATTCATAAATTTTTGAGGTATTAACTTTATTCATTTTGTTTCACCAACCACAAAAGTTTAAGGTCAAGTTTTAAAGATACTCCTGGTTAGATTTAAAATAGAAACAGGTCTGTGGGAAGTGATGAACAATAATTCATTTCACGTCATTTTGTTTAGTATCCTTTGGAGTAATTTTTAGTATTATTTTATCTCAATTTTCGCAGTTATCTTAATGTGTAAACGGTTCTCTCAAAAGCGGAAATGATAACTATATAAATAAGCAGTCAAATGGGCGTTGGAAATATTTGCACCTTGCAATTTGTGACTTGCTCTTTTTTTTCATTTTTCCATTGTAGGTGGTTGTTAAGAGAATGGAACACTCTCACTGCCAACTCCACAACACAAAAGAAAAAGTAAGAAACTAAAATATATTAAAATAACTGAAAGGAACATTTCCTTTAAAGTGTTTACACACATACTATGTCTTTATTTTGATTGCTTTTTCTGTCCAGATTTATTAATTTTCTGTGTGTTTTTGTCAAACATACTGGTCAATCCTATTTAAGTCAACCCAGAAGAAAACAGCTGGAATTCAAAAAGAATTATTTATAGTGAATATGGAGGCGGTTACGCTTTTTTTAGTTTTGTTTATAGTTTTTTAGGATTCTTGATTAATTATCGCAGATCAACCAGCATCAAACATGTCAAAATTGTCACAACAAAACAAATTTATTTTATGTTTATTCAGAGATATTGTTTTCTAAGTAACTTTGAATTATGCAAAAGATAGCTAGAAGTGTGAGTTTCGAATCATAAATTCTAAATATGGGACTCAAGTTCGATATCCTACTGTTTCAATTAAGCAGTAGATTAATGAATTTATATGTTATTTGGAACTGAAAGAGATTATGGCTGATATTGTAGGATATGAATATTTATTACTTAAATTTCAATACCACATAGGCTGCACAAATTTAATTAGTGTCCAGGTGAGAGTTCATACAATAATTTATTTGGTAATATTGTAATATTTTTACTGGCTATAGTCAATTGCAGACTGTGTATACTAGCACTTGCTTCACAGCATCTAATATTATATTTGGTAAATAATATATTTCCTAATATTCTAATATAACTGGCTGTAATCATTTGCAGTGCCATACTAGTGACTATTGCAAGGAATCCAATTTCAAACATAAATGTTATTTCATTCAAAATTATCTGGGTATTATTGGTAATTATTGACCAAAGGTGGATGAGTATCGTTATATTAATAAGAGAAAAGACAAAATTCAGAATTAAAAAACGTCTTATTTACTTTAGCTCAGCTGGTAAACTTTGGCAAACCTCATAATAACTGCTCGAGCAGTTAGATATATTGTCTCATAATCACTGATTGCTCGACTAATACTAGTGCAGGAAACTCTATATTGCACAAGTAAGTCTACAATTCATAGTGGATATTTTTTCAAATCTTGCCATATTTTGACCAGCCAGTAGGCAAGTTGAAATTAAAAAAATTATGTAATAAATAGTTTATTGTACTATCATATAAAATACTACTTCATATAGCCTTTTGAGAAAAAATATATTGTTAATAATTAAATCATATTTTTTGGGGTTCTGAATTTGATGCCTGGACTTGGCATCGAATGTGAGTACAGTTTGTTTGGTTTTTCCCTTTATTTGAGGGTTTTCTCTGGTTTTCCTCCCTATACAAAACCTAATGTGCTAAATTCAAATTTGATCTTTGAATTAGCAATACCCTGACTTTGATCAGCTCAGCCTCAGGTGGTTTAAGACTTGTTAGTTAGCAGCCATGCCTTGACTTTCCCAGAGTTTGTTTCAGAGTATATCGATATTAAAATGAAAAAGTTTTTTAAATTTTTTCTGATTCACTTTGACTTGTGACTTGTCCGCTTTTTAAATTAGCATAATACACTCCAGTTAGATATAGGAGTTATTAATAAAAAATTCTCTAATCCAGCTGTGCGTTTTGTAAGAATCATTCAGTATGTTGACGAGACTTTAAAGTGAGTCATAAAAGAGTCAAAATATCCTCGAGCTGCATTAGACAACAACATGTATTAAATTATTCATTAAGTAATAGAAAAAATGACAAAGATTAAAGGAAAAGTATTTTAATAAATAAAATTTCTCGAAAAGTTTAATAATGATAATAAGAAATAGAGGATTATTGCATGGGCGCGCGAGAGATACAAATTCTTTTTTCGAGTGTTGAAAAGATCTCTCACGAGTGAGCGCAGCAAGCGAGTGAGAGATTTTTAACACAAGAAGATAAAATTCCCATCCAAGCGCCCATGTAATATTCTGTTTATTATATAATTATCAATGAAAAAGAAAAGAAAGCTTTTTCAAGCTTTTTCTAGTATGTAACCATAGTGATGATATTTTCACATGTGAAAATAACATGTTATTTTCACATGTGAAAATATCAAATTTTTGAAATAATGAAATATAGGTATTTCATTGATAATCATATATAATAATAATACATCTTTATTATGGTAGTTACGCAGATAAAGACATAGTCTTTTTTCCAATCTGGCCCTTAAGCAGACCGCAGTGCAATTATGCTTGCATATTTGCATTCCAAAACCCTGTATTTACACAATTCCAGAACGCATGAGCTATACCAATAATAAATATATAGATCAAAAACGTTTTGAGTCATTAGTAAATTATTTTTGAAATTTTAGTAAGAAATAATATTATAACATGCCATAAAATGCATACCAGTATTGCACATTTATAAAAAATTAGAGTATAAAAAGTATAAAAAATTAAGCTCTTCTGATATGTAAAACTGGTCCAGCACCAGTATTGTATTGCACTGGAAAAGTAAACCTCATATAACGATGGCTGTCTTTCTAGTGAATGTTTTTGACATGAGCACTTACTCTGTCACATTTCTTGTTTTCCAAAGTTACAAAATTTTGACAGTATTACGTAATTAATAGGTTTTTAGAAAATTGATCAGAGACAAAATTGCTTATTACGAAATAATTTTACAGTGTGAATCGAAAAATTATGGGCACCCAGAAAAAATTCAGAAATCATTTCTGATTGTTGAACAATCAGAAATGATTCTCTAACTACACGAAGTTTATCTGACTGAAAATCCGTCGAACTTCTTGCAGTTAGAGAGTTGCTATAGATTGCTCAGTGAACAAATGATAAATGATTTCTGAAATATTTCTGGGTGCCCACGGTTTTTTGATTCACACTGTAAATTAGAATATAATTATGAAAGTCTACATAAGGCTTTTACTCTTAAGAATTCTCTTTTAAATAGTAAACATGATTTTGATCAGACATATTTTATGGACATTTTATTAAACTTTCCTTGTATACCAAAGTTTTCGTTCTTCATAACAAATATCTAGCAATTGCCAACATAACTGTAGCCTAGGAACGAAAACATATTCCAAAAACCTTGGCCTTATTTCACTAATTTATGGTTCTAGATTTTACAAGTGTTCACTGTGAACGTTTTTTTAAGGTACCCTTATGTCATGGCTAAAAAAACATGTTTTTACGAGAATGTTTTTGATGATTTCCAGTGGTCGCTATTAGGGATGTTTAAGCTGCATAAAATGTCAATATTTATGAAGATTTCATATATTAGTTCAGAAAAGTAAACAGACAAAACAAACTTGGGGAAGATATATTAAAAATTAATATAATTGTGTTGCGTTTATGCAGTGGTAGCTAGAGTGTGGGGAGTGAATTGGCAATGATGGTTGTAAAAAATAGGTTTTTAAGTTAAAATCAAAGGTCTCAATGAGACGACTCATGGATATGCCCACTACTGCTGCCCACTACCACAAAATAAATATGGGATACCCGTGTCCTGTCCTGGGTTGTTAGACTCGCCCAGGCTTGTTCAAGAAATGAATGTTGTTTTATACTCGAGAAGGAATCATTTTAATAAATAGTAAAACCACCGCGATGGTTTTTAAAGACTGATTTCTTCAGAATTGTTATTGTCTTTGTCCTCTTGGTACTGACCAAATGTGTTTGCATCAATGGCCATTCTATTCGACCAAAATTCTCTATAGTTCAACGCTTAGCTTGTTGGTTTAATTTCAGAGTTTGACGATATGAAACGACTATGACTGAACGCAAGAGTCAAATGGCATGCTCACAAAAATATTATTGATCTAGAGTAAAAAGCGTAAAATTAAGCATGTCTTATATTTTTCATTGTTATTTATAGCAGTATTTGCGGCCCTTCCTTAATAGAACCTTGAAAATAAAAATAAACAATTTTGCAGGACGAAGTTAACAAGTGAAATTAATGGCGAAACAATTTGTTATGTTATTCCGGTTTCAAACGTTATTTTTGCGACTAACCCTCGATTGTTCAAGCAGAGAATACTGCCAAATATCTTTGAGTGACTGAATCTAATGGTAAGTATCTGCATCGCGAAGAACTATGATGAGCCTTGAATCACAGCAGCTTACAGAGCGTGCAAAGCAGAGGAATTTGAACAATAGACCATTGTTACACAGTTTTTTTATGCAAATGCAAAAGTGATTTCATATACTCACAAATACTCCTATGGAGTATCCGTGAGTCAAAAATGGTGTTCTAATAATAAATGAATGTGATTTAGCAGTGGCTCAGCGGCTCTACAGATTAGCTATTTGTCCAATTCAATTCCAATTGGAATTTAGAAGTTGATTTTTGCAGAGGGACAAAAACCGGAGATTTTATAACCTGGAGAAAAACCCTCCAAACACAGGAGAAAACCAACAAACAACTCTACTCACACATGACACCGAGCCCAGTGGGACTCAAGGAAAGCACTCTCACAGCTAGGCCACCTGTGCTTCCCTGTGTTTGTATACTGTTATTGGTCTAGCAGTGTAGGGAGACAGAACTTTTGAAGAAGGAAAAAATTTATATTGTTTTTTTTGTCAAGATTTAACTGAAAAGAATTATGACTTAATGACTAATATTTTGATGGAATTCCTCTGTATTTTGAAGGATTTTTTTTGCGCTGTAATGTTTGTGCTTGCCTATCTAAGTGGGACTCTCACTATACCATTAAAAGCTAAGCTTTACGATGATGGCTGCTCTTAGAATTTTAAGATATTTTCAGTGGAAACATGTTATTCAAGTAGACACTGAAAAAAATAATTTTTGGGCACTTCAGTATTTGATAGATGAAGACTAAGATGGTTGCCCTTAGAGATGCAAACAAATTTCCATGGCAGTATGTTCAGACATTGGAAACAAAATAATTATTTTGGCCCTTGAAACAGAAGGGAAAAAGTGTTCTGTGTACCATTTAATGCATGTAGCTGTTTTTTTCCCCTCATGATTATTCCTTGCATTAAGCCTGTTAAAAATTATTGATGTTTGTTTAGCTCTTTCTTGGTAAATAATGAAGTTAAATACAAAATTAATATATATTTTTTTATTTGCCAAAAAATTTTATTTGAAATTTAAGCTGAAGAAAATATCTGCTCATAAGGGTTTGAAAAATTATAGCAAAATTATAGGCACTTCTTAACCTTTATCAAATTTTATCAATAACCCCGCATGAACAATCGCTGTCTGATTTAAGTCAGGGCATGGCTAACTCAAATATCAAATAGGAATTCAGCATGTTGGGTTTTGCAGAGGGAGGAAAACCAGAGAAAAAACATTTGAATAAGGGTGAGACCTTACAAACATTACTCACGTGATACGGAGTCCAGGAATCGAACCTGAGACCCTAAAGGTGAAAGATATAGGTATTCTACCTGTATACCACCCTTGATCCCCTACATCCCCTATTACAGAGCAGTTTTCCTCTGATTGATCCAGTTATTATTGATGTGTTATATTATAATCATTTTCTTTTGTCTTTTTAGAATTGGAATGAGAGAAATGAAAGCTTTCTTTCAGAAAGCAAATTTAAAAATGAATAATGCCAAAATAAAAGAACATCTCCAGGTAGGTGAATCAATACATATATATATACTATCAACAACATCAACATCAGCTTAGGGAGTCACAGAAATCTATTTAGTAAACCATAATAAGTTCCCCACCCCACCCCCAACCCTTGGTTATGAGCTAACATATCTTACATTAATTTATTATAACCTCCCTGGGGGTTACTACAACTACATCAACATCAACATCAGCTTAGGGAGTCACAGAAATCTGTTTAGTAAACCATTAAATCCTGGTTATAAGCTCCCCACCCCACCCCACCCCCATCCTTGGTTATGAGCTCACATGTATATCTTGCTTTTATTATAACCTCCCTGGGGGTGTATGTCCATATAATGAGGTGGGGATAAGAGTTGAAAAAAAAAAATTCAATTCCTAAAAGAGAGAGTTTTGGGCATGATCCTGGTTTAGCCCTTAAGATGAATCATTTCAAACAAAAATCATTGAGTTTCTTGCAACACTGATACACTAAAGTCTGATATCCGGTTTGATGTTTGGGGGCACCAATGCGTACCCCTAAATAATACTGCAAGTGCTTAAAACCAACCGCTTTTACTTTTTTACCCCTAAGAGAGGGAGTGACTTACAATTTCAACAACTAAAATATTCAATGATTATCCCCACCCTTTATTATATGGGTGTACCCAACTCTAGCTAACTAAACCTCCCTGTAAATGAAACCCTGCAAATAATAGACCAGTCAACTATTGCACTTTTACTATTGTTTCCCAGCAAGTCATAAAAAGTTGAATATTTCTTTCTTTTTCTTGCTTTAGAATGCAGATAGAAATGGACAGATTGATTTTGAACAGTTTAAAAGAATTTACCATGAAATCATGTGCTTTAGAGACGTGAGTAAAGTTTATTAATGGGATACCTGTGTTATACACCACAGGAATCCCAACATAATTTTGATCAAGCATTATTCTAAAACTTCAATGTAATTTAGAAAGTCTGTCAAAAAATTAAATTTGATTTTAATTTCAGCTTACAACAAAGTTTTCAGATTATATAGAAAATGGGTAAGTTTTGTAAATGTCTCATTTTTATTTCTTCTTTTTTATTCTTTCATCCACATTTATTTTTATGATATAAAGGGAAAAGGAGTTAATTTTATTATGTAACAAGAGAAGAAAATGAAGATGATCTGATTTTGTGCTATTCTGTGTTGTAATCAAGCCTTGGGGATCAATGTATTTTCTAATTTTCATTCTTTTTCATTTGTTTTTTTCAGTACATATGTGCCACTCAAAAAATTCCAGAAGTTTCTGTTGGAAGAACAGCAGGTATAGTAATGAAATATAATATAAATTCTCAGTAGGCAATCAGTAGGGTGTTGTTAGGTGGTCAGTAGGGTGTTGGTACATGGTCAGTAGGGTGTTGGTAGGCAATCAGTAGGGTGTTGGTAGATGGTCAGTAGGGTGTTAGTAGGGTGTTGGTAGGTGGTCAGTAGGGTGTTGGTACATGGTCAGTAGGGTGTTGGTAGGCAATCAGTAGGGTGTTGGTAGGTGGTCAGTAGGGTGTTGGTAGGTGGTCAGTAGGGTGTTGGTACATGGTCAGTAGGGTGTTGTTAGGTGGTCAGTAGGGTGTTGGTACATGGTCAGTAGGGTGTTGTTAGGTGGTCAGTAGGGTGTTGGTACATGGTCAGTAGGGTGTTGGTAGGCAATCAGTAGGGTGTTGGTAGGTGGTCAGTAGGGTGTTGGTAGGTGGTCAGTAGGGTGTTGATAGGGGGTCAGTAGAGTGTTGGTAGGTGGTCAGTAGGGTGTTAGGTGGTCAGTAGGGTGTTGGTAGGTGGTCAGTAGGGTGTTAGGTGGTCAGTAGGGTGTTGGTAGGTGGTCAGTAGGGTGTTGATAGGGGGTCAGTAGAGTGTTGGTAGGTGGTCAGTAGGGTGTTGGTGGGTGGTCAGTATGGTGTTGGTGGGTGGTCAGTATGGGGTTGATAGGTGGGCAGTAGAAGGTTGGTAGGTGGTCAATAAGGATGGAATCTAGCATTTGTATGTCTGGGTAGAGAGGGCCCTATTTATAGGTTGCACACCCCTCTAATAAAAAAACACCTGCTTTAAGTCCCCTAGTGAGATGTCTCCCATTTACTATTGAGATAAATGTTCACTAATAAATGGTTTGACTTGGGTCAACAGGAAGTGGCTGCCAGGGATATCAATTCTGTGCGTGAATACATGTTGGAATACCTTTCTGACAATAGTAGGAACTACACTGAGCCCTATTTTACTGTGTCAGAGGTGAGTCTGAAATCTGCTATCATGGTACAAGGCAACCGTGAATCATGTTGCCATGGAAACACTAGACTTTTTTAGCTTTGTTGTTTGTTGTGCCCATTGCAGACCATGTGATGCCACTTTTGGGAGTTGATTCTTTCATGTGTAAATATTTTAACAAAAGAACATTCAATCTGTGTTAGCCATGCCAAGACTTTTATCAGCCCAGAGGTTGTTTCAGGATATCAATAAAATTTGAAGAGTACTGAAGCTTTTTCTACAAGAATCATGCTGGTCAGGGCTTGAAATAACAGCTGATCAATGGACAATGTCCACCCTGAATTGGAACGTGTCTGGTCAAATCTTTGCCTTGCAGGTCATTTTAAACAGTAACTTTGAGCCAGAAACAAGGTATGACCAAGCTCAAACTAATTTGGCTGGTCATCATGAACGGCATCTGACCAGCTGTTATTTCAAGCCCTGCTAGCACTGCTCACTATCTTAGAAAAAGTCTATAGATGCATTGTTTGTTTGTTAAAGATTTCAACCCCTACCCCAATAAATGTCTTTTTTGTAGTAAGAAAAGATGAACCACTGCACAATCTTCACAACAGATACTCATTAGACAACCAACTTTTTTTTTTCTTCTTATTTTTAGTTTCTTGACTTCCTGTTTTCAAGAGGTAACAGTGCATTCAATTCAGCTCACTGTTCGGTCTACCAAGACATGACCAAACCAATCAACTGTTATTGGATTGCATCTTCACACAATACGTAAGTACCCAGAATAGCTCTTTTAGAATCTTTTGTGAGGTTGACTATTGGTTCTAGGTATTTGGAATGCAGCTACCTACTTAACCCTTTGACTCCTGGGCATTTTTGAGGTTTTTTTAGTGTTCTTCCATACCTAAACATTCTGCAAGCCCTAGCAAGACCATATTCATTTGAAAGCGTTTTCTGTTTCCTAGTGAACAGCTTAAACTAGTATTCAGGCCAACATACTCAAAATTGTTGAAGATTAAATTTTTCAAATAAGGTGCATTGTAGGAGTCCAAAGGTCAAAGAGGTTTACATGAGCACATGATGGTAGCCATGTATAGTACTGACATTCATTATACTTGAGAAATAATTCAGTTTCCCAGAGTAAATGGAATCTATTTTTCTGCCATCAAATATGGGTAGAGTGGAACTTTTTCATACAATGTCTTTGTATTTCAACACTCTCAGGTCTTGAAGGGCTGTAAACCAGTTACACTTTTATCTATTTCAACAGATATTTGACAGGTGACCAGTTCCAGGGTGAATCATCTGTAGAAGCATATGTAAGATGTCTAAGGATGGGATGCAGATGTCTAGAATGTGAGTTATCATGAATAGGGTAAAACAGCAGTGTAGTGAGGGGGCCCTGGGGTGCCCTGGGATCCCCCTTCATAAGAAAGGAGTGATAAACAATAAAACAATCTGGTTGTAATAGCAATAAAAAAATAATCTGATTGGCTAGTATAATGTCTAGAAGCATCTTCTGAATAGTCCAACTAGTAAAAAGTAGCTGGGTGACTGTGAAAAATTCATTATTTTTTGGTTCACAGTTTCGGAGGAGACAAACCAAATGGTGCCTTTTCAGATTTGTGCCTCCCCCCCCCCCCCCCCCCCACCCACCCTGCAAAATCCTGGCTTTGCCCAGCTTGTAAAAGTGTATTTTATGACCAGTTGACACACATTTGGTTTGCCATCCCTCTCACAAATGTGACCCAGGTTCAATTCCTGGGCTCGCTGTCTTGTGTGTGTAGAGTTGTTTGTTGTTTCACTCCTGTGTTTTGAGGGTTTTTCTCCAGGTTCTCCGATTTTCTTCTCTTCTTAAGAATCAACTACTAAATTCCAATTCAATCTTTGGGCTTTCACCTAGCAGGGATAAACTTAGGGCTTGGTTGGTGATTGTTTCATGCTGTGATAAAATTAGCAGTCAAAACTGGTAGATAGACTGTAGAATCCTGCTCATGACTCTTTTTGCCTGTTGCTTCAGTGGATTGTTGGGATGGCCCAGACGGACAGCCAATCATTACCCATGGACACACACTTGTCTCCAAGATCAAGTTTCTCGATGTCGTTCGGCAGATAAAGGAAAATGCTTTTGTTGCTTCAGAGTAAGTTGATACCAGTAATTTGAAATCTTTGAAAATTGAAAATATAAATAATAATATATATTTACAAACATCACTTCCCGTAAGTGGCTCTTCCTTGAGGTTTCCTCTACACATGCACTACCTCTACATTCATTATTTGCAATACACAACAATGAGTAAACTCATGTTTCGAACCGTTGCCTTCACTCACAATTAATCTTTTCTCTATTCTGTATGTATCATACCATTCGTTATACAGTCGTTAAAAAACTACACATCTCTTAAACAACCTCTCTCCCCCTCCCCTACAACCCTCCCTCATTCCTTAGCTTGGGTCCGAATACCTGTTTTTGCTTGAATATATTCTTGTACATTCACTTGCTTGAATATATTTTTGCATTTTTATACTGAGTACTTAGAATTCTCCACCAAGAGATAAGTCTGACAATTTTTTTTTACCTTAATTTATTTATGTTTTTGGAATATTGTTTTTAAGTCATACTCTCTTCTTGTTTTTCAGTTTTCCCTTGATTCTGTCACTAGAAAATCACTGTAGTCTCAGCCAACAGAGGTTCATGGCCCAAGCCTTTAAAGAAGTGTTTGGAGGTGAGGATATTCGTAACAACAGGTCATGTCCTATCCTAGACTCTCTAGAAGCCCTCTACTCCCACCCTCTCCCCTATTTTACTGGTGGGACTAAGGACTTTTCATTTTTGCTTTGTGGCAAATTTACCGACAGGTTTTTCTGTTGGTGAATAAATTATATCAAACAGACAATCAGTCAACATTGGTGAAATTTTTGGTGAAAAACGGAAATTGAATCCGCTCAAGGGAAACAAGTTGTGCTTTCACAACTCCGTCACTCATAATACTCTCACACTCGCCAAATGGAGGGCTTGTAGCAAGTCTAGCCATGTCTTAGCTGAGCAGTGATTACTCAATCATGGACAAACTATCAATTCTGAAATGTTAAAATTTCATGTCTGGTTTTCTAGTTATAGAGTTTAACTACCAGTATTCTCCCAGGAAACTGCTGATGCAGACTCTTATGCCAGAAACTCTCCAATAATCCATTAAAACATTTGTTGTCTTTCTTCAACAGAATATCTGCTTGCACAACCAATTGATAATGGCAAAGAACTGCCCTCTCCTGAAGCACTCAAAAATAAAATTATTCTTAAGGTATTTAAAGCTTTGCATTACAACAATCCTAAATCACACCACACTCAGTCCCCTCTGAATATTTCTAGGTGCCCACGGTTTTTCGATTCACACTGTAATAGTTCACATGTTCATTGCTAATATGTGCGTGTGCTAATGGTAATTGATATTCAAAAGTGATGAGTCTACCTCCCAGTTGGCTCAGTTTGTTGGGCACTGGTCCATTGTGTGGGAGGTCATGGGTTCAAATCCTTGTGGCTGGACCAACACTTGGGGTCTTAAAATATCTGCATAGACGATGCATATCTGGAAATGGTTACACCTTTGCCGTGGCTCAGATGACCATGTAATTTAAAATGGCGGTTGTGTCTCATTCAGAGACATGAAAATAGAGGGCCAACAGTTGCGACTGTCAACGATGTGATGTGATGAGTTGATTTACATTTTATATTTTTTACTACAACAACTGCAAGAACAACTATGGTTACAGCACATGGAGTTCACATCTTTCATTATCAAATGATGTTTTAAATTCTTTAAATGTTTCTTAAGCCTCTTTTGTTTTCCTCCACAACAACTGCTGTAACTGCAAGAACATGTTTAGCACATAATAGGGAAGGCATGCAAATCCTAACAATAAAATCATGTTATGTATATATATGTAGCTCTCATTAAACTTTTTGTTTGTTTTCCTTTTCCGTAGCACAAAAAACTTCCCAAAGATCCAAATCAGATTACCAACACAGACCAGACATTTGATGCTTGTAAGTCACTTCAAGTTTGTTTTGTTTGTTGTAACTTTCGCTTGTATTCTGCATTTCATATTATGTATTACAGATCAAACTGTACTGCAACTTCGACACCATACTCCAGTTTAGAGTTCTCTGTTGCTCAGGGTTAGCCTCGATTTTGTGTAGATTATCCACATGTCCCAGTGAAGGTCCATGGAATTTCAAAGTGTTTGTATTGTTGAAGTTGTGCATTCTTTACTCTACCGTTGATATTTGTGAATATCCTGATGCTGAAATGAGGCTAACCCTGAGTAAATGAGTCTGTAATCAAGGCACGCAGCAGTTTTGTATGAATGTGAAAATCATCTACTGAGAGATGAAGATTCTCCCATCCCCAGTTAATGATTTTTTTTATCATGTGACAATTTTTAATTTTGCTTTCAGTATCAGAAGATGATCTGAGTCATTCCTTTAACGGTTACCTTCTCTTAGAGGATGAAATTGACCATGTAAGCTCAACAACATTCAACTAACATTTCTTGTCAGTACCACATAAATTGTATACTCCAAATGAACTCCAGGAGTGCATCTCATTGCTGGGAGCAATCTGCCTGTCTTTCTATCCAACCCTTTTTCCCTTACTCCATTCATCCATGCAACCAGCCAGCCTGCCCTGCCCTGTTCATCTCCCCATCTATCTACTCAACCATCTACATAAATATACATTTCATAAAGTTGGTGAAAACCAAAGGACATCACACCAACTCATTAAATAAAACCAAAGCTATTCCATTTCCACAATCCATTCATCCTATTCAATCCCACCCACTCACCTAACTGCCCATCTATATGTTAATCCTCCCTCCATTGTCAATCCACCTTGCATACAATTCATCCATCCGGTAATCCCATCCACCTGCCCTTTCATCCATCCATCCTATTCATTCCATCCCATTCACCCCACCCAACTGCCTATCCATACATTAATCCTCTCTCCATTGTCAATCCACCTTGCATACCATCCATCCATCCAGTCATCCTATCCACCTGCCCTTTCATCCATCCATTTTTCATTCCTTCCTTCTCTCATCACAAAACAATTGACCTGTTTTTCATGTTCTTTTTCTTCAGAGTTGGAAGCAGCATTTCTTCTGTTTGACCGTGAAGAACAAGATGTTCTGGACAGAAGAACAAACAACGTTAGAAGAAGAGGATGATGATGATGGTCTTCTGGAAGGCGTTGGTGTAGGGGAGGTAGGAAAACACTATGTATAATTGATAATAAATCTTATTGTAATTTATTTACTATAATTTCAGACTTGAATATAGAGTTTAACAGGCTGTGATTATGAGGTGTTATTCACTGCTCGAGTGGTGATTATGAGTTTTGCCAAAATTTTCTAGAATTTAGGAGTTAATTTTTGTGGAGGGAGGAAAACCGGAGGACCTGGAGAAAAACCCTTGAAGCACAGGAGAGAACCAACAACTAACTCTACTTACATAAAACAACGAGCCCGGCGAGGCTCAAATCTGGGTTGCATTGGTGAGAGGCAAGCAATCAAACCACTACGCCACCTGTGCTCCCCAGTAATGAAACAATAGAAAACAATAGACACTGCAAGACTTTTGTACTATTTAGTGCAAAATAAATTTGGGGCCATTTTCACAGATTAAGTGCGAGCACTTCACAATGTAAACTTAACATTAACTAGCATCATTGTCTTTTTCCTATTTAGAAAGATGAGCTTCATTATGGTGAAAAGTAAGTCTTGTGTTGTATAGAGGTTAAATTGCATGATAACATGATGGCAGCCATGTTGCAAAACAATCATTTTAAATGAGAAAGAATTCAATTCCCCAGAAAGGAATTCCATTTTTCTCCCATCTAACATGGCCATCGGAACGTGATCTTCATGCTTCATGCTGATTGGTCAATTTTTGGAAAGGAATATTCTGCTCAAGTAAGCAGATGTTCATGTGAAGATAAGCATTACGTGATGGCCCTAATAATGTCTGCATCTTCATCTTTGTTCAGGTGGTTTCATGGTAAGCTGCCAGATGGCCGTAAGAAAGCAGAGCAATATTTGAACCAGTTCAATCGAGGTGATGGTTCGTTTCTTGTTCGTGAAAGCACAACGTTTGTTGGGGATTTCTCCTTATCATTCTGGTAAGTATGAGTCATTGGTCTTGATTCCAGCTGGACCTTATTGTATGGTCCCCCTCTTTATACAGACACCTTGCCTGTTTTTTTTTTTTTTCTTTTTTCTTTTTTCTTTTTGTCGCAACAGAAAATCGTACGATTTTATTGCCATGCTTAATAGCATATTAATCTTGTCTTAGCAAACTCCTTTGTTAAAGAGTGCCAAAGAATCAGTAATGTTTTAAGCTTAAGTTTGTTAGGTCTCTCCCTTGATTTGAAGGTTTTTCTCCAAGTTCTCTGATTTTTCTCTCTCGGCAAAACCACGCTAAATTCCAATTAGATCTGGGAGTTAGCTGACTGAGATCAGCCCAGAGGTTGTTTCAGGGTTCAATCTGTGAGTTAGCCATGCCCTGACTTAGATCAGCACAGAGGTTGTTTCAGGGTTCAATCTGTGAGTTAGCCATGCCCTGACTTAGATCAGCACAGAGGTTGTTTCAGGGTTCAATCTGTGAGTTAGCCATGCCCTGACTTAGATCAGCACAGAGGTTGTTTCAGGGTTCAATCTGTGAGTTAGCCATGCCCTGACTTAGATCAGCCCAGAGGTTGTTTCAGGTTTTAATAAATTTGATATTTGTGTTTGAATCTGTTGTGTTTCATTCCTAGGCGACGGGGTAAAGTTCAACACTGTCGCATCCGATCCAAACAAGAGAATGGCCAGACAAAGTATTACCTTGTCGAGCAGGTTACCTTTGATAGTCTGTACAGTTTGGTGAATTATTACCAGGCACATGCCATGAGAAGCAACAACTTTGAAATGATACTTACTGATGCCATACCTCAGGTACGAAGTAGTATACCTTGTGTAGTAAAGACTCTAACCTTTTGGCACAAAGTAATTTGCATGTCATGAATGCCTCTGGAAAACCCCTAGAATCTTCCACCTTTTGTAGTAGCTGAATTGAAACCCCCTTTCTTTAATTCTGGACTTGATAACTAACTAGTTTTCTCCATTCCTGTTTCTTGCAGCCCAATGCTCATCTGGATAAAGAGTAAGTGAAATAATGGCTGACTAAATCTTGTTTCCACACTAAAATTATCCAAAACACTGAGCATTTTCATCATGACAAAGACACTTGAAAGTGCTTCCTAGAATTGAGACTTTTAAAATTGAAATTCAGTTCTCATGAGAGTAAAATTTTAAAGTTTATTTAGCGACCTTCAGGCCCATAGACCTTTTTTTACCCCCACCCCCCACCCCCCACCCCCATGAATGACCATTAAGCAATTTGTAATCTTTTTGTAGCTGGTATCATGATAACTTGACAAGAAGTGCTGCTGAGGACATGCTGAAAAGAGTACGAAGAAATGGTGCCTTCCTGGTCAGGAGAAGAGAAAAGGATGAGAGAACAGGGGAGGAGTCGTATGCTATCTCATTCAGGTAGAAATTTGAGTTTCATATCTGTGATTCATAAATATGGCAAAGTTTATGGGACTGGAGACATCATTGCATAGAGTGAGTGATTTGGGCCCCATGACTGTTGTCACTCGGATTGCCTGGAAAAGGTTGCCTAAAGTACAGGTGGTGTAGCAGAGTGCAGGGGTGGATCCAGGGTTTTGCTCAGGGAGGGGTGCAGCATTGTTGGGGCACCTGCCTGCGAAAACGCTGAACCCAAAAAAAATCGAACCTTGTGCCAGATATCTTACAAGTCGCAAATTTAGGGCACAATGTCAATCCAGGGGGAGGGGTGCACTCCCTGCAAACCTCCCCTGGATCTGCTGCTGGAGTCAGGAGTGCATCCAGGCAAGGGGTGCAAGGGGGTGTGCACCCCCCTGGGTCAACCTTGTGCCCCTACTTCGAAGATAGCCAATACAAAATATTGTTTTTTCTCCTTGTATTTGGGGGGGGGGGGGGGGGATGGGTTTTTTCTTGTGTGGGTCCCCTCCCTTCAATGCAGCACCACTTCCTGAAGAACATCTTGGATCATCCCCTGGGAGTTTAATGAATGAATAGCTATTCAGTTGAACCACTGTTAAATCCCAATATCTGTTTTATTATAAAGATACAAGATGTTTGTCATCACAAGGTCACACCTTTCTGTGTATGATAACCTTTATTTATTTTACTTCCAACAGGGCAGAGGGAAAGATAAAACACTGTAAGCTAAAGCGAGAAGGAAGACTCTTCACTATTGGCACTGCTCAGTTTGAAAGTCTAGTTGAACTAGTCGAGTTTTACATGAAACATCCGCTATACAAGGGAATGAAGCTGAAATATGCCATCAATGAACAGGTACCTGGTTATGGGTTCCCTGTGGATCATTTTCCTATTACTTAGTTACTGTTTCTAGGTAGTCTGCCATCCATGGTTTCGACTCAGACAATTGTGAACCAATTACCACGATTGCAGCAGTCCAGTGGAATTTTTAAAAAAATTGTCCCACAAACAACAGTATTCTCCACAGTATCTGTTTTAAAGAGTACTACAAGGATTACGAGGCAATTTTCTTTATTTTCACAGGACAGTAAACGATTGAAACAGTTAATAATAATTTTTCTGCAATCAAAGTTATAAATTCTGAGATATTCTAGCTAAAATACCTCTTTAACTTGTTTTTTGTTGTGCCCATTTCAGGCCATGTGGTGCCACTCTTGGGAGTTGATTCTTTCATGTGTAAATATTTTAACAAAAGAACATTTCTCAAGGGAATAACATGTGGTCTGAAATAGGCAATTTGCAAACAAAGCTAAAGAGGTCTATTTTTTTAGCTTGTAGAACATAGCAACAGTAACTAAGGGAGTTGGAAGCATAAAATTATGAACACATGAAAAGTTATGGGATCCCTATAAATTATTAATCAAAATTTAATCATTTTCCCCATTTTTCCCCAGGTCTTGTCTGTGGTTGGTCAGGTAAGGGAACTTCTTTTTTTTTCATAGCACCAAGAGTTCCTCTCATATGGCCTCTGCTATCGACACTAGTGAAAAGTGCTTGCGCATGTGTATGTTTTAACAAGCTTTGTGCCATTTGTCTTTTAGATTCCAGAAGAAGAAGCCATATATGGCAGTAGTGAAGTTTACCACGAGCCAAACTCTTTTGTTACCAAGGTGATACATTAAGCACAAGATAAACATTTAAAAAAATAGGAATCTTGTAAATGGACCACATGTATGTAACACTTACCTTACATTACTGACTGACCCACCAACAGACTACACTGAGTGACTGACTGAAAGACAGACTGACTGACTGCACTGGCTAATTGGCCAACCAACTGACAGACTGACAGACAGACAAACTGCACTGACTGACAGACAGACAAACTGACTGACAGACAGACTGCACTAACTGACTAACTGGTCGACAAACTGCACTGATCGACCAACTGACTAACATATGGACTGACTGCCTATGGATTCTGCACAGGATAAGAAGGAAAATGCAATGGCGTTCAACTCATTGTCGCATGAATGTTAGACTTGTGACAAGTTGACCTACTCTCTCTTTTACCCGATGACTCAATGTTTGGGAGCGAGCGAAAATGAGTAGCGAGCGACCAGAAGCCAAGCCCGAAAAAAAAAATTGAAAATAACTTTTAGAAAGTCTACATGAATCTCTGACATGTTGAATCAGTTTTATTGTAAAACATGTTTGCGGTCTAGTTTTCTCACCCTTGATTTTGATTAATAGCCTGCTTGCAGAGCATTGTGGGATTATGAGGGTATCAATGAACAAGAGATGACGTTTTGCCGAGGAGCTTTTATTACTAATGTGATTAAAGATGACAGTGGATGGTGAGTGGAAATATACCCTAGTTGAAATCTTTTTATTATATAGACACTAGTGTTTTACTGGGAAATACGCCACTCGTATTTTTTGTACGAACTACATCCGGGACCTCAGTGACATATTTTCCATATCCTCACACGTGATGATATCGATGACGTCACTTTCGATGTTTTCCCGCTCACTTTAATGCGTGTTGCATAGTTTTTGTTCGTTGATGTGTCTACAGCTATTTCAAAAAACGTTGAATACTGAATACTGAATAGTGCATTCCAAGACCAAAGGGCTTTGTGGGTCTCATTAATTCGAAATAAAAAGTTAATATACAGCGATTTGCTCTCTATATGTAGCAAGTATATTGTTTCGGATGGAATGCACTGAAAATAGAAAAAATTATTATTATTTATTTTACTTTAGGTCTTGGAATGCACTTCAGTATTCAGTATTCAGTATTCAGTATTCAGTATGCAGTATTCAGTATTCAGTATTCAGTATTCAGTATTCAGTATTCAGTATTCAGTATTCAGTATTCAGTATTCAGTATTCAGTATTCAGTATTCAGTATTCAGTATGCAGTATTCAGTATTCAGTATTCAGTATTCAGTATTCAGTATTCAGTATTCAGTATTCAGTATTCAGTATTCAGTATTCAGTATTCAGTATTCAGTATTCAGTATTCAGTATTCAGTATTCAGTATTCAGTATTCAGTATTCAGTATTCAGTATTCAGTATTCAGTATTCAGTATTCAGTATTCAGTATTCAGTATTCAGTATTCAGTATTCAGTATGCAGTATGCAGTATGCAGTATTCAGTATTCAGTATTCAGTATTCAGTATTCAGTATTCAGTATTCAGTATTCAGTATTCAGTATTCAGTATTCAGTATTCAGTATTCAGTATTCAGTATTCAGTATTCAGTATTCAGTATTCAGTATTCAGTATTCAGTATTCAGTATGCAGTATTCAGTATTCAGTATTCAGTATTCAGTATTCAGTATTCAGTATTCAGTATTCAGTATTCAGTATTCAGTATGCAGTATGCAGTATTCAGTATTCAGTATTCAGTATTCAGTATTCAGTATTCAGTATTCAGTATTCAGTATTCAGTATTCAGTATGCAGTATTCAGTATGCAGTATTCAGTATGCAGTATTCAGTATGCAGTATTCAGTATGCAGTATTCAGTATTCAGTATGCAGTATTCAGTATGCAGTATTCAGTATGCAGTATTCAGTATGCAGTATTCAGTATGCAGTATTCAGTATGCAGTATTCAGTATTCAGTATTCAGTATTCAGTATTCAGTATTCAGTATTCAGTATTCAGTATTCAGTATTCAGTATGCACTATTCAGTATGCAGTATTCAGTATTCAGTATTCAGTATTCAGTATGCAGTATTCAGTATTCAGTATTCAGTATTCAGTATTCAGTATTCACTATTCACTATTCAGTATGCAGTATTCAGTATTCAGTATTCAGTATTCAGTATTCAGTATTCAGTATGCAGTATTCAGTATGCACTATTCAGTATTCAGTATTCAGTATTCAGTATTCAGTATTCAGTATTCAGTATTCAGTATTCAGTATGCAGTATTCAGTATTCAGTATTCAGTATTCAGTATTCAGTATTCAGTATTCAGTATTCAGTATTCAGTATTCAGTATTCAGTATTCAGTATTCAGTATTCAGTATTCAGTATTCAGTATTCAGTATGCAGTATGCAGTATGCAGTATTCAGTATTCAGTATTCAGTATTCAGTATTCAGTATTCAGTATTCAGTATTCAGTATTCAGTATTCAGTATTCAGTATTCAGTATTCAGTATTCAGTATGCAGTATGCAGTATGCAGTATGCAGTATTCAGTATTCAGTATTCAGTATTCAGTATTCAGTATTCAGTATGCAGTATGCAGTATGCAGTATGCAGTATGCAGTATGCAGTATGCAGTATTCAGTATGCAGTATGCAGTATTCAGTATTCAGTATGCAGTATTCAGTATGCACTATTCAGTATGCAGTATTCAGTATTCAGTATTCAGTATGCAGTATTCAGTATTCAGTATTCAGTATTCAGTATGCACTATTCAGTTTGCACTATTCAGTATGCAGTATTCAGTATTCAGTATTCAGTATTCAGTATTCAGTATGCACTATTCAGTATGCAGTATTCAGTATTCAGTATTCAGTATTCAGTATGCACTATTCAGTTTGCACTATTCAGTATGCAGTATGCAGTATTCAGTATTCAGTATTCAGTATTCAGTATGCACTATTCAGTATGCAGTATTCAGTATTCAGTATTCAGTATGCACTATTCAGTTTGCACTATTCAGTATGCAGTATTCAGTATGCAGTATTCAGTATGCAGTATTCAGTATGCACTATTCAGTATGCAGTATGCAGTATTCAGTATGCACTATTCAGTATGCACTATTCAGTATGCACTATTCAGTATGCAGTATTCAGTATGCAGTATTCAGTATGCACTATTCAGTATGCAGTATTCAGTATGCACTATTCAGTATGCACTATTCAGTATGCACTATTCAGTATGCAGTATTCAGTATGCACTATTCAGTATGCACTATTCAGTATGCAGTATTCAGTATTCAACGTTTTTTGAAATAGCTGTATATAATAAAAAGAAAATTACACGTTGTCTTGAAGATATGAAGTTTATCTTCTCGTGTTGTAATATCCTCTATGTATTTTATGTCAAGATATGGGATATTTCCTTACCGCACTGCCTGTTTTTTGTAGCCCGCGACAAGGGGAATGTCAAAATTTTGAGGACACAAGTGAAAATTACTGGGTTCCAAGCAACTATAAGATAAGATAGATAAAGGATGGTGTGCATGTGCGAGCTAGTAAAAAACGAGGAAGGGACTGGGATCTAGTTTCTCAAAACTTATATGATCACATGACAAACTGTTGCGGAAGTTAATTTATAAAAACGTTATTTGTAGGTGGACTGGAGACTATGGGGATCAAAAACAGAAACTTTTTCCCGCCAATTATTGTGAAGAGATCATAACACCTGAAGCGCCTGAGGAACCAGTAGATGAGGTGAGAATACTGATGGCAACACAACTAACAAAAACCAAAACGTTCAAGTAACAGGTTCCAGTCCCACCAGGTTGAGGGACCTTGGGTTGATAGTAATATTACAGGGGCGTAGCCAGGTTGGCCGTTTTTTTTAATTTTGATTGACCGTTTATTGGTTGACCGTTTATTGGTTGGCCGTTTATTGGTTGACCGTTTATTGGTTGGCCGTTTTTTTAAATTTTGATTGACCGTTTATTGGTTGGACGTTTTTTGGTTGGCGGTTTTTTTAAATTTTGGTTGACCGTTTTTTGGTTGGCCGTTTTTTTGGTTGGTCGTTTTTTTTTTGTTCATGTTCTGAAAATGGGTTTTGGGCCCCCTATGGCAAAATCCTGGCTACGCCCCTGCATTAAGTATAATTTTATCTTTGATCCAATCCAGACTAACCAAGAAAAAGACAGTAAAGTGCTGGGTGATCTACAGAAGGGTGCTATTGATGTCCAAGGATGTTCAATAGGTAAGCAAGCCGCTGTCTAACAAGCTAAGGTAGTCCAATATGTCCAAGTCCGAAAATTTGTCCGAAAAGTTTTTATTTTGACGAAACATTGTTTGAAAGTTCTGGCTCCAAGTTGGACTTGATAAAATACAGTAAATATATGAACACATCAAGTCCAACCTCAACTTGAAGCTATTGTTTCAAGGCCACTCAAACAAATTTCTGCACAACAGTCCAATGCTTAAAGCCTGGTTCAAACTAGCGACGCAAGCATAATCATAACGACATACACAAGCACAGATAGTCTTTCGTGGTTAGTTAACTCCTTTATATTTGGACAGAACCAAAAATTCAGTCATCCTTAAAGTACTATCAGCGCTTGCGTATGTCGTCATGCTTATGGTTGTGTCGCTAGTGTGAACCAGGCTTAACTGCCTGAGCCAACTTGGTGGCAGTTGAAGGAAATGTGTGCTAAGTTTCATATCTTTTCAGACATACAAACGTCTGTAAATTTGTCAATTTTCAAAACAAGTTTTCGCAGCCAGTATAATGAATAATAAGCCTCGAATAATGAATCTTTGTAGGGTTACTAAAGGAAAGCTGCTCTTTCTAGTGCTGGTATTGGTTTTTCACTCAGTTTAATTTTAACTCATGCGACTTTGTGGCTGCATTTTGACAAAGGGTCTATTTCCCGTCAACGTCCTTAACTCATTATTGCTTATTATTTCTTCAGAGATGCCACCTCCCCGAGGAGGACAAAGACATCTACTACGAGTTGTCAAACATGGCCAAACATTATTAGAAGCAGCTGCAGATACACCCGATGTAAGTTAAGTTATTTTGATTAACACTCCTCAAGTCAGCCTCTCTTGTCTCCCACCAGAGCCTTTTTATCCTTGCAAAGTGAGAATTTTTAGGCTGGTCTTAGCATGGGACTTCTTGTCCTGTTGATCATGCCTTCAACTGGTTTCAAAACAAAGTTGTAAAGCAGATAAATAAATAAATAAATAAATTTCCCTAGCGCAGCGAGCAAGTGAGTGATGAAATCCCAGGAGGTTGTGTCCCAGCAGAGATACGCAGAAGGTGGTGGAATTTAGTGAAGGACACGTCCACATCCCTCTAGTTGTAGTGATATCTAGGGATATTACTACATTTTTTCTTTTGTTTTAAGAAATTAAGCGAGTGGCTGGTAAAACTACAAGAAGCGGCTGCCTGTGCACCAGAAGAAAAAGAAAATATGAGGAAACAATCAATCAGACAAAATATTAGTCCTGAACTGTCAGACCTGATAGTGTATTGTCAGCCTGTACCCTTCGATATAGAAAGTGAGTACCACTGCAACATCACTGTCATCACCATCATCATCATCACTGTCATCATCACTGTCATCACTATCACCATCATCATCATCACTGTCATCACCATCACCATCATCATCATCACTGTCATCACCATCATCATCATCACTGTCATCACCATCATCATCATCACTGTCATCACTATCACCATCACCACCACCACCACCACCACCACTATCATCACTATAACTTTCACCAACACCATGCACTCATCGCCATCATATATAACCACTATCATCAATACTATCGACATCGTCATCACCATCATGATCATCCTCACAATCACAACCACCATTATTATCATCATCACCATCATCATCATCATCACTATAACTTTCACCAACACCATGCGCTCATCGCCATCACTATCGTCATCACCATCATCACCATCGCAACCACTATCATTGTATCATGAAACGTCTTACAGTAACCAGTATTAAAGTTGGGCTACAAGCAGGCTACAAAAGTCTTGTTTTAGAATTGGCTAATACTCTGTATCCTTATCGTAGATTTCTCTGGAAAACACTACGAGATGTCATCATTTCCTGAGACAAAAGCTGACAGATATATCAGCAAGAAGTGCAGTAGGGAATTTGTCAGGTATCCTTAAATAGTAACATGACAATATGATTATTGGTTGAATCCCTATGGCTATGGCTTTGGCAGATACACCAAGAGCGGTTTTCGTATGAGTGGGAAGCATACGGTAATGAATTACAGTACATACACAGTAGAACATGCCGTAACATTGAAATGGCTTCCCATTGTTTACCAGTAGTTTATCCAATCACAACGCGTAGTTACGGTAAGGTACAGTACGGCTGCAGTACGGCTACGAATCTACCGCATCGTTTCCCACTCATACGATAACCACTCTAACACAGCCTTGGTCTTGATAATTTAAGATATCATGCTCAAACTCATCCAATAATTGTTTTTGTGCACATAGATATCATCGTAAACAGATCAGTCGTGTGTATCCCAAGGGAAGCAGAATCGACTCGTCTAACTATGACCCAGTCATGATGTGGAATTGTGGTGTACAACTGTGTGCACTCAACTATCAAACACCTGGTAAGGCTCATAAAATCTGTTTTCGAATCGCTTCTTTCGGACGAAACTCAACATTTCTGATTTTAAAACGTTTTTGTTTGAAAACTCTTGTTTGCTCTATGGGGTTTACCCTAATAATACAATAAGCTTAAGCACAGTACTTTCACTTTCCTTACCAGATCGGTCGATGCAGCTTAATCACGGAAGATTTCTGGACAATGGCCGGTAAGATAACCAATATGATTAATAAATTACTCTTGTGACTTATTATGACTTATTGTGACTTATTATGACTTAGTGTGACTTAGTGTGACTTTCACGCGGGAGGTCATGGTTCACCAATACTCAGGGTCTTAAAATAACTGAAGAGAAGATGCTGCCTTTGTAATTACATCTGCAAATGGTTAGACCTTCACGTGGCTCGGATGACCACGTTAATGGCGGTCCGGTCCCTCATTAATTAAAGACGTTAAAAGAGGACCACGTGTAGGCCCTTTGTAGGAACTGGTCACTTGACACAAATCCCGAAAAAAATTAGCTATGCTGACAAAATCATTGACATATTCAGAGGTCACTGTTCCAATTTTCTCAAATTTTTGCTGTTGTTGTTTTAGATGTGGCTATGTTCTGATGCCTGATAACCTACGACAAGATTACTTCTGTCCTCACGAAAGGGACACTAGTGGAGTAGAACCAATAACCTTGACGCTAACGGTATGACTGCAAGTCATTGGCACAATATATACATTCCAAATCCCTTCTCTTCTTCTTGAGACACTCTCTCTAAGTCATTCTTGTTTTTCAAGGGTACCACTTAATAGCAGGCATTGGCTGAATGCGCGCACTGCGGGTTCTGATTATTTCATCTTTCGTTTTTCTTCCAGGTATTTGGTTGTCGACATCTTGTGAAATCCGGCAGAGGAATCGCTTCTCCTTTTGTTGAAGTGGAGGTTGTCGGTGCTCCTTACGACTGCGCCAAGTTCAGAACTGAAACAAGAGGTGAGATAATGATGATGATAAAGATGATGATTGTGATGGCGATGAGTATGAGGATAGAGGGATGATGCTAGCGATGATGCTAGCAATAATGATGATGATGGTGATGAAGACGACGACGATGATGATGATGATGATGACGATAAAGATTAGGATGGAGGGATGATGATGGCGATGATGATGGCGATGATGGTGATGATGGCGATAATGATGAAGACGACGACGATAATGATGATGATAAGTGACGATAAAGATTAGGATGAGGGGAGGATGCTAACGATGATGATGACGATGAAGATAATGCATGACGACTATGATGGTGATGTTGATGATGATGCCGATGATGGTGGTGATGATGATGATAATAACGACAATGATGATGATGATGCCGATGATGGTGACGATGATGATGATGATGACGATGATGATGATGATGATGATGCCGATGATGGTGACGATGATGATGACGATGATGATGATGATGATGCCGATGATGATGATGATGATGCCTATGATGATGATGATGATGATGATGATGATGCCGATGATGATGATGATGGTGCCTATGATGATGATGATGATGATGATGATGATGATGATGATGATGATGATGATGATGATGATGATGATGATGATGATGATGCCTATGATGATGATGATGCCTATGATGATGATGATGCCTATGATGATGATGATGATGATGATGATGATGCCTATGATGATGATGATGCCTATGATGATGATGATGATGATGATGATGCCTATGATGATGATGATGCCTATGATGATGATGATGATGATGATGATGATGATGATGATGCCGATGATGATGATGATGATGATGCCTATGATGATGATGATGCCTATGATGATGATGATGATGATGATGATGATGATGATGATGATGATGATGATGATGATGCCTATGATGATGATGATGATGATGATGCCTATGATGATGATGATGATGATGCCTATGATGATGATGATGATGATGATGCCTATGATGATGGTGATGATGATGATGATGATGATGATGATGCCGATGATGATGCCTATGATGATGATGATGATGATGATGCCTATGATGATGATGATGATGATGCCTATGATGATGATGATGATGATGATGATGATGATGATGATGATGCCTATGATGATGATGATGATGATGATGATGATGATGATGATGATGATGATGATGATGATGCCTATGATGATGATGATGATGATGATGATGATGCCTATGATGATGATGATGCCTATGATGATGATGATGATGATGATGATGATGATGATGATGATGCCTATGATGATGGTGATGATGATGATGATGATGATGATGATGATGCCGATGATGATGCCTATGATGATGATGATGATGGTGCCTATGATGATGATGATGATGATGCCTATGATGATGATGATGATGATGATGATGATGATGATGATGATGCCTATGATGATGATGCCTATGATGATGATGATGATGATGATGATGATGATGATGATGGTGCCTATGATGATGATGATGATGATGCCTATGATGATGATGATGATGATGATGATGATGATGATGATGATGATGATGATGATGATGCCTATGATGATGATGATGATGATGATGCCTATGATGATGATGATGATGATGCCTATGATGATGATGATGATGATGATGATGATGATGGTGCCTATGATGATGATGATGATGATGCCTATGATGATGATGATGATGATGCCTATGATGATGATGATGATGATGATGATGATGATGCTGATGATGATGCCTATGATGATGATGATGCCTATGATGATGATGATGATGCCTATGATGATGATGATGATGATGATGATGATGATGATGATGATGCCTATGATGATGATGATGATGCCTATGATGATGATGATGATGATGATGCCTATGATGATGCCTATGATGATGCCTATGATGATGATGATGATGCCTATGATGATGATGATGATGCCTATGATGATGCCTATGATGATGATGATGATGATGCCGATGATGATACTGGTCCTATTGAATGGCTGTTTCTGCTGATTGAGATGCAGCTGCAGTTTTTAACTCGTGGATACGCGAAGCGTAGAAACGAGTTATTGTGAGAGGTATGAATATGCAAAGGTGTCACTCAATCGCTCACTAAGATGTTAGGAGATCGATATTTAAACGTTTATCCATCGTCTGCTTATAAACGTTACGCGAAACTTTCTTTCGGACGTCGTACGAATACGACTTTCTTGTGTGATAAAGACTCGAGCAGCTATTTATATAAGAAATTGGCTCCACTGTTCGATGTCAAGAATGATGTCTAGTCAACCAATTCACCCCCCCCCCCCCTCCCTGGATCCACCCTTTCTTCTGTTTAATTTGATGTTGTTTTTGTAATATTCTTCTAGTTGACAATGGTTTGAACCCCGTCTGGTTCATGACATTTGAGCGGTAGATGTAATCACCAACTCCACCCCCCGGATCCACCCTTGTTGTATATACTTTAATTTTATTTTGGTTTCTTCTGTTTAATTTGATGTTGTTTTTGTAATATTCTTCTAGTTGACAATGGTTTAAACCCCGTCTGGTTCATGACATTTGAAGTAGATGTAATCAACCCTCCTCTGGCATTCGTGCGCTTCGTCTTGTCTGATGAGGACATGTTTGGAGAACCCAACTTCATCGGACATGCTATCTTCCCAATGGGAAGTCTACGGACAGGTAGATAATACACTAAGGATGTGAGGGATCAAGGAGAGTGTATAGGGATAGCACACTCGCCTCTCACCTCTGGGGTCTCAGGTTCGATTCCTGGACTAGGCATCACGTGTGAGACGAGTTGGTTAGGTCTCTCCCTTGATTTGAGGGTTTTCTCCATGTTCTTCAGTTTTCCTTCCTCCACAAACCCAGTACGCTAAATTCCAATTCAATCTATGAGTTAGCCATGCCCTGACTTAAATCAACCCAGAGGTTGTTTCAGGGTTCAATCTGTGAGTTAGCCATGCCCTGACTTAGATCAGCCCAGAGGTTGTTTCAGGGTTCTATCTGTGAGTTAGCCGTGCCCTGACTTAGATCAGCCCAGAGGTTGTTTCAGGGTTTGATAAACACATTTAGTCTAATGCATCTGAGGCTCGAGAGCCGAAATATTTTAGAACCAGTTTAACGATGTTTCTTGTTAATTCAGGCTACAGATCGCTTCCCCTGAAGAACCCCTACAGTGAAGAATACGAGATGTCTTCCCTGTTGGTTCACTTTGATATCCGAAGTGCTAAGGTATGTTTTCTGTTGTTCCCTTGGCTCGTCATTACGATACAGGGATACCTCTATTAAAGTAAACATAATTTTTCGTAAAAAAATGTGCACAGTGTGGTCAGTGAAAAAGGGTTTTTGGTCAGGAAAATGTCAGGGAAAAATAAGGGAATTTTATTATTCCAGATGAGTGGGAACCCAGTAGTTGCACGCCTTCCCTAAATTTTCTTCCAATATTAAAGAGTTTTAGGATCGCGGTTTTTTTCCATCCTACGAACGGCACGGGACATGATGACGTTTTCATCGTTTCCCTGCATTCTACTTTACCTTTTGCAAATTTTCTCACCAAAGGCAAATATTATTTCAAATATTGTTTTTGATTCTTTTTCACTAATACTAAAGAATTTTGTTCTTGTCAACTGACGTTTCACGAACCTCTGTTCATCTTTGGTTTGTCTTTGAAGGGCGATGACGAGAATCTGTATGCAACGATTCAAGGTCTGCGCGATCGAGTCCATGAAATCTCCTCTCAGATGGCAACAGAGGAGAAGATGGCCCGCGAGGCTATGACCCAAATGAGCCAGCGGTCTGGCCCATTGTCACTAGAAGCACAAGAAATCCGCAACCGGCACGTGCTACACATGGAGACGCTGGGCAAACAGCTACAAGACAATCAGTCAAATCTTCAGAAACTTCAGAAAGAAAGGGCGGCCAGGTACACCGAGTAATCTGTGTCTGTCTGTCTGTGGCTAAGATGTTAAGGTGTGTGTCCATGTTTTGCTTTGATTGGTTTGCTTGGATGAACTTCCTCCATAAGTGAACTACTGAAGAATCCACCCATACCACTTCCGGTCTGGTTTGTAATGTTTTCCCGATTCAGACCACGTGTCATTCCCTAGAGTATCATTTCTTTGTTTAACGGTTGTGTATGAGAAGACACATGAATATGGATACAACTAAAGCAAAGAATCTTATTCTCAAGAGAATGACACGTGGTATGTAATGGAACAACAAACCGCCCAAGCTAAAAAGGTCTTTTTGGACTTTTTTGATCCAGAACTAAATACTAGTTCCACATGGAGGAGGTTTAGATAAGTTTGCATTTTAAGTTTAAAAAAATTGACAAAGTCTTTGCCTGGTTTGCATAGATAAGTAAATGATAAAATCGCACTGTTAAGATATATTAAAATAGTCTAAATTATTAATTAAAATGTAAAACAGTTAAATTAAGGATAAGTACTGCCGGGGAGTAAAGCGCTCGTGGCACTGGATACTTACGTCTGGATTTGTTGTTCTTGACTTATGTAATGCTTGTGGTAATGTTTTCCCATCCCATCCCTTCTCTTCCCTTCCCTTCCCTTCTATTCTCTTCCTTTCCCTTCTCTTACGCTAACCAAAAATAGTTGACCCATAATTCCTTTCGGGTAACGCCTTCAACTCAGCTGAAAAACGCGTCTTGCGTAAGGCGTGAACTGACCTTATCAACGGTACAAAATTCGTCTTTGTCTTATTTTGGAATGATACGCGTCTTATTTAACAACAGGGTTACGAGCTGTTTAACGCACTGTGCGCAGTCAACCCTGCGTGGAAACTTAGCTACCTTATAGACCCCTTGCAGCACGTCGGAATGCAGCTCAATTTGGAGGGCAAAACAATAGGTTTAAATCCTCAGGAGATTAAAATTGTTTTGTTTTGCCCTCCAAATTGAGCTGCTCTGACGTCACGTGCAAGGGGTCTATTACATGAAATTTTTTGCGACACTTTAATTTCGCGATTTCGAAAATATAGCGAAATTAAAGTAACGCGAAAAATAAGTGTCGCGAAAATATGACGCAAAAATTAAGTGACCCTCGATTTTTGAAAAAGTAAAGAATTAAATGACCATTCAAAAGCATTGATAAAAGACGTTAATGAGAACCAAGTACTAGCGCCTATTGATCCTGATCAACAATGGATGATTGGAACCAATATTCAATATAGTAAAGTCAAAACTAAGGAACTAATGTGAACTCTTTTCATAATATGATTTATTCAATAAAATCGCGAAATTTAAGTGATCAAGAATATGATTTTCTCGCAAAATCGCGAAATTAAAGTGATCAAGAATATTATTTTCTCGCAAAATCGCGAAATTAAAGTGATCAAGAGTATGATTTTATCGCGAAATTTAAGTGATCAAGAATATTATTTTATCGCAAAATCGCGAAATTAAAGTGATCAAGAGTATGATTTTATCGCGAAATCGCGAAATTTAAGTGATCAAGAATATTATTTTATCGCCAAATCGCGAATTTAAAGTGTAATTTCATGTAATAAGGTATATGAACAAATCAGCCCAAATAAGACGCGAACCTTATATTAGACTGCGGGCAACCATGATAATAGCCTCCTACGTAGACGCTCTTAGGGTCGTCACGCAATACTTCTCTCCCCACGACGTTCGTGAGAAACGTTGCGTGACGACGTGACGACCCTAAGAACGGCTGCAAAGGAGGCTACCATGATAACTGCTATTTCATGTTTGTTTTTTATTCAGCAGGGTGTTTCAGAACGCAAGTGATGCCTAAACCTGATTTTCTTTACAAAAAAGGTGTTGTACTATCTGCGCATGCTCACGTGACAAGCTGACAGAAAGTAAACCATAGCGACACGCGTGAAAAACGTCTGCGCATGCTCTAAGTCCGTATGCAAATTAGTTGCAAGCGTCTTCGTGCTATTGTAAAAATATGCAAATTTGACTTTCACACTTGCCTGAAAAATAGTCTTTACAAAATGCCAAAACTTAAAGTCAGTTCTTGAAACTTAAGGCTCATTGTTTCACATTGTCTTTATTAATACAGTATCTTGGTCCCACTAAAGTATACCCACGAAATGTTTTGTATACTCGGAGAAAACAAGCATTTATTTTCTCACTAAAACTCTTGTAAGTTCTTTGAAAGCGTGCGGAAAGGCACGCATGCGCAAACGTTTTTCTCTAGTGTCAACCATAGCAGTAGATGTTTATACTCAGGGGCAGGAAAAACCAGTTCTAAACAGGTTTTTCGCTTGTAGCACAATAGCTTTACAACCAAATTGGAAAAAAAATACAATGAAAAAATGAGAATATTTTAGTTTAGGAATCAGATTTCGATGAGTAAATTTTTGGTTCTCTTTCTGGAAAAGAGTCGTAGAATAGGATTGTTAATAATGTACCGTGGTAAACGTTTGGCCTTACTCCTGGAGCAAAAACATAATAATGTTTCATCTAAAAATCTAGAAAAAACTCAGTTTGAAAAGCTGATACCGAGATGCTTTGCATCCATTTTTGTTCGTTATTTTTTACGAAAAACTCAATTTAATTTCGAAATTGTATTAGGAAATGAAAGAAAAATATCTGTTCAGTAATTAACATCTTATAGCGGAGATATTCCGGTGAGGAAAAAGCCGATTGAACCAGATTGCATAGGAATAAAAAATTTACCAATTAGTTATGAAAATATGGCGCTTGTGCTACCGCAAAGCATTTTGGGTGAGCGTATCTATCAAGTGTCCATCTATTGTATCAATTGATTTAGTACAATTTTCATGAAAGTAATTATTTAAACTAGTTTGTTAAAAATCAGAGTGCAGATGATATTGCCAATGCATATATTATTAGAAAAGAGTTCGTATGAGGGTGAAAAGTTACGGCGCGGCGCGGACACGGCACGGAATTTTGAATGTTTTCATACACGTCACGGACACGGTCACGACAAAGCGCGGCCCGTGCCGTAAGTTTTTCATAGTCATACGAAAATTGCCCAATGTGAAAGGTTGTGATGCATGACTGAGTCCAGCATTGTTTGGCTTCGGGGGGAAAGTTTACAGGTAAAACAGTCGTAAAGATCGTAAAAGTTTCCCCATTTCAAACCATGCGCCATTGTCTTGAGTATATGAATGTTTGGTCACGCTTCAACCTCGTAGAATTCGAAAAGTTTCACTGCCGCCATACACCGAATCGAAATATGGCGACCAATTTGAATAACTATTGTTCTGAACTGACTAGCCTCTCATTCATGTAAAAACGCTTTTATGTTTCCACGTGAACACGAGGCTAGTCAGTCCAGAACAATAGTTATTGAAATTGGTCGCCATATTTCGATTTGGTGTATGATGTTGTTGGGCAAAACTAGAAATTTTGTCGTAAACTTTCACTATTTTCCATACATTGGTTCACTGGTCACACACAAAGCATTCAGTCGGGGCTGCAAGGTTCAAATTTGAATAATCCTTTGAAACTGCATTGCAGCCTCGATTGAATGCTTTGTCTGAGACCAATGAACCAATGTATGGAAAATGGTGAATTGTTCAGTTTCTGCCATACAACATGGCTGTTGTGAAATACCTCTATTAGTAAATTTCATTAAGCATTGCTGGTGAACAAAGTAATAATACTCAAGGAAATGATATATGATTTCAAACGGAAAAACGTGGCAAAAAATTTAGTTTATTGCGCAACATTGCGCAATAATTTTTTAAATCACGTGACGCAAAAGTGTAACAATCCTAAGATTGCACTCATGAAATTTAGTAGGTATAATTGTAAGGTAAATATATAGTACGAAGTATCGAAAGAATAACCAGATCACAGGAGACATGTAAGATAGAGATGAGAAAAATTCTACACGTCATTCAACTCATTATCTAGAGAATTTTGTACTTCATTTCATTCACCACATTTCAAGCACTTTTGCTGGTGTAAAGATAGTCTAATAAATCAAATTATGTATTGACGGGTTCCCTGTGTTTCTTGTGTATGTGAAGTCATTTTCCATACATCGGTTCACCGGTAAAACAAAGCATTTAGTCGAAGCTGCAAGGTGCAAATTTGAATGATCCTTTGAAACTACCTTGCAGCCAAGCTTGAATGTTTTGTGTGTGAACAGTGAACCGATGTATGGAAAGTGGTGAATAGACCCCTTTCACGTGACGTCAAAGCAGCTTAATTTGGAGGACAAAGCAAAAGAGTTTCAATCTCCTGAGGATTGGAACCTATTGTTTTTACTTCAAAATTGAACTGCATTCCGACGTGCTCGAGGGGTCTATAGCGACCAGTCATGTCTGGTGCGTCGTACGATGGCGTCAAAGATATTTTCTGAGTTCAATAACATGATGCATTGTGGTCTAGCTTGGGTGCAAGCAAGCAATACCATGTAAGGCAAGATAACAAGAGATGCCTTTGCAGAAATGGGTATAGACCGGCCCCTTTCAGCACGACAAAACAATAGGCTCCTATTCTCAGGAACTAGATTGAAATTCTTTTGTTTAGTCCTCCAAATTGAACTGCTTTGACGTCACGTGAGAGGAGGCCGGGGTGTTTAGCTAGGAGGAGGTAGTAGAGGAAGTAAGTTTAAATCCCATCAAGCTAGATCGATACCTTTACTTCGAATTGCTGGTTTTCACATGACGTCATAGCCGCCATCTTGGTTGAACTTTATAAAATATTTGTCATCAGTCTCTATTGTTATATCAACCAACATGGCCGCGATGTTTTTTGTTTTTCCATTCTCTTAGAATGATTGAAATCCAGAAATTATGATGTAAAAAAAACTGATATCAATAGGAGCCCTCTCAAAATGTGTTTCCGCTGGGGCTCGAACCCAGGACCTTGTGCGTGTTAGGCACACGTGATAACCACTACACTACGGAAACTACTTACTTGATTTGCTTCCTCATTGTGCATCCTCATTGTGCATGACCAAGTGAACCAACAACATTCAACATAGTCCAGAACTGGACCTACTTTTCTCACTAACTTATTGATTTATATCGCAAATTAATATTGAAGGAAAACGGCGCGCGCACGCGAAATACAAAGAATACGTAAGAAAAGTGGTCCAGAGAAGATGAGACTGATTACAAATCCTTCGTAAAGTTCAACGAAGATGGCGGCTTCTTCTTTTTTCTTTTTTCTTTTTTCCCCACTTCCTTCGCTCGTAAGTATGTCAGAGGGTCAGAGAGGTTGGCTCGGAGCAAGTCTATAGAATATTTATTTGTGTTTCGGAATATCTATTTGTGCTTGACCCTTTTGAGCCACCGTACCAATCCCTCATTTGTAATGGTAAGCGATTTTCTATTCTCGATTCTTATCAGACAAACTTCTGACAAATGGTACACGCGTCTACCGGAAGAACCTAAAGGAGCGGGAAAAGTGAATTACCTCAATAGGGCTGCGCGTCATTGACGTCACAACTCAGACAAACAAACCCCTGGAAAAAAAATTCTCATCTCTTCGAGTCCAATTTTTGCCATTTTGTTTTTATTGACAACTGTTTTTTTAAATAAGCAATATTTTATAAAATAAAATAAAACAGAACGAAATAAAATGTACGTTTCTCCGTGTTCTTTTCAGTATAATTTTATTTGTCTGAGTCATGCATCTATTAAGCGGGCTATTTTTAGAACCGACACGCAGCCCTATTGGAAAACAAAACCGAGTTTGCGGAACTTTCCGATCGGAATAATACATACCATTTGTTTTCCAACCCGGCGGAATCTCCGTTAAATGGTATAAGCACCCTCGGTTTCATGACAAGTTTGGTGGACAAAAAGGACTAGATTCCCAACCATGAAGGCAACTAGCAAGAAAACGACATAGCAACATAATATTCTAATTTGCAATTCATTCCAATCGCAACACCTGTCAGCGACTTTTCAGGGGCATAGCCAGGATTTTCCAAACTAATGGGGCTCGATGCACAAATCCGAAAAACTGCCATTTTGTTTGTCCCCTCCGCAATGAGAGTTGCGCGATCGCTAGCTCTTTATAACGAACGTCGCGATCTTTAATTTTTTGCGACGTCGCATGAAAATTGAATCGCATCGTGTCTCCGCATCTATGACTGCGTGTATGGAAAGAGGAGGAGCATATGTCCACCTATCGTACCAAGACTACCAATACCTCCGTTACAGCACTTTCCAATCACCGTCGCGCGACAAAATTAGTTTTGGTGGACGTCAACTTCAAAGTGTTTTGCTAAAGTAGGAGTGAATGTACTGCAAGGGGTCTATTTAACAATTAGTCCTCGAGTCCGAATGGTCTACGAGTCAACAGCCCATGAGGGCGAGAGGTCTAATTGTTTTAGTAAAAACCTACTAATCGGTCCAATAAAAGGATGCAAAAAGTTTTGGATTTTGCTTTAAATATATTTCTTTTGGTTTTCAAAACCGGCGCTTTTCGCTACTAGAGGTCTATCACTAATAGACCCCTAGTAGCTCAGCCAATCACAGGGCTCGATTGGTGATAGACCATTAGTAGGTTTTTTCTAAATGGAAATATGTCAGGATAAAACTCGCTTGACTATTCGATGTCTTTAGCTTTTTATTTTTTACTAAATTACAGCCATTTAATAAAAGAGTTAATCTTGAATAACTTTGGCTTCTAAAAGTTGGAAATATTAACACATTCGGAGGTTGAGGGAAAATGTGGTCGAGTTAGCATTACAGTGCATTTTGGAGCTGTTTTAGGGGACATAAGTCTAAATTGGCGTCTATTTCTTCTCCTTAAACAGTCCCACAATACACTGCAACTCGACCCAGATTTTTCAGATTTCAAATTATGCATTATACAAGTCGTGGGGGGTGGGGATGGGGTCCTTTGCTTCACCCCCTCTCCCAAGAGTCACCAACATTGTTTTTACATTTGTGCTTCACGAACGAAGTGTAAGACTTGTTGCGCTTCAACCATCTCTTGATGAAGAAAAAACTTCTTTCCCTTAGCTTCGAATGTTGAAAATGCGCCCTCTTCCTCTGGGAAGATAATATCCTTCACCTCAAAATCTGTTCTCTGTAATCTACCGAGAAACGTAGACGTTTCTGCCGAGAAAACCTGACGCGTTTGGTCATAATACATCTTATGAACGTAAGCTTTAGAGAACCAGTGTAAAAATACAGTCGTTGAGCTACCAATAATACAGAGTAATCCAGCAATGGCCAGTTTTCCGACTAAAGGAACACTTTGCTTGCCAAAGTACACCAGGATTGGAGAACCAGCGATGGCTGCAGCGGCAGTAGTCAGAGAGAAGCCTTTGACATATTTGACTGATTTGGAGAGTGGTCCTTCGTACACTAAGTTCCAGTTGCTTTCTTTAGGATCATTAATGCCTTGGGACATATTTGAAGACTGTATTTTAGTTCGAACGGTCTTTCTTCCTTGCACGTGACTTGACATGATTGTCGAAACAGGACGCATAAAAGAGGTATACCTCAACATACTACATCTATATGACGCCAAACGTGTGGAAGTTATCATGATTCCTAGCCTTATTGGTTGAAAAAGACGTAATTTCAAACCTAAATGAGTCATTTTTAAAGCTAACGAATAACTTCTTCAACTGCGGCCGCCATTTTGGATTTACTTTCTCTTCATGTTACTTTTCACCAAATACGTTATCCGCTGACCTTAAATTCGTTGGCTTATATACCACGTGACATGAATAAACCAATGAGAGTGTTGGATTTTTTAGATCATGTCGGCCATGTTCTCATCGCATGCGAGGGCTGAAGAGAGACGAATTTCCCTGTAAAAACTACCATATTTTACCCACTTAACTCAAAACCATGCTGAGAAGAACATAACCCTGCATAGCTACATAACCACTTAATGCTTAGACGGTAGGTTTATTGATGTTGGGCTCTTATTTGATTTTTTTATCGTCCAAAAACGCCGGCGAGCAAATCTAAATTGAACTGTCTGCTACCACGCTGTCTTTTGATACAAGAAGACGAAATTCTAAAATAATGAATTAATGCCAGGTATTTGCGATTTATTTCTTAGTTTATGACTAAAACGAAGTTTCCAGAAGTACTGAATTGTGCCTTTATCACGGTATATATTCTGGAGTCTTTTTTCGTCTGACTGTCTCAGAACTTTGCAGCTGTTATAATTTGTAGGACACAATCATGTCATTATGATTGCTCGTGATTAAAGTTATTATAAATCGTTTGGTTAAAAAGAATTGAGATAATTGTTAGAATAAGATGTGATAGTGTTTCACCAGACAGAATATTTTAATATAATCGATCATCTTAACCTAATCTACAAGTTAAATAATGTTTAGTGTTGAGATAAATGTACATTTTCTCCCAGGCAGCTGTAAGTCAATCCTACCACCCCTCCCCCATAAGAGATCAAGTATGGCAGGTGTATCCTGAAAGAAAACTAAGAAGACTAAGCAAAGTATCATCATTTAGTTTGAATAATAATTTTTTCATTAATAGATGGAAGATGAGAAATATATTTTCCTCATTTTTTTATTTTTCAGTGTTTTGGAAATTTGTTGCAATATTTGGCATTTGTATTTAATTGGGTACTGAGAAATTCTGATTTTCAGATAGCTTTTCTTCTATTTCTACTTTTATTAGCATTTTTTAATCTTGCTTTTCTTTTCGTTCCTTCATTTACTTACTTAGGTTGTTTCAGGGTTTGATCTGTGAGTTAGCCATGCCCTGACTTAGATCAGCCCAGAGGTGGTTTCAGGGTTTGATCTGTGAGTTAGCCATGCCCTGACTTAGATCAGCCCAGAGGTTGTTTCAGGGTTTGATCTGTGAGTTAGCCATGCCCTGACTTAGATCAGCCCAGAGGTTATTTCAGGGTTCGATCTGTGAGTTAGCCATGCCCTGACTTAGATCAGCCCAGAGGTTGTTTCAGGGTTTGATCTGTGAGTTAGCCGTGCCCTGACTTAGATCAGCCCAGAGGTTGTTTCAGGGTTTGATCTGTGAGTTAGCCATGCCCTGACTTAGATCAGCCCAGAGGTGGTTTCAGGGTTTGATCTGTGAGTTAGCCATGCCCTGACTTAGATCAGCCCAGAGGTGGTTTCAGGGTTTGATCTGTGAGTTAGCCATGCCCTGACTTAGATCAGCCCAGAGGTTGTTTCAGGGTTTGATCTGTGAGTTAGCCATGCCCTGACTTAGATCAGCCCAGAGGTTATTTCAGGGTTCGATCTGTGAGTTAGCCATGCCCTGACTTAGATCAGCCCAGAGGTTGTTTCAGGGTTTGATCTGTGAGTTAGCCGTGCCCTGACTTAGATCAGCCCAGAGGTTGTTTCAGGGTTTGATCTGTGAGTTAGCCATGCCCTGACTTAGATCAGCCCAGAGGTTGTTTCAGGGTTTGATCTGTGAGTTAGCCATGCCCTGACTTAGATCAGCCCAGAGGTTGTTTCAGGGTTCGATCTGTGAGTCAGCCATGCCCTGACTTAGATCAGCCCAGAGGTTGTTTCAGGGTTTGATCTGTGAGTTAGCCATGCCCTGACTTAGATCAGCCCAGAGGTTGTTTCAGGGTTCGATCTGTGAGTCAGCCATGCCCTGACTTAGATCAGCCCAGAGGTTGTTTCAGGGTTCAATCTGTGAGTTAGCCATGCCCTGACATAGATCAGCCCAGATTTTGTTTCAGGGTTTGATCTGTGAGTTAGCCATGCCCTGACTTAGATCAGCCCAGAGGTTGTTTCAGGGTTCAATCTGTGAGTTAGCCATACCCTGACATAGATCAGCCCAGAGGTTGTTTCAGAGTTCTATCTGTGAGTTAGCCATGCCCTGACTTAGATCAGCCCAGAGGTTGTTTCAGGGTTTGATCTGTGAGTTAGCCATGCCCTGACTTAGATCAGCCCAGAGGTTGTTTCAGGGTTTGATCTGTGAGTTAGCCATGCCCTGACTTAGATCAGCCCAGAGGTTGTTTCAGGGTTCGATCTGTGAGTCAGCCATGCCCTGACTTAGATCAGCCCAGAGGTTGTTTCAGGGTTTGATCTGTGAGTTAGCCATGCCCTGACTTAGATCAGCCCAGAGGTTGTTTCAGGGTTCGATCTGTGAGTCAGCCATGCCCTGACTTAGATCAGCCCAGAGGTTGTTTCAGGGTTCAATCTGTGAGTTAGCCATGCCCTGACATAGATCAGCCCAGATTTTGTTTCAGGGTTTGATCTGTGAGTTAGCCATGCCCTGACTTAGATCAGCCCAGAGGTTGTTTCAGGGTTCAATCTGTGAGTTAGCCATACCCTGACATAGATCAGCCCAGAGGTTGTTTCAGAGTTCTATCTGTGAGTTAGCCATGCCCTGACTTAGATCAGCCCAGAGATTGTTTCAGGGTTCTATCTGTGAGTTAGCCATGCCCTGACTTAGATCAGCCCAGAGGTTGTTTCAGGGTTCAATCTGTGAGTTAGCCATGCCCTGACTTAGATCAGCCCAGAGGTTGTTTCAGGGTTTGATCTGTGAGTTAGCCATGCCCTGACTTAGATCAGCCCAGAGGTTGTTTCAGGGTTTGATCTGTGAGTTAGCCGTGCCCTGACTTAGATCAGCCCGGAAGTTGTTTCAGGGTTCAATCTGTGAGTTAGCCATGCCCTGACATAGATCAGCCCAGATTTTGTTTCAGGGTTTGATCTGTGAGTTAGCCATGCCCTGACTTAGATCAGCCCAGAGGTTGTTTCAGGGTTCAATCTGTGAGTTAGCCATACCCTGACATAGATCAGCCCAGAGGTTGTTTCAGAGTTCTATCTGTGAGTTAGCCATGCCCTGACTTAGATCAGCCCAGAGATTGTTTCAGGGTTCTATCTGTGAGTTAGCCATGCCCTGACTTAGATCAGCCCAGAGGTTGTTTCAGGGTTCAATCTGTGAGTTAGCCATGCCCTGACTTAGATCAGCCCAGAGGTTGTTTCAGGGTTTGATCTGTGAGTTAGCCATGCCCTGACTTAGATCAGCCCAGAGGTTGTTTCAGGGTTTGATCTGTGAGTTAGCCATGCCCTGACTTAGATCAGCCCAGAGGTTGTTTCAGGGTTCGATCTGTGAGTCAGCCATGCCCTGACTTAGATCAGCCCAGAGGTTGTTTCAGGGTTCAATCTGTGAGTTAGCCATGCCCTGACATAGATCAGCCCAGATTTTGTTTCAGGGTTTGATCTGTGAGTTAGCCATGCCCTGACTTAGATCAGCCCAGAGGTTGTTTCAGGGTTCAATCTGTGAGTTAGCCATACCCTGACATAGATCAGCCCAGAGGTTGTTTCAGAGTTCTATCTGTGAGTTAGCCATGCCCTGACTTAGATCAGCCCAGAGATTGTTTCAGGGTTCTATCTGTGAGTTAGCCATGCCCTGACTTAGATCAGCCCAGAGGTTGTTTCAGGGTTCAATCTGTGAGTTAGCCATGCCCTGACTTAGATCAGCCCAGAGGTTGTTTCAGGGTTTGATCTGTGAGTTAGCCATGCCCTGACTTAGATCAGCCCAGAGGTTGTTTCAGGGTTTGATCTGTGAGTTAGCCATGCCCTGACTTAGATCAGCCCAGAGGTTGTTTCAGGGTTCGATCTGTGAGTCAGCCATGCCCTGACTTAGATCAGCCCAGAGGTTGTTTCAGGGTTCAATCTGTGAGTTAGCCATGCCCTGACATAGATCAGCCCAGATTTTGTTTCAGGGTTTGATCTGTGAGTTAGCCATGCCCTGACTTAGATCAGCCCAGAGGTTGTTTCAGGGTTCAATCTGTGAGTTAGCCATACCCTGACATAGATCAGCCCAGAGGTTGTTTCAGAGTTCTATCTGTGAGTTAGCCATGCCCTGACTTAGATCAGCCCAGAGATTGTTTCAGGGTTCTATCTGTGAGTTAGCCATGCCCTGACTTAGATCAGCCCAGAGGTTGTTTCAGGGTTCAATCTGTGAGTTAGCCATGCCCTGACTTAGATCAGCCCAGAGGTTGTTTCAGGGTTTGATCTGTGAGTTAGCCATGCCCTGACTTAGATCAGCCCAGAGGTTGTTTCAGGGTTTGATCTGTGAGTTAGCCGTGCCCTGACTTAGATCAGCCCGGAAGTTGTTTCAGGGTTCAATCTGTGAGTTAGCCATGCCCTGACATAGATCAGCCCAGATTTTGTTTCAGGGTTTGATCTGTGAGTTAGCCATGCCCTGACTTAGATCAGCCCAGAGGTTGTTTCAGGGTTCAATCTGTGAGTTAGCCATACCCTGACATAGATCAGCCCAGAGGTTGTTTCAGAGTTCTATCTGTGAGTTAGCCATGCCCTGACTTAGATCAGCCCAGAGATTGTTTCAGGGTTCTATCTGTGAGTTAGCCATGCCCTGACTTAGATCAGCCCAGAGGTTGTTTCAGGGTTCAATCTGTGAGTTAGCCATGCCCTGACTTAGATCAGCCCAGAGGTTGTTTCAGGGTTTGATCTGTGAGTTAGCCATGCCCTGACTTAGATCAGCCCAGAGGTTGTTTCAGGGTTTGATCTGTGAGTTAGCCGTGCCCTGACTTAGATCAGCCCGGAAGTTGTTTCAGGGTTTGATCTGTGAGTTAGGGTATAGATAAAAAATTAATTTGCACATTATCGAGATACTTACATCATAATGTCTGTTTCCCCCTGTTTTTAGGACATCATGAGTAAACAGAGTGAAGGGAGTTCACCAGTTGCAGTTGATTCCTCGGCATCTAATACCAATGAACAAGACCAAGTACCTGATAAAGGAGATACTGAGATAGCGACAAAAGTAGCAGACATAAGCCTTGAGGGGGATAACAAGATAAACCACAAGGAACCTACCCAAACAGTGTCTACATCTGTTAGTAACAATGAAAGTAGCAAAGATGGAATTCTTGAGGGAGAGGTAAGAAAAGAGGCTGTTGCTGATAGTACAAGAAAATAGATACAAGACACAATTTTCGGCGTTCCTGTTCCAGCCACGTTCGATACATGTATCTTAAAATTCAGACACGATTGCAGGGCTTTAGTCGTATGATACTTCATGTATGGTACCTTACAGAATGTAGGTCAGACTTTAGCTCAGGCTCAAGATTCAGTTTTGGGTCATTTTTTTGGGTCCAGTTAGGCTTAGACCTGGTGTTTTATAGACCTTTCTGAGATAATAACCATGGTGAATTGTGCTTTAGCTTTGGTACTAACATCTTTTTCTCGGCATGCCTTGTATGGTATTAATTGTACCCAAACTAAACCATAATGCATCCTGTTTTTCACTTAGCAAAGTCTATGTGAGTTAAAATTATCCCCAAAGTTTACTATCTTCTTGGATGAGGACACTGTATGCCCTGCCTTCCTCCCTTCTTATCCATAGTATAAGCTGACTGCATGTTGTTGTAATCCATGAAGGCATTAATAAAACTATCACTTCTCATGACCATAAGCTAGAGTACAGTGCTCAGCTTTAAGCGGCATCTCAAGCAGTCTATGAAATCCCCCAACACGGGTAAAAATAATGTTTATCAACATATGACCAGTCATTGTGACTGGTCAAAAGGACAGACCTAAGAGGTGTTTGGCTGGACAAGTTCCAATATTGGCTGGACAAGTTCCAATATTGGCGGGACATTGTCTATCAACCAGCAACATACATTGTAATTCTAGCATAATGTATCATGTGCTGTAATGTTAGACAAGGCCCAGTTAAGATTTTAAGTTTCACATGTGCCGAATCTATTTCAAATGAATTCAAACAATAGATTTTGTTTATTTGGATTCGATTCAGCACATGTGAATATTTGATGTCTAAACTGGTGCTAAGTCGGCCACTTTCCTTGAGATTCAAGACATGATTTACTTATGATTCTAGGAAGGAGAGTTAGATTATGAAGAAGATGAAGGTGAAATAATAGAAGCTCCTGTCAACAAACAAGAAACACCAAAGAAGACCACAAGTAAAGAAGAAGGAAGTGATGGTGAGGAAGGTGAACTAGAAGATGGTGAAGTCAACAGTGATGGAGAAGAAGGGGAAATCTTGTCAGACCAAGATGAAAAGGTTGGTATGATGCATTTTATGTCCACAGCCATCTCAAAAAATGTTAAATACTGGAAACTGAATATTGCATACTAAAAAGCATATTCCAAGACCGAAATGCATTGTTGCTCTTAAATGTTTTGGATTTCATGCAAGCGTTGGTTACAAATGGGTTGCCAGACAAAGTCAAACAATTCTTTAAAGATTTGCCTTCATGTTTTAGACACCATGGACAAAAGAAATTACCACGATCGACAATGCAGTGGAATATACGCTATTCAGTATCCAGTATTCAGTTTCCAGTATTCAAAGTTTTTTTGAAATAGCTCTATACCAGCGAGGCACGAATTTAACGCTCGCAAACTTGCAAAATGTGAGTGAAATTTTGTATTTAGAGAGTAAGAAAAAAATGAACTAGCTACATGTAAGTTTTGCGACTATGACCATAGTCCAGAAATTGAAGGACTGAAAAGTTTTGAAGGTTTTGCTAGTGGGTTTAAAAGTTAATTTCGTGCCCTGACCAGAGACGAAAACTTTTTAGATGAGATATTAAATGAAAATTTTCATTTTCATTTACTGGTCATTTAAAAAACCTTTTTCTTTGTTTTTTCTTTTTATTTGTTTATTTATTTTTGTTTGATTTTTAGGATGTTTATAAAAAGAAGGGAAATAAAGAAGAAGGGGAAATAAATGAAGTTAGTAATCAATTTAATAGTGTTCTAAACATATTTTACTTTTTTATTGTTAATAGTAGCATTATTTTAAATCTATTTATTTAGGAATATAGGTTGATAATAAACAGAAATACGAGAAGATTTGTCATTTTTTAAATTTTAATATTCTCAAATTAAAAAATGACAAATCTCCTCTTATTTCTGTTTATTAGCATTATTTTGTTCTAATTGTTTGCCATGTGTTGCCTGAACAACAAGAGTCTCTTGAACTGAACAAAGAATTATCAGATATGTTTGATAATTCAAGTATTGTGTGATGTGATGATGTGACAGTTTGCATTGTGACATGGTATGACGTGACATTGTGTGGTATGGGATCATTTGATTTGGGTCTGACATGATGAAATGTGACATGATGTGATTTGAGGTATAAAGTACAGAAGTGTGACGTCAACAAATTTCAAAATTCAGTTTTGAAATGTTCATATTTAAAGAGAACACAACATTGCCTTCATTTCTGCCAATTTTAAGGTTGCTGTGAGCTATAGAAATGGGAATATCAGACTGTCATTTAAGCTCCAAGAATCCACTTTTTCGGCGATAGGCTTTCTCGTGATGCCATAGTGTTACGGTCACCAAAAAGTTCGGACATTGTTGTTGAATTGCCATACGATCATACTAATTTTTGTACAATTTATCGACTTGATTTGTTTATTCTGTTTTCAAAATTTTAGCGAAACTTCTTTAAAAATAAAGTATTTAGATAGTTAAAATAGATAGGCCAAATTAGTTTATCTCAGTCATACCCCATTCCTGGCTCAACGTTACTGGTCAAAGTGATGAGCAAGACACAGATTTGATTGAACAAGTTCCAATTTTGACCGGCCATTGTCCATCAACCTGCTGTTATTTCAAGCCCTGTAGTGTGATGTGATGTGGTGTGAACTTATAATATACTAGTGTGTTGACATCTTTCTGTCCCTGAGTTTTCTGATTTGATGAGAAGCAGTCCTAAAAGTCCAACTCATATCAATTCTTACCCTCACAAGAGTGTCTTTCAATGTATTTATAATCCTGATAACTGATTGTTGTTGTAGGATGATCTGGAGGAAGGTGAAGTGAGAGATGCTGATCCTTACTCATCCAACCAAGGTCAGTATTTTACCACTGTATGTGTACATTAAATGTCACACCAAATTTACAGGTATTGTGTTGTCTATTTCATGTTTGATATTTATCCTAATACAATGTATCTACCTTTAGGATCCAGAGTGCCTAGAAAGCTTTGTAGATACTTTGTCTCAGGTAAACTATTTTTCTTTATAGCCAAACATTCTGAAACTTGGTCAATAAGCTTGTTTTTTGCTACTCTTCCATGTGATGGGGTTACTTTTTTTCAGGAATCATAATTACAGTGCCAGGCACATGAAGAGTTCAAGTTTTTTTTTTTTGTCATTTTTTTCATAACTATCCAATCAGCACTTTCCATAGAAACAAGGGGATCAAGCCTTTTTTAGGTGCGATCCAATCACAACAAAGGGCAGGAAATCTTTAGAGGTTTTAGTTTTAGCTTTTCATGTGAACTACTAAACTGCTAAATCACATAAATTATACTATTTGTTGGTGACTAAAAAATTATCAGGAGGATCACAAGTCCTACTAGTTACTCAGTGTAGTTCTAAAATTTTAAAGTGTCCATACAGTACGTACCTCCTAGTGGAAGTAAAGATATACTTATTTCAATAAAGTTACTGTAGTCACCAAAAACCAAAAAGTTGAGCTTTTTGAAACAAATTTCAGCTTGATAATCCATGCTTACAGGAGATGCAATGGTAACTGGTAAAATATCTCAAATCTATAAATAGTTATCAAGCCGTGTAAAATATAAAATGTATCTACCCATAATCCTTGCAAGTCTCAGCTTTTAAGGTGCAGACTAACTTTATTGAAATAAGCCAGCTGAGTTGACCTTCAGAACAAACTTAATGTCAACCAATCAGAATTAAGGATTCGACATCGTATTTTGATTAGCATTTCCCATTAGTCTGCCAAGAGAATTTATGAAATACGAGTTCTCCCTTCTCTAAATTAATCGTAAATGCTAATCAAACTCATGGCGGAATTTTATTTCAATCAACAAGAAAAGTCTACATTGTATACTCGGAAAATGCTCGAAAAATGCTAACCAAAAATAGTGACCCATAATTCCTTTCGGGAAGGTGATCAACTCAGCTGGAGTACATATTTTATGTTCCTAAATCTTAGAAATTTCATTAGAAGAGTGCTAGAGAAAGAAGTACTGTGTATGTCAGCTGTATATTGATGGTGCACCAGCGTCAATGACATTCTATTAATCATTAAATATTATTACTATTTTGTTATATATAGGCAGCTGTACTTGGGGTGTATCTTGTAGGTTTCTTCATCCAGGTGTTAATGACAAAGGTATACACTCTATTGCAGAATCATTGTCAGGTTCAAACAATAAATTATTATCCTCTGATTTATTCATTTGAGATAAACAGTCAATATGAAACATGTTAAAAGAAGCCTCCCTGCTTCCTCTCAGTACAATAATTTATGAACATTACATTTTCCACTTATGAAATAGCCCAGAGGTTTGTTGTCAGCCATGCCCTGACTTAGATCAGCCCAGAGGTTGTTTCAGGGTTCAATCTGCGAGTTAGCCATGCCCTGACTTAGATCAGCCCAGAGGTTGTTTCAGGGTTGGATCTGTGAGTTAGCCATGCCCTGACTTAGATCAGCCCAGAGGTTGTTTCAGGGTTTGATAAAAATTGAAGGTACAAAAAGAAAAAATACTTTTTATTCATAGGTGCATATCATATGTTACCTCATCCTGGTCAATACCCTGTGGCTTACGTCAGACCACCACCTCCTCCCTTCCCAATGATCACTGATGCTGCTCCCACACCTGGATTACAAGTAGCTACTACTGATCTTCACCCTGAGGTAAGGATTGTCACTGAAGCACAGTAATGGACCACTTACCAACCAAGCCACACTTGCTCCTTAAAACAAGTTTGTGAGGTCACGGAGTATCAAACTATGGACCTCTTGCTTAGCAGGCAGCAAACTAACCAACCAAGCCACACTTGCTCCTTAAAACAAGTGTGTGAGGTCACTGAGGATCAAACTATGGATCTCTTGCTTAGCAGGCAGCACACTAACCAACCAAGCCACACTTTTCTCCTTAAAACAAGTGTGTGAGGTCACGGAGTATCAAACTATGGACCTCTTACTTAGCAGGCAGCACACTAACCAACCAAGACACACTACAACAACTACAACAAATACAACAACTACAGTGCATTTTGCATTAACTATAGTATTTTTATAAATATTACTTTACATCTATCAGGATGAAGATGATCTGTTGGTCCAGCCTGAAACTACTGTGGATGTAAAAGCTGTTATCCCAGAAAAAGAGACTGCATGGGAACGAGGCATAAGACTTGCTAAAGAGGTCAGTTTTAGCTTAAAGAAAGCGGTCAAACCTCTACACAATGGCATTTCCTGGCCTTTGGGTAAACATGGCCTTTCCACTCAGTTCAAAACCATTGTTAACCAACTTCCTTCCATATTACATTCCCAGAATAAGAAAGCTGCTTTACTTCGTAAAAAAGAAGACACAGACTTTGAACAGAAGCGTATGTTACTGAGCATCAGCGTTGATGCCGAGGATGAAGAGGGCAACAAGGAGAACCAGGCCAAGAGACAAGAAACAAGAGATAGAAGCAAAAAAGATGATGATGATAGAGGGTCGAGGTCATCCAGATGGAGAGATAGTACAGAATCATCACGGTATTATAATAAGGTAAGGGGTGAATGAATGGGAGTAAAGGGGTGAATGAATGAATGGGAGGAATGGAGTGAGGAAAAATGAGAGGTCGAAGCAAAAAAGATGATGATAGAGGGTTGAGGTCATCCAGATAATGAAATAGTACAGAATCATCACGGTATTATATTAAGGTAAGTGAATGAATGGAGTAAGGGGGTGAATGATTGAATGGGAGGAATGGAGTGAGGGAAAATGAGAGATCGAAGCAAAAAAAATGAGAACTGAATGAATGGGTAATGAATGAAAGAGAGATTAGATAACAATTATTGAGAAGATTCCAGTAGTTATTATCTTTAAATTGTTGTCTGCCATCTTAGGATAGAGACAAGAAAAAGAGAAGATCAAGACGATCACCTTCTTCATCGCCAGAAAGGTATTAGTTGTCATAAGATAGTGCCTATCAAACCATACAACTATTTATCTAACTGTGATCGTGACCGTGATGACCCCACCACCACCACCACACATCAATTAGGGGGGGAAAGGTAGTGCTTGTAGAATGAAAAATATTTTATTTGGAAATGTAATGATGAAATGATAATTATTCGTTTGTCTCAAGATTGATGGTGCATCTATTATATAGTCCCCTTGCAGCACGTCGGAATGCAACTCAATTTGGAGGACAAAACAAAATGCTCCAATTTTTCAGAGATTAAAATTCTTTTGTTTAGTCCTCCAAATTGAGCTGCTTTGATCGTCTGATGAAGACTAGCACCCTGCAGTTGAAGCGTCGCGATCCTACCCTCATTTGTGAGACAAACGAATAAGCATCATTTCTTTAAGGATGGTGTGCTTTGCTATGAGACTGAACGAGCGCGGTTCGTAGTAGAATAGCTGAAAGACAGTTCGATTTTTATCACACGAATAAAAAGACAACATGGCGCATTGATGATGCAGACTGAATATTCTAGCCGTTGAACAGTACCAGTCAGATTGCTTTGTTTTAACCCCAACCAGCTTGCCGAAAATAATTTTAAAAACCAAGACTAAATTCAGTTTATTGATGTAATATAATATGGTGTGGTTTTTTACACAGAATTAAATACGATCGTCGCCGGGATGAGAAAGACAGCTCAAAAACTAGTGACAGAGAACAGGATACTGACAAGAGACGAGACAAAGATCGCCCCAGGAAATCCAAGACTGACGACCAGAAGAAAGAAAAGAAAGATAAAGAAGTTTCATCAACTGAAAGACGATCAAAAGAACCTTCTGTATCAAGCACTAAAGATATCGAGCCGAATTCTAAAGAAAAACCAAAGAAAAAAGCCTCGAAGGAAAGCGAAAATGAGTCCAATCAAGACGAGGCTGGTGAGGGGGAAAAGTCGAAAGGAAAAAGTTATCTTAGTATTTCTAATAATCGATTGGCTAACGACGATTGGCATGATCCATGGCAACGAACCACGTCACCAAAACGACGCTCTCCTCGTAGACGTTCAACTACGTCAACATACTCGTCACGCAGTAGAAGTAGATCTTCATCATCGTCATCTGGTTCGTCACGCTCTTCAAGATCAAGGTCACGCACTCTTTCAACTACGGGATCAGAGTCACGCTCGTCGTCACGTTCTGTCAGTAGATCTCCTAGCCGTACTCCTTCACAAACACCATCAGGGACGTCATCCAGGTCATTGTCACGCTCAGAAACACCTTCATCAGAGAGTGACCGATCGAGTACATCTAGCCGTGGTAGCTCCAGGAAAGATCGATACGTAAGGGCTACATTCCTTTCTTATAATAGACCCATTGCACTAATTCCCAACCTGGGGATCAAAAAAATGAAAAATATTAACATCAAATAAGATTTCAATCCTCAAGAGTAATGGTGTATTTGAATAGATGACTTATAAACGAGGCTAAGCCTGTGCAAATGAGTCTGTGGTCTTCAAAAACAGCGTTTTGCATTGAATGCGAAACTGGAGTATTCTTTGTCTGTAACCAGTAAACCGAAGGAAAATGCTGAATTATTTTAATTCATTCCATTTCAGGCGTCCAAGACAAGCAGCAACAAAGCTTCCAGTAGGAATCAAACCATGTCACCTTCAGGCTCTGAATCTGAATCACATTCAGACTCGGAATCCGACTCAGACAGACCTCGCTCTCCCAACTTATCTCCACACCGACCATCCCCACCGCCACCTCCACGCTCTCCTACGACTCAGGCCCCCCGGGGATCTTCTGGGGCACAAAATGATCGTGGTGGTAGATACAGGAAAGACCGTTATGACGTGGAACACAAGTACAGGCAGTCTTCACACATGATGGGATGGGACCGAAGGCACAGAGATTCGTGGCAAGATCCTTATGGGTATGTTGGAACAAAATATCCCCAGGATTTCGTTAAATTTGAGAATACAAAAAAAAAAGAAAGACAAATGTTTACAGTCGCTCTCAATAGCACGCACAAAATCGTACGATTTCCTGTCGCCACAAAATATGTTGAATCATCGGAAAACAAAAGTTTCAAGGGCACGTGCCTTTGGAGTTTCATGGAGCTGTTTTCAACGTAAAAGAGAGTGCTACCTTTACTATTCAAGGTTTCTTGTTATGCATTTTTTGGGGGGAGGAGGGAGTCATAAAATTATCCACCAGAGTCAAGGACAGGGGTAGCTACGAGTGAAGTACGTTCTTTAAATTTTCTTATTTTTTAGTCGAGGTGCTGGCGGCGGTCGCGGTGGTCCAAGGAAAGATCGAGATCGTAGACGTCGATCAAGAACACCACCAGGCAGACGGGTACGCGGCTACAGTGTAGATACAATAATCAGTTTACGGTTAATCATTTATCTTGTGTATACAGCACCATTTTTCAATATTTTTGACTATATATTTCACGGTGTTTTTAGGATGCAGATCAAAGAAGAGCTTTGGAAGAGGCTTCTCAGCAAAGGTGAGGTGGTCGTGGCAACAATAATATTTGATACGCTATTTTGTTGCGCCTTTTCTTTTTTCCTTGCCCCGCCTTGTCCTGCCCTTTCCTCGCGCCTCCCTTCCTCTCCCCCCTCCCTTCTTTCAGTCTTTCTTTCTTTCTTTCTTTCTTCCTTTCTTGTCGTGACATTTTACAGCGCTCGCTTTCCGAGGGCAAATCAATACGTGCTCTTTGAGTTGCGCAAATTTAAGAGCCTGCGCGCACAACTTTTTGTGCAATTTTTCTAGAACTAATACTATTCACGTTTCTTCTACATCGCAGTCATAACCAGGATAACACAATGAGCAGCAGACCCATGTCCTCACGTGATCACTACCGGCGTAGTACACACAGCGACAACAGTAGAAACAGTAGCGATGGTAGCAGTAACAATGCACAGGCTAAGAGTAGTTCGAGGAGTTCCAATATACCAAGTAATGATTCATGGTCAGCAGAGCGACGGAAGCAGTCTCAGTCAGTATGGATGGCCAGTGGTAGTGTTCGATATACGGGACATAAAGATATTAAACTCACTCTTAATAAGGTATAACGTGGTATACAACAGTCAATTATATTTATTGACCGTGGTGTGTGAGGTACAATGCATACGTATCGTAATACTATTGGCTAGAGCAGATTTCGTATGATTTTGAAAGTCACGGCACTGACACGGTCGCGGCAAGACGCGGTCCGTGCCGTAAGTACGAAATTTGCTTTAACCCCCCCCCCCCCTTTAATGATGTGAATAGACCCCTAACCTCATGACGTTTCATACCTAAACTACCACAATCCTTTTCAAAATCTCTTCGTATTCAAATGTTAAAACTCCTTTGAGAATACCAAGACTAGTGAAAATTAGCACAACAAACAATGCTACCGAACTCGATTCTGGAAGTGTAGGTATAAAACGTCATCATGCTTGAAGCCTATCTCTCCTGTTCATTCTATTTTAACGGTAAGGTTTTCTAGTTAGATATTAACATTGTGAGTTACATTTTGATAGCATTTTTTAATAGCAATCTATATGTTGCAATCAAGAGAGTGTCTACGCGTCACATGAAAGCGAGGTTATGATCATTTTAACAATATATTTTGTTATCTCTAGTCTGCAGGAAAGGCGCCGTCTAGTACCCAGTCCTCCTCATCGAGACAGCCCCAACACTCTCCCCCCCGGCAAGCAGAAGCAAGCAGTAGTAGTAGTGGTACCAACTCTAAAGATCCCGAGAAAAAACGTTGGGCTCGAGAGCCCGAGACTTCTCAGCGGCATTCCAGTCCAAAGGATGACGTCACATCCTCCCAAGCTGCTAGTAAACCAATCAAACGAGCCGCTGATAGTGTACTCACTCCAAGACATGTGGAAACCCAATCAAATAAGCGCAATATTGATGAATCTTCGTCAAAAAGACCGGACGATAAGAAAATGGAATCCAGACCTCTCAAAAGATCCGCAGATAGTGCTGCAGCGAATACTAAACGAACACTTCCCGAAAACATACCGATCAAACAATCGCCGCGCGAACCAATCGAAACACCTGACGCAAAGTCAAGCCATGCATCCAATACCTCGCGACGCGAAGAGCTTTTAAGAGAACTGAAAGCAGTAGAGGACGCTATAGCTAGAAAACGAGCACGTATAGAATAACATTAAACCAATCAATTGTGTATAAGTAGATGTCATATGTCTGACACGCAACTAATGAAAGCGCGCCCTCGTGTGCACGTGATTTCAAACACATCACTTCCGGTTGTGCATATCATTACTTTTTCTTAAGGGGAGGAAGTTTTGGGCTTTTATTCGATTCGCTCCTCTTACCTGAGGTCGACAATGATATATTTCTTAGCAACTGCATTACCTAAAGATTCATCAAAATCAGTATTCTGTATCAGAATTTTTCGAGTTAACTTTCACATTACAATTATTTTTTCCCAAAGGAACTGTTATTTTCCACATAGCTCGCATATCCGTTATTCTGAAAGTCTGTCTTTACTGCAAATAACTTCGACTTCCCGTGATGAAATCATTCGCGAGCGAATCAAATGAAAGAATGAACGCATGCCCACCAGTTTGAATGACACAAAAAAAGTTTAAGATGTATTCAATATGGCGGAGATGACGTCATATGGAATCCAAGCAACGCGTTTGAAAAGTCAAAACCACGAAAAAACTGAGTGTAGAAAATATCTCTACTTGTAGTACACAAACAAAAGATTGCTATAGTTACCTACGAATTTTAATTTTTTTCTTCATTCTCAACACATCCTAAAACAGATGTGAACAAAAATATTTTTCAGGCATCCGCGAGAAAGAGGAAACTGAGATGACGCAAATTCTTAATTATCTTTGAAGTATAATGTCGTTTTGCTCGTAAAGTAAATAACTTCGAATCAGTGGTGTGACCTCATCTTCTACATCTTGTATTTCTATTGTGAGCTGGACTACGACATAAGTGACATCCTTTTAACAAAAAGCTGTTCAAAAAATTAAGATATCTATATTACACATGCGCTACAGAAACACTGAAATCTCGTGTAAAAATGAAACAAAAGCTCGTGATCATGAAAATAAACTAAAACGATGATAATTTTTAAATGGGCGCATTTAGTTCTACCGTTGCTATAACAACGAACGATGTTAATACAGTAAGTAGTCGTGTTTAGTGAATTTAACCAGTTACATATTACTCTGTATATGACGAAATTTGAAATAAAAAAAATATATCTGAGTAATGGTATTTTAACTTATATATTTATATACTTTTGGGTTTACTTCACCAAGGATAGGTTTTGGTTCCTGTGTTTCGGTTCTGTTTCCATGGTAACGAGCTAAAACAGAGCACTGAATTTAAACCTCGAGCAAAATTCTCTGCGTCACAGACATTACAAAGGTTATTACAAGAAACAAAATCACAATATCAATTTAATAATAAGAGAATTTCATTGTGCAGTCGGATACAAAGAGAGCTCTCAACCAGTGCAAAGATGCCACCGAAGGCCAAGTCGTAAATAAATCATGAGTAAAAATGTGCAAAGAAGCACGTCGAACATACTTTTAACCTCAAAATAAAACCTACAGTTCTATTCATTAGATTAAGGTTGCATTAACTAAACCGCAAGCCATAGAGTTTTGGTATTAGGAAATTTTTATTGACGTTTTCCATTTAGCTTCCGAGTTTTCTCGATGCACCTGTTTCTTGATCTATAAAACGACTTACTTGATTGGTTACTTCATCGAGCTAGCCAATCAAATGCGTTGTTAGATAAAGAGTTCTAGTCAGTACGATGAATGCATCAAGAGAGGTTGTAGTGAATATGGCGTCGAAAGGAGAAAGCGAAGAAGTCCGAAAAAGAACTCGGGAAGTCCCTTCCTGGGCTCCTGGTCAACCAGATTACGATCCAAGACTTCCCTACGGACCTAAAGTGTACTTAGCTCGAAAGAAAAAGGCCGATCCGTGGTGGGTTACGTCGATCGAGGTGAGACATCGCTCTGTTTATCTTTCTTCCTTGACTTCAAATTCACCTTTAGGTTTAAATTTACTCTTATCAGACAAGTTTTCCTTTATCTACCACGAAATATATGATATCTAGCTACAAATCCAAAGGCAAAGATAGGTTTTTAGAATTAATAACGGTCGAAATAATCCGCTTTCTTGTGCGATCCGACAATCTAATTTTAAAATTTATTAAAGCTCGTACCATTCGATTCGAACGGCATATGTTTAGCATATTGGAAAATCTCCTCTACTATCAGGCGTGCAAATACCCAAAACACTATTGTTTAGGTCTGCTTGATTCATAATGAGTTTTTTTTGTAGATTTTTTAAGAGAACTGAACTTTTTCGGGGTGTTTTGACCGATGAAACCATACAGCACTGCACTAGAAGCGCGCATGATGAAGATGATAGCCTTGTTTAATATTTAATAAGGTGATATCAAAATGAAATGCTTGACAACAAATATTATTATTAGCTTTAAAGACGTTTATTTTACTAATGTTGTTTCTAAATTTCTTCAAAAAATTCAAATTGCCCCCAAAAAAGGTTTGTCATTTTCTATTAACCATTGTTTACCTGTCAACTCATGCCCCCCTCCCCTACCTTCTGCCGGGGGCAAGGGATATAAAGCGGGAAATACACGTTGTGATTTGTAGACCTGTTTCATCAGCCCAACACCATCAGAAAGCAAATTGTGCTACCCAATTGAAGCCCAATTCGTAAAATTGAATCAGCACGATTCACAAAATCATTAGCAGTGTCACAGATTTTCTCATGTTGACCTGATTTTTTTGAGTCTTGAGTCATGCACTAAATTTAATGCATAATTTGCTTCTCGATCGATACATTCTGTAGATACGACATGTAGATAGGCCTTAACTAGCAAATATGCTAGCACTTGTTAACTATCCCCTACCATCCACATGATTGTATCCCTTGGCAATGCAAATCCCACTCTATGGTGTAGAATGAATATTATCTAGAAACACACAATATACCCTCCCCACACCCTACTAACACCTTGGAAATTGCCAGTCTTTATCATTGAATGTGACCCCTGAAATTTTCTTCCATTATTTACTATTAATAAAAAATCTCTATTTAGCATGCACAGTATATAGAAAATGTCCCAAATGTGACAGCCTATGCACTTAATAGTCTGATTGTATATATATATGAATAGGCAGTTCCATTTCTCCACACTACGTAACCCGGCATCGGAAGGACGTAAAAGAACCACTGAGGACGTAAAGAAACCCAGTGACCACTCTCAGTGTCTGGCCTTTACTAATGATTTCTTAATGGGTTGATTATGGGATGGGTATGGGAATTTCAGGGGATGGAAATTGGTACAATGTACCTCGAAGGGGACCCCGTGTCTTATTGTACAGTACCAGCCTGTGGGCAAATTCTCAAAATAAATAAAATAATAATAATAATATTGATACAGGTTTTTTTTGGTGTATCTGTACCTATAGGTGTCAGTTGTCATAGGAGTCCTACTGTTCTTCTTGTACATGTACTACTATATTGACCACCTTCATTTCCATGTCGTCCATGCTTATGCTTACGCTGGAAGTTCCCATGCTCAGCATCATCTTGGCCATAAATATCTCAAAGGTATGAATTTTTAAACTGAATCCAGTCCTGAGGGGGGGAGGGGGGGGAGGGGGGGGAGAGAAGAGACTCTTGTCAAAATCTATTAGGAATTAAAAATTAATCCACAGCCATAAAATAGGGTAAAGGTAAAGGTCCTTATTTTACATCACTAGCTTGTATACGCATAATAGTCATTGACTAATAAACTTGAATCCGACGGCGCACTTGGGAAATGGCCGAACACTTGAGAAGTGTTGAGAAGCACTCTGCTACTGGCATCGTCCTTCTCCTAACACTTATTTCGTGTTCTGCTAATCCCCACATACTTAATAGCTGCACACAGCACATGCGAGCATTCGTATTTTATAAGAGAAATAAAAAACTTGCTTGCTGTGATGTGTGAAGTTATTAAGCACTTGGGGATTGGCAGAACACTCTAGAAGTATTGAGAAACTCTCTGCTACATGTCATGCTTCTCCTAACTCTTCTCTCATGTTCTGCCAACCCAGTGTACTTCATAAATGCAAACTGAGTGTGCATGTTTCTTCAATAGAAAATGCATGCATTCATTAAATTTTATAGTTGAGCATTAATCTGTATAGAAAATAAATTACATTAGCCGTTATTTTGGATATGAATGGCATTTTGAAACATAGAGTGTGCCGGCATGCTGTGTGCCCTCATAAAGCACCTGCCACCAACCAATCAGAAAGAAAGATTTATAATAATAGTTATTTTACAACTATGCTAGATACAAATCAGTTCGTGAATCGTTTTTGATGATTTTAATTCAACAATGACTTTTTATTGTCTTTTTAGGGCATGGCACAAGTAAAGATGAAGAAAAAGCAATGTACTGGTTCAGGTAATGTACCAGTGTACAGTAAATTATACAGAAATAGAAAAAGGATAATACTACGCTTCTCAGTTGAGCTTGGAACAACCGAGGTTTTGTCATGAAGTTTTGTCATTGTTGAAAGTGCATGTTGTCAGGGGCAATGTCAAAAGTATTGAACCTTATAGTGTGGCTTGATCATGCTTCATTCCTATTGAATACTTTTAACATTGCCCCTGACAACATGCACTTTTCAACGACAAAACTTTGTGACAAAACTTCAGTCATTCCAAGCTCAACTGAGAAGCGTAGTATGTTAGTAAAAGAAATTTTCAATCTTATCTGAACTCAGTAGTTTTGGCATTGGTTGCCTATTGGAATATATTTTTTTACTGCCACCAGTCAAAAATGGTAAAAATATCAACTGATTATTTTTGATTGATTGCAGCAAAACACATTTTACTATGGAGCTAGAAGCTTAGCAAGTTCGCGTAATATTAAAGACTGCTAAAATTCAGTTAAAAAGCTAGAACACAATAGGAGGGTAGTTGAAAACTGGACATAATAACGATTATAGACTTTTATTTCATAAACAGAGAAGCGGCAAAGAATGAACATCCACATGGTGCATACAATCTTGTCGCAGGGCATATTCAAGGATATAAGACTGATGTTGAGGAACAGTAAGTAATACCAAACAAATATACATATGGAGTTAACATGATTTAAATGCATAATTTATGCCCCCCCCCCCCCCCCCCCCCCCATCAGAACTGCAGAATATTTATGGCTGCCCCCATCAGAATTGCAGAATATTCATGGCTGCCCCCCATCAGAATTGCAGAATATTTATGGCTATTCCAACGCTGCACATAATTTTTTTGATAGGCAGTTCATTTGTCCTACCAGAGGAATGTTTGACCTGTCAAACACAACTGTAGCTGGTCAAATGTCCAGAGAAGTCAAGTGTTCATTATTCTTACTGGACATTCGTCCAATGACCAATGCTTATTTGCAGCCTTGCTATACATATAAAATGACCCCTTTTATTTAGTGCCCCCCCCCCTCTCCCAAATGCGCATAGCATCCAATCCATAAATTATAAACTGACTCTTAGTTGTCTTTCTTGAATTGCTTGCTCCTGATTGGCTCAAGGCAGACCTTCATTCCTATTCTTTCTCATGATTGGTTATCTTTATGATGGTGGTTACCTAAGTTACATCTTCATAGCACAAAATTTGTAACTATGGAGGGATTTCATGGAAAATGGATACCAAACAACAATATCTAAACAAAAAGAAGTTGTTTGGTGCAATTTTGAAATGATTTGAGCGAATTCTCAAAATCACCCTAAAAAAACTAAAAAGTCACTTTTCATTATAACCCCTTCAAATATCTAAAGGCATATATTTTTCTTGTCTTTTGTAGTGAAATTGAACCTTTGTTGCAAATGGCTGCAGACAATGGTGTCGACGAGGCAAAGAAAGCATTAAGAGATCTGTACCCTCACAAATACTCCTGACAGATATAAGCCTATCATAACATAGAATGGTTTCCGTATTAGTGGGAAATGGTATGTCAAAATCATATAGCCATACCTATTAGCCGTACTCTATCATACCATAGCTGTATACACGCTGTGATTGGATAAATTGCTGGAAGACAATGGGAAGCCATTTCAATGTTACAGCAGTACGTGCTGTAAGTCAGTACCTTATGTTTCCCACTCATACAATAGCCATCTTATCAGAAGCCATTTCAATGTTACGGCATGTTGTACCATGTACATGCTGTTAAGTCTGTTTCTTATGTTTCCCACTCATACAAAAACCACTCTAACATCAAAATGAAAATGTTTAAGAAATCTATGTCAGCATGTATCTCCAGACAGCTCATGGTTCTGCAGCTGAACAAGACCATTGGATTTTAAAGGATTTTATATTTCACATACGTAGGCACACACATAAAGAGTTTGGGCTTCCTGTGGTATTGCATGCATCATGTATCTAAAGCTCTTAGTGACAAAAAAATATTGAATTGCTGCTAGTAGTTTAACAGTGCTTGGATATTACAGTGCAAATCTAAAAACGGTGGGCACCTAGAAATATTTCAAGAATGTTTCTTAACCAATCAGAAACGTTATTCTTATCTTTCCATCATCTTGTGGTTAGAGAGTCATTTCTGATTGGCCAAAGAACAATAGAACATTCCTGGAATATTTCTAGGTGCCAACGGTTTTTCAATTTGCACTGTAATAATTACTCTAGTGTAAAACACAACCATAACCACAAGATATTAGGATTATTTTATTTATAGAAGAGTTTAGAGTTTTTATTGACGCATAATAGGCCACATTCGAGATATTAAAATTAAAATGTTGAAAAATGCATTAAACCTCAAGAGGATAGGTAGATTATAGTGCTGAAGATTCAATAGACCCTCTTGCAGCACATCAGAATGCAGCTCCTGATCATTTTGGAGGGCAAACAGGAGTGTAAAATTCTTTTGTTTTGGCCTCCAAATATTGAGCTGCATTCCAACATGCTGCAGGGGGTGTTGTATTTGGTGATCCATGCGTTTCTACCATACATGAACTAGCTACCATACGACTAAAGCCACACAATCAAGTCTGAATTTATTTTAAGATATCGAATGTGGCCTATTGAAATATGCATAATTTTTGCAATTGAAGACCTCATTCTACTCCAATCAGCTTTCTCTTGTTTCTTCTGAGTGACTGCATCATTGTTCTTCATTCATTCAGATAGAAAGGAGAAAGTTGTTGGGGTATGAGATTTGATGTTAATATTAACCCTCCCTTGGGTAGAGGGGCAAAACATTACAGTCGTGCATAAATTATACCATGGTATCAGTTGTAATAAGATTGTAGCATATTTCAATACCTGCTTCACAGAGACATGGGTCTCTGGGGAAGATTATGTCCAGGGGGAATGAGGATGTGTAATTCCTTTTGCTCTGCAGTCCCCTTCTCCTAAACAACCTGGGTTTTGTGGTCGAATTAACATGGTCATCAAAAATAAGTTATTTATTTAATTGTAAAAAGAGGGAAATGGTGCACAAATTGTACAAGTTGAAAAATTTCTCAATAAAATATCACTGATCTAAGGGGGAAGTAATCACTCTGCATGCATAATAGCATCAATCTGTAATCTTGAAATACAGCAACTCTCCAAATACTGACAATATTCTCAAACAATTTCAAAATGACCAACACCCCTCCCCCCACTTCTTTTCATCTATATAGAGGCTTTGCACCATCACATGATTACAGCCATGACAGGAGGCACAACAATAGTCTTTCCCCCTTGAAACTGAATTCTTTCTCATGTAAATCATATTAGACCAGATTCAATTGTTCCTGCCTCCTGTCTTGGCTGCCATCACGTGATGGTCCAAAGCCTCTATATTATAAAAAACTTCATATTGGTGTGTCTGTCTGTCACGTCTCTTGGCAACGTGACATTTTTGTAGCGTGACAGTTCAGATGTAAAGCACAGGAACCCCAATCCATTCTTAGCCGACATCATCAGTCAACACTACTCGATAACAATGAGCATGTTTTACCAGCACTTTTAAGTGTTTCTGCTCTGCAGTTCAATACATAGAAGAAGCTTGAGGATTTAGTAACTTCCTTGTGCATAAATCAGTATGCAATTCTATAAACGAAGGCCATAATCAAAATGGCGGATGCATCAGCCTTGAAGAAAATTGCCTGCGAAGCCATAGATAACCGTACTCAAGTCTTTCGACAACTGAATAGACAGATATGGGAAAAACCTGAGCTAGCTAATAAGGAAATTTTTGCTCACAAAGTTCTAACAGATTTTCTAGAGAGCGAACGATTCAAAGTGACACGTAAATGGACATTGGAGACGGCATTTAGTGCTGGAAGTGGCGGCAACAATGGTCCTTGTATTGGTGTGATCTGTGAATACGATGCTCTACCAGAAGTAGGACATGCTTGTGGACATAATCTGATAGCTGAGTCTGGGGTGGCTGCTGCTATAGGTAATCTGCTAGTTAACGCAAATTTTCTTCCAGTATTGAAGTCATATTAAGTTCCCCTCCCCTCCCCTCCCCTCGGTTAGGCTATAAGCCAACCCGGCTATAGATCTGATAACTCATAGAAAATTGACTGGGGGAAATATCGTTTTCTCCTCATTCCAAATTCTTCCCGGATATAGTATATCATACATCATATGTAAGCTTGGTTCTCACACAGTTGCGTTGAATTTTAGCTAGCCAAACTTGGCCGCTCTACCCTTGTCATTTGCTAAAATTGATTTGACCTCATTCAAACATTGAAATTCTTCCAAGGCATCAAGGCTGCACTTGCTGCAACTGATAACAAACTTGGCAAACTTCTTGTCCTTGGAACCCCAGCAGAAGAAGGAGGCGAAGGAAAAATTACAATGCTCAAGAATGGCTGCTTCAAAGATGTGGATTTCTGCATGATGGTTCATCCTACTCCATTCGATTCTACCACGCCTTTAGTGTTGGCCAGCGGAGACATTTTTGCAACCTACAAGGGGTATGCCGCCCATGCAGCAGCATTCCCCTGGGAAGGCATTAATGCATTAGATGCTGCTGTTATGGCATACAATAGTGTGAGTGCCATGAGGCAGCAGATGAAACCATCCTGGCGAGTACATGGTGTGATCCTTGAGGGTGGAGTCAAACCGAATATCATCCCAGATAGATCCAGCCTACAGTATTCTATGAGGGCTCCAAATAAAAAGGAAATTGCATACCTCGAAAATAAAGTGTCCTGCTGCATGGAGGGAGCAGCAAAAGCTACAGGTGAGTTAGACATCAAGTTAAATATAATCAGTAACCAGTCATTATTTACAGGGAGGGAGGGGGGACTGGTGCAAATAGATGGGACGGGGCTAATCGAGACAAAGGGCACTTTGCAAAATTTGTGCCCCCCCCCCCCCCTCCCCCACCCGTGTAATAAATGACTGGTCTCTCAGATTAATCTAAGCTTCCTCCTCATTGGCTTAAGATGGATTTTTTTCCCCACTTTTCCAGGATGCACTGTAGAAATAGAAAAAAGATACCCAGACTATGACGATCTGTTGTCCAGCCCAACGATGGCAAGTTTATATCAAAAGAATGCCGAGACTCTTGGTGTCCAGTTCCCCTCTCTTGCAGAACAAAAGGAGAAAGTCCTGGGTTCTACAGACATGGGTAACGTCTCCCACGTGATTCCTTCCATACATCCATTATATAGTATCGATAGTATGGCTGTCAATCATTCGTATGCATTCACTGCAGCAGTGGGTACTGATGTTGCACATGACAAGACACTGATTGCAGCTAAAGCAATGGCCATGACGGCTGTAGATTTATTCTGTAGTCAAGACCTCAGGGAACAAGCTAAGCAAGAATTCCAAATCTGCTGTGAACAGTGAATGATGGATATCTTCAATATATAAGCACGTTTGTAATACAATGATATCTTCATGAATATTACTGCTGTCTGGAGAGATGTTGTTGCCACCTGCGCATGCTGCTCCCTTACCTAGAGTTTATAAGCACAAGTGAAGAAGAGAGACTCCCGCTAATACTGCTAGTGCTAAGGCTAAATCTACTACTGCCACAATAATAATAATAATAATAATAATAATAATAATAATAATATCATATATCCTATTTTGTAAAGTTTAATAAAGATTAATAATAATAATAATAATAGTAATAATAATAATAATAATATCATATATCCTATTTTGTAAAGTTTAATAAAGATTATTAATAATAATAATAATAACAATAATAATAATATATATCATATTTTGTAAAGTTTAATAAAGATTACTATTATTATTAATAATAATAATAATGAAATTGATGATGATTATACTTATACTTATACTTATACTTATACAGTACAATACTACTTCTACTTTTACAAAGATATTACAGTTATTTCCTGTTATTATCATTAATTACATTGTCTGAACAAAAAAGCAACATATTTAAACTTATATTATTTGTTTTATAGCTTTGAATTTTGTCAGGTGGAACTGCTTATTATTATTTTTTACAGCAATACAATATTCAATCCTTTCATAGTATTTAAGGTATGCTTTAAAACCATTAATTTCCAACTGACTTCCATTAAGCTTTGCTCTATAGATATATGATTTAAATAAAAGTAACAAAAAATTGATAAATATAGAAGATTTTGTTGATGGACATGGCCCTACAATTAATAATAATAAACTTAATACTGGCAAAGCGATACCATACTCTTTAAGCCATATTGAGATTTCAGAGTATAATTTCGCAGATACTTCACAATTTATAAATAAATGTTCGATTGTTTCAACGTGCTTATTGCAAAGAGAACATAACTCAGAGTCTTTGAGCTTAAACTTATATAAGTCCTTATTTAGATACAAACAATTCATTAGTAATCTATATTGAAACCATCTAAGTTTTGTATCTATCGTTGTTGAGTAAACAAGTAAGTAGGCCTCGCTCCAATTGATTTCACTATTATTTAATATTTTTTGCCACCTATGTTGAGAAGTTGGTTGCTCAAATTTTTTGGTTACAAGTTTTTGGTATATTTGATTTGTTTTAACTTTATTCAAATCAAACATATTTCCATCAATTTGTATCCTAATGGTGCTTATATCTTCAATTTCACATTGAAAACCCACACTAAGCTTTAATGTTTTAACCCACGGTGCTGGTAAAGCCCTGATAATCCCCATCCAAGTTAACCAGTCCCTGTTAGAACAACCTCTTTCTACTGCAGCTTTCCAACTAAAGCCAGTGTTAAAATTCCAAAGATCGTTTATACATCGCACATTAAAACTCAACAAACGTTCCATACATTTTACGTTACAGGTGAACTAATGAAAACATTATTCCACAAAGATTGTTTCAAAATACTTTTTAAATCATCACTTTTTACTTCTAAATAGCTAAGTTCCGACCAAACCCCAAGAGCTTTGGCATAGAACTTTGACATGTCCTGTGGTATTTTGCCACTATCAAAGTTCTCGCGAACACATTCAATTCCTCCTATGATTTTTAACTTCTTTAAAGGTAAGCTTTTCCAATAACTATTTGTTTTATCCGCTAGCCTTGACACCCATCTGACCATGCTTGCCTTAATCATACTACCGAAGTCAAGGAGTTTAAGTCCTTCGTCATTATATTTGCCAATCAAAGTATTATATTTAATTTTTGGTTTTCTACCATTCCATATGAAGTTTACAGCTTCGTCTTTAACACGTTTGAAGAAGTTTTCATTAGCTCCTAACTTTGTGCATACATATAAAAGCTTAGAGAGGCCTAGTGCTTTTACTACTTGAATTCTACCTATGGGCGTGAGAAGTCTACTTTTCCAGATTGTGAGGGTCGTTTTGAAATTTTGAAAAATTCTTTCGTAATTATTAGTAATATGATAATTCCTATTGTGAGAGAAATATATACCTAGAATTTTTATCCCTGATTCATGAAAGTCAATCCATTTTAAATTATGATGTGACGTATCAAGTAAGCTATTCGTGATGTTGGGGCCTAGCCACCCTATCTCAGATTTTTCACGGTTTATTTGAAGACCAGAAACTGTTTAAATTGTTTTAATACCTCTAGTGTTTTTGATAACGAGTTGATATCTTTTAGAAAAAAGGTAGTGTCATCTGCAAAGAGAAGAATTTTTGTCATACATTCATCCCCAAAGTCAATTCCTTGTATGCTATTGTTATTTCTTATCATTAACGCCATGCATTCAATCATTATAATAAACAAATATGGAGAGATAGGATCCCCTTGTTTGGTCCCCCTTCTTACCTCAAAAAAGTCTGTAGCCGTACCATTATTTAGTACACAGCTTTTTGTATTATTTAGTAACAGACGAATCCACTTAATAAATTCGTCATTAAAGCCAAAGTGTTTGAGCGTAGCCCAAATGAAATTATGATTTATACTATCAAAAGCTTTTTCGAAATCAGCCGCAAATAGCAATATCGATTCTTGCTCTGTTATTGTATATTCCATCAGATCTTCAATAAATCTGATGGGCTCGTCAACGGTCCGACCTTTGACGTATGCTGCTTGATTAGGGTGAATGATGGAAGGTATTATTGTAACCAGTCTATTAGAGAGGGCCTTACTACAAATCTTAACATCAACATTGATCAAGCTAATTGGTCGCCAATTTTTTAAATACCTAGAGTCTTTCCCTGATTTCTCTATTAAAGTAATAATAGCTTGGCATTGTGTTGTTGAAAGAGAACCCTTTTCGTAACCGTCATTAAAGCTATCAACCATCAACTGTCCGATATTTTCCCAAAATGTACAATAAAACTCTTTGGTTAGTCCATCATTACCAGGGCTTTTCGAGTTGCCCATCTTTTGTAGGGATCCAAAACACTCCTGAACAGTTAAGTATCCGTTACATCGTTCTGATTCCTCAGACGTCAATTTCGGTGTATTTACGTGATTGGACAAGAAGTCTGAACATTCTTGTTCGGACACATTACTTTTTGACGAGTATAAGTCACTATAATATTTCGTTATCTCTTCTAAAATACTTCTTGAATCTGTTATTTCAGAGTTTTTACTTATTACTTTCTTTACGCACGTCTTAGCTTTATTCCTTGTTTCCAGAGATAGAAAATACTTGGTGCTTTTTTCACCTTCCTCATACCACTTACACTTGGATCTTAAAATTATACCTTCAGTTACATAGTTGCTGTACTCGTTTAATTCTCCTTTCAGCACGTCATGCTTTTCTAACAATCTTCGGTCATGAACCCAATCTATTTTCTTTTCTATTTCTGCGATATCTTTTTCTAACTTAGAGTATTTAGATCGAAACTCCTTAGCTCGAATCTTCGAATATTTTATTGTGAACTTTCGTATCTCATACTTCATTATCTCCCATATGCTCTGACGATTAGAAATCATCTGTTTTTTTAAGATCCTTCAAAACATTAGGAATTAAATGATTTATCTCATTAACATATTTCTCTTCTTTCAAAAGAGAATTATTTAATTTCCAGAAAGATGGACCTTGTTTACTTTCCTCAAATGACGAAAGTTTAATAGTTATGGCTGAGTGATCTGTGGATGGGGCTGGTATAATTTTTGTGTAGTCTGTGAAAGGTTGCAGGCAGTCCGAAATGAAAAAATAATCTAGTCGTCTGAATAGCCGTTTTTCTCTATTCGTTACTCTTCCTTGAGCCACTCCACTCCAAGTAAATTGTTTAGACTCTGGATTGCGGATTCTCCAAATGTCACAGAGATCCAGGTCCGAAATGATTGTTTGAAGAGACTCTATCGTCTTTGTTTTGACGGAGGGGTTACCCCCTGATGCATCAAGTGCAACATCAAAAATTGTATTAAAGTCTCCACCCCAGATTATTGGAGTAAACACTGAGATGTTTAACGAGTTAACCTTCTCAATTATTTCGTTTAAAGTGTCTATTTGGCCTTTTTCATCATTTGGTTGATAAATATTTATAAGAATAAATTTACTGCCCTGAATAACTACCGAGAGAATTATATATCTACCTCTTCTATCAATAGAAGTTTCTTGGATTTTGTGTTCTAACTTGTCGCCAAGAAGTATGGCTACACCTTTACTATTGTTTGTTCCGTGGGACATTAATATATCTCCTTTAAAAACATTTTCCCAAACTCGCTTACATTCGTCAGTTGTATGCGTTTCTTGTAAAAAAGTTATTCCCTTAGAGACATTATTCCTAGAAAGCCAATGTAACATTTTTCTACGCTTTTTATAATTTCGCATTCCCCTGACATTCAAAGTAGTCACTTGAAAATTAAATTGCTTTGCGTCCATTTTTTTCTTTTACAAAATATAAACAAAAAAAACTGTTTAATATCTTTGTGGAATAAAGAAACTACACATACAAAGAATAAAGGAAAAAATGAAGCGGACGACACAACACAAAACACACAACACACACATAACACACATATAACAAAACAAAAAAGCTGCATTGAAAATCGCGGCAATTGAACGAATCCGTCAAATCCCTAGTGTGACACTAAATAAACGAACTTACAAAGCTGTACCAGCACCACGATTAAAGAGAAACAATGGGTTCTAATTATTATTCATAACTGCTCAAAAAATTTCTACACTGAAATTACGTCGTAAATCCAAAAAAAAATAAATTTACCAGCAAGGAGCATAACTGTTCATAAATTAAAGTGAATATGTTTAAATGTTCATAATGTTCATACGTAAATGTCCTCTAAATCTGTGTAGCTGCTTATTTTAATGGATCTATCTCCTTTTTCCTGGCAAACAAAAATCTTACCATCCACAGTCCATACTTTGTGCCACTTGTGTTGTTTTGCTCTCTTTCTTGTTTCCGCGAAGAGTCGTCTTTTCTGAGCTGTAAGATTCTCGTTAATATAGATCTGTTCAGCACCATTTAGAACGTCTCTGTCTAGCTCTGTTCCTCGAAGTCTGCGTCGAGCGAAGTATATTTGACTCTTTACTTTGTGACTTTTAAACTTGACTATGATAGGTCTTATGTCGTTGACTTTCACTGGGAGGCGATGTACAATATCTATGTCGTTCTCCTCAATTTCTACTCCTACGTGATCAGCGACCTGTACTACCACGGTGTCCAAGTCCTCTTCTTTAGCTTCTGGTACACCATGTATTTCTAAGCTGCTTTTCCTTGTATACATTTCCAGATCGTCTCCCTTGTTCTCAACCTGTTCTAGTTTGCATTGCAACAAGTTAATTTGTAAAAGACAGGCATCTGACGCCTTCCTTAGTTCTTGCACTTCAGTTTTTAGTTGCTTGTTCTCTTTCCTTAGCTCTTCTACTAACGTGTTCTGCATCGATAGCCCTCCTTTTACTTCATCAATGTCTTTCCTCAAAGCATTATTATCCTCTAGCAGCGCACTTGTGTTCTTCTGTACTTCCATGAGTATCGCAAACAGCGTATCGATAGTGACAGGCTCTTTATGTTCGGCCATTTTTTGAGATTTAGCTTGGGGTGACACTAAAGAGCTTTCTGTTGACGAGGTTGATGATAACTCCTCTCTTGTCCTACGAACCCCTGATTTACTTGAATTCATTGACATTGGCTGGCATTTAACTTACAAATTGTAGGGATTTAGACGAAATTCGGCGGAGCTCTCAAGGACACGTCCTACCGCTCGCCATGGTTCACGGTTCCAGATGATGATTATACTGATTCTTTAATGATTCTAAAATAAAAATATTACAGATCCTAGTTCACAGTAGAATAGATATACAAAACTAATACACAGCTAGTGAAAAAACGAAAATTTGTTGTATTTATTTAAATCAATATTTATATAGGAGATATCCAATTTAGCAGGAATAGTTTAAATGGAGTCCTGATATAATAAAATAATAAATGAATTTACAAATATTAATTAGTAATTAAAGACCATGCAAGAGCTGTGACAGTTTTTCCTTATCTGGACCAACTTTATAGGACGTTAAATGACTTCTTTATTTTTATCACATTTACTTTTCCACTTGTAATGTTTTTGTTGTTGTTGTTGTTGTTGTGGTTTAGAAATCCTATTCGTGCACAGATGACATCAGGATACCGGACCGCGCGTGGGCAGAGATACCGCCCGCTCCAACAGCCTATCAGAACGCACCATTTTTAGGATACTGGACCAGAAAAAAAGAAATTCATTTGATTTCATTGCATTTTCGTTTGTTCATTCTTTCATTAGTTCAATCTCTCCCTTTCTTTCTTTTTTTCTCTTTGATTAGAGGGTCACGGATAGCAAAGGTATAATCTTTTCTAAAATGATTAATGTCCACAGGGGAGGGGGGAGGGAAGAAAAAATGGGAGGGGGGAGGGAGAGACACGTTCCTAGCTTTATTTATTATCATTCATTTGTTTATTTCTCTTCAGTCATCCTTTATGATAAGCATCAAAATTATCCCACATCAAGATCAGGCGACTTCAACTAAACCAAGTATCAGATATTAATCATAATGATCCGATTGTCTTGCCCAGCCTCATTCCGTGGTGCCGAGGAGTCCCGACCCAGTCTCCATCTTATGAAAAGCACAGGAAACCCACAATACAAACAAAAATATTTTCAAAATGGCGGATGCATCAGACTTGAAGAAAATTGCCTGCGAAGCCATAGATAATCACACTCAAGCCCTTCGACAAATAAATAGGCAAATTTGGGAAAAACCTGAGCTAAATTTCAAAGAATCATTTGCTCACGAAGTTCTAACAGATTTTCTAGAGAGCGAAGGATTCGAAGTGACACGTAAATGGACATTGGAGACGGCATTTAGTGCTGGAAGTGGAGGCAACAATGGTCCTTGTATTGGTGTGATCTGTGAATACGATGCTCTACCAGAAGTAGGACATGCTTGTGGACATAATCTGATAGCTGAGTCTGGAGTGGCTGCTGCTATAGGTTAGAAATATAAGCCCACTAATCCGGGGGTACTCCGATGTAAAAGGGGTGGGGATGCTCGTCGTACCTTTTAGGGGTTAAATTTCGTTATTTGATACCTTTGGCGTTCAAACGAGATGCTAATTAGAATGCCACCCTTCTATACATGGGAGCCCCCCCCCCCTCCCCCCCCCCCCCCCCCGGTCACTAATCTGCTAACGCAAATATTCTTCCAGTATAGACGCATGAAGAGTTCCGCGCTGCTGCTCAATGCGCATGCTCAGGGGATTAAGAAGTGGGATGATATTTTGTATGATATGCAATTTTTCGGTATATTTGATTCAGAATTCGCTTAACGGTACGCGATCTTGAATATTTAGTGAAAATTGTACTTGACAAGAAAGATACAACTAAAATATAGCATATTTTACAAATTTTATCCCACTTTTTAATCCCCTGAGCATGCGCATTGAGCAGCAGCGCGGAACTCTTCATGCGTGTATTACAGTAAAAACGGCTCAAGCGTACCCCCCAGGGGCGTAGCGAGGACCTTGAAAGTGGGGGGAGGGGGGGCACCCAGGCACCCAGTATAAAAAAGCAAACCAAAAAACAGAAACCAAACGTTTTTATATATTCAAACATTAATTACACTTTTTCAAAAAATTTGCCCCCCCCCCCCCCCTCGCTACGCTACTGGTACCCCCTACAATCCATTAATGAATTCATTATTCGAATATTGAGTTCATTATTCACTCTGACTCCAAACTTGAAAATAGATTATCTACTTCAGTTTTGATTCGATTCTTCAACAATTGCCATGCCAAGGTAGAAAAACTCCCCAGAAAGGTCATCCCTTAGGATTTTAGTTGTGAAATGAATGTGAAGTTTGGAGTCTTCGATTTATTAATGAAAATTCAAAGTAAATCAACTCAATATTCGAATAATGAAATCAATAATGGAGTCTAGGGGGGTACGCTTGAACCGTTTTGACTGTAAGCTTGCCTACCATACCTTCCACGGCGTTTATAACTCATAGGAGATTAACTGGGGGAAAATGAAACCGTTTTCTCTTCAATCCAAACTTTACTTTTTTCTTTCCGAATATAAGCTACCTCTGTTATTTTTTAACAGATAGCATAAACTTTGCATGCATCTGTAATTACTGGTGTTTTTAGTAAAGGTTTTGTATTCAAAACGGATGCCAGACGTGAAGACGCTAGCAGCTAAAAATTTTCCCAACTGCCAAATATTTTTTTCGATCAGACAAATCTTCGCATCTGGCATCGAGATTTTAATAGAGGCCAGTTATTATATTTTAGTATCAATGATGATTAAAAATTTTTATTATTTCTATTTAATTTTAGCTAGCTAAATTTGGGCTACCTGTGTCATTTGCCTAAACCAAGAGACCATGAAGGACATGGTCTCTTGCCTAAACTGATCATTTGACGTGATTTGAATATTGAAATTCTTCCCAGGCATCAAGGCTGCACTTGCTGCAACTGATAACAAACTTGGCAAACTTCTTGTCCTTGGAACCCCAGCAGAAGAAGAAGGTGATGGAAAAATTATAATGCTCAAGAATGGCTGCTTCAAAGATGTGGATTTCTGCATGATGGTTCACCCTACTCCATTCGATTCTACCACGCCGTTAGTGTTGGCCAGCGGAGACATTTTTGCAACCTACAAGGGGTATGCGGCTCATGCAGCAGCATTCCCCTGGGAAGGCATTAATGCATTAGATGCTGCTGTTATGGCATACAATAGTGTGAGTGCCATGAGGCAGCAGATGAAACCATCCTGGCGAGTACATGGTGTGATCCTTGAGGGTGGAGTCAAACCGAATATCATCCCAGACAGATCTAGACTACAGTATACTGTGAGGGCTCCCAATAAAAAGGAAATTGTACAGATCGAAAATAAAGTGTCCTGCTGCATGGAGGGAGCAGCAAAAGCTACAGGTGAGTTAGACATTTTAATATAATCAGATTTAGTTCAATTTTAGACTTTAGAATATAGATTTTCTGTTCAATATTTACTGCTCGAGCAGTGATTATGAGGTTTGCCAGAGTTTGCCAGAACGGGAGCAATACTAAAATATTTTTTCTAATCCTGAACTTTGTATTTTCTCTGATATTCAAGTTTATAATTATCCTAAGACAATTATTCACCTTGACTACATCTCGGTAAATATACACTGAGCTGTTTCAAAAAAGGTTGGTGAAGGTTTTGTTGCATGTTGCTTGCTGCATGTTGCTTACCAAGCTTAAAATGTAGTATATCCACATGTAAATAATGTCAGCACAGAAGAAAATATGCAGGAAATACCTGAAGACAAAGTCTGGGAAAATTCCATCTTGTTATGACCTTTCTTTGCTTGAATTCGTTGTCAAAGTACTCTCAATTAGCGTGCCAACACTTGACTGAGGAGCAGGCATACCTCAGTTCAGTCAGTTGGTCAGTCAGCGGTCTTCGGAGCTAGAGGTCCACAATTAAAGATGTCCTCAGGATCTCCACGTCTGTTTCGACTTCTCTTTGTTCTGTGTAGCTTTAGCTTTAAATACCCGTAATAAGGAGCACTGATAGTTTGAGGGGGTAAAGGGCGCACATTCGAACGCTTTATACACATGTTTATCCCACACCGTAGAAAATACAGCCAATCAGAAAGCAGGAAAGCCGTTGCATATTCGTCGGTATTTCACTCTTCCTTCCCATCATGCACTGCGCATTGAATCTACGCATTTGTATTTTCTATGGTGTGGGATAAAATGGTTCGTGTGTATACTAGAAACTACAAGTGAGTCGTGGGATATTCCACGGTATGCCACTAGAAACCACTGTATAACTAGTATATACATAAGCCTGCATCACATCCGGACAAATACTTTGGTAAAGTCCGGGGTATTTGTCCGGATGTGACGCAGGCTAATGAGCCCCTGGATCGGGGGAATTGGGGAAACCGTCTCCCCGCATTTTTGAAAAATAATAAATTATCTTGATTTTTTTTTTTTTTTTTTGAAAAAGATATCATGACAAGTAACATGTAATAACATTACATTTTTCATTTGTTATTTCCCACTTTTTCCAGGATGTTCTGTAGAAATAGAAAAAGCATATCCAGACTATGCCTTGAACTTAAAATCCAACCCAACGATGGCCAGTTTATATCAAAAGAACGCCGAGACTCTTGGTGTCCAGTTCCCCTCTCTTGCAGAACAAAAGGCGAAAGTCCTGGGTTCTACAGACATGGGTAACGTCTCCCACGTGATTCCATCCATACATCCCTTATATAGTATCGATAGTATGGCTGTCAATCATTCGTATGCATTCACTGCAGCAGTGGGTACTGATGTTGCACATGACAAGACACTGATTGCAGCTAAAGCAATGGCCATGACGGCTGTAGATTTATTCTGTTGTCAAGGCCTCAGGGAACAAGCTAAGCAAGAATTCCAAATCTGCTGTGAAGAGTGAATGATGGATACCTTCAATGTATAAGCACGTTTGTAATACGATGATATCTTCATGAATATTACTGCTGTCTGGAGAGATGTTGTTGCCACCTGCGCATGCTGCTCCCTAACCTAGAGTTTATGAGCACAAGTGAAGAATAGTGATAACAATAATTAGCAATTATTGGATGGGGCTGAGTATGTTATTTAGTAAATAAACCCCTCCTGGCGGCTGGGATATCGGCTGATAATGTCCGAGGATGAGAAATGGTCCGAAAAAAGAACATTTGGCCGAGAAGCAAAGCTTCGAGGGCAAATGTGATATTTTGAGGACTATACATTTCTCATCCAAGGACATCATCAGCCGATATTCCAGTGAGCCAGAGGGGGTTTATTTATTTTATAACCCAACGACTTCACTGGAATGGATTCAGCAAACTGCATTGACTTATCATCTCCAGAGTTTTCAAAAAAAAATTCTCTCTCGTCTCCAAGCTGGATATAAAAACAATTATTTTGGTAAATGAAAGCTGTTTGACATTGAATTATTCTATTGTTTGACAATAGTGACTACTAATCGGTCCAATAAAAGGATGCAAAAAGTTTTGGATTTTGCTTTAAATATATATTTTTTGGTTTTCAAAACCGGCGCTTTTCGCGACTAGAGGTCTATCACTAATAGACCCCTAGTAGCTCAGCCAATCACAGGGCTCGATTGGTGAAAAATTATGCATAACGAGGAGAGTGTTATCTGCCGAAGCCGTATGCATAATTTTTCATATCATACGATAAACTCATCCAATAATTGTTTTATTATTTATTCAAAATACTTTCAAAGTAAATTTAATTCAGTCATTTAGAAAGCATTTAAGATAGGTTGGCAAACCTTCCCTGTGAAGCCATCCTTGTTTGGCGGCTATGATGACGTCATTCGTCCAATGATCTTTTAGTTATTGGACGAATGATGTCAATCGTCCAATAATTTAAAAAAATTATTGAATGAATGACGTTTCTTTCCAAATTAGGTCAGGCAATGCTTGTTATGAAAAATTATCGGGGACTGTGGGCCAATCAGAAACGGGAATATATTTTGAATAAATAATAATAATAATAATATCTCTTCTAATTTTATCTAAACACTGATTGCTCTTTACAAGCTGCCTTTAATTTTCTATTATTCAAGATCTATAAACTCATTTTTGCATATATTTATTATATCGATTTGATATGTTTCTTGTTTCATTTTATTTCTCTAGAAGATGCCTTATTTTCGTTATTAACTGCTAAAGTTTTGTTTGTTTTTAAATTTGTGTGATTTGACAAAATTTAAAATTTGCTCGAGCGTAACCGTCAAGCTGAGATAGAGCGCGCGCTCGGAAACAACTGCTGTCACCCAGCTCGCGCAAAATCTGGACGAGCTGAAGTTCTTCTGCGAAATAAACTCCGCAGGGAAAGAAGGTCCTCATGGACACAATTACTCACAATAACTGTGATGAAATGATGAAATCAAGAACCAATGAAAACGATGAAAACAGAACCGAAGCAAATGACGGTTCTTCATCCGGCATCGACAAGTGTGTGGACAGGCTGGTCGACGTCGTGAAAATGTAACTGTCCAAAATCAAACACGAAAAGCAAGAAAGAAGTGGAATAAAGAAGAAAATAGAACTTTGATGGAATGTTATATGAAGAGTGAGCCCGAGAAGAGAGGCTATAGAAAGAGGTTGCTTGAACTATGGGAAGAAAGAGGAATGGACCAACAAACTGAACAAAGACTAGCGGATCAAGTAAGAGCTATCCGGAAAGGAAAATGGTTTACAGAATTAGAGATAGAGGAAATTCAGAGGAAGGTAACCGAAATCAGACAAATTGACACTGAAGAACGGAGTCCTGGAACAGACCATGAGCACTGGGACAGAGGAGAATTGCTCGACCACACACGACGATGGTACAGAAGAAAATCAACGAGAAATAATACCTGAAGAAATGGAAATGACAGATGAACAAAACGCAATAATATCTCGACTGTATGAAATACTACACAAAACAGATCGAGAGAGATTACCAGATCTTCGCGGAGTATTTAGGAAAAAGCTGTTAGACCAAGTCAAAGCTGTCGATAGTGTGCTGCAAACTATTCCTACGAATGATATTACAGAGACAAACGACCTTGTGTATGCCGCTGCTGCTGTGGTAACTGAAAGAGTGGGAGTGAAGATCAAAAAGAAAAGGAAGAATGGAGAACCACCCTGGAAAAGAAGGCTACAAGGACAGATTAGCGAGATGAGAAGGGACTTAAGCAGACTTCAACAAATCAACATCCAAACAGTTGGGACTTCTCGAAAGATGGAACGGCTAGAGCGAAAGTATAATGTCAGAGGTAAAGGATTGAAAGTGGTAATTGAAGAGCTGAAACAAAGGATCAAGGCCAAGGCAAGTAAAGTGAAGCGCTATGAGGAAAGAATAAGACAGTATCGGCAAAACAGATTATTTACAACAAATCAAAAGCAATTTTACAAAGAAATTGATGAACAAAAGCAGGAACAAGCACCACCAAATGCTGAGGAAAGTTTAGAGTTTTGGGGGCAGCTGTGGAGCAATAAAGCAGAACACAAGAAGGACGCCGAATGGCTGAGGAAGGGAAAGAATGACCAGCATGTAGTCCAGCAGCCAGAAATCACCATCACACCAAAGAAAATCAAACATCGGCTGAGGAAAATGAGCAACTGGAAATCACCAGGTCTGGATAATGTACATGGGTTCTGGTTGAAAAACTTCGTGAGTTTGCATGAAAGAATAGCTGCACAGCTACAAGTCTGTTTAACATCACAAACTACCCCGGAATGGATGGTTAAAGGAAGAACAGTGCTCATCATGAAAGACCCTGATAAAGGCAACATCCCGTCTAATTACCGTCCAATCACATGCCTTCCCTTGATGTGGAAACTTTTAACGGGGGTGATATCAGAAGATCTCTACTGCCACCTGATCGACAACAAATTGCTACCAGACGAGCAGAAAGGTTGCAGAAAGAACAGCCGGGGGACAAAAGATCAACTAAGCATTGACAAGGCCTTACTGAGGGATTGCAAGAAAAGAAAGACCAATTTAGCTATGGCGTGGATTGACTACAAGAAAGCGTATGACTCTGTTCCACATTCGTGGATAATAGAGTCGTTAGAGTTGATTGGTGTAGCTGATAATGTGAAAGCTTTATTGGAGAAGAGCATGTCATTATGGAGGACAACCCTAACATCGAATGGAAAAATGCTTGGAGAAGTGGAGTTCAAGAGAGGAATATTCCAAGGAGACTCACTATCTCCACTGCTATTCGTGATCGCACTAATACCTTTGACCGATATACTCAGAAGCACCCAAGCTGGCTATAAGATCAGTAAAAGCGAGGAAAAGATCAATCACTTACTATTCATGGACGATCTCAAACTCTATAGTAAGAATGAAAAAGAACTTGATTCCCTCGTCCAAACAGTGCGCATATTCAGTGACGACATTGGTATGGACTTTGGAATTTCCAAATGTGCAGTGCTGGTCATGAATAGAGGTAAGAAGATCAAGAGTGATGGAATTGCTCTTCCAGATGGGAGAAAGCTTAGATCGTTAGAAGAAAATGATGATTGTTATAAGTACTTGGACGTACTGGAAGCTGATGATGTCCTACATTTAGAAATGAAGGAAAAGCTACGAGTTGAATATAAGAGAAGGCTGAGAAAACTCCTTAAGTCGAAGCTGAATGGAGGTAACCTCATGAAAGCAATCAATACGTGGGCTGTATCATCGATTCGCTACAGCGGAGGAATAGTCAATTGGACCAAGAAAGATCTGCAAGAAATGGATCGAAAAACTAGAAAGCTGTTATGCATGTATAGAGCTCTTCATCCCAGGTCTTGTGTCAACCGTATCTATTTACCAAGAACTGAGGGAGGGCGTGGCCTTATCAGTATTGAAGACTGTATCAGAATGGAAGAAGGAAGCCTCGCACAGTATATTAAGAACAGCCAAGAAAGGTTGTTGATTGCAGCTTGTAAAATAGGAAAACATGCACCAGCGGAACAACCAAAGGATTACAAGGAAAGAAAGAGAGACCAAAGGTGGGAAGAAATAATGACGAAACCCCTACAGAGGCAGTACCATCAGCAAATCAAGGATGTGGCTGATAAGGAGAAGTGGAATTGGCTGAGAGTCGGTGATCTGAAGAGAGAAACTGAAGGGCTAATCATTGCTGCTCAAGACCAAGCTATAAGAACTAACGCAATAAAGGCTAAAATCGAAAATCAAGAAGTGTCTGAAAAGTGCAGAATGTGTGGCACATGTGAGGAAACTGTAGAACATATTATTTGTGCCTGCAGTAAACTTGCACAGATAGAGTACAAGCGTCGGCACGACACACTTGCTGGACTACTGCACTGGGAACTTTGCAAGAAATATGGATTACCACCATGTTGTGACAAATGGTATTAACATGATCCTGATAGTGTAATGGAGAACCATGAAGTGAAGTTGCTGTGGGACTTTACCATCCAGACAGATAGGATAATCCAGGCTAGGCGTCCGGATATAGTTCTGGTTGAGAAGGAATTGAACAAAACCTGGATTATCGATGTAGCTGTGCGTGCTGACAGAAGGATTGAAAGAGCTTGAGAAGATAGAAAAATACCAGGACCTTGCCAGAGAACTAAAAAAGATATGGAAAACAAAGGTCAAAGTAGTACCAGTAGTAGTGGGAAGTTTAGGCTCAGTGTCAAAGAGACTGAAGAAATATGTAACTATGTTAGGCATAAGTAACAGGATAACAACACTTCAGAAATCCGCAATTTTAGGAACTGCCAGAATATTAAGGAAAGTCTTGGAACTTTAAGGAAAAAAAAAAAGGGGGGGGGGATAAAAGAAAGAAAAAGAAAACGTCAAGCAGCATTGTAACAATAGGTTAAAGGTTTCGGTTAGGTTTTGAAATGTCAGTTTGAAGTCTTAGGTCTTGGGAAAAGACCCGACTAGTAATTTTACCAGGGAAAAATCATATTATGAAAAAAAAAAAAAATTTTCTGAGGTTAAAATAAAATAACAATATTAATAATCATCATCATCATAAAAATAGCAATGATTATGATGATAATTGTTTTAATTAGTGTCTTCGTAAGAAAAAAAGAAAAAAAAATTAGTATTAGGATGGTCGTAGACTGTGAACAGTCCCTCTTTTCCCTCTTAACTCAGTCGAGTTACCAAACGCATGCGCAACAAAGAAAGCGGCCTGGACCGGCAGTCTCATTTTCTCTGCCAGGATTCGGTAACAAGGAAGACTCTGCTAGCAGGGAATAACACCAGCAAATCTAATGTTAAATTTGCCATAAGTAGTCCTTGCTTTTAGTAGATAGTATGATGATCTAGAAGCAAGCCTGGTTCTATAACTGTGCTTTTATATTAAGTAGCTTCAAAAAAGTTGTCAAACGTTTTAGGTAGGTTTCCTGAATAAAAGTTGTAGACAAAAATTCCATTATGATAATGAATAAGGTCTTGAAACTTAATAATCTTATACTTGACAACAACAAAAAAAAGATTTGTATGGTCTCTGTTGGCAGCCGTGAAAATGTTATTAATCGAAGAGTTTTTTTCTGAAGAATAAATGTAGGGTGTGTAGTAGAAGGGTAGGTGTTACGATCAGTAGATGGCCAAGTCCCCATCTTGTGAAAAGCACAGGAAACCCACGATACAAACAAAAATATTTTCAAAATGGCAGATGCATCAGACTTGAAGAAAATTGCCTGCGAAGCCATAGATAATCACGCTCAAGCCCTCCAACAAATAAACAGGCAAATTTGGGGAAAACCTGAGCTAAGTTTCAAAGAATCATTTGCTCACGAAGTTCTAACAGATTTTCTAGAGAGCGAAGGATTCGAAGTGACACGTAAATGGACATTGGAAACGGCATTTAGTGCTGGAAGTGGAGGCAACAATGGTCCTTGTATTGGTGTGATCTGTGAATACGATGCTCTACCAGAAGTAGGACATGCTTGTGGACATAATCTGATAGCTGAGTCTGGGGTGGCTGCTGCTATAGGTAAGCTTATGTTTTTGTAATTGTTTGGGAAAATATTTTTTTTTAGTTTACTGTCATATATAATACAAATTGATAAATTTTTAATTAAATGTATCTGGTATTTTGGCAGCTTCAGGTCTTTAATATTTAAAAGTTGAATTCTTCCAAAAATGATTTCATTTATAAAAAAAACTATCAACCCAGTGACAACATAGTTCTTATCCGTGGGTTCCCTGTGTTTTTTTCCCCTGTGAACACTACATAAGAACTTTGTTGAAGATTTACTAGCTAAAGCAGGGTTCCCACTCACCTGTAAAAGTCAAGGGAATCTATGATTTTTCAAGAGCATGGAACTGTCAGGGTATTTTTTTGGTCAAGAAATTATAAAAATATGCCAAAAGTCAGGGAATTTTTGAGCCAGCAAATGCAGCATTGTAGAAACACATGCCCCCAAAAATGCAGAACCAAAAAAAAGATCAAACCTTGTATATCTTGCAAGTTGCAAAGGGGTATAAAGTAAGCCCAGGGGGGTGCACACACGCAGCGACTACCCCCTGGATTCTCCCTTGTGTCCTCTAAAGAATTCAGTGAAAAATGGAGTTTGGTCTGTGGAGAGTTAGGATCCCTGTAAAGATTATTATTTTCACAAAAAAAGGAGGCACTTCAACTCACCGCCACCCAGTTAGGTCAGTTGGTAAGAGCATCAGGTCTGTTGTGTAGGAGGTTACAGTTCAAGGCCCCAGCCGGACCAACACTCAGGGTCTTAAAATAACTGAGGAAAAGGTGCTGCCTTTGTAACTACAACTTCTCAGAAAAGAACATAAAACCATAGGCCCTGTCTCCCAACCCTTCCTTAACCTGCAAGATGGGGGACATAAAATAACCTGTTGAATTATTTGTGTAAGAGTAGGGGATTGTCTCCTGGTTCAACAGCCTTAGTATCCCAATTTTTAGACATAACACTAATGTACTAACAATTTACTCATGATTGTAAGCTGCATCGCTGCTAATAGTGCCTTAATATGCAGCTCGTAAAGTCCTCCACTGGTCACGTGTAAAGTGCATTGAGATATTGTGAATGCACTATAAAATAACTCCCATTGACTCTAATTTCTCCATCCTCAGTCCAGTCCCACAGTCCCACCATTTCTGCTCTCATATGAGAACTATTCCTGATGTTGCAGGTATTAAAGCAGCTTTAGAAACATCTGGTAACCATGGTAACCAGCTTGGTAAGGTGCTTGTGATAGGAACCCCAGCAGAGGAGCAAGGGGGAGGGAAGCTATTGATGCTCAAGAATGAATGCTTCAAAGATGTGGATTTCTGCATGATGGTTCATCCTACTCCATCTGATTGTACTGTGCCGTTAGTGTTGGCCAATCAAAGTTTCTATGTAACTTACAAGGGGTGTGCGGCTCATGCAGCAGCATTTCCCTGGGAAGGCATTAATGCATTAGATGCTGCTGTCATGGCATACAATAGTGTGAGTGCCATGAGGCAGCAGATGAAACCAACCTGGCGAGTACAAGGTGTGATCCTTGAGGGTGGAGTCAAACCCAATATCATCCCAGACAGATCTAGACTACACTATACTGCCAGAGCACCCAATAAAAAGGAATTAAAACAATTGACTGAGAAAGTACTACAGTGCTTCGAGGGTGCTGCTACAGCCACAGGTGAGATGTTGTCCATGTAGAAAAAATGACAGTGCAAATCTAAAAACCGTGGGCACCTAGAAATATTTCAAGAATGTTTCTTAACCAATCAGAAACGTTATTCTTATCTTCAGGGACCGCAGTCAGATGGAGTAGGATGAACCATCATGCAGAAATCCACATCTTTGAAGCATTCATTCTTGAGCTTCAGCCCCCCAATAATGGGAGCATGCCCCCAAACCCCCTAGGTCTTCCAGTATTTGGTGGTCATTAGCCCCCCCAATCAAAATTATTACCCCCCCCCCCCCAATCAAAATTGTGCTCCGTGGTCCCTGATCTTTCCATCATCTTGTGGTTAGAGAGTCATTTCTGATTGGCCAAAGAACAATAGAACATTCCTGGAATATTTCTAGGTGCCCACGGTTTTTCGATTCGCACTGTAAAATGTATTCATTTTCTGAAAAGAGATTGTTCAGTCTTCAGGAGTCTTCTACCACAAGAATTTGTTATTTGTTTGACATATACCATATTATCTTAAGTTAGTAATAATATTTCATTATTTAAATTACTTATATATATGTTAATTATTGTGTAATGGACCTTTCCTGGATTCATTGGTAGCCATAGGCAGTGGTTCCTGGTCTGTGTTGGACTTATTAAAATCAGGGGCAGATACAGGGGTGGATCAGGTGGATTTTAGAGATATTTACAATCAAAAATTTAAATATAAGAAAGAAAATGAAACAAAAAATCTGATTGCATGTTGTATCTAATTTAAAACATATATATATATATATCCTAAGGTATCAACAAACACTGGGCTTAGACAATTACCATTTCTGAACTCTGATGGAGAAAAAAAACACCTTGAAGGAGCTTTGAATAAGATCATTCAACTCTCCCCCCCCCCCCCCCCCCTTGTAAAATCCTGGATCTGCCCCCAGAAAATAATGTAAGGTGTGTTGATCTTGTCAAGTCCAGCCCCAGTCTACTGGTGTAGCTCAGGCAGGTTTGAGGGAGGGGGAGGTCCTTTAATCAAAATCTATTATTTTTATTATATTATATTTTATTATTATATGTTAGGATATTTTGAAGTTATCTTTTTTATCATATATTGTAATTATAGGTTTTAAATGTCATATAGTTTTAAGGGCCACTAGTTTATTAGCCTCCTCTGTAGCCGTTTTTCGTATCGGCCTAGCCTGCGTAGCGGCGCATTTTGTTTTTTTGGGGGGAAGGAGACTCGCTCCCCACCCCCTCCCCCAAAAACCCCAAAAATGCGCCGCTACGCAGGCTAGTATCGGCCCGCCTGCTCCTCTCTACACAAGCGTTTGTGGACGGCGGAGCTGGCGGACCGATACGAATAACGGCTGCAGAAGAGGTTAATAAACTAGTGGCAGAGGAGGCTACTAGTTTATCAGCAACTTAGTAGAGTTACTGTTATGTGTTTTACTAATAAAGTCTATCTAATCCTGATATTATTTTCTAGTTTTATCTAACTAATATCCTCTATATATTTTTTGCTATTCATGAAACAGGGTGCACTTTTGAAATAAGTAAAACAGCAGGATACTCGAATTTGGAATCCAACCCAACGATGGCCAGTTTATATCAAAAGAACGCCGAGACTCTTGGCATCCAGTTCCCCTCTCTTGCAGAACAAAAGGCGAAAGTCCTGGGTTCTACAGACATGGGTAATGTCTCCCACGTGATTCCATCCATACATCCCTTATATAGTATCGATAGTATGGCTGTCAATCATTCGTATGCATTCACTGCAGCAGTGGGTACTGATGTTGCACATGACAAGACACTGATTGCAGCTAAAGCAATGGCCATGACGGCTGTAGATTTATTCTGTAGTCAAGACCTCAGGGAACAAGCTAAGCAAGAATTCAACGAGTTTCACTGTAAACATTGACCAAGACACTGTTAGTTTAAGTAATCAATTTTGTGACAGTGAAATAGAGCGGGTTTTATAGGAGTGGGAAACGTACAGCAACAGTACTTATACTCCTTCCTTCCTTCCTTCCTTCCTTCCTTCCTTTCCTCATTTCCTATTATATTATATTTCCTAAGTATTCACAGATTTACAAATTTAATGTATTACTATTGTTACGCCTAATCATAGTTAATGGAGTGGAATGGTTTGGAAACCTATTGTTATAGGTTTTTGTTTGGCGAGCGATGTTGAAACGTACCATCACGTGATACTGACCGTGCACAGTGAACCAAAGCAAGTATGGCTGAAAATACTAGTTTCTGTACTATTTTCATGTACGAACATTTTGAAAGTGTAAAATTTTCATTCTAAGATTACAAAGAAGAGGATAAATAATTCCGCGCAGATACAGTTAAGTTACTAGATGATAAAAGAGAAAGCGTTCAAAAAGGTGATTACCCTTTTCAGTAAACAATTAATCTCCATCATATAGAATTAATTAAGAAATATCTCCTATTTTATAACATTTTTGAGGAAAAAAAGTCTATGTTCCCTAATTTATGATGAACAAACGCTGCAACTTTTCCTTCTCTGTGCACGGTCAACGTCATATAACAATAGAAAAGGTTGAACAAAAACCTAGAACAATAGGTTTCCAAACCATTCCACTCCATTAACTATGGCCTAATCTAGAAAATCAATTGATTTAAATAGAAATTTAGATTCATATTTTTCTGTTTATTATTAGCTTATAAAAACCGTGATTGAATGAGAGTTACGAATTACAACAACATCAACGTAGAAAAGCTTGATAATTTGAAAAAATAAATCACTAATATAGAGCTGTTGTGGACCAGAAAAAAAAGCAATGTTTTCGCATGACAAGAGATATTTCACTTCCTAAATGAAAAAATTTGTTTTGCCCATCAATATTTCTGCCGTGAAACCAATCTAATACCACTTCATAGCCCTAAAAAAAACAATTAATTTAGTATTATTCTTTTCCATTGATTTACTTTCTGTACTTTTTGTTAGCTTTCAGCATGTTCACCAAACACAATGTCTGTAGAGTATACATTCTTCTGTACTGTTGTGACAGTACAAGCTTACTTGGAAAACAAGCTTTCGTGATCAGACTCTAGCTTGAGTCGAAAGTTTGTTACAATCCAAAGCTTGTTATCCAAGTAAGTTTGTACTGAGTCTCTAAAGCTAAATTTATCTATACAATGTCTCTGAGTTTTTGTCCAAAAGGTTTTCCAAAAACGAGTAGTACACTCGCTTGAATCCCTCACTCCCTTCCATCACTGCCTGGGGATAGACTTTCTCCACTTCTTGAGCAATGACTCCTTGTTCTTCACCGCGCATGCCCAGGGCTTGAGCCTTTTCATTCCATACCCACGTGACTCCACGAAGTCCAATCCTCTCGTACTCAGAGCCAGGAATTGTAGTGATGTTTTGCTTGAGGCGTTCGTCACTAAATATAGCAGCAACTCCAACTATTGCTCCAAGAACCTTCACAACATCGTTTTTCTTCTTTTTAGCTTTTCTCTTTGCTCTTTCTATTTCTTCTAGATTCCTTTGTGCTTGTCGGCGAGATTCCTCGGCTTTTCGAGCCCTTTCTTCTTCCTCCCTTTTTCTTCTCTCCGCTGCTTCTCTATTTCGTCTTTCCTGTTCCATCCTCTGTCTTTGTCTTTCTTCCTCCCTTTGACGCTCTGCTTCTATTTCTCGCTGCCTTCTTTCTTCTTCTTCTTTAAGTCTTTGTTGCTCTTTCATTTGTCTTTCTTTCTCTTCAGCCTTCTGTTTGCCATCAATCACATCGTCAATCCACCCTTCTGCTCTTCTTTTCTCAGCTTCAAGTACACATTGTCCAGAAAATTCTTTCATAACATCGCGCCTTTTAGCAACTATCGAATGATAATCAATGTGTTGCATGGGCGTAATCAAACTATCGAATGCATTATCACACAAAGTCTTTTCCATCATGGTATAGGTATCCGAGAAAAGGACCCATGAGTTCTTGTTCAATGCTTCCACGAGTTTCTTCGCCAGTTCTTGGATCATTTTTCCATTCATCGTCGCTCCATTGATTGTTTCTTTGAAAGGCATGTTTGTCATCATGTTTTTGACAAGAGACATGACATCTTTCCTGTACGCATTGTCATTCAGAGCCTCGAGTTCCCGTCCGCTTTTCTTCAATTCTTTGTTGTACGAAATAGTGCTGACAGCCAACTTATCATTCGAGAAATATTTCCTCAAAATTTCGCTCTTTTCGTCCTTAACACCATACATAGAGTTCACGATAAACTGTTCAAGGGTAACTCCCTCTGGAGGGTCTAGAGACTGTCGCAGTACAACACGGAGGCCTGGGAAATGATTAACTGCAGCGTCACGCATTTGGTCACGCCATATCTCTTCAGTAAGTCGCGTCACGCGAAACAGGAAATCCCTGTTGTGATTCGTTACAGCTTCCTCTGCAAAAAGCATCAAACTTGAAGAAAGTAAAGTAGCAAAGATGCTAAACTGGTTGGTTTTTGCATCGTCACCAAGGTTTGATCCTTCGACGTCCAGAAAGACAACAGACCCGGCATCATCGGAAAGAACGGAAACCCAGACTCCACGCGTACACGCTGCCATTTCGTTGCTAGTTTTGAAAACCTTCTCGATATCTTGCCGGCTTTCACCTTTCCAGAAGTGTCGCATCATATTAAGACTTGTTGACTTCCCAACTCTTGCGTCCCCGATTGCAGCGATGATTTTGATCGGAGCCTTGAGAGATGATAGCTCTGCTAACGCGTCCGAGTCGAGGAGAAATTTCTTGGTCAAATTGTCATACTTGAGTAATTGTTTTGATTCTTGTCCTCTGCATTGAAGTGGCAAAAGAACGAGAGAAAAGGCAGAAATTAAGCAGAAAATAGCTCTTCCTTCTCTTTTCACAGTCATCGTTGCTGTGCTGTGGAGATGATGTTGTGAAGAAATGAGCCGGTGATTATAAGTGTCCGCCAGTGTCACCTGATCCATGTATAATATTCTGTAATCGCTTTATTTTGGTCACGGGGAATTTTCTGAAGTATTTCTCCAGGCGGGATTTCTTAGAATCACTGAGAAAATGAGCTGAGTCATGATTTTAATTCCGAGAATCGCTACTTGCTTTAAAAAAGAAAACACTACCCAATAATGGCCAATAATAAAAAGATATATATTCAAAACTATCAAATATTTATCAAACCCTGGAACAACATCTGGGGATCAAAGATCAAAGTCTACAGTATATTTAGCATACGTACACATTCGTACACTGAGCAAGTTAAAAAAAAATCAATTAAGTTTTCGTTAATTTATTTCTTCTGGGATCAAATATTTATTAAAGTCCTCTTGAACCTACGTGGTACTAAGATGATATGAAGTCAGGGATTAGTTGAAATCTTGACTGGTTCGGTTATACTAGTGTTTGTTCCTGAGCTGTATAGCTCCCCTGTTTTATACTTAAATCGATATCTGCCCCTAAAATATGTTCTTGTTTTTTTATTTTATATTATCATATTATTCTTTTTTTCGAAAGACGAAAGAACGCTAAGAAGAAACGCAACCGTCCGGGAAAATTCCCGGACCCACGCGTGGGTGGAGTGACAAGGTCATCAAAGCGTTCGGGGAATCACCTTATTTTTCCAAGAAAATGGCTGGACTTTGGCCTGGGTAACGTGGATGGCTGATTCCAAGAATAGCAACTAAAATTCCCTGCAGACTGATTGGTTTTATAACTGGGACTTTCCCTAGATATGGACCAATCCAAGAGCGACACGAGCAAAAAAAAAATAGGGAGAAAATCGTCTTTAAATCTTCATAATACGAGTCATTCATACTCATTTTTATCAGCATTGTGACCGGCATGAGCTTTATCCAAAGCACTATGATTTTGCTTGCATTGCTTCTTGTATTTTCCTCTCCTTTGTTGCATTGCTTACCCAGCTACAAAGCCGTTCCACTCTTGAGTTATAACGAAACGACGAAGAAATTCGAACTCAATTCGACTGGCGTAGCCTTAATCAACAGCTTGAATTCGCCGATTCAAGTCACCTCAGCCGTTGGAGATGCACGAGTCGGGAAGTCCACATCTTTGAACATGGTCCACCATCTCTGGAATAACGCCAAAGCCAAGGACTTCAAAGAAATTTTCGAGACAGGTTCTACGTTTGTACCAGTGACTCGAGGTGTTTGGATCTCTGTCGTTCACGGAAAGGACGGAATGGAACGAGTGTTGTTGGACGTGGAGGGTACGGATCTCGGAAATGATGCGGTGACTGATCATCTTAGTATATTCACAGCCTTGATGTCATCTGGTATGACTTTTTTCATGAAAGATGCTGTCAAGACCCATGCTATTGACTTTCTGTACCGAGTTTCTCGCTTGAGCGAGCAAATTTTCAAAGATGAAGCCATCAAGTATTTCCCTTGGTTGAGAGTGGTTCTACGAGGAGCTCTTGACACCCCAGACGGCATGATAATGGAGGACTACGTGAAGGATGCACTTATATCGCCAACTTGGAAAGATGGGTCAGACGACAAGAGAAAAGCCATCGCTAAGCATTTTCCTAGTGACCATATCGAAGTAAGTACGATAGAAGCTCTACAAAACCGCAAAGTCTTCAAAAACTTTAACCAGTTGTCCCAGAATGCCGAATACATGATGTCCATTTACCAACTAGCAAACGACTTTGAGAAGTTCCCTATCAAGAAGACTTTGAGCGGAGGGATGATGGATGGAGCTACGCTTGCAGAGCTCGCGATAAAACTAACAGAAACGATGAATTCTAAAAAATGGCTTGATTTTGGCAACGTTTACTTGATGGTTGAGAAGCATCTCTGTGACAGACGATACAAGGAGATTGTACAGCCTCAAATTGGTGGTAATTCCACTTCTCTTAAACATTTCTTAGAGGTCGGGTTTCTTAAATATGAACAAGAATGTGCATTGAAGGACTACGTCAACGCGACGAAATCGGAACTTCAGAGAATTGTAAATATGAAGGAAGAGTTAGAAAAGAAACAACGAAAGCTTGAAGAAGAGACCAAGAAACGAATAGAGGAAGAGAAAAAAAGGATAAAAGCACAAGAAGATTTCGATAAGGAAAAAGAGAAAATGGTCAAAGAGGTTGACGAGGCAAAGAAAAATAGCGAAAAGATCCAACAAGAGGCAGAAAAATGGGAAGAAAAAAATCGTAAAATGCTTGCAGAAATTGAACGCCTGAACAACGACGTAAAGAGAGCTTATAAGGAGCTAGAAGATATGCAGGATGATGGAGGATTCTTTGGGTTCTTGGGATCCCTTGTTGACACTGTATTTAAAGTCATTACAGCTCCGGTAAGGCCCCTTCTAGGGAATTAATAATAATTTGTGAATATGTAATATGTGCTTTTTACCATAATTGTGAAATTTCTCGCGCGCTGATTGGTCGAGAGCCGTGGTAAATAAGAGAACATACCGATAAAATGACGAATTGCTGGCGCACGTAGCCAGCGCGCTTGAAACGGTTTTTTTTCTTTCAAACTTTTTCTTCGTTTTTGGATCTTTTATTTGACTTTTTTTATGGTAAAAAACAAATTTCCGATAGTTTTGCGTGGTATGTCCTCTTATTTACCACGATATGACGTCAAAAGTTGGCGCGCTGTCATTTGGATCCATCTTTCTTCGCGCGCTTCTCTTTCTTAAAAGTCATTCAGTGGGCAATTACAGAAAAAAATAACTTCATATTTATTGTTATCAACATTATCTTACCATTACTTTAGTTTTATAACTAATTTTAAGATTCTTTTCTTTCTGCTGATTGGCTGATTATCTATTTCGTGCATGGCTGGTCGCGCGCGGTGCGCATTGTCACACAGGAAGCCCAAGCAATGTACTCTTGTACCTTATTGCAAAGAAATGTATGTGGGCTCAGTGGCTGATTTAGGGGGTGGTCACAATTAGGTGCCCGTGACCCCCCTTTCTAGCCTGGAATAGACCTTTTACATTATAAGGGGGACATTGGGTGTTGCGGTGTTAGCCTTTTTCTCGCGCAGTGATGCGGAGTTTTCGGTTATATTTTGTGTTTTTTTGTTTTTGTTTTTGTTTTGTTTACGTTATTAAACGTGCAGTATCCGATGAAACGATCTGATTGGTTGCGGTGTTGAGGTGTCCTGTGTCCTATAAATGGCAAAGTATTAGGACTCTTTGACCTTTTATGGTCTCGGTGTTTTGTTATTACTCAAAATCGAGCCGGAAGAATATGCAAAGTAATTTTTGTATGTGGCTCAAACATTTTTGCAAGTGTTTTTTTATTAATGTTCTTTGTCTGTGTAAGCGATCTGGAGCTAATTTTCATCGATTGATAAAACTCTTCAAACCGCAATAGCAGTAGCCTCCTACGCAGACGCTCTTAGGGTAGTCACGCAATACTTCTCTCCCCACGTGGAGAGAGAAACGTTGCGTGACGACGTGACGACCCTAAGAACGTCTGCAAAGGAGGCTACAATAGCAGATACCAGAGTTACTCCGTATTAGCTTTCAAACAATTATTTCAAGTCGTGACATTTCGATCAGGTTTTATACTGTATTGTTCACCCAAATGCCTCGACTTGAAAAATTTGCTTGAAGGCAATGCAGCGTAACTCTGATATCTGCAATTCGTTAGCTTGATGACGCACACCATGATAAATAAGGGGACAAAGGACTCGAAATTTTATTAATAGTAGTACTTATTAAACTGTCAATCAACACCCTCTTGTATATGTATTGGTTTATAAGACTGCGTTCATAATATATGACAGGGGGGGCAGGTGAAATTAAGGGGGGATCTAAAAATTTTTTTATCATTAACATCGGGGAGGGGGGGTTGAAATTTTTTTTAATCAAAGTCGAGGGGGGTATGTTTGGGGGTGTGGATAAATTTTTAGCCTTGCCTAGAGGGTGTAACTATTTGAGGGGGGGGGGGGGGGGGAATGCAAGGGGGATCAAAAAAATTTTTGTCATTTAAAAATTTCACCTGCTCCCTCCCCCTCTGTCATATATTATTTTATTGAATGTCATACAACTATTTTATTGAATTTCATTTTATATATTATATTTCTATTTTGTAATGATAATTGATTACAATATTTGTTATTATTAAAATCCTGATCAATTTTAAAGAGTATAAATAAAGTTGTCTTATCTTAACCAGCGTAAATTAGGGAGTGTTCATAATATATGGGGAAGGGAGAGAGGGGGATGTGGAGGCTGGTTCCAACTCATGATCAGCTGAGCACCCTCTTTAGAGCAGTCGTTCTCGAACGAAAACTCGAACGAACGACAAATTTTTGTGGGACGCAATAATTATTTTTCTTTAAGTATGTTAAAGAAAATGAAACTAGAAAATGAGAAAAATTCAAATATGGAAAAAAACTTTTCCGACCAAACACCACATGCTAGTCTCCAGTCCCAACCTAGTAAATATAACACAGGGATCCAGTAAGTTGGACCATCTTTCAAAATGGCGGATGCATCAGCCTTGAAGAAAATTGCCTGCGAAGCCATAGATAATCACGCTCAAGCTCTCCGACAAGTGAATAGACAGATATGGGAAAAACCTGAGCTAGGTTTTAAAGAAGCATTTGCTCACGAAGTTCTAACAGATTTTCTAGAGAGCGAAGGATTCGAAGTGACACGTAAATGGACATTGGAGACGGCATTTAGTGCTGGAAGTGGCGGCAACAATGGTCCTTGTATTGGTGTGATCTGTGAATACGATGCTCTACCAGAAGTAGGACATGCTTGTGGACATAATCTGATAGCTGAGTCTGGGGTGGCTGCTGCTATAGGTAACTGAAAGTACTCAATAAAACAGTTAAAAAAAATTTTATGCACCCTTGGGGGTAGGAGGTAGTGGCTGAGGAATTGTCATGGGACCTTTAAGCTTATTATTTTCTTATACGTGACATGCTAACAGAACGTTCATAATTTTTGATTTGGGAGATAGTGGGGGTATGTGAATACTGATTCTGATTCTAATCACTATTTTGGTAACCCCTTCCCATCTACAAGCCTAATATTTATTTGTTCTCACCCCTCAGAATTGAAAAACGTTTTGAATAAAAGGTATTATGATCCCCCTCATTTGATAACCCCCTAAGTGTTACTTTAAAACATTGTGTGCCCCTCAAAATCCACAAAGTTACCCTAACTCAGGGACTGTGGAGGCAGGGGCTTTACTCAAAAAAAGACTTTCTGTTATGAGCTGCCTAAAGCTTTGACATGAGTTTAATACAAGAAATATGTTGGAATTACCTTTCAAAACCATAGTACTGGAAATCGCATTTCCAAGAGCCTCGACTTCGAAATTTTCAGGGGTCGGGGCTTTCCCCCAGACCCCGCAGATGACCTTGCCCTCACTCAAAGCTATCCTCCATGGCCCCTGTATCTCATAAATTATGAACAGTCCCAGACTTGGAGCAAGTCTAGCAAATGAAAAAAATGTAAACATTTAGGTCAAAAGAGATGCTCCTATACAATTGATAAGATGCAGACATTGCACGCCATGTTGCAGGAAATTGATATTGAGAGCCATGTCACATGACACAATTTGTTACATGGAATGTTGCTGGAGTAGAAAATGATCCTACTTCAGCAACATTGCCTGCAATATTGCACAAGATGTTGCACCATGTGCCGATGCCTTTAGATGTAAATATAGACCTTTCCCAAATTTGCTGGTTATGAGTGACCATGTAACAATGGCCCCAATTTGAGGTTGGACGTGATGTGTTATTTGCTGCATTTCATCAAGTTCAACATTGACTTGGAGCCATTGTTGTATAGTAACTCAAGTGAATTTGGTAAAGGTCTATTGGTATGTTTACAATTCAGCTGAATTGATTGCCTTCCCCGAAAGGAATTATGGGTCACTATTTTTGGTTAGCATTTTTCGAGCATTTTTTGAGTATACAATGTAGACTTTTCTTGTTGATTGAAATATAATTCCGCCATGAGTTTGACTAGAGTTTACGGTTAATTTAAAGAAGGAAGAACTCGTATTTCTTAAATTCTCTTGGCAGAATAATGGGAAATGTTAATCACAATATGATATTGAATCCTCAATTCTGATTGGTTGACCTTGAATTTGTTCTGAAGGTCAACTCAGCTGGATGGTAGCTGGGACTATTCATTATTTATATTTTTTCTGGTGATAAATCAATTTTTGGAACATTGACTTCCAGCAACTAGCTTTTCAAACGTTTTGGGATAGCAGAAACAGAATAAATTTAACACTGAGAGTGTGCATACTTGGGTTGATATTCAACCAAGAAAAGTAAAAACAATGAAAAATGTTATATTTTGGTTAAATTCAAAACCATCAAAACCCTGGTAATATTATTTATTAATATTGTGATTTTTACTTAAAGTCGATGAAAATTGAAAATGCCTTGAAACTTGGTTAAACTAATCTATATGGCCCCAATAGTAGCCAAGCAACATATTTTCTTCACAGTCAAAATTGGCGGATAAAAATTATATATTTTTTCCGCATCTAAATTGTGAGTAAATGACATCATTTACTCAACCCTATTGTTCTTTTAGTTTTTAAACCAAAATTTCTCAACTGTGAGTGGCTTCCAGGCTAAAATTTTTGCCAATCTGGTTTTCATAAACATGATTGAGTCATATTATTCTTAAATACTTGAACTATTCGGACTTTCAAAAAATGGGGCATTTTCATCCAAGTGCCCCTTTAAACAGAAAAAAATAATCATTTTACCAGATTCATTCTTTTATCTAGTATTTTTATTTTTTATTTTCAGAATTTTAATGTATATTTTTTCTGTAGATATGAATGAACTAAAGACTATAGAAGGAGCCGGGGGCCTTAGCCCCAACATGATTTGCTTATATCAACTAAATATTATTATTTTTTAAACTTGTTATCATTAATACCACCACAAATTACAGCAGTGGTACAGCTCAACGGGGTCGAAAGTTTAAAGTTTCAGCCCACCACTTTTACAGTCAAACTAAGAAAACTGTGAACACCTAAAATATTTCTGGAATGTTTATTTAGGCCATTGCTTGTAAAAAAGATGTTTCCCACCACCATGAAAAAAATATTGTATTGAATCCTTCTCTCGTGTATCCGTCTGTCTCAAATAGAAACTTCTAATTTCACGAGAATAAAACTAAAATATGAAGTTTGAAACTTTTAAACGGGAAAATACTTTGCGTGACTGCACTGTGATCAAACACATAAACATTCCAGACATATTTTAGGTGTTCACGGTTTTCTTAGTTTGAATGTAATAAGTCTTATACATTATAACAAGTCTACTATTAGCCATTTAGAAGTTGAGGACAAAACTGGGTCAAGTTGGCGCTGTAGTGCATTGTGGGACTGTTTTAGGGGATTAAACAGACGCCATCTTGGAAATATGTCCCCTAAAACAGTCCCACAATGCACTACAATGCCATCTCAACCAAGTTTTTTTCTCAAACTTTGGAATTGCTAATATATTTCATTCTAAGCCCATCTCCCCACTTTCAAGGGTGCTACATAGTCCTATACTATCAAATTATTAATTATTTTAATATTTTCATGTTATTTGTTTCAGGTATCAAAGCAGCCTTGGCTGCAACTGAGAACAAACTTGGCAGAGTTCGTGTCTTAGGGACCCCGGCAGAGGAAGGAGGAGGTGGAAAGGTGTTGATGATCAAGAATGGCTGCTTCAAAGATGTTGATTTCTGTATGATGGTTCATCCTTGTCCCACAGACTCTACAATACCATTTGTTCTTGCTCGTGAAATAATCATTGTGACCTATAAGGGGTATGCGGCTCATGCAGCGGCATTCCCCTGGGAAGGCATTAATGCATTAGATGCTGCTGTTATGGCATACAATAGTGTGAGTGCCATGAGGCAACAGATGAAACCAACCTGGCGAGTACATGGTGTGATCCTTGAGGGTGGAGTCAAACCCAATATCATCCCAGATAAAACTCAGCTAGAGTTTTACTTCAGAGCTCCAACAAATGAAGAAATTGATGAGCTTAAGGAGAAGCTGATTGGCTGCTTTGAAGGAGCTGCTAAAGCCACAGGTTAGTGCAGACTTAGATCAGTCAAGAGGTTGTTTCAGGGTTTGATCTGTGAGTTAGTCATGCCCTGACTTAGATCAGCCCAGAGGTTGTTTCAGGGTTCAAACTTTGAGTTAGCTGTGCCCTTACTTAGATCAGCCCAGAGGTTGTTTCAGGGTTTGATCTGTGAGTTAGTTATGCCCTGACTTAGATCAGCCCAGGGGTTGTTTTAGGGTTCAAACTTTGAGTTAGCTGTGCCCTTACTTAGATCAGCCCAGAGGTTGTTTCAGGGTTTGATCTGTGAGTTAGTTATGCCCTGACTTAGATCAGCCCAGGGGTTGTTTTAGGGTTCAAACTTTGAGTTAGCTGTGCCCTTACTTAGATCAGCCCAGAGGTTGTTTCAGGGTTTGATCTGTGAGTTAGTTATGCCCTGACTTAGATCAGCCCAGGGGTTGTTTTAGGGTTCAAACTTTGAGTTAGCTGTGCCCTTACTTAGATCAGCCCAGAGGTTGTTTCAGGGTTTGATCTGTGAGTTAGTTATGTCCTGACTTAGATCAGCCCAGGGGTTGTTTTAGGGTTCAAACTTTGAGTTAGCTGTGCCCTTACTTAGATCAGCCCAGAGGTTGTTTCAGGGTTCGAACTTTAAGTTAGTCATGTTCTGACTTAGATCAGCCCAGAGGTCAATTGTTTCAGGGTTCAATCTGTGAGTTAGCCATGCCCTGACTTAGATCAGCCCAGGGGTTGTTTCAGGGTTCAATCTGTGAGTTAGCCGTGCCCTGACTTAGTTCAGCCCAGAGGTTGTTTCAGGGTTCGATCTATGAGTTAGCCATGCCCTGACTTAGATCAGCCCAGGGGTTGTTTCAGGGTTCGATTTATAAATTCTGGTTAAACTTAGATACGGTCTTGATAAGACTGTATTTTAGCGGTATTAAAGAACGAATTCAAATCTGGAAGATAATCTTCAAACGCTGAAGGCACTGGGCTTACTTTCCCACCTCAATTATATATTCAGAATATTCTAAATTTTCAGATATCAGTTGTCTAGAAAATGGAACGAGTGAAACAATGTCGAAATCGTTGTCTTACCCTCCGTAAAAAGCGCGGGAAACACTTAACTTCCGGTTAATCGTAACCGCGTCTTACTTCCGCAAAATTGTTTCAAAATCGCAAAAATTTAATTCATCAGATCCTTCTACAAACTGTGTTTGAAACTTGTATTTGAACTTGTACTAAAGTGCTATTTCTTCCAAAACTTAATAAAAGTTAACTACAATACGTAGTCAGAAATAAGGAGACTGCCAACAAGACAAGTCCAACCCGACACGTGTTTCAAAGCACTTCTTTTGATGTGTCGCGAATATCGTTATGTAAGGTGTTATGCCCGATTTTGTTTTTGTTATGTTACGAAAGAGTTTCGCCCCAAGTGCTCTTCCACGTGAGCAATGGTTTTGAGGTTTTTTTCGTTATTCTTTCGCAACTATAAGTGAGAATAGATGAAGATAAACAACACTGGCATTCCTATGATTAGTATTCCCACATAGAAACGAGCAAAACTGAAAAGACTATAAAAAAGTTTTACTCATTTCTTTTTACGACAGTCTAGTTTTTTTTGTTTGTTTTTTTTCATTTTTGCCCTTTCCGTGACAGCAGCAATAACATCAACAATAAACATCAATTTTATCGAAATCTAGGGTGTGGCTATCAAAATTAAACAATATCCACTCCCTGTTTCATAGAGTTTGTTGAATTGTACTTTGGTATTTTGATCGCATTTATATCCAATACAACAAAATAGAAAGGAATCGAGTCTAAGTTCACTCTGATGTCAGTATAAACACGGAAAGCAACGGTACACTGCATGAATGGCATTCCTGAATGTGGATTTTTAAACACGATTCGGTAACTTAAAAGGTGTGAATGACGTCATGCGAAAGAACACTCTTAAAAAACTTAAGACTCTCTTTATTTTTATTCTTTTGTTGTTGTTTTTTTTACTTAATTAATCTATGATTATTTTCCCACTGTTTTTAAAAAGGCAAATACATAGTGGATTTCAATAGCGAGGGAACAGAGTGTTTTAGCCTAATTTTAATGTTACAACTAAAAGGAAATGATGTACTTTAAAATGCTCTTTACAAATTGCCAAGACTAAAAGTCATTAAATTTTCATCTCCAAAATCCTTTAACTCCTGCCCCTCCTTACACAACTTTTTGTCTTAAAATAAAACGATTCACTTTTTGTCGAATATTAGTACCTTATTTGGAGCCGCCGCTTGTTTCTCAAACCTTTCGACAGATCAACTACACGTTATGTTACACGTGAAATATGATCTGCGCATGCTCGAACAATCGGCTCTTTTTACTTTGGGCGTAATTATTATGCAATATTTCGTGAGATTTTAGAATTGAAGAATTTCATCTTCAAAGTTTCTTACACACGAAGTGCAAAAATCTCAACAAACAAAAACTGTCACTATTTGAATAGTCAAACCATTCGTGAATTTCGGGTGCAGATTAGGGAGCGGGTTCCGCCCGAGCGGTTTTCCCAGTGAAATTAAAATCTTGTCCCACCCACAATCAACCAAAAAAAAAATCAGTTTTCCAGGATACCACTAAGGTTATATGGATCTTCCATGTATTCTCAAAGGACAGTAAAACCTTGAACTAAATGCAATCATATTTCTGATTTTAAATCAGAGTTTTAGATTCCAAGATATTCCAACTCTATTCGCAATAATTTGGGACATAGCAACGGTAACTAAGGGGATCGGAAACATTAATGGATTATTCTTTTTGATATATCGACTTTCTGATTAATTAATTAGCTTGAAAACTCTTTTGATTACATAAGGATTTTTATTACATAACATTAACTGAAATTATATACATGTAAAATCCTCTGGGCTAGTAATTCTTACAATAAAAAAAATTATCTCAAGGATGTATGAAATCATAGCATCGATTTGGAAATAAAGTAAATTATTATTCATACAATTGCAATTCTTCAGAGCTGATAGAAAATAGTATTAAATATAGTTTATTTTTGACACGGAACTTTTCCTCAATTTCTTTTTTTTTTTTTAATGAATAAAAAGCTCCTTAAAGTTTTTCTGTTGTTTTAATTTACGTTGTTTCTTACAACTCATCGTTTCTATTTCTTTCGATAATATGACATTGTAAGTCATACGTGGTCATTTTGATGCCATTCACTTAAGCTTCAATTTTTTTTACAACCTTTCGGATCAAATTCTTAATGTTCTTCTTGTGTTAATTTACATTGTTCCTTACAACTAATCGTTCCAGTTTCTTTCCATAAGATCAGATCGTAAGTCAAACGTGGTCATTTTGATGCCATTGATTTTAGCTTCAATTTGATATTTCTCGATTTGTTCACATACAGCTTGTCTTCTGGACGGGCGCTTTCTCAGGTACTCGTGAAACAGGATGTCCTCTTCGAGACTTGAATAAGTCGAATCAGTAGAATGCTTTTCCTCTGTGACATTTTGGCTTGCGATGCCTTCAACAAAGCCTAAAGAATCGTTGTCTGTTCCCTGGACAACGTTAAAATTAACTTTGTGATAAGTACGACACATTCTTATTGTGTTGTGTTGTACTTGTTTTGGGGAGTGAACTTCACTTGGTATGTCATCAAACTCCATTTCTTCTTCTTCATCTTCCTCTTCTTCTTCATCGCCTTCATCTTGTTCTTCTTGCTTCTCGTGATAAAAACAGCGTACACTGTTTTCTTGGCTACTTACTTTTTCTTGTTTACCTTTGATAGAAAAATCATGTCGTGTTGCTTGGACAACTGGGGTTTGATAAGAAAAAAACGGCGTTTCAATCCTGCCTGTAACCTCCTCTGTTATATTCTCTTCTTTGGGTTCAGCGTCATCAATGGCTGACAGAGAGTGTTCGTATCTTTTTGGGGGGGTTGTTGCTTCATCGTCTTCCATCGGTGTCTTCAGTGACATCCTGTTATGCAATTCATCGTTGTTTCCATCCAATGAAAAGTGACTAACTCCCAAAGTTTGGGATTTTTTCCCAATATCATTTCTCTTTGTTCTTCTGAATGCTTGGCTACGTGTCAGCTTGACTTTTGGTCTTTGGGAGACGTTTACTTCAGTCTTTTCTTCACCAGGTAGTATTTCTACAGCAGTTGACAGTCCCTTTGTGGTTTTTCTTATATCCTTCAGTGTTGTAGATGAAAACTGACTAAACTGCTTTGAAACTTTCCTAGTCGAACAGTCCAAAATGGTGTCATCTTTGTTAAGAATGTTTCTAGTCAAACCGCTATATTTTGGTTTAGTCGGTGAGGAACTAGTTGTGGTGGATGGGAACGATTCGAGACTTAGTTTCTTGTGTAACTTTGAAAGCTGACGAGATGAGTTCTCCATGGCGATTAGTACCTAATTACGATCCAGAAGCAAAGCTGCCAGAGTAACCTAAAAATGACCCGATTTTGAAAGGGAGCCAGCTTTTAAAGACCAATAATAATGACTTATGAATTATTCAACTTTTTATCTTTAAATCCTTCAACTCCTGCCTTTCTAAATCAGACGAATTAATTTTGTCGAATATTAGTACCTTATTTGGAGTCGCCGTTTGTTATTCAAACTTTTCGACAGATCAACTACACGTGATGTTACACGTGAAATATGATCTGCGCATGCTCGAATAATTTGGCTCTTTTTACTTTGGGCGTAATGTCCTTTTTCAGACCAGATAACAATAATAATAATAATAATAATGATGATAATAATAATAATAACAATAATAATAATAATAATCTTTATTTATAGAGCGCCATTTCCAATTATCACTGTCCATTAGCGCTTAACAAACAAAAATAAAATTTACACATGACGATATGATTGCACTTATACAATAAATTATATAATTATGAATACAGCTAGTTAATTAGTGATAATAAATAATGAAATTAACCTATAACTGGATTTGATTTAAGTATATGTATAGATGTTCATGGTGAAAATGGCCAAGAATCTAGGTAATTAAAGAAAACTCATCGACTAAACACAGCAGTTAGACACAAAATATATATATCTAAAATCCATACCTAAATCTAAACTGTGATATAAAAGTATTAAAAAGGTAATATTTAGAATATAAAATATATTTAATATAAGAAATAAAATATATGGTGAACAACCTATACTAGTGCCAACAATTAGTCATATGCGTTTTTAAAAAGAAAAGTTTTCAGTTGCTTCTTAAGACTAGGAAGTGAAGTGCGAAGCCTTATATCTTGTGTCAGAGAGTTCCACAGCAAAGCCGCAGAACACGAAAAAGATCTATAATCATATGTATGCAGATTTGTGCTGGAACTTGTTGTTTCAGGGTTCGATCTGTGAGTTAGTCATGCCCTGACTTAGATCAGCCAAGAGGTTGTTTCAGGGTTCGATCTGTGGGTTAGCCATGCCCTGACTTAGATCAGCCCAGAGGTTGTTTCAGGGTTCGATCTGTGGGTTAGCCATGTCCTGACTTAGATCAGCCCAGAGGTTGTTTCAGGGTTCGATCTGTGGGTTAGCCATGCCCTCACTTAGATCAGCCCAGAGGTTGTTTCAGGGTTCGATTTATAAATTCTGGTAAGATACAATGTGTTTAGTATTAAAGAACGAATTCAAATCAAACGCTGAAGGCACTGGGCTTACTTTCCCACCTCAATTATATATTCAGAATATTCTAAATTTTCACATTTCAGTTGTCTAGAAAATGGAACGAGTGAAACAATGTCGAAATCGTTGTCTCACCCTCCGTAAAAAGCGCGGGAAACACTTAACTTCCGGTTAATCGTACCCGCGTCTTACTTGCGCCAAATTGTTTCAAAATCGCAAAAATTTAATTCATCAGATCCTTCAACAAACTGTGTTTGAAACTTGTATTTGAACTTGTACTAAAGCGCTATTTCTTCCAAAACTGAATAAAAGTTAACTACAACACGTAGTCAGAAATAAGGAGACTGCCAACAAGACAAGTCCAACCCGACACGTGTTTCAAAGCACTTCTTTTGATGTGTCGCGAATATCGTTATGTAAGGTGTTATGCCCGATTTTGTTTTGGTTATGTTACGAAAGAGTTTCGTCCCAAGTGCTCTTGCCACGTGAGCAATGGTTTTGAGGTTTTTTTCGTTATTCTTTCGCAACTATAAGTGAGAATAGATGAAGATAAACAACACTGGCATTCCTATGATTAGTATTCCCACTTAGAAACGAGCAAAACTGAAAAGACTATAAAAAAGTTTTACTCATTTCTTTTTACGACTCTAGTTGTTGTTTTTTTTTTTTTTCATTTTTGCCCTTTCCGTGACAGCAGCAATAACATCAACAATAAACATCAATTTTATCGAAATCTAGGGTGTGGCTATCAAAATTAAACAATATCCACTCCCTGTTTCATAGAGTTTGTTGAATTGTACTTTGGTATTTTGATCGCATTTATATCCAATACAACAAAATAGAAAGGAATCGAGTCTAAGTTCACTCTGATGTCAGTATAAACACGGAAAGCAACGGTACACTGCATGAATGGCATTCCTGAATGTGGATTTTTAAACACGATTCGGTAACTTAAAAGGTGTGAATGACGTCATACGAAAGAACACACTTAAAAAAACTTAAGACTCTTTATTTTTATTCTTTTGTTGTTGTTTTTTTTACTTAATTAATCTATGATTATTTTCCCACTGTTTTTAAAAAGGCAAATACATAGTGGATTTCAATAGCGAGGGATCAGAGTGTTTTAGCCTAATTTTAATGTTACACTGAACTGAAAAGAAATAATGTACTTTAAAATGCCCTTTACAAATTGCCAAGACTTAAAGTCATTTGATTTTCATCTCCAAAATCCTTTAACTCCTGCCCCTCCTCACACAACTCGGTGTCTTAAAATAAAACGATTCTCTTTTTGTCGAATATCAGTACCTTATTTGGAGCCGCCGCTTGTTTTTCAAACCTTTCGACAGATCAACTACACGTGATGTTACACGTGAAAAATGATCTGCGCATGCTCGAATAATTGGCTCTTTTTACTTTGGGCGTAATTATTATGCAATATTTCGTAAGATTTTAGAATTAAAGAATTTCATCTTCAAAGTTTCTTACACACGAAGTGCAAAAATCTCAACAAACAAAAACTGTCACTATTTGAATAGTCAAACCATTCGTGAATTTCGGGTGCAGATTAGGGAGCGGGTTCCGCCCGAGCGGTTTTCCCAGTGAAATTAAAATCTTGTCCCACCCACAATCAACCAAAAAAAAATCAGTTTTCCAGGATACCACTAAGGTTATATGGATCTTCCATGTATTCTCAAAGGACAGTAAAACTTTGAACTAAATGAAATCATATTTCTGATTTTAAATCAGAGTTTTAGATTCCGAGATATTCCAGCTCTAATCGCAATAATTTGGGACATAGCAACGGTAACTAAAGGAATCGGAAACATTAATGGATTATTCTTTTTGATATATCGACTTTCTGATTAATTAATTAGCTTGAAAACTCTTTTGATTTCAAGTATTTTTATTACATAACATTAAGTGAAATTATATACATGTAAAATCCTCTGGGCCAGTAATTCCTAGAATGAAAAATGTAACTCAAGGATGGAAGAAATCATAGCATCGATTTTGAAATAAAGTAAATTATTATTCATACAATTGCTATTCTTCAGAGCTGATAGAAAATAATATTAAATATAGTTTATTTTTGACACAGAACTTTTCCTCAATTTCTTTTTTTTTTAATGAATAAAAAGCTCCTTAAAGTTTTTCTGTTGTTTTAATTTACGTTGTTTCTTACAACTCATCGTTTTTATTTCTTTCGATAATATCACATCGTAAGTCATACGTGGTCATTTTGATGCCATTGATTTTAGCTTCAATTTTTTTTACAACCTTTCGGATCAAATTCTTAATGTTCTTCTTGTGTTAATTTACATTGTTCCTTACAACTAATCGTTCCAGTTTCTTTCCATAAGATCAGATCGTAAGTCAAACGTGGTCATTTTGATGCCATTGATTTTAGCTTCAATTTGATATTTCTCAATTTGTTCACATACAGCTTGTCTTCTGGACGGGCGCTTCCTGAGGTACTCGTGAAACAGAATGTCCTCTTCGAGACTTGAATAAGTCGAATCAGTAAAATGCTTTTCCTCTGTGACATTTTGGCTTGCGATGCCTTCAACAAAGCCTAAAGAATCGTTGTCTGTTCCCTGGACAACGATAAAATTAACTTTGTGATAAGTACGACACATTCTTTTTGTGTTGTGTTGTACTTGTTTGGGGGAGTGAACTTCACTTGGTATGTCATCAAACTCCATTTCTTCTTCTTCTTCGTCTTCCTCTTCTTCTTCGTTGCTTTCATCTTGTTCTTCTTGCTTCTCGTGATAAAAGCAGCGTACACTGTTTTCTTGGCTACTTACTTTTTCTTGTTTACCTTCGATAGAAAAATCATGTCGTGTTGCTTGGACAACTGGGGCTTGATAAGAAAAAAACGGCGTTTCAATCCTGCCTGTAACCACCTCTGTTATATTCTCCTCTTTGTGTTCAGCGTCATCAATGGCTGATAGAGAGTGTTCGTATCTTTTTGGGGGGGTTGTTGCTTCATCGTCTTCCATCGGTGTCTTCAGTGACATCCTGTTATGCAATTCATCGTTGTTTCCATCCAATGAAACGTAACTAACTCCCAAAGTTTGGGATTTTTTCCCAATATCATTTCTCTTTGCTCTTCTGAATGCTTGGCTACGTGTCAGCTTGACTTTTGGTCTTTGGGAGACGTTTACTTCAGTCTTTTCTTCACCAGGTAGTATTTCTACAGCAGTTGACAGTCCCTTTGTGGTTTTTCTTATATCCTTCAGTGTTGTAGATGAAAACTGCTTTGAAAATTGCCTAGTCGAACAGTCCAAAATGGTGTCATCTTTGATAAGAATGTTCCTAGTCAAACCGCTATATTTTGGTTTAGTCGGTGAGGAACTAGTTGTGGTGGATGGGAACGATTCGAGACTTAGTTTCTTGTGTAACTTTGAAAGCTGACGAGATGAGTTCTCCATGGCGATGAGTACCTAATTACGATCCAGAAGCAAAGCTGCCAGAGTAACCTAAAAATGACCCGATTTTGAAAGGGAGCCAGCTTTTAAAGACCAATAATAATGACTTATGAATTATTCAACTTTTTATCTTTAAATCCTTCAACTCCTGCCTTTCTGCTTCAAAATCAGACGAATTAATTTTGTTGAATATTAGTACCTTATTTGGAGTCGCCGTTTGTTTTTCAAACTTTTCGACAGATCAACTACACGTGATGTTACACGTGAAATATGATCTGCGCATGCTCGAATAATTTGGCTCTTTTTACTTTGGGGGTAATGTCCTTTTTCAGACCACATAACAACAATAATAATAATAATGATAATAATAATAATAATAGTAATCTTTATTTATAGAGCGCCATTTCCAATTATCACTGTCCATTAGCGCTTAACAAACAAAAATAAAATTTACACATGACGATATGATTGCACTTATACAATAAATTATATAATTATGAATACAGCTAGTTAATTAGTGATAATAAATAATGAAATTAACCTATAACTGGATTTGATTTAAGTATATGTATAGATGTTCATGGTGAAAATGGCCAAGAATCTAGGTAATTAAAGAAAACTCATCGACTAAACACAGCAGTTAGACACAAAATATATATATCTAAAATCCATACCTAAATCTAAACTGTGATATAAAAATATTAAAAAGGTAATATTTAGAATATAAAATATATTTAATATAAGAAATAAAATATATGGTGAACAACCTATACTAGTGCCAACAATTACTCATATGCGTTTTTAAAAAGAAAAGTTTTCAGTTGCTTCTTAAGACTAGGAAGTGAAGTACGAAGCCTTATATCTTGTGTCAGAGAGTTCCACAGTAAAGCCGCAGAACACGAAAAAGATCTATAATCATATGTATGCAGATTTGTGCTGGAACTTGTTGTTTCAGGGTTCGATCTGTGAGTTAGTCATGCCCTGACTTAGATCAGCCAAGAGGTTGTTTCAGGGTTCGATCTGTGGGTTAACCGTGCCCTGACTTAGATCAGCCCAGAGGTTGTTTCAGGGTTCCATCTGTGAGTTAGCCATGTCCTGACTTAGATCAGCCCAGAGGTTGTTTCAGGGTTTGATCTGTGAGTTAGCCATGCCCTGACTTAGATCAGCCCAGAGGTTGTTTCAGGGTTTGATCTGTGAGTTAGCCATGCCCTGACTTAGATCAGCCCAGAGGTTGTTTCAGGGTTCGATCTGTGGGTTAGCCATGCCCTGACTTAGATCAGCCCAGAGTTGTTTCAGGGTTCGATCTGTGGGTTAGCCATGTCCTGACTTAGATCAGCCCAGAGGTTGTTTCAGGGTTCGATCTGTGGGTTAGCCATGCCCTCACTTAGATCAGCCCAGAGGTTGTTTCAGGGTTCGATTTATAAATTCTGGTAAGATACAATGTGTTTAGTATTAAAGAACGAATTCAAATCAAACGCTGAAGGCACTGGGCTTACTTTCCCACCTCAATTATATATTCAGAATATTCTAAATTTTCACATTTCAGTTGTCTAGAAAATGGAACGAGTGAAACAATGTCGAAATCGTTGTCCCACCCTCCGTAAAAAGCGCGGGAAACACTTAACTTCCGGTTAATCGTACCCGCGTCTTACTTGCGCCAAATTGTTTCAAAATCGCAAAAATTTAATTCATCAGATCCTTCAACAAACTGTGTTTGAAACTTGTATTTGAACTTGTACTAAAGCGCTATTTCTTCCAAAACTGAATAAAAGTTAACTACAACACGTAGTCAGAAATAAGGAGACTGCCAACAAGACAAGTCCAACCCGACACGTGTTTCAAAGCACTTCTTTTGATGTGTCGCGAATATCGTTATGTAAGGTGTTATGCCCGATTTTGTTTTGGTTATGTTACGAAAGAGTTTCGTCCCAAGTGCTCTTGCCACGTGAGCAATGGTTTTGAGGTTTTTTTCGTTATTCTTTCGCAACTATAAGTGAGAATAGATGAAGATAAACAACACTGGCATTCCTATGATTAGTATTCCCACATAGAAACGAGCAAAACTGAAAAGACTATAAGAAAGTTTTACTCATTTCTTTTTACGACTCTAGTTGTTGTTTTTTTTTTTTTCATTTTTGCCCTTTCCGTGACAGCAGCAATAACATCAACAATAAACATCAATTTTATCGAAATCTAGGGTGTGGCTATCAAAATTAAACAATATCCACTCCCTGTTTCATAGAGTTTGTTGAATTGTACTTTGGTATTTTGATCGCATTTATATCCAATACAACAAAATAGAAAGGAATCGAGTCTAAGTTCACTCTGATGTCAGTATAAACACGGAAAGCAACGGTACACTGCATGAATGGCATTCCTGAATGTGGATTTTTAAACACGATTCGGTAACTTAAAAGGTGTGAATGACGTCATGCGAAAGAACACTCTTAAAAAACTTAAGACTCTCTTTATTTTTATTCTTTTGTTGTTGTTTTTTTTACTTAATTAATCTATGATTATTTTCCCACTGTTTTTAAAAAGGCAAATACATAGTGGATTTCAATAGCGAGGGAACAGAGTGTTTTAGCCTAATTTTAATGTTACAACTAAAAGGAAATGATGTACTTTAAAATGCTCTTTACAAATTGCCAAGACTAAAAGTCATTAAATTTTCATCTCCAAAATCCTTTAACTCCTGCCCCTCCTTACACAACTTTTTGTCTTAAAATAAAACGATTCACTTTTTGTCGAATATTAGTACCTTATTTGGAGCCGCCGCTTGTTTCTCAAACCTTTCGACAGATCAACTACACGTTATGTTACACGTGAAATATGATCTGCGCATGCTCGAACAATCGGCTCTTTTTACTTTGGGCGTAATTATTATGCAATATTTCGTGAGATTTTAGAATTGAAGAATTTCATCTTCAAAGTTTCTTACACACGAAGTGCAAAAATCTCAACAAACAAAAACTGTCACTATTTGAATAGTCAAACCATTCGTGAATTTCGGGTGCAGATTAGGGAGCGGGTTCCGCCCGGGCGGTTTTTCCAGTTGAATTAAAATCTTGTCCCACCCACAATCAACTCACACAAAAAATCAGTTTTCCAGGATACCACTAAGGTTATATGGATCTTCCATGTATTCTCAAAGGACAGTAAAACCTTGAACTAAATGCAATCATATTTCTGATTTTAAATCAGAGTTTTAGATTCCAAGATATTCCAGCTCTAATTGTAAGAATTTGGGACATAGCAACGGTAACTAAAGGAATCGGAAACATTAATTGATTATTCTTTTTGATATATCGACTTTCTGATTAATTAATTAGCTTGAAAACTCTTTTGATTTCAAGTATTTTTATTACATAACATTAAGTGAAATTATATACATGTAAAATCCTCTGGGCCAGTAATTCCTAGAATGAAAAATGTAACTCAAGGATGGAAGAAATCATAGCATCGATTTTGAAATAAAGTAAATTATTATTCATACAATTGCTATTCTTCAGAGCTGATAGAAAATAATATTAAATATAGTTTATTTTTGACACAGAACTTTTCCTCAATTTCTTTTTTTTTTAATGAATAAAAAGCTCCTTAAAGTTTTTCTGTTGTTTTAATTTACGTTGTTTCTTACAACTCATCGTTTTTATTTCTTTCGATAATATCACATCGTAAGTCATACGTGGTCATTTTGATGCCATTGATTTTAGCTTCAATTTTTTTTACAACCTTTCGGATCAAATTCTTAATGTTCTTCTTGTGTTAATTTACATTGTTCCTTACAACTAATCGTTCCAGTTTCTTTCCATAAGATCAGATCGTAAGTCAAACGTGGTCATTTTGATGCCATTGATTTTAGCTTCAATTTGATATTTCTCAATTTGTTCACATACAGCTTGTCTTCTGGACGGGCGCTTCCTGAGGTACTCGTGAAACAGAATGTCCTCTTCGAGACTTGAATAAGTCGAATCAGTAAAATGCTTTTCCTCTGTGACATTTTGGCTTGCGATGCCTTCAACAAAGCCTAAAGAATCGTTGTCTGTTCCCTGGACAACGATAAAATTAACTTTGTGATAAGTACGACACATTCTTTTTGTGTTGTGTTGTACTTGTTTGGGGGAGTGAACTTCACTTGGTATGTCATCAAACTCCATTTCTTCTTCTTCTTCGTCTTCCTCTTCTTCTTCGTTGCTTTCATCTTGTTCTTCTTGCTTCTCGTGATAAAAGCAGCGTACACTGTTTTCTTGGCTACTTACTTTTTCTTGTTTACCTTCGATAGAAAAATCATGTCGTGTTGCTTGGACAACTGGGGCTTGATAAGAAAAAAACGGCGTTTCAATCCTGCCTGTAACCACCTCTGTTATATTCTCCTCTTTGTGTTCAGCGTCATCAATGGCTGATAGAGAGTGTTCGTATCTTTTTGGGGGGGTTGTTGCTTCATCGTCTTCCATCGGTGTCTTCAGTGACATCCTGTTATGCAATTCATCGTTGTTTCCATCCAATGAAACGTAACTAACTCCCAAAGTTTGGGATTTTTTCCCAATATCATTTCTCTTTGCTCTTCTGAATGCTTGGCTACGTGTCAGCTTGACTTTTGGTCTTTGGGAGACGTTTACTTCAGTCTTTTCTTCACCAGGTAGTATTTCTACAGCAGTTGACAGTCCCTTTGTGGTTTTTCTTATATCCTTCAGTGTTGTAGATGAAAACTGCTTTGAAAATTGCCTAGTCGAACAGTCCAAAATGGTGTCATCTTTGATAAGAATGTTCCTAGTCAAACCGCTATATTTTGGTTTAGTCGGTGAGGAACTAGTTGTGGTGGATGGGAACGATTCGAGACTTAGTTTCTTGTGTAACTTTGAAAGCTGACGAGATGAGTTCTCCATGGCGATGAGTACCTAATTACGATCCAGAAGCAAAGCTGCCAGAGTAACCTAAAAATGACCCGATTTTGAAAGGGAGCCAGCTTTTAAAGACCAATAATAATGACTTATGAATTATTCAACTTTTTATCTTTAAATCCTTCAACTCCTGCCTTTCTGCTTCAAAATCAGACGAATTAATTTTGTTGAATATTAGTACCTTATTTGGAGTCGCCGTTTGTTTTTCAAACTTTTCGACAGATCAACTACACGTGATGTTACACGTGAAATATGATCTGCGCATGCTCGAATAATTTGGCTCTTTTTACTTTGGGGGTAATGTCCTTTTTCAGACCACATAACAACAATAATAATAATAATGATAATAATAATAATAATAGTAATCTTTATTTATAGAGCGCCATTTCCAATTATCACTGTCCATTAGCGCTTAACAAACAAAAATAAAATTTACACATGACGATATGATTGCACTTATACAATAAATTATATAATTATGAATACAGCTAGTTAATTAGTGATAATAAATAATGAAATTAACCTATAACTGGATTTGATTTAAGTATATGTATAGATGTTCATGGTGAAAATGGCCAAGAATCTAGGTAATTAAAGAAAACTCATCGACTAAACACAGCAGTTAGACACAAAATATATATATCTAAAATCCATACCTAAATCTAAACTGTGATATAAAAATATTAAAAAGGTAATATTTAGAATATAAAATATATTTAATATAAGAAATAAAATATATGGTGAACAACCTATACTAGTGCCAACAATTACTCATATGCGTTTTTAAAAAGAAAAGTTTTCAGTTGCTTCTTAAGACTAGGAAGTGAAGTACGAAGCCTTATATCTTGTGTCAGAGAGTTCCACAGTAAAGCCGCAGAACACGAAAAAGATCTATAATCATATGTATGCAGATTTGTGCTGGAACTTGTTGTTTCAGGGTTCGATCTGTGAGTTAGTCATGCCCTGACTTAGATCAGCCAAGAGGTTGTTTCAGGGTTCGATCTGTGGGTTAACCGTGCCCTGACTTAGATCAGCCCAGAGGTTGTTTCAGGGTTCCATCTGTGAGTTAGCCATGTCCTGACTTAGATCAGCCCAGAGGTTGTTTCAGGGTTTGATCTGTGAGTTAGCCATGCCCTGACTTAGATCAGCCCAGAGGTTGTTTCAGGGTTTGATCTGTGAGTTAGCCATGCCCTGACTTAGATCAGCCCAGAGGTTGTTTCAGGGTTCGATCTGTGGGTTAGCCATGCCCTGACTTAGATCAGCCCAGAGTTGTTTCAGGGTTCGATCTGTGGGTTAGCCATGTCCTGACTTAGATCAGCCCAGAGGTTGTTTCAGGGTTCGATCTGTGGGTTAGCCATGCCCTCACTTAGATCAGCCCAGAGGTTGTTTCAGGGTTCGATTTATAAATTCTGGTAAGATACAATGTGTTTAGTATTAAAGAACGAATTCAAATCAAACGCTGAAGGCACTGGGCTTACTTTCCCACCTCAATTATATATTCAGAATATTCTAAATTTTCACATTTCAGTTGTCTAGAAAATGGAACGAGTGAAACAATGTCGAAATCGTTGTCCCACCCTCCGTAAAAAGCGCGGGAAACACTTAACTTCCGGTTAATCGTACCCGCGTCTTACTTGCGCCAAATTGTTTCAAAATCGCAAAAATTTAATTCATCAGATCCTTCAACAAACTGTGTTTGAAACTTGTATTTGAACTTGTACTAAAGCGCTATTTCTTCCAAAACTGAATAAAAGTTAACTACAACACGTAGTCAGAAATAAGGAGACTGCCAACAAGACAAGTCCAACCCGACACGTGTTTCAAAGCACTTCTTTTGATGTGTCGCGAATATCGTTATGTAAGGTGTTATGCCCGATTTTGTTTTGGTTATGTTACGAAAGAGTTTCGTCCCAAGTGCTCTTGCCACGTGAGCAATGGTTTTGAGGTTTTTTTCGTTATTCTTTCGCAACTATAAGTGAGAATAGATGAAGATAAACAACACTGGCATTCCTATGATTAGTATTCCCACATAGAAACGAGCAAAACTGAAAAGACTATAAGAAAGTTTTACTCATTTCTTTTTACGACTCTAGTTGTTGTTTTTTTTTTTTTCATTTTTGCCCTTTCCGTGACAGCAGCAATAACATCAACAATAAACATCAATTTTATCGAAATCTAGGGTGTGGCTATCAAAATTAAACAATATCCACTCCCTGTTTCATAGAGTTTGTTGAATTGTACTTCGGTATTTTGATCGCATTTATATCCAATACAACAAAATAGAAAGGAATCGAGTCTAAGTTCACTCTGATGTCAGTATAAACACGGAAACCAACGGTACACTGCATGAATGGCATTCCTGAATGTGGATTTTTAAACACGATTCGGTAACTTAAAAGGTGTGAATGACGTCATACGAAAGACAGTCTTAAAAAACTTAAGACTCTCTTTATTTTTATTCTTTTTTTTTTTTTTTTTTATTTAATTAATCTATGATTATTTTCCCACTGTTTTTAAAAAGGCAAATACATAGTGGATTTCAATAGCGAGGGAACAGAGTGTTTTAGCCTAATTTTAATGTTACAACTAAAAGGAAATGATGTACTTTAAAATGCTCTTTACAAATTGCCAAGACTAAAAGTCATTAAATTTTCATCTCCAAAATCCTTTAACTCCTGCCCCTCCTTACACAACTTTGTGTCTTAAAATAAAACGATTCACTTTTTGTCGAATATTAGTACCTTATTTGGAGCCGCCGCTTGTTTCTCAAACCTTTCGACAGATCAACTACACGTGATGTTACACGTGAAATATGATCTGCGCATGCTCGAATAATTGGCTCTTTTTACTTTGGGCGTAATTATTATGCAATATTTCGTAAGATTTTAGAATTAAAGAATTTCATCTTCAAAGTTTCTTACACACGAAATGCAAAAATCTCAACAAACAAAAACTGTCACTATTTGAATAGTCAAACCATTCGTGAATTTCGGGTGCAGATTAGGGAGCGGGTTCCGCCCGGGCGGTTTTTCCAGTTGAATTAAAATCTTGTCCCACCCACAATCAACTCACACAAAAAATCAGTTTTCCAGGATACCACTAAGGTTATATGGATCTTCCATGTATTCTCAAAGGACAGTAAAACCTTGAACTAAATGCAATCATATTTCTGATTTTAAATCAGAGTTTTAGATTCCAAGATATTCCAGCTCTAATTGTAAGAATTTGGGACATAGCAACGGTAACTAAAGGAATCGGAAACATTAATTGATTATTCTTTTTGATATATCGACTTTCTGATTAATTAATTAGCTTGAAAACTCTTTTGATTTCAAGTATTTTTATTACATAACATTAAGTGAATTATATACATGTAAAATCCTCTGGGCCAGTAATTCCTAGAATGAAAAATGTAACTCAAGGATGGAAGAAATCATAGCATCGATTTTGAAATAAAGTAAATTATTATTCATACAATTGCTATTCTTCAGAGCTGATAGAAAATAATATTAAATATAGTTTATTTTTGACACAGAACTTTTCCTCAATTTCTTTTTTTTTTTAATGAATAAAAAGCTCCTTAAAGTTTTTCTGTTGTTTTAATTTACGTTGTTTCTTACAACTCATCGTTTTTATTTCTTTCTATAATATCACATCGTAAGTCATACGTGGTCATTTTGATGCCATTGATTTTAGCTTCAATTTTTTTTACAACCTTTCGGATCAAATTCTTAATGTTCTTCTTGTGTTAATTTACATTGTTCCTTACAACTAATCGTTCCAGTTTCTTTCCATAAGATCAGATCGTAAGTCAAACGTGGTCATTTTGATGCCATTGATTTTAGCTTCAATTTGATATTTCTCAATTTGTTCACATACAGCTTGTCTTCTGGACGGGCGCTTCCTGAGGTACTCGTGAAACAGAATGTCCTCTTCGAGACTTGAATAAGTCGAATCAGTAAAATGCTTTTCCTCTGTGACATTTTGGCTTGCGATGCCTTCAACAAAGCCTAAAGAATCGTTGTCTGTTCCCTGGACAACGATAAAATTAACTTTGTGATAAGTACGACACATTCTTTTTGTGTTGTGTTGTACTTGTTTGGGGGAGTGAACTTCACTTGGTATGTCATCAAACTCCATTTCTTCTTCTTCTTCGTCTTCCTCTTCTTCTTCGTTGCTTTCATCTTGTTCTTCTTGCTTCTCGTGATAAAAGCAGCGTACACTGTTTTCTTGGCTACTTACTTTTTCTTGTTTACCTTCGATAGAAAAATCATGTCGTGTTGCTTGGACAACTGGGGCTTGATAAGAAAAAAACGGCGTTTCAATCCTGCCTGTAACCACCTCTGTTATATTCTCCTCTTTGTGTTCAGCGTCATCAATGGCTGATAGAGAGTGTTCGTATCTTTTTGGGGGGGTTGTTGCTTCATCGTCTTCCATCGGTGTCTTCAGTGACATCCTGTTATGCAATTCATCGTTGTTTCCATCCAATGAAACGTAACTAACTCCCAAAGTTTGGGATTTTTTCCCAATATCATTTCTCTTTGCTCTTCTGAATGCTTGGCTACGTGTCAGCTTGACTTTTGGTCTTTGGGAGACGTTTACTTCAGTCTTTTCTTCACCAGGTAGTATTTCTACAGCAGTTGACAGTCCCTTTGTGGTTTTTCTTATATCCTTCAGTGTTGTAGATGAAAACTGCTTTGAAAATTGCCTAGTCGAACAGTCCAAAATGGTGTCATCTTTGATAAGAATGTTCCTAGTCAAACCGCTATATTTTGGTTTAGTCGGTGAGGAACTAGTTGTGGTGGATGGGAACGATTCGAGACTTAGTTTCTTGTGTAACTTTGAAAGCTGACGAGATGAGTTCTCCATGGCGATGAGTACCTAATTACGATCCAGAAGCAAAGCTGCCAGAGTAACCTAAAAATGACCCGATTTTGAAAGGGAGCCAGCTTTTAAAGACCAATAATAATGACTTATGAATTATTCAACTTTTTATCTTTAAATCCTTCAACTCCTGCCTTTCTGCTTCAAAATCAGACGAATTAATTTTGTTGAATATTAGTACCTTATTTGGAGTCGCCGTTTGTTTTTCAAACTTTTCGACAGATCAACTACACGTGATGTTACACGTGAAATATGATCTGCGCATGCTCGAATAATTTGGCTCTTTTTACTTTGGGGGTAATGTCCTTTTTCAGACCACATAACAACAATAATAATAATAATGATAATAATAATAATAATAGTAATCTTTATTTATAGAGCGCCATTTCCAATTATCACTGTCCATTAGCGCTTAACAAACAAAAATAAAATTTACACATGACGATATGATTGCACTTATACAATAAATTATATAATTATGAATACAGCTAGTTAATTAGTGATAATAAATAATGAAATTAACCTATAACTGGATTTGATTTAAGTATATGTATAGAGATGTTCATGGTGAAAATGGCCAAGAATCTAGGTAATTAAAGAAAACTCATCGACTAAACACAGCAGTTAGACACAAAATATATATATCTAAAATCCATACCTAAATCTAAACTGTGATATAAAAGTATTAAAAAGGTAATATTTAGAATATAAAATATATTTAATATAAGAAATAAAATATATGGTGAACAACCTATACTAGTGCCAACAATTAGTCATATGCGTTTTTAAAAAGAAAAGTTTTCAGTTGCTTCTTAAGACTAGGAAGTGAAGTGCGAAGCCTTATATCTTGTGTCAGAGAGTTCCACAGTAAAGCCGCAGAACACGAAAAAGATCTATAATCATATGTATGCAGATTTGTGCTGGAACTTGTTGTTTCAGGGTTCGATCTGTGAGTTAGCCATGCCCTGACTTAGATCAGCCAAGAGGTTGTTTCAGGGTTCGATCTGTGGGTTAGCCATGCCCTGACTTAGATCAGCCCAGAGGTTGTTTCAGGGTTCGATCTGTGAGTTAGCCATGCCCTGACGTAGATCAGCCCAGAGGTTGTTTCAGGGTTTGATCTGTGAGTTAGCCATGCCCTGACTTAGATCAGCCCAGAGGTTGTTTCAGGGTTTGATCTGTGAGTTAGCCATGCCCTGACTTAGATCAGCCCAGAGGTTGTTTCAGGGTTCGATCTGTGGGTTAGCCATGCCCTGACTTAGATCAGCCCAGAGTTGTTTCAGGGTTCGATCTGTGGGTTAGCCATGTCCTGACTTAGATCAGCCCAGAGGTTGTTTCAGGGTTCGATCTGTGGGTTAGCCATGCCCTCACTTAGATCAGCCCAGAGGTTGTTTCAGGGTTCGATTTATAAATTCTGGTAAGATACAATGTGTTTAGTATTAAAGAACGAATTCAAATCAAACGCTGAAGGCACTGGGCTTACTTTCCCACCTCAATTATATATTCAGAATATTCTAAATTTTCACATTTCAGTTGTCTAGTAAATGGAACGAGTGAAACAATGTCGAAATCGTTGTCCCACCCTCCGTAAAAAGCGCGGGAAACACTTAACTTCCGGTTAATCGTACCCGCGTCTTACTTGCGCCAAATTGTTTCAAAATCGCAAAAATTTAATTCATCAGATCCTTCAACAAACTGTGTTTGAAACTTGTATTTGAACTTGTACTAAAGCGCTATTTCTTCCAAAACTGAATAAAAGTTAACTACAACACGTAGTCAGAAATAAGGAGACTGCCAACAAGACAAGTCCAACCCGACACTTGTTTCAAAGCACTTCTTTTGATGTGTCGCGAATATCGTTATGTAAGGTGTTATGCCCGATTTTGTTTTGGTTATGTTACGAAAGAGTTTCGTCCCAAGTGCTCTTGCCACGTGAGCAATGGTTTTGAGGTTTTTTTCGTTATTCTTTCGCAACTATAAGTGAGAATAGATGAAGATAAACAACACTGGCATTCCTATGATTAGTATTCCCACATAGAAACGAGCAAAACTGAAAAGACTATAAGAAAGTTTTACTCATTTCTTTTTACGACTCTAGTTGTTGTTTTTTTTTTTTTCATTTTTGCCCTTTCCGTGACAGCAGCAATAACATCAACAATAAACATCAATTTTATCGAAATCTAGGGTGTGGCTATCAAAATTAAACAATATCCACTCCCTGTTTCATAGAGTTTGTTGAATTGTACTTCGGTATTTTGATCGCATTTATATCCAATACAACAAAATAGAAAGGAATCGAGTCTAAGTTCACTCTGATGTCAGTATAAACACGGAAACCAACGGTACACTGCATGAATGGCATTCCTGAATGTGGATTTTTAAACACGATTCGGTAACTTAAAAGGTGTGAATGACGTCATACGAAAGACAGTCTTAAAAAACTTAAGACTCTCTTTATTTTTATTCTTTTTTTTTTTTTTTTTTATTTAATTAATCTATGATTATTTTCCCACTGTTTTTAAAAAGGCAAATACATAGTGGATTTCAATAGCGAGGGAACAGAGTGTTTTAGCCTAATTTTAATGTTACAACTAAAAGGAAATGATGTACTTTAAAATGCTCTTTACAAATTGCCAAGACTAAAAGTCATTAAATTTTCATCTCCAAAATCCTTTAACTCCTGCCCCTCCTTACACAACTTTGTGTCTTAAAATAAAACGATTCACTTTTTGTCGAATATTAGTACCTTATTTGGAGCCGCCGCTTGTTTCTCAAACCTTTCGACAGATCAACTACACGTGATGTTACACGTGAAATATGATCTGCGCATGCTCGAATAATTGGCTCTTTTTACTTTGGGCGTAATTATTATGCAATATTTCGTAAGATTTTAGAATTAAAGAATTTCATCTTCAAAGTTTCTTACACACGAAATGCAAAAATCTCAACAAACAAAAACTGTCACTATTTGAATAGTCAAACCATTCGTGAATTTCGGGTGCAGATTAGGGAGCGGGTTCCGCCCGAGCGGTTTTCCCAGTGAAATTAAAATCTTGTCCCACCCACAATCAACCAAAAAAAAATCAGTTTTCCAGGATACCACTAAGGTTATATGGATCTTCCATGTATTCTCAAAGGACAGTAAAACTTTGAACTAAATGAAATCATATTTCTGATTTTAAATCAGAGTTTTAGATTCCGAGATATTCCAGCTCTAATCGCAATAATTTGGGACATAGCAACGGTAACTAAAGGAATCGGAAACATTAATTGATTATTCTTTTTGATATATCGACTTTCTGATTAATTAATTAGCTTGAAAACTCTTTTGATTTCAAGTATTTTTATTACATAACATTAAGTGAAATTATATACATGTAAAATCCTCTGGGCCAGTAATTCCTAGAATGAAAAATGTAACTCAAGGATGGAAGAAATCATAGCATCGATTTTGAAATAAAGTAAATTATTATTCATACAATTGCTATTCTTCAGAGCTGATAGAAAATAATATTAAATATAGTTTATTTTTGACACAGAACTTTTCCTCAATTTCTTTTTTTTTTAATGAATAAAAAGCTCCTTAAAGTTTTTCTGTTGTTTTAATTTACGTTGTTTCTTACAACTCATCGTTTTTATTTCTTTCGATAATATCACATCGTAAGTCATACGTGGTCATTTTGATGCCATTGATTTTAGCTTCAATTTTTTTTACAACCTTTCGGATCAAATTCTTAATGTTCTTCTTGTGTTAATTTACATTGTTCCTTACAACTAATCGTTCCAGTTTCTTTCCATAAGATCAGATCGTAAGTCAAACGTGGTCATTTTGATGCCATTGATTTTAGCTTCAATTTGATATTTCTCAATTTGTTCACATACAGCTTGTCTTCTGGACGGGCGCTTCCTGAGGTACTCGTGAAACAGAATGTCCTCTTCGAGACTTGAATAAGTCGAATCAGTAAAATGCTTTTCCTCTGTGACATTTTGGCTTGCGATGCCTTCAACAAAGCCTAAAGAATCGTTGTCTGTTCCCTGGACAACGATAAAATTAACTTTGTGATAAGTACGACACATTCTTTTTGTGTTGTGTTGTACTTGTTTGGGGGAGTGAACTTCACTTGGTATGTCATCAAACTCCATTTCTTCTTCTTCTTCGTCTTCCTCTTCTTCTTCGTTGCTTTCATCTTGTTCTTCTTGCTTCTCGTGATAAAAGCAGCGTACACTGTTTTCTTGGCTACTTACTTTTTCTTGTTTACCTTCGATAGAAAAATCATGTCGTGTTGCTTGGACAACTGGGGCTTGATAAGAAAAAAACGGCGTTTCAATCCTGCCTGTAACCACCTCTGTTATATTCTCCTCTTTGTGTTCAGCGTCATCAATGGCTGATAGAGAGTGTTCGTATCTTTTTGGGGGGGTTGTTGCTTCATCGTCTTCCATCGGTGTCTTCAGTGACATCCTGTTATGCAATTCATCGTTGTTTCCATCCAATGAAACGTAACTAACTCCCAAAGTTTGGGATTTTTTCCCAATATCATTTCTCTTTGCTCTTCTGAATGCTTGGCTACGTGTCAGCTTGACTTTTGGTCTTTGGGAGACGTTTACTTCAGTCTTTTCTTCACCAGGTAGTATTTCTACAGCAGTTGACAGTCCCTTTGTGGTTTTTCTTATATCCTTCAGTGTTGTAGATGAAAACTGCTTTGAAAATTGCCTAGTCGAACAGTCCAAAATGGTGTCATCTTTGATAAGAATGTTCCTAGTCAAACCGCTATATTTTGGTTTAGTCGGTGAGGAACTAGTTGTGGTGGATGGGAACGATTCGAGACTTAGTTTCTTGTGTAACTTTGAAAGCTGACGAGATGAGTTCTCCATGGCGATTAGTACCTAATTACGATCCAGAAGCAAAGCTGCCAGAGTAACCTAAAAATGACCCGATTTTGAAAGGGAGCCAGCTTTTAAAGACCAATAATAATGACTTATGAATTATTCAACTTTTTATCTTTAAATCCTTCAACTCCTGCCTTTCTAAATCAGACGAATTAATTTTGTCGAATATTAGTACCTTATTTGGAGTCGCCGTTTGTTATTCAAACTTTTCGACAGATCAACTACACGTGATGTTACACGTGAAATATGATCTCCGCATGCTCGACAAATTGGCTCTTTTTACTTTCGACGTCATTTTGTCGTTTTTCAGACCAGATCTTGTTCTTCAGTGTTATGCTATTAAGAATTATGCAATATTTCCTAAGATATTAGATATTAGAAATTAAAAAGTTTCATCTTCAAAGATGTTAAACAAAAACTCTCTCCATTTGAATCGTTTTATCATTCGTGAAATTCAGGTGCAGATTCAGGAGCGTCTTCATGCTTCCTAACTCTGTTGGCAATATCCATGCCGGTTCGGACTTGGACCTCGGAATTAGTTAGTATAGCAAAAGGTGCATCTTATTGATTTTGTGACCCCCTGCTCAAAATCCTATATCCGCCGCAGCACTTACCAACATACTAAAAATACTCCTAAATCCTTTTGTTGAAACGGAGAAACAGAGCCGAAAAACCATCTTTGCGAGGCAGAGGACAATATATCAAACATACTCAAATCACTGATGTGGTTCAATCAAGAAGCAGTTACCCTGGGCTTGAACTACACAGCGATAAAAAAAAACAGCATCATATGAACAGCGCCGCAAGTTCCGCCAATGTGAAGACAGAGATCAGTACGTTAAAAGTAAAGAATGAAAAAAACAAAAAAATTTAAATCATAAAAAAACAAAAACAAAAAATCCAAAACAAAATAAAACGAATAAAGTGCAAAACAACACACTGTTTATATTGTATGTTAAGAAAAAGCTCTAGTTATTCATTTATGGACGTCATTCCCTGAGTGACGTCAATACTATTGGTCTTTTAAAGCAGGCTCCCTTTCAAAATCGGGTCACTGATATTTAGGTTACTCTGGTAGCTTTGCATCTGGATCATCCTAAGGTATTAATAATGGAGGACTCATCTCGTCAGCATTCAAAGTTACACAAGAAACTAAGTCTCGAATCGTTCCCATCCACCACAACTAGTTCCCCACCCACCAAACCAAAATATAGCGATTTGACTAGAAACATTCTTATCAAAGATGACACCATTTTGGACTGTGCGACTAGGAAATTTTCAAAGCAGTTTAGTCAGTCTTCATCTACAACACTGAAGGATATAAGAAAAACGACAAAGGGACTGTCAACTGCTGTAGAAATACTGCCTAGTGAAGAAAAGACTGAAGTAAACGTCTCCCAAAGACCAAAAGTCAAGCTGACACGTAGCCAAGCATTCAGAAGAACAAAGAGAAATGATATTGGGAAAAAATCCCAAACTTTGGGAGTTAGTTACGTTTCATTGGATGGAAACCATGATGAATTGCATAACAGAATGTCGCTGAAGACACCGATGGAAGACGATGAAGCAACAACCCCCCCAAAAAGATACGAACACTCTCTGTCAACCATTGATGACACTAAACACAAAGAGGAAAATATAACAGAGGTGGTTACAGGCAGGATTGAAACGCCGTTTTTTTCTTACCAAGCCCCAGTTGTCCAAGCAACACGACATGATTTTTGTATCGAAGGTAAACAAGAAAAAGTAAGCCAAGAAAACAGTGTACGCTGTTTTTATCGCGAGCAACAAGAAGAACAAGATGAAAGCGATGAAGAAGAAGAAGAGGAAGATGAAGAAGAAGAAACGGAGGTTGATGACATACCAAGTGAAGTTCACTCCCCCGACGAAGTACAACACAACACAATACGAATGTGTCGTACTTATCACAAAGTTAATTTTATCGTTGTCCAGGGAACAGACAACGATTCTTTAGGCTTTGTTAAAGGCATGGCAAGCCAAAATGTCACAGAGAAAAAGCATTCTACTGATTCGACTTATTCAAGTCTCGAAGAGGACATTCTGTTTCACGAGTACCTCAGAAAGCGCCCGTCCAGAAGACAAGCTGTATGTGAACAAATCGAGAAATATCAAATTGAAGCTAAAATCAATGGCATCAAAATGACCACGTTTGACTTACGATCTGATCTTATCGAAAGAAATAGGTACGATTAATCTTAAGGAAAAATGTAAATTAACACAAGAACATTAAGAAGAAACTGAGGAAAAGTTGTAAAAAAAAATATTTTTTTCTATATATTTTCTAACATCTCTGAAGAATTTGACTTGTATAAGAATATATTTTATATTAATAACTAATAACTACAAGTTATTCCAACCAAAAGAGTTTTGCATAGCTAATTTACCAATCAGAAAATCGATTAATTTATAAGCCGCCCTAAGAAACAAATTAAAGCAAGTCGAAATTTAATTGATTTTTTCTGGTTGGTTTTGGGTGGGGCAAGTTTATATTTGGAAAACCTCCGGCACGGTAATTGGTTCGCTGTTGTCTTTAGCACTGATTGTCTTCTTAATAATTTAACGAACGAGGAAACTTCGCAAAGCATTCTGGTAGTGGTAATAAAATGATACCATGAAGCCGGGCTATTGAACTTTTTTTCTAGTGGATTCAATGTATACTTGATATACAATAGACATATACCATGGAATATCTATCCTACAAGGCACATTTTTATTTTGTATCTGATACACGAGCCTTAGGTGATTTTTTTTTTGGTTTTCGGAGGCTTTTAGTAGAAGTGTTCAACGTCATCTCATATTTGTTCGAAAAAATGTCTTAGCGTTTTGTCTTGCAAAGTGAATTGAATGAGAAAAATATCTTATCCAAGGTGGCGAGTCTCACATCTTTTGCTACGTCAAACACCGCAAATATCGTAAGAATTTCTTTAGTTTTTTAATCAAAAGAATCCCCAAAAACGTTGGGCCATATTTTGAAATTTGTGTTGTTTATATGTTCTTTTTTATTTTATTTTATTTTATTTTTTGGTTTTGTTTTTTGTTTTTGTTTTCATAGCTGTTTTTACCGACAAAAACCGACAAGAGGGCTTGTCTAATTTATGGTTTTGCGCCCGGGCTATGATCAGGCCGTTTTGGGCCGTAGGATTTCAGTTGGTTGCACCGCCACTTTCCGCTCGCCCAGTTGATGATATCCTTTTTTTCTTACAAACACCCTGCCTGACTTGACTTCCACTCTTTATCCCTTGGACAATGGTTGATTTTTGATGAAAACTAGGATTTCGACGTTTCCATCTTCTGACAAATCCGCAAAATTTTCCATTGCATTAATTTGATAGTCCCCTTCACAGTTTCCTTCGCCATCTTGAAAGGAGTTGAGCTAGCAATGATGGAGACGTGAATAATTGTCCAAGGTGTTAGTATAGGTAATAGGACTACATGCTGTCCGATTTCATAGGAAAGAATTGGAACAAATAATTAACAAAGAACAATTTTCTTCTTCGTCGATCCGTCATTTTGAATTCAGGACAAAGTAAACAAAGCCGACAAGCGTAAGCTGCGCGCTGATTGGTTGAAAGGTAATTGCTATTGTTTTACACGAGTTTTGATTGGCTGAGGGAAACTTCTAAGTATAGCTCGGTTTGGAGAACAAAATAATAGATTCCAATTCTCAGGAGATTAAAATTCTTATGGTTTGTCCTCCAAATAGAGCTCCTTTGACGACACGTGCAAGGGGTTTGTTATGAACGTCGTGGAAGAAACTAATAAATTGCATTCCCATTTCAGGTTGTACTGTTGACATAGAGTTTGGTACTACTTACTACTCGAATTTGGAATCCAACCCAACGATGGCCAGTTTATATCAAAAGAACGCCGAGACTCTTGGTGTCCAGTTCCCCTCTCTTGCAGAACAAAAGGCGAAAGTCCTGGGTTCTACAGACATGGGTAATGTCTCCCACGTGACTCCTTCCATACATCCCATATATAGTATCGATAGTATGGCTGTCAATCATTCGTATGCATTCACTGCAGCAGTGGGTACTGATGTTGCACATGACAAGACACTGATTGCAGCTAAAGCAATGGCCATGACTGCTGTAGATTTATTCTGTAGTCAAGACCTCAGGGAACAAGCTAAGCAAGAATTCACCAAGGCTCACTCCAAATAAACTAGTTGACATGACCGTATATACTGTAATGAAGTCATACTTTTTATTCAAAGCTTAGGGACCGGTCATTATTCATGTGGGGGGGGGGGGGGGGGTTGTCTGCATTAAAACATTTTTCCCTGACCCACCCCTTGAAGTATTAAATTTAATTTTATAAACATAACCCCAACAGATTAATGGGATTTATCAAGAGATACTGCTCCATAATCACAATCTCTCCATAATCTCCTCTCCATAATCATACTAAAATCACACTAATCGCACTAAAACACTAACTTTATTGTATTCATCGCTGGTTAGGTCTCATTTTTGTTTTGCTTCGCAAGTTTATGCTCCCCAGTCAGTCATTCAAGGATTTGATATTAATTGAGAGGACCCAACGACGCGCTATACCAAGTTGATATTCAAATATGTTAATCTTTCTTATAAGGATTGTTTAATTCATCTTATTTTGACTCCACTTCGGCTTATAACTACATCACACTGACGCTTGGGCAGGACTCCTTCGTTCTCCCTAAGGACCCCACGCTACCATCTCACGTGCATAATCAGGCTACGTGCCGGCAAAATATTAATTTATTCCAATCTCGTGCCTCAATTGTCACAAATTACATCATTTGTTGCCACTTCATTATTGGTTAGAATACCTTGATCTAGTCTTCTTTTCATGTGCTAATCTAGCCTTGTCAAATTGAACCTAGATAACAACATTTCATACTGTCATGGCAAATCACGTCGTGATTTGTTCAGTTTATATCTCAATCTACCAAGTTTTAGAACTTCTCTTTTTCTTAACACTTTTTTTAGTTCGTATAACTAATATTTGGAATTCAAAAGCGAAGCGCACAGATGACGTCAGTATTCAGGTTTGTCTGAGTTTATAATTTATTCCAAGCATTCTTGCATTCAAGACAAAAGAAAATGAGTATTTACGAATCCCTCGAAATTCAGTTTTGGTTCGAGTTTTGGCCTGATAATAGTAACTGTGCGCTTCGCTATTCCTGACAACTTAAAAGCTAAAATGAAACTTCAATTTTTTTCCTTAACTTTTAAACTTTTAAAAGTACGTCGATATATCTCTCGAGACTTAAGCCCCATTCACACCAACTAACCTTGGTATTTATTAATTCATCTATCGCATTTCCTTCGTCGTTTGGCTGCCATCTTTATATACAGGGTTAAAACTACATCTCCAAAGTACTTTAGTTAAAGAAGGTTTGAAAGTTGTTTAGTTAGGCGTACAGGCTGATGGAAGGGCACTAGTTCAACTAAACAACCTTTAAACATGTTTAAAGGTCCGGTGTGAATGGGTTATTAGCCCGGGGGGGGGGGGGGGGGGGGTTATTAGGTTAGTTTTTGATGGCGAGTACAATGTACCTTCCAGTACAACCCGAGCTACAACCTTAGCCTTGCTCACGACTAAGTCAAGATTGAGTGCGTAGAAAGAGCTAATGGCTTGACCGGCTTATATGACAATGTAATCTAATCTGATTCCAGTGGTGTAGCTGGCTCTTGGCAAAAAGGCACCTGCCTACACAAACAAACACAACGACCCCTAGAAAGACTCCCCTAGAATATCCCTGGCTTTGCTCGGTTGCTCATACCTATACTAAAGTGCACTAAAGTGGGACCCTGGCTACGCCACTGGATTCTATTCACATCACGTATCTGGTGAAACTAACCTTTAATTCCAAAAGAGGCTTGTTGAACAGGGAACTACAAGTAGGTCTCTAATTCAAAACAGTCTTGATTAGACAAAACTAAACATGCTTATCATATAAAGAATACATTCAAGGAAACGATTCTCATATTTCTAAAATTCTGTTGCAAAACAGAGTCGTCATGATAGATACAACATTGCACTAAAAGATAAGAAAGATGGTTACGTTGAATAAGGACCAGTGCATACTATGGAGTACTACAGAATCACTTCAGTGCATGTAGGTTACTACTCGCACTATTGAATTGTTATCAAGTATTCAGGATAGCACTGTGAGTCATAAAACACTACAAAACTACAAATGTAATCAAGTACTCAGACCGGGATAGCACTGTGAGTCATGAAACACTACAAAACTACAAATATAATCAAGTACTCAGACCGGGATAGCACTGTGAGTCATGAAACACTACAAATGTAATCAAGTACTCAGACCGGGATAGCACTGTGAGTCATGAAACACTAAGAGACTACAAAGGTAATCAAATACTCAGGATAGCATTGAGAGTCGTGAAATACTGCAAAAATGTCGGGGTTGGGACCATCCGTATCAGCCACGGAATCGTACTGGACCTCAGGTGTACCAAGATATTTAGAAGGGGGGACTTTCATTTCAGAATGACCTCTTCTGTAGTGTCCAGTCAGAACACGAGCAAGATAAATACGTCTTTCGTTGTTCTGGTTTGGCGCCGTAAAAGCAGCAGAATACATCGAACTTTCAGCAAAGTAAACACCTTTGCCGAGCAAAGTTCCTGGTAGATAAAATGGAAGTGTTTATTAGATGGACCCCTTGTCGGAATGCAGCTCAATTGGAGGACACAACAATAGTTTCCAATTCTCAGGATATTGAAATTTCCTTGTTTTGTCCTTCAAATTGAGCTGCTGCTTTGGCGTCACGTGGAAGGGGTCTATAAGATGAGCCTACAAAGCGAAGACTCTGAAATAAGACCCTGGTGGACCACTAATTTCTTCCTATATTAGGAAGAAGGAGATCTGTGGTTTTGAGTGGCGCCACCAACGATACTAGGTATCTCATGGCTGCTTGATACTGTATGCCTGAGGATTGCTGAGCTTTTATCCCTGGAGGTGTGTTCTTTTACTCTTTTTTCTAGACGTCTGCCTGTTTCTCCGACATAGGTTGCGTTGCATTCTTGCAGTTGGCATGTAAATTTGTAGATGATGTTGTGTTTATGTTCTGCGTTAGTTCGGTCCTTTGTTGGGAAATTAAGCGGTATTTAGACAAAATCAAATATACCATGGTTTATTTGCATATAGACCTGACTGGAAGCAATGACGTGAAACGCATACCAAATTCGGCAATTGTTCAAGATAAATATTTATTATTAGCAGCAACACGCTTCTAAAATACGATTTTTTCTATTTATGGTGAAGAAGGAGGATATGTTTTACTATAGGTAAAAGAATATAGTTAGATCTGTATAATTTCTATATTAAATGTTAATAAATAGAAATGAGGCGCAGTGCGAATTTGCATGTAACCCGTCACATATATTAGCTAACATTAGCGCGTATTGTAAAATTGCACCTAAATAGCGGTCTTTTACCACAAGATACGATTATCAGTCCGTATATATGCCACATAGCTATACAGTAGTCGAAGAAAATCACTAAAGGAGATTCGAATACATTTGATTTTGATGATTGTCTTTCTCACGACTTTGTGTAACCATGTAGCGTATATTTCTAATACCACTTATATTTATTCAAAATAAGTTATGAAAACTGATCTATAAATCGTAAAATTTCCATAGAATATAAATTATACTTTATTCCAGACATTTTGGTGTAGATTTGATGCTGATCGACCTTAATGATCGGGAACAGTGTACAATTGAAGTTTTCTGTTTATAAATTCGACACGTACAAAACATACAATAAATTTTTGTCAACATTTCGTATTTAGGGTATTTCTTCTAGTTACAAAGCCTTGATTTCTATATCACTTTAGGATGCATTTGTCGTTTAATTGTTTGATATAATGCTACCAAATCAACTAGTCTAGCTCTAAAGGTAAATGGATAATTGTAGTTGGAAGTTTGCTGACTTATTTTCGACAAGCGAAATCTCATTTGCATATGTTGTAGCTTTGTGCAAAAAAATGTAAGGGACTGTTAAGGCTATTTTTCAGAAAAGCAAAGAATATTTTACAAAAATGTAAGTCCACGATATCTTATCTATGGTATACAAGTTCTTTGCTGCTTTTTTGAAAGAAATCGGGATGTTTTGTCTCTAGAAATCAAAGTTTTTTTATCGGATGTGTGCTTACTCCTGTTTTTTTAATTCAAAAAGGTTACTTTAGATTTTTTGTTGCTGCTTCATAAGGGCTTGAAATTTTGTGAATATTGAATAGCAACTACATGACTCGATAACTTGTTAAAAAGAAACATATATTTTAATATTATATCATATTATATTATTAGATATTATAATAGGGCCTTGTTTATGTTTTAAATTTTCTACATTAGTCAATTTTGTCCTTCTTATCTATAAATCCTAAATTTATAGAGCAAGAAGTAAGTGTTGTCAGCTGAATTTAAAAGGCTTCAAAGCATATCTCCAATATCATATACAAATTGAATATAATATCGCTGTAAAAAATAATAATATGCATATCCATCTGACAAAATATAACAACTTAAAAAAGCGTTAAACATTATGTGAAATTTAAACTTTTATTAATTTGTAGTTGATCTCATTACATGTGAAAGTTAAATAAAGGCGGGGGGGGGGGGAGAAAGAAACAAGCATTAAGATAAGAATAGCGCGTGAAATATTTAGAAGGTATGGATTTAAAAAGTGATACTTTTTCTCGACAAATAACTGCATGCTTGCAAGCGCATTCTCGAGCCCATGAATGTTGTCGAAATCCTTTCAAATTAGATTTTACATTGTGAACTAGATATATAACTATGTAAAGAGGCTAAAGCAATGACGTCAATATATTGTCTATAGCAGGCGCTACACGTTTTACCATAAGTCGATCGCGATTTTACTGAGTTGTTTGTATGTTTGCTTATTACAGAAAGATTATGCGATCTGTGAACATATGAAATTCATTTGTGATAAATATCTTATAAGTATTTCATGTTTAAATAGTAAATTTCACCGTCTGAAAAGAATAGCATGCTGAGTAATTACCAGGCCCCACGCGGTTATTATTAATTATAGCTATGTATAATGCAAATTACTCATCACATAAACAACAAAAGTTGTAATTACGTTATTTCGTATCGATATCTATCATTTTATGACATAAATAGTACATATTTCATATTATCAAAAAAATCTTCCTTGTGACGCTATTGGGTGCCACTTCATTGCTTCCAGTCGCCTACCTATTATACCAAAATATGAGCGAAATCGAACTTTCGCCTGTTGCCGGCAAATTTTGATTTTGTTCGATTTTTGCTGACACTTCTCTTAATCCCTAAGAGTAAGCTGGCTATGTTGCTCGCTGGATTCTTTGCATTTTAGGTGAATAGTTTTGTTTCGTATATCTTGGAACTCCTTTCATTTTCTCTTGTCTAGTCTGCTTGATACTAGTGAAATAAGATGGAAAAAGAAAACGTAAAATTCAACCTACCATTGGCGCCACAAAACGTCCTGTTAAAACCCTGTGTATTAATGGCTTTGACATTTCTCTCGATTGTTCCATGGAATAACCGACGTTCATTGAACTTTCTTCCATTATCTTTCTCCATTTTCTTTTTATAGGCTATGTACTGCTGGTACAAATGAGGGCTTTGGATTCGCTGTATTTTGATCTGACGACATAACTTAATAAACAGCTCAGGCAATTCAAAGTATGCAGGGAAACGGGGATCACTGGCACGGCCAAAAATTTTAAGCACATTTTTGTATTCATGGCTGTCAGTGCTAAGAGTGACCAGATGCACAGTCTTTTCTTTACCATTTTCTAATGGCATTGGAGACCACTTTGCTGGTATTGGGAAACCTTTAAGGAAATATGAGGAAAAACAAAATTCAGTTGAATGTAATTTACTTGGGGAAAAACCTTCTGCAAATATCATATACAACAACAGGGTTCTTACATCACGCGTTTCCAGGTTGGAATACGTCCCAAGAGTGGCCTAGCGAGGAGAGGCGGCCGCCCCCCGCCCCCCAATTTCCTGATCGAGTCTTTTCTTTGATGTAAGATGTCAATGCAACTGGGTCACGTGCCCCCCAAATTTTTGCCGTAATTAGATGTTATTCTAGGTGCTCCCAGGTCCTGGGTCCTCGCTACGCCACTGTATGCCAAAACTCAATTTGGCATGCAAAGAGCAGTCACCGCTGTTTTAATTCTACTCTTAGACTACCGTCTTTCACCATAGACTTTTTAAAAATTGTCCTCCATACCGCTTTTTAAGATTTGCTGGTGGGAATGAGAATTTATCGTATGTCTGCATGCTTCGCCCCAACATTTACCAACACTATAACAATCAGTCAAAGTTGGCGGCATTTTTGGCACGAAACGTAATTCGAATTCCTACAAGGGAAACAACAAGTACACCAAGATCACCTTTACCTTCCAGAGGAGTACGCTTTATGAAGATCTCACGTCCTGTGTCTTGACCAATGCCAATGGAATGTTCGAGATCAATGTCAAATGCCTCGCCTTTAACTCTTACTGTTGCTCGAGATTCCTCCTCACTACCGTTAGCCTTTTCGATGGTTGAATTCGATTTCCTATCGAAATACTGTGCATCGTCATCATGAAATTGATATTGCCATCTGATTGAGTCATAAAGGATCATCTCGTCCATTTCTTCCCTCAGTGTGGCATCAATGGCATCTACGTCTTCTCGGTCACCTTGGATTACAAGGACGTTGGGTTCTTCGCTACGCTTGATAGTTACATCAAGTTCCCTGGCCTTTGTGGTCAGCATCCTCCTTTGTTTTCCATCCAAATTAGATACGTATTCACTTACGATTTGCCTTGCCTCATACGATTCTGATATGCCCTCCTCTAGTGCGGATTTGGCGTTCTCAACACTACTGTTTTCTCCAATCAACTGGAATTTTGCTGTGGTATCTGAAGAAGGCCAACTATGTGAAGGGTCTGAGGGAATTCTCTCATTTGGACGTTTTACAACTCCTGAACCGTAATACTGCTGCATTTGTTGAAAAACTGGAACCTTTTCCTTATCGAAAACCACCATTCTAATGCGTCTTAGAATCGTAAAACTTTGGCACATGTTAGCTAGGGTCTTGAATGTAACTTGAGCCAGTTCACCATCAAGCAAATTGAAATCTTTTACGTTGAACGGCATTGAAATGAATTGGCAACCAGATTGATCTGCAACTTTAAAGCATTCCTCGATAGAACGTTGAATGATTTGTACATCCGGATTTTCGCCTACAATTATGTGAATAATGCGTTGAGCATTTAGAGAACCTGATTTTGTCACCAATGCAGAACCTGGAGTTTGTTGACTCAAATTCTCCCATTCTTCATGCAAAGCTGGTCCATCAGCTTGGGGAATGATCCTTGTTATTTCATTATGTCTTTTAAAAATGTAAAAGAAGTTAACAATGGCATCGCTCTTCTCGTAAACGAACTTTTCGGGGTCACCATGTAGAACATGCACTTCAACGTTCCCATACATGTTCGTTGTGCTTCCTAGTGCGTACGAAAATGGGATGTTGTATGGAACTTTTGTGAGAAATCTGTAAAGATTATAAACGTGACAAAAAGGCCAACCAAATATAAAAGCACTATTGCGTCTTGGTATGAGCACTGTGCCTCCTGACGCGCTCTCTTGGTACGATTGGCCACTCGCGTCAAAAAACTCGTACTGAAATGCGTCCGCAAGTGAATTATCTTTATGAAACACCACGAACCGGATATCTGTTAAAGACGTTCGACCCCAACCACAAGTTACACTAATCACTTCAGTGATCATTATTCGACATGCAGTGTACTGGTCAAACCTAAGTTCTCCTTTGCCAATGATAGGGAAGGCGATTGATGTGGCATTCAGTTGTAATGTCTCCTGCAGACATTTTTGTACGATAGAACGCAATGCCTGAAATGACAAATATTGAGTGGACAAGAATATCGTGAGACCTAATTCGTAACTACTTTTCGTTATGATGCGGGCTGCACGATTTTGCATTTTTTGTAGTCTCAATCTGCTGATGTCTTTGGGAAATTGTCCCTAACCACATCACAGTTGTCGAACCAAGAAGTTATCAAAGAATTAAAGATTTCGGTTGCTATCTCCTGAGGGATTTAATCATTAGAGAGAGAGCCAGAGAGAGAGAGAGAGAGAGAGAGAGAGAGAGAGAGAGAGAGAGAGAGGGGGGGGGGGGGGGAGGAGGGGGGGGGGGGAGGAGAGCTAGTGTGTAGTGTGATACACTTACCATTTCAGCAGGCCCGTTCGGGCCATCCCAGTTTGGGCATCTCGTGTGGATTATATATTTGCACGGAAGGTTGTAGCCTGGCGTTACTTGAATACCACCAAATCCAATCGAGTCTTTCCTTAGTAGTTCCAGTCCAGCTGCTGACCGAAAAGTGTTGTGTAACTGGCCAGTATTTGAGCTCACAAGGATGTCAGCCTATAATATATACATATACAACAAATCACTGCTGGTTTTTTAATCCAATGTAAACAAAATATAACAAAGCTATAAATAGCAAAAGAATTGAGTCACGTGCAGCCCAAACAGTCAAGGTTCATGTGTATGGTTTCTTAGTCGTTCCGAGGTTTAGGAATGGACTGGGAACGAGAGTATGAAATATTCATATTATTAAAAAACAAACCCCATGAAAGACCATACAATAAACCCCTTGCAGCAGTAACAGGCTATACATCTACTGGCTTAGATGGACTGAGTGCCCGTTTACTTAAAATCAGCGCTCCTGTTATTACACCTGAAGTAACAAAAATTTTCAATGCATCAATAAGAAATGGAGTTTTCCCTGATTCTTGGAAACTTGCATGTGTCACACCTATTTATAAAGATGGAGATAGGAAAGATCCTAATAACTATCGTCCTGTTTCAGTTCTTCCTATTCTTTCCAAGGTGTTAGAAAAACATGTACATTCTTCTCTTTATGAATTTATGACTGATCATAACTTGCTTTGTGTTAATCAATCAGGCTTTCGCAGAGGCCATTCCTGTGAGACAGCCCTTGTCAAAATCATTGATGTTCTACTCATGAATATTGACAAAGGTCTGCTTAATGGCCTAGTAGCCATTGATTTCCGTAAGGCATTTGATCTTATTGATCATGATGTCTTACTAACCAAGCTACAACTCTATTGTCGCAGTGACTCTGCTATTGCCTGGTTTAAATCTTATTTGGAAAATCGTCGGCAGTCTGTTAAGATCTCTAAATGTCTATCCTCTCCTAAACCAGTATCACTTGGTGTTCCTCAAGGTTCTGTTTTAGGACCTTTGCTTTTTATTATATTTATAAATGACTTATCTTTAATTTCTAAAGAATCAACACTCGACATGTACGCTGATGATACAACTCAAACCGTGTCAGGGAAAACTCTTGAAGAAGTCGAATCTAAGTTGATCGATGAATTTAAACCTATTCAATCTTGGGCATCACGGAACAAAATGATTCTTAACACCTCTAAAACAAAAGTCATGCTTGTTGGTAGTTCTCGAAAAATATCAACTCTTGAACGTGACATCTCAATTGAAGTAAATAGCACTAAGTTGCAGACAACTGATTCAGTTAAATTGCTTGGTGTCCATATCGATCGATCACTTACATGGAACTCTCAAATTAATAGCATTGAACATCGGGTTTCACAACGTATTGGCTTACTCAAAAGGAATAAGAGATATTACCTCACTCGGAGAGAATATTGTTTTATTAAACTAATTAAACCACTTATTGAGTATTGTGCCCCTGTTTGGGGAGGTTGTTCCAAAGAGGCCAAATATCGCCTTCTCAGATTGCAGAAAAGAGCTGCTAGGACAATATTCGATGCAGCCCGTGATGCACCCTCGGTTCCCATGTTTAATAAACTTGGTTGGATTCCTATTAATGAATTGTGCGATTACTCGACTGGTGCTCTAATGTTTAAAATCTTAAATGGGTTCACACCTAGTTATCTATCCAATCTTATCAAACCCATGAAAAATGTCCACAAATTTGAAACTCGCTCTTCTAAGTACAACGTTAAGATACCAAAAATATCACTGTCTACAGCTGGAGGCCGGTCATTTAGTTTTAGAGCGTCTACTTTGTGGAATTCTTTGTCTGTAGAATTGAAATCTGCATCTTCTTTAAATAATTTTAAATCTAAATATTTATCGAGTATTTTATTACTGCAGGAATCATTGGACCATTTCAACATCTAAAATACTTTTTCGGCTTTTTTGTATTCACGTTGATAGTTTTATCGATATTTATCATATATATTAATTATATCCTAGTTAGATAATATATATTATATTTCTTAACCTTTGTATTTTATATATATATTAATATTTTCATGTAATTATTTATATTAAGTATTTCGAGGGCCACAAGTTTGTAAGCTTTAGCTTTTGGGTGTTACCCTCTTTAAATAAAGTATATTATTATTATTATTATTATTATTATTATTATTATTATTATTATTATTATTATACATTTATAGTACTAATATTAGTATGGTCTTTCTTGTATGGATAAAAAGTTAAATTTTACACCGTAAAAAATAAGAGAGATCACTTACTGACGTTTCGGACGCTAGTCCTTCGTCGGAGTAAAAGAGAGAATAAGAGTGGAAGGTAGTGTATATATGATGAAGATAGAAAATGGATAACCAATGAGAGCAAGGTAGGCAAGGTTACAAGAAAAAAACAATAAGAAATAATAAAAAGACAAAAGAATAGATTAATTAAAAGCGAAGCGTTCATTCATCCCATTGGGATTATGAGTACCCAATAGGTGAATGAGCCGCATCTCTTTGGTTTTGCGACAATCATTGTTGCCGCTAACCAAAGACAAACCGAAAACAATGAAGTCGGAAAGTGAATGATTAGGTAAGTTGAAATGGCGGGAAACTGGTTTGGTTTGATCGTTCTTACGAATATCATAAAGATGGTCGCGGATACGATGGTCTTTCTTGTGATGAGGATCAAGAGAATGTATGGTTTGGAGAGACGCTGTCCTTGTTGCGACTTTTAAAAGCTTGCCACTCAGTGCAGCTAGTATAAGATTTCTTCCAAACGTGCTTAAGCTCGGTAATAATACAAATATTAGTATGATCTTTTTTGTGATGAGGATCAATTTTTAATTAGATATATATTTGCACTAAGCCTCAGTCCCCGAGTTCCTCAAGCTCGGAACGCCTAATATACCTTTTTATTTTGTTGTTTGTTGTGCACATTTCAGACCATGTGAGTCATGTGATGCCACTCTTGGGAGTTGATTCTTTCATGACTGTGTAAATATTTTAACAAAAGAACATTTCTAAAGGGAATGTCATGTGGTCTGAAATGGGCAATTTGCATATGAAATTAACAAGGTATATTCACAAGGTCTATACACAAGAACCTTGTTTGGGCTGCTCGTGGGTAGATTGCGTTTGATTTTGATAAGCACATATATTGAATAACGATATTATCAATGTGCCTACAAACGAATGCCGTAAGTTATGTCTTCAACTCACATTTTCTAGCACGATGTTTCCTGTTTTCCATGTTATATCCACATTGTAACAACTGATTTTTTCGTTACCGGCAGACGAAACATAAAGGTGAGGAGGGGAAGATATATGTTCCTCGTCGTCACTCTCTTTAAAGCTCTCTTCGCTGCTTTCAAAATCTTCCTGGTCAGTTTCAGGTAATCCAGGCAGTAACTCATGTTCTATTGAACAGTGGAATTCTTGCTCTATGGCTTCAACAAGGCTGTTTCCTTTGTCGCTGGCAAATATTTTTTTCAAACCTGATTGGTGGATTGTCATTTCTTTGACAGTTATAGAGTTTATCATACGGTGAAGAGCTTTTCGAACACAATCAAGTCCTATTTCGGTACCGGAAATCAAGAGTTCGTCGTCAGCTTGTGCTGCTTCAATCGTAACGCAATACTCATTTAGCTCACTTTTTAGCTTTTCCAGCTCATCTTTACGATGTTCCAATATGTAACTTCTAAAGCCTTTATGTTGACAAAGAAATGTTTCAGAAAAAATAGGGCTTTCGTTGAGGAATTCCTGAATTCTACCATAGTCACTGCAGGGTTGGAGGCTTTCTGATTGCGTTGCAGTACGTGGCAACTCCATCGGATAATTCTCATCCCGTTCAAAAGGTCTTCTTTCCAGAAAGGTATGGTAGGTGGCCACCTTCAATACAGCGTTATTCAGTTTCCAGGTATTTCCAATTACCTTCTTAATCACTTCAAAAGAAAAAGTGAGTGAGCGAGTGAGTGAATGCTGAGTGAGAGGGGAAGGAAGGAAGGAAGGAAGAAAAAAGAAAGAAAGAAAGGGAAAGAAAGAAAAATAGAAAAAAAGAAAGAAAGAAAAGCAAATGTGGGCTTTTACCCTCATTCCCAAAAACATGCACGGCATCGCATGTCGCGACAAATTAGGTCTTAGTGAACGGCAACCAAAGTGTTTGTGTAAGGTCATGAAAATGCCTGGATTGATGTCACCAAAACCTAGTTAGTCGCGACGGCAATTTCTACAATTTCGTGCTTGTTATTGAGAATGATTGTAAGCTAGAGCTGCCACTTCCCCAGTATCTGTCCTGGACCGTATTCTTTCGCGCGCCTGCCTGACATGAATTAGTTCGCTAAAATGACTGTAGATCGAACTTACCACTAGAATCTTCGAATGTGACGATGGCATGACTTTTATCCTCATGCAAAAGGACATGGGAAACTTTTCCACCAACTTTGGGAAAGAACATGAATTTCAGTGCATCAGCAGTAGTATCAGGTGTAAGACCGCTGATCAGAATGGTTGAACTGAGAGGCGAGTGGATAATCGTAAGCTGTTCATTATCCAAAGTCTCTTCTTCGACCCTTTGTCTCAATTCGCAGAAATCTTAAGATAAAAAAAAAGAAGAAGAGGAAGAAATTATTGATATGAAACAAGAGAGCATAAATAAGAGAGAGAAACTTCTTGATATCGCGCGCGCCATGTGAATTCCCGGTTGGGCTATTTTTATCATTCGCATAAATTCAATTTTCGCCTCACCCTACTCCAGTGCATCAAACATTGTGTGCTTCATCCAAACCTGGAAGTAGCGAAAACATGTAAAGAATTTTTTGGAAAAAAAAATTGGCATCTTTATGAGTGTTCAACAGCCTCAGTCGTGTTTTATCAGAGAACAGAACATAGCCAATCCTGATCTTTTTGCTTTATGTAATAGATTTTGTCGAAAAAAGTGAGAAAAATCGACGAAAAGTATGCTGTTTTTGAGCGCGCGCGCACAAGTCCACGCCATCAACAAATTAAAAACCAAACGACTGTTGATGCTAAAAATAGCCCAACCGGGAATTCACACATGGCGCGCGTGGTATTAAGAAGTTTCCCTCTCTTATTTATGCTCTCTTGTATGAAACTATTGTCTAAATTAAATAGTCATATCAATCTACTCACCAGAAATGTTTTCTAGCGTTACCAAAGCATTCCTTTTTCCAAAACTAGCTACTCCAAGTACTTTCCCTTTCGTCATGGCTTCGATGAAATATCTTATCGTGTCTGTGGTTGTCATTTCATTAATTCCTTTTACAATAATTGTCTTTGGTTCAACATCATGTTCAGTAGCGTTGTCTTCAGGAACAGCCGCATCATTAAAACTTTGTTTCATATCTCCCGACTCCATTGCAAGTCACTGTGTAATCAACAATCATCTATTATGTGATTGATTTTTATGTAATCGAAATAGGAGATTAATAATAGGTGAAATAATTATGCACCTCAACCCAAATGTCATTATGTTTTACGCTTTATTTGGTCTCGCTTCATCCAATTCTTTTGGTCATTTGGAGAAAGCAAGACTGAAATAAATTATTCTTTATTCCTTTACGAGCAAACAGTAGATAACAGATAACAGGCGATGAAACAGTTTTGGTGGTCTAGTTATCACAAGAATAAAGGGATTAAAGCGGGGAATCTTTCAAAATTCAGACTCAGTAGTGCCCTGAAGGTGTCATTGATGAAAAACCAACCAACCAACCAACCAACCAACCAACCAACCAACCAACCAACCAACCAACCAACCAACCAACCAACCAACCAACCAACCAACCAACCAACCAACCAACCAACCAACCGTCGGTAGTTTTAGGTGAACAAAAATAGAAATCCGTCAATCCTTTGTTCACAGTCTATATCACTAGTCAATCGCAGCAATACATTCTGGCATTATCTCAAACTAATAACACCAAAAAAGAAAGACGTCATGTTTGCCTGTTTGTTGTTCTTTTGTTTGGTGTTATTTGATTGAGATAACAGTCCCAGAATGGATTAATTTGGATAAATTTGATTCCGATAAGTGGTATTGATGTGGTCGAATAAATTTTGATTGCAATTATCCAAAATATCTTACAATGTATTACTGTGAATTTGATGTTGATACTAGACTGTTAATGCACAAGGTTCAAGGCAAATGATGACAAAATTAAATACAAACTTAGAGCTATTTAAATAATAAGCTAAAATAATAACCGATACATTTTCTAGGAAATATTTAGTTGCCGATTCGGACTCTTTTATAATGTAACAGCATCGAATATCGTTTGGTTATTCAATGTATCCTATGCCTAAACAGCCTGAAACTGTACCAAAACCATGCCAAATGTGATAAGAATTCTGTCTTTGGTGCTTCTTCTCCGTGCTCAAATCAGTGAACTGTCCAAAATCTAAGGTCATCACATGTCAACAACCCGCTAATTTTCACTGGAAATGTCCGTTTCACGAGCAAATTTACTGAATATTTTTGGAGCGCTGGCGAAAAAACCCAGAATAGTTTTAATGTTTAGTCAGAATTTTAAGCTAATCGGAGAATGGCCACATATCGAAAATATTTTTTTTAATTTGGTCGTAAAACACAGGTTGATCAGCTAGGTAAAAATCGCTCTTCAAAGAGAGTGTTTTTGAGGGTCAAAGTTATCATTTAGAACTAAACAAATGCGAGTTATAAGATAAGAAATACCTATTTTATCGAAATTTAGTGTTTGTTTTGCAAGATTTTAAAACTTTTTGCTCAAGCGAGAGACTTGGCTCCTCAGACCAAGGGCACTAGGACACCTAAAGTGGTTGGATTTCTATAGTTTTTCCCGATTATTTGAATCAAATGAACGTTATTTTTGTTTACTTATCTTGTATTTGTGTTCCTTTGCTGCTAAAATTAAGTTTTACTTCAACAGTCCGGATTATAGTAATATATGGCGAGATTTCTAATTAGTGATCTGGCCAATCACGTACCGAGATTTCGCAGTACGTCAGCAAAACGTCACATTATTATTAAAAATTAACTGCAAAACGTCACAAACTCAAGCAGAATCAAAACATTGAATGTGGCGGTCGAAATCCTAAAGGACTTTGCGAGGTTTAGATAAAACTGAATCGCAAGCGAAATATTGAACTGGACTTTTTATTACTACACTTATAGAAAATGAGTGTTGCCATTGTACCATTAGCATGTATAAATCGTGTGTGACAAGCTTTATGGTAGAGTACATTGCTGTTCAAAGTAGCGGTTTCAGTGGGAAACTTCGCGATCAACCTTTTAACTATATAAAGTAAGACTTCTGTTGTATTTGGCAAGAAGAACAATTCCGCTATAATATCTAGTCATTTGTAATTATGTACCGGTTTGTTTAAGATGGTACCATGTTGAAACTTCGCACAAACCAAGATCATTTATCTTAGAACACATAAAAAAATTCAATGATCTTAGGAAAAAATTGGAATAATGTAAAATATGTTGAATTATCGAGCTTCTCTTACTGGCTTTGACAATATCGCGGCCAACTGACTGCAGAAAATTCATGAAATCTATTGGAAAAACTTGACAAATCCAGCATTATTTACTATATCTGGTATCTTGAAATCCATGTGCTGCTGTCTGAGTAAAAATATCCCGAGTGTAGTGTCCGTGAGAGCCCAGGCAATGGATTTTATAGAAAGCGGAATATTTTTGAATTATTTTTTGGTATTCAGTACAAGACAATACAAGACAATAGGCCGTGACGTCACAAGTCTCGCCATATGTTACTATAATCCGGACTGTTCAAAGGTCAAAGGGTTTGAATAACCGATTCGTACTTATTCCAGTAACGGCCGTTCCGTACTTGGCTCTGGTTGTAACAACAGCAACGCGACCGCGCGATGTTCGTTACGTCAGTAATACTTAACCGCCGGATCGTTAATATAGTTAATCAAATTCGCCTGCAGTACCATTAAAAGTACCGGGGTAGGCAACGAGGCAGCTATCCATTGTCCTCCCGTCTGCTCGCTTAATCCAATTATTTTGGCAGGTACGGTGGCACTCTGTTTACATACCGATGACAGATCCAGCACCAACGTAAGCAAACGAACCACTGGCGAACCCGTTTCGGTAATCTTCGCCTGAACTCGGGCGGTCGTATTTGAAACGTATTTTGAAACTAAAGAAATTCGAAACTTAGGCCAGACATCGTCACACATCGTCTCAATGCGCTTTTACAATTTTTGACCAGTGGAGGACTTTTACGGGTTGCATATGATTAAGAATCGTGAAATGGTCTATTGGTCCTTTGCTACTCGGTATTTGTGATAAGAGTTTTCCGATTTACGGGTACTCAAGCCGAATCGAACTAATGGCCACTAATAGTACCACGTTCGATATGGCCATATTCACTAGGCCATAACCCTTACTTAGCGCTTACAATTCGATCTGTGAGTTATTCGACTTATTTCAGTACAGAGGTTGTTTCAAGAATTGACAAAAATTGAAGTACAACATCATTGCCAGAAATATTGGACATTGTCAGCGGTGTTACGCATGAATGAAAATGAAGTGGTTTTCTAGAGGAAAAATATAACTACATGGTTTCCAAGCACATATTTATATTCAACTATGATGTTAGTAAAACAATTCTTGCCAAAAAATAGTTACTTGACAATCAAAAGAACAACTATTATTTTACTGTTGATAAGCCTCACCACAGGAAGCCCATGAAGGACAAGAAACAAGTTTCAAACGTAAATCGTTACTTTAAGCTTCCTTATTGTATCTCAGCAGTCAATAGGAGCTTGTAAAAACAAAATAGCGATATTTAGGGGGTTTTGAAGCTGTTTGGAGCAGTTCTCTGTGGTTTCTTGTCATTTTTAACTGAAAACTACGAGCTAACAACGCGTCGAATCGCTTAAAATTTAATCTAACTTCAAGCTTCTTGGGAACCTACATTCTGAAGGCATGCTGTCTATTTTGAGCGGTTTTGGATTTATTAAACACTCGTTTGGTGATATCGAGGTGGAGCTCTTTTACTTTTAAATTTTTTCGAGCTCAAATAAGACGATTTTGGGGTCAAGTGTGGCCAGATTTATAGACGATGTATGGAATCTAGAGCTTTCGAAGCCTTTCGAAGGCAAGTAGTCCGGGAACCAATATGTCGCATGATTCAATGATCATTTTACGCTTATTTAGTAGCTTGTAGGGTGGGTTGTTTGTCGCGATGTGGAGCTCAGAGGAAATAAAACCCTATTCGCCGTAAATAGAGGAAGCTCTATATTCCCCATACATTTCCTATAAGACTCGGCGGCTATTTTGTAAGCTGAAACGCATCATTGCGCATGTATGAGCAGGCTCATGTCCCATATTTCTGGCAATGGCAACAATTGATTACCTTTCTGAATAGAGCAAATACTTGGGATTGTTTAGACATTCAAAGGATATTCTCTTCTTTCTTTGTAATGTAGAGCTGCTTTGGACAACACTAGCCGCGTATTTGTTTAGTTAAATTCTTGGAAAATACAGGGTCGATTGACATCTAAATGAACCATGAACAATCTAGCCAATCAATGTTGAGACAATGGATTGCGGTATTCCAAGAAAATGTTACCAGCCAAAAGACATGGGTGGGGAAAGTGGAATTAAATTTTCGCTACATCGAGAACTGCCATGCCATGATATTGTGCTTTTTTGTGTGCAGCATTGAATAAACTTCGAAAGTATCCTCGAAACGCACGAACAAAACGGAGGCTTATCGATTAAAACAAAAACTTACTGACTAGAATGTTTGCACATGAGATGAAACACACTGACAAGCACTGTTAAATAGATTTTGGGAACAGCCGCTTCCCCTTACCCTGACAATAATATCCTTCCCTCTCCCATGAGCAATTGTTCCTGTTATCAGCACTCCCTAAATTCTTGGAATCACGAAATTTTGTGGAAAAGCTTCACTGTTTTGAAGAGAGTTTGCTAGAGGAAATAGATTTCTATCAATTTAATGTTTCATCCATTTATTTACAAGAAAAAAGGCTACCCACATTCGTTACGTTGTGGTAAACGGTAATTACTTGAGTTCCTACGCAAGAAGTTATGGAAATAGTTCGAATCTGGAAATATTCCACTTTCATAAACATTTTTCGCCAAGAAATCGATTGTGGTGAGTTGAATATAGACGGATCAGAAACTAGTATATTAGAAATGGACGGAGGGTTCCTGAGAGTCGTTAAACTTATTGCATGGATTTGTGTTCGTTTGAGTAATAGACCTCTTTACCTTCGTTGTTTGTTGTGCCCATTTCAGACCACGTGATGCCACTCTTGGGAGTTGATTCTTTCATGTGTAAATATTTTAACAAAAGAACATTTCTCAAGAGAATGTCATGTGGTCTGAAATGGGCAATTTGCATACGAAGGTAAAGAGGTCTATTGATGCTTTGCTCCTAGATATTTTCTGATAAAAGTTTGACTAAAATGTTTTATTGTTTTGCACTTGGTGTACGTACATAGACGTTTTGATACAGTTAATAATAAATTTCTTTTTAGAAAATTGGAACATTATGGTATTAGAGGAATAGCATTCGAATGGATTACAAGTTATTCAAATAACAGAAAACAGTATGTTGAGTATAAAATCTTTTATCCTATCAAAAGAAAATTAAATGTGGTATACCTCAAGGAAGCATTTTAGGACCTTCATTATTTATTTTATATATTAATGACCTAATCTAATTCTAAAATAATGAATCTAATTCAGATTTATATTATTTGCTGACGACACAAATGTTTTTTACTCATGTAATATCATGATTACCTCGGGATCTATTGTTTCCAGAGGGATGTTTAAGTTCTAACATCCTCCTGGATGAGTAGTGATATTTAGTCTAAATATCTCACATGAATATAATCATATTTATTCAGACTTAATATCCCTCATCACTATTCATGAGGCATGGTCCCTCATATGACAACCGGATTGCAATGATCCGATCAAAACTTGTGAGCAATTACTCTGCACTACACACTATTCAACACCCAAGCACTTGTGGGACCCATTGAGTAATCTTTGCGCATGCGTTGACTAGATCGGGAATTTTTCTTACTATTTGTGACGTAATCCAGATGGTTTGAAAATACTGCCATTAATGACACGCGTGAAAAACGTCTGCGCATGCTCTAAGTCTGTATGCAAATTAGTCGAAAGCGTCTTCGTGCTATTGTAAAAATATTCAAATTTGACTTGCCTGAAGAATAGACTTTACAAAATGCCAAAACTTAAGATCAGTTCTTGAAACTTAAGGCTAATTCTTTCATATTGTCTTTATTAATACAGTATCTTGGTCCCACAAAAGTATACCAACGAAATTTTTTGTATACTCTTGTAAATTCTCTTGTAAATTCTCTTGTAAATTCTTGGAAAGCGTGCTGAAAGGCACGCATGCGCAAACGTTTTTCTCTTCTGTCGCCATTAATACCGCTCTCGGCCAACCAAAGTGAATTAGGATAAAGCACCACGAAGGAATGAATGCTGGTTCAATTCGCCATTGTCGCATTTAACAAAGGCAAATTCCCTAAAGTATGCCGCAAATCAACAGCTTTGTAACGCTTTGTAATTTATGCATCGTACGAAAGCTAACATATTTCCTAAGAGCAGTTTTATTCCTCGGTAATTATAATATTACAAACTAATAGCATGACATTTCGGGTGATTAGAGATTTTATCATATGACCTAAGAAATTTCTGCAATCTGATTGGCTAAGAGGAGTGTGATTTCAACGTAACAGTGTGATTTCAAAATTGCCATGGCAACCGCCAAAACATGTTTGAAGTGGCAGAAAGATTTCCCTAAATATTAATCTAATTATTTGAATCTACAAGCAAAAACACTAAAAGAACAATAGTATATGTATGACAGAACGTTTCAAGAGTTGGCTTTTATCAATGGAATCGACTTAAGAAAGGATTTCTTGTGCCAGAAACTTGAAAATCGTGTGGAGATTTCTTCGGCGAAAGAAGAAAACCAGCAAAGTAAAAACTCACAAAAACATGCTTCTGTTGAAGTTCTCCTGATGAAGACAAGGATATCCGACGGCTGTTTATTCCTGGAAAACTTTGTTTTTCAAATTCAAGATCACATAGCTCAACAACGACGATGATTTGCCTTCGTTGAAGCAACGTTGTTACAACAACGAGTCTCAAGTCAAGACAAGCAGATAAGTCAGAATTGTAAATTATCAACTCGAACTTCCTTAAAATGTCTAGAATATGCTGTACCTTTAGCTTTTTATATATTTTAGAAAAAGGCTTTTTAAAGTCACACTTTTGGTTGTTTCTTTTTATTATTTAAGCTTAAGCTTATTAAATCTTGTACGTGATGAAGCGGCCGCTCAAACGATAAACAAACAAACTTATACAGATTTTTCAGTAAATTTCTTAGGCCATATGATAAACAAATATTAATATGCAAACTTCGTACGCTGAACAAAATTCAAGCAGCTCATTGGCTAAAATCGATCACGTGATATCGATGTATTTGAGGACAAAGCGCTTGTCGTGATGTTATAAAGTTTATTGCACGCTTCGAGTGCATTATAAGAAAATGGATTTAGAAAATGAAAGATTCGAAGAGCTAAACGATAAGGAAATTGAAGGATTTATAGATGGAGCCATTCCAATTGCTACCAAGCGACAAACAAAGTGGGGAATTTCCCTTTTCAAAGGTAAAACCATACAACTGTACATTTGTAATTCAAAACAAAACATTTTTTTGTAGCTTTGTCGATAGCTAGCTTTCAACTGATGAATGAGAATTTTTTTGTTTGAAGCGTTAACTTAAAAATAATACCTTTATTTTGTTTTTCAATGCAGAATGGCTTCATAAGAGATATAAAGAAGAAATTCTGGAAAACTTAGAAAAAGAAATCATAGCGGAAAGGCTGAAAAAGTTCTACCAAGAACTTAAAGCAAACCAAGACAAAGACTACAGCCGTTCAGCCCACCTTTGCATAAGAGCAGCTATCAACCGCCACCTAACTTCAGAACAAGTTGGAAAGACGTTCTCTATTATAACTGATCCTGTTTTCAAAGTTGCTAACATATCTTTGAGTGCTAAATGGAAGAGAATTAAAGAGAAAGGCAAGTGTAAAGTTCAACACCATTCATCAATTCAACCCGAAGATATCAAGAAATGTTATGACAGCGAATTAAAATACTTTTTGATTCAATACGTTCAAATTCGTAAATGACACGTAAAAAATGTCGCGCCGTCTGCTCTTCAGCGTACTCAGTTTGCATATTAAAAGGGTTAGAGACTTGTAGTTCGTGTTTTGTTGGAGAATAAATGCACGCGCTGACTGTATAATGAACGAGAAATTTTAATACTGCACGAGGCGAAGCCGAGTGCAGTATGAGAAATTTCGAGTTCATTATACAGTAAGCACGGCTTCGCCTCGTGCAGTATTAAAATTTCTCGTTCATTATACAGTCAGCGCGTGCATTTATTCTCCAACAAAACACTCACATCAGTCTCTAACCCCTAAATAACCTATACAAATGTCCCCTCAAGCCTCGGGAGGTTTGGTTAAAATCAACAAAACCTCCCTCGGCTTTCGGGGACATTTAATCACTAATCAACCTCAAGTCATGCTATTACTTATAATAAATATATTCTGATATTTTCAGTGTAACTTTTATAATGCACGTTTAATATATAGATTCTAATTCGTGCTTCAAAATTCAAGATCTCAGTCTCAACTTTGACTATCACACAGAGCAAACTATTACATATAGTTTCAATAACACTTATCAAATGCTTCAACCTTAAGCAAAGGAGCCAAAGTTTCCGCCACCTACCTCAAGCAGTTCCTAGCATTCCCTACTCCTCGAATATGAACCTCATAAATACGCACCCCATGGAAGATAGGCGAGAAACCTTAGATTAAAGTTAACAACTACTAAAAAACTTCATTCTCAATAAAGCAAACGGGTTTCAGCTAAAATCGAGTTACTTCTAAAGTAGCCAATTTCTTGGAAAAATGGTATTTCGAGTTCTTGAAAATGACGAATGCTTCTTTTTATAGCTACTTGTTTGTCAAAACTTCGAAGCGTGGAAATCACGTGATTGGTTCAGTTCCAGACAATAGAGAGCAATTGTTGGTATACCTACATATATCAAGTTTCCTAAGAGTTCGTTGTTCGGAATTTGAAAATAAGGCTGATAATACTTCGCTTTATCGCAGTGTCCTAAATTTGAGAACAAAATTTTACTCTCGAGATATATTTTTGGTAACTTTATCTATATCAAAACATTCTTGCTTAATCATGCTTAGTCATACCGCCTTGCATCACGGCGCATTAAGTAGTTTGCTCAAGAGAAGACAAGAGACGATGGCTTTGGAATAATTTTGGCAAAGCTACAAAAAATAGGGGGGGGGGGGTGGGGGGTACTTATAGTTACTTACTTATTTAGTTACTTGCTTACTTATTTATCTATATCTATATCTATCTATCTATCTATCTATTTATTTATTTACCTATTTATTTATTTATTTATTTGTTTGTTTATGAAAGTCTTCTCTATAGTTATCTCATTAGTAATTTTTATTAGTTTTATAGATATATAGCTCTTATTAACCGAGTTTGAGGTCCCTACCGTAAGTTATGGACCGAGTTTTTACCACTGCCTTATAGCCCATGGTTTGGATGGATTTGGGAAGATTTTCACTCCTTTTACAATAACACACATTATGTCAAAGTGATAAAGTTTTCGTCATTTTTCACCATTTTTCATGGGTTATAGCCCATGGTTTGGATGGATTTGAGGTGATTTTCACACCTTTTACATAAAACACATAATGTCAAAGTGAAGAATTTTTCGTCATTTTTCACCATTTTGCATGGGTTTTAGCCCATGGTTTGGATGGATTTGAGGTGATTTTCACACCTTTTACATAAAACACATACTGTCAAAGTGATGAATTTTTCGTCATTTTTCATCATTTTGCATGGGTTATAGCCCATGGTTTGATGGATTTGGGGTGATTTTCACACTTTTACAATAAAACACATGATGTCAAAGTGATGAATTTTTTGTCATTTTTCACCATTTTCCATGGGTTATAGCCCACAGTTTGATAGATTTGGGGTGATTTTCACACCTTTTACATAAAACACAAGCTGTCAAGGTGATGAATTTTTCGTCATTTTTCATCATTTTGCATGGGTTATAGCCCATGGTTTGGATGGATTTGGGTGATTTTCACACTTTTTACAATAAAACACATGATGTCAAAGTGAAGAATTTTTCGTCATTTTTCACCAATTTGCATGGGTTATAGCCCATGGTTTGGATGGATTTGGGTGATTTTCACACTTTTACAATCAAACATATGATGTCAGATGATGTATTTTTAGTCATTTTTCACCAATTTGCATGGGTTATAGCCCATGGTTTGGATGGATTTGGGGTGATTTTCACACTTTTACAATAAAACACATGATGTCAAAGTGAAGAATTTTTTGTCATTTTTCACCATTTTGCATGGGTTATAGCCCATGGTTTGGATGGATTTTGGGTGATTTTCACACGTTTACAATGAAACACATGTTGTCAAGGTGATGAATTTTTCGTCATTTTTCAGCATTTTGCATGGGTTATAGCCCATGGTTTGATGGATTTTGGGTGATTTTCACACTTTTAGAATAAAAAATATGATGTCAAGGTGATGAATTTTTCGTCATTTTTCACCATTTTGCATGGGTTATAGCCCATGGTTTGGATGAATTCGGGTTGATTTTCACACCTTTTACATAAAACACATGATGTCAAGGTGATGAATTTTTTGTCATTTTTCACCATTTTGCATGGGTTATAGCCCATGGTTTGGATGGATTTGGGTGATTTTCACACTTTTTACAATAAAACACATGATGTCAAAGTGAAGAATTTTTGGTCATTTTTCACCATTTTTCATGGGTTATAGCCCATGGTTTGGATGGATTTGGGGTGATTTTCACACTTTTACAATAAAACACATGATGTCAAGGTGATGTATTTTTAGTCATTTTTCACCAATTTGCATGGGTTATAGCCCATGGTTTGGATGGAATTGGGGTGATTTTCACACTTTTACAATAAAACACATGATGTCAAAGTGAAGAATTTTTGGTCATTTTTCACCATTTTGCATGGGTTATAGCCCATGGTTTGGATGGATTTGGGGTGATTTTCACACTTTTACAATAAAACACATGATGTCAAACTAATAAGTTTTTTGTCATTTTTCAACATTTTGCATGGGTTATAGCCCATGGTTTGGATGGATTTGGGTGATTTTCACACTTTTTACAATAAAACACATGATGTCAAAGTGAAGAATTTTTGGTCATTTTTCACCATTTTGCATGGGTTATAGCCCATGGTTTGGATGGATTTAGGGTGATTTTCACACTTTTACAATAAAACACATGATGTCAAAGTGAAGAATTTTTGGTCATTTTTCACCATTTTTCATGGGTTACAGCCCATGGTTTGCATGGATTTGGGTGATTTTCACACTTTTTACAATAAAACACATGATGTCAAAGTGAAGAATTTTTGGTCATTTTTCACCAATTTGCATGGGTTATATCCCATGGTTTGGATGGATTTAGGGTGATTTTCACACTTTTACAATAAAACACATGATGTCAAAGTGATGAATTTTTTGTCATTTTTCACCATTTTGCATGGGTTATAGCCCATGGTTTGGATGGATTTGGGTGATTTTCACACTTTTTACAATAAAACACATGATGTGAAAGTGAAGAATTTTTGGTCATTTTTCCCCATTTTGCATGGGTTATAGCCCATGGTTTGGATGTATTTTGGGTGATTTGCACACTTTTACAATAAAACACATGTTGTCAAGGTGATGAATTTTTCCTTTTTTTTTACCAATTTGCATGGGTTATAGCCCATGATTTGGATGGATTTGGGGTGATTTTCACACTTTTTACAATAAAACACATGATGTGAAAGTGAAGAATTTTTGGTCATTTTTCACCATTTTGCATGGGTTATAGCCCATGGTTTGGATGGATTTTGGGTGATTTTCACACTTTTACAATGAAACACATGTTGTCAAGGTGATGAATTTTTGGTCATATTTCACCATTTTGCATGGGTTATAGCCCATGGTTTGGATGGATTTAGGGTGATTTTCACACTTTTACAATAAAACACATGATGTCAAAGTGAAGAATTTTTCGTCATTTTTCATGGGTTATAGCCCATGGTTTGGATGGATTTGGGTGATTTTCACACTTTTTACAATAAAACACATGATGTCAAGGTGATGAATTTTTTGTCATTTTTCACCATTTTTCATGGGTTATAGCCCATGGTTTGGATGAATTCGGGTTGATTTTGACACCTTTTACATAAAACACATGATGTCAAGGTGATTAATTTTTCGTCATTTTTCACCATTTTTCATGGGTTATAGCCCATGGTTTGGATGAATTCGGGTTGATTTTCACACCTTTTACATAAAACACATGATGTCAAGGTGATGAATTTTTTGTCATTTTTCACCATTTTGCATGGGTTATAGCCCATGGTTTGGATGGATTTGGGTGATATTCACACTTTTTACAATAAAACACGATGTCAAAGTGAAGAATTTTTTGTCATTTTTCACCATTTTTCATGGGTTATAGCCCATGGTTTGGATGAATTCGGGTTGATTTTCACACCTTTTACATAAAACACATGATGTCAAGGTGATGAATTTTTGGTCATTTTTCACCATTTTGCATGGGTTATAGCCCATGGTTTGGATGGATTTGGGTGATATTCACACTTTTTACCATAAAACACACAATGTCAAGGTGATGAATTTTTTGTCATTTTTCACCATTTTGCATGGGTTATAGCCCATGGTTTGGATGGATTTGAGGTGTTGTCCCATAAACAAGTACAGAAGACGTGGTTTGAATGTTTACTACTATAATGTTTATTGGTATTGTAATGTACAGACGCGAAGTTAGTTATGATTCATAGTTTAGATTTCTTCCATATCAACATGAAAACACTGCAGTTGAAGCGCCATTTTCCTCTTGAACGATGTCATCAACGCGTCGATCAACCTGCGGGAAAAGCGTATTTTGGCATGAGAATTAGAAGTGTTTTCACATATTTAACATCGGAGAAGGCTAAGTTGCCTTATCCCCAGTTATTTCTGTTATCTTATCTCATGAGGAGGTTAAGGTGACTGACTACTTTAGCAAGGAATAATTACAAAATGTTCTTAGAAAGATATTTTACACATAATTTAACGCTGATTCCAAAAATGAAAAGAAAAATGGGTTGTCCCGAGCTCGTTTTCGAGATAATGAATTTTGAATATGACCATCTTGACAAGTTTTCGAAAGAAAAATGGCGGAAATCAAGCTTTGCACATCAAAATTGATAACTCAAAAATTAAAGAAGCACTGGAAGCAATTTTCTCAGGACATCTACTTTAAACATTATTTGTGAAGACTCACTAAAAATATTTGAAGAAAGTTTTTAAAATAAGCAAAAATTCAGCTTCTTGTTAGCTCAATCAACGGAAAATCGTACTCAAACGACAACAACAAAATCAAATAAACGCTTTTTTTATAAGTTCTAATAATTACGTTTTTCTCAAACTTTCTCAAAAGATTAGTTTTTACCTGTTGTTTTAGGAAATTGAAAGAAAAATATAGAGTCCCGTGCAAAATTCGGGGGTTTTGCCCTGTTGAAGTTCAAAACGTGTATGTTTCCTCAATAAAATTTTGAAGGTTGTTATGCGGTTTTGAGCGATTGTTGTGCGCGCGCACATCGTGGGCTCAAATTGAACGTTCAAAAGTAGTCACCTTAATAGCATGGTACTTCATGTATGGTGTACAAATATAATTATTATATTAGTTTACTGTTTGAAACACAAAGATGCATCCTACATGACGTTTCTTCCCGTTTGGAATGTTCACAAATTAGAGAGTTTAAGAATCCCGTTTACGGCAAACGTGAAACGTCAGTTGACCAGTGAAAAGTTCTGGTTCGCTATTGTCTGAGTCAGAACCATGAATTTTGTTACTTATTGTAATTGTTTTTGCTGATTTAATTGTAATCTTTCAAACGCTCTAAAATTATGTAATGGCATTAAATTATACCTTAGATCGATTTTGTTTGTGAACAAACAAAACAAGAAACAAAACAACAAAAACAAAACCAACACAAAACCAACGACAACAACAGCAAGAAATACCAACAAACACACACATACAAAACTTACTTTTTGTCGGAATCTTTGGTCAGCGGAGGAACGAACTCGAGTGCCTCAGTGAACGAGGTCCTACAAGCAAGTACAGTTTAGTTAATATAATGCCGACTTTGACTCTTGGAAAGCATGGATGTAGATGGATGCAGGCAATGCTAAGATGACGTATTTTCTTTTGGTTAATTGTCATGGCTGGTAACAAAAGGAGCAGGGGACTGGAACCGAGTTTCTCAAATTTGATTTAGTTTTAACAAACCCATCTAGAGAAAGAGCACATAAAAGTTAGGAAGATTTGAAAATTTGATCAATATTTGGGAAATAGAAACGAAATTATGTTATTTTTTTTAATTTCTAAAATACAGAGAATGTGCGTGTGGTTGAACACAATACATTTCTCTGTAATTTTGGCAGGGTTTGAGTGCTCATAACTTTGTTTCTATAAAGGCAAACATCCTGAATCTTGGTCAGTAAGCTTGTTGCATGCTGCTCCTTCATGTGATGGGGTCATTTTTTCTGGAACATTAATTCAATTAGTTTTTCAAACTCGGACCCAGTCGCTCGTTTTGTTACCGGCTAATTGGATAATCCAAAAAAAAGTAAGTTGACAAAAAAATCTTGGTAAAATGGTTTTTCTCCTGTTTTTCTTCCTCTACAAATATAAACTTGGATCTCGCATCGAAAACTTTATGCATGAGCCCCACCAACTAATGTAGGCTGAACCAAATTCTTCCTAAAACAGTTCTCTTACCTCGCACGTTGAGTGATGTACGCCATTAGTGCTTGTTCAAAGGCGGTAGCTTCCAAATGAGCCTACCAAGAAAAAGATCATTGGTTATTGATAAGGAGGGAGTGAAAAGGTTCGCGTATCGATGGATTTGGCCCTTAAAATCGCTCGAATTGTGGATTTTGACGAAAAACTGAACGAATTCGCGGATTCAGAAATCAAAGTGGATCGCAGATCTATTGAATATTAGGGCCCGGATCATGGATTCTGAACGCGCAAAGGGTTCGGATTACGAATTTCTTTAAGAATTATTTTTTTCAAAACGAATATGGTGTGCCTCGAGCAGTGAACAGTAAATCCGCGTGCTGTGATTGGTCCAAAGATACTGTGACTAAAGCTGAGCAATAGAGAATTCGAAATTGGATTATTTTTATGTCCACTCTAAGTTCAAATTTGATCTGTGAATTACCCGTGTCCTGACTTTGATCAGACCAGAGACTGTTTCAGGGTAACGATAAATTTTGAAGATATTTATGAAGCATAAAAAGTAAAATATTTAATCACATACCGTAACAGCCCCAGCAGACATAAACTTTCTTTTACTACCACTGGCTTTTTGAAGTAATCTCTTGAACTCGTCCGCCAACAGATCAGTGAGACGAGAGAGGACTAGGGCTAAGAGATCGCTGGATACGGAGAACACCTGAGCATGTACCAGGACAAGATTCATTATAATCTCCTTCACATAGTTACGAACATCTGGGGAAAAAATCCACCCGTGAAATATTAGCACTATAATGAGAGACAGTCATACCGTGATATGCTACCATCATACCGTGATATACTACCATCATACCGTGATATACTACCACCATACCGTGATATACTACCATCATACCGTGATATACTACCATCATACCGTGATATACTACCATCATACCGTGATATACTACCATCATACCGTGATATACTACCATCATACCGTGATATACTACCATCATACCGTGATATACTACCATCATACCGTGATATACTACCATCATACCGTGATATACTACCATCATACCGTGATATACTACCATCATACCGTGATATACTACCATCATACCGTGATATACTACCATCATACCTTGATATACTACCATCATACCGTGATATACTACCATCATACCGTGATATACTACCATCATACCGTGATATACTACCATCATACCGTGATATACTACCATCATACCGTGATATACTACCATCATACCGTGATATACTACCATCATACCGTGATATACTACCATCATACCGTGATATACTACCATCATACCGTGATAAACTACCATCATACCGTGATATACTACCATCATACCGTGATATACTACCATCATACCGTGATAAACTACCATCATACCGTGATATACTACCATCATACCGTGATATACTACCATCATACCGTGATATACTACCATCATACCGTGATATACTACCATCATACCGTGATAAACTACCATCATACCGTGATATACTACCATCATACCTTGATATACTACCATCATACCTTGATATACTACCATCATACCGTGATATACTACCATGATATACTACCACCATACCGTGATATACTACTGACTGACCATCATACCGTGATATACTACCATCATACCGTGATATACTACCATCATACCGTGATATACTACCATCATACCGTGATATACTACCATCATACCGTGATATACTACTGACTGACCATTATATCTTGATATACTTACCATTAGGGGGTAGGCAGTCGTACCATCTAAAGTCCCCTGCTGTCATTCCAGGTTCTAGACTCCCTACGAGTGAATCTGCTTTTTGTTCAATGTAGGCATCGAATATCTTTTTCTCGAGCTGTGTGAGCTCCGACTGTAAAGACTGTAGAACACAAGATGAGAGATTAGAAAGCTTGACGTCATCAGTAAAAAACTAACAAAACCTACTTCCGGGTCTAAAATGTAAAACAGTATTTTTTGAAGATTAAGTTTTGGATCCCATTTTGAGCGGTTATAATGAGTATTTTGACCAGAAATAACGTGAAAACTCTGAATATTTGCTTTAATGGACAGCAACATAAACTGAAAGGTTCGTCGTGCGTGGTTTACCTGAGTTAGTTCATCACTCATTGGATATTCCTGATTCTTGAAGCTTTCTACTAGCTTGGTAAGAACCTTTTCTCTGACGTATCGACAATTGTTTAGAACAATGAGCAACCTTTCATCCTGAAAACCGAACACAGTCATATAAACCCCTTGCAGCACGTCGGAATGCAGCTCAATTTTGAGGACAAAAGAATAGGTTCCAATTCTCAGGAGGTTAAAATTCTTTTGTTTTGTCCTCCAAATTGAGCTGCTTTGATGTCACGTGAAAGGGGTCTATAGGTGAACGTAATATTTATCAACATTGTCATTCTGATGAAATGTGCCAACCATCTTAATAATAGCGTTTGGTCACTTTGCTTTAAATCTTAAATTTTTAATTAAAAAAAAAAACAAACTTAAAATAACCATTAAACAAAGCAAATTACTTAGATCTGTTGTTTTCTCCCTTGCCACGAGGGTTTTCTCCGAGTACTCCGGTTTTCTTTCTCCGTAAAAATCAACATGTGAGATGAGTTGTATGCATAGAATAGTAGTGGTAGTGTGTGTGAGTGAGTGGGCCAAATAGACCAATTCACGGTTTTCGGCGGCTATTTTGAATTGGGGCAAACTCGACAAAATATATAGAAATCTGGATCACTTTGACTTCACGTAGCTCCGCTAAAGATTTTCATTTTCTGGTTTCTATTGGAAACCAGTATTAAGTTACTGAATTTGTATCCCACTATAAAAAAGTGATTGATTCATTATTATTTTATTTATTATTATTAGTTCCACCTATAGCGATGTTCGCGCTGACGTCACCTATTGATATTAATATGCCAATCAGAGATCTACTGGCTGAAACAAACAGGTCTTTTGTTATATTGTTGGCAAATTTAAATGAGAAAAGAACATTGCTATGAAATCAAGGTTTTACAAGTCATGGGTTATGGTCATGCAATATTTGGTACTTACAGTTACAGGAATGTTATCATCAACTGAGTATGTCGAGCGATCTATTCTTTCATCTGATTGGCTGGATCTAGAGTGTATAATCAAAAAGTCAAAATGTTGATGAAAATGTTATGCAACTTGAAGCTCTCGGTTGTAACAGACAAAAATGGTTGTCCCCGGAGAGTCACATGCAAAGCAATACCTGTCAGGGGCGGATTTAGGGGGGGGGGGAACGATGGTTCCGCGGTCCCCCCTTTAGCTCACGATGCATGTCTTCACCTTTTTATATCCCGATAACTCAGAAAATAGCATTTCTGGAAACCATATTTAAATAATTTTCTTAGCAGCATGCCTACAATCCTCCTCGGTTATGTTTTGCATCGTCAGCGATTAGATTTGTCTAACGCCGAATATTTACGCAACCCCTCTCGGGTTCCTGGATCTGCCGCTGCTTGCTCATTAACTTACAGTACAATAATATTACACGACAAGATGTCCCATTGCTCAACCTCTTACACTTTAACTTACACTGAGATCTTGTCTTGTTCTTGTTCAGTTTGAAAAGCCAGGTCCTGAAGACACTCAATAAAAGCCTAAGAATGAAAAATATTTATTTCAATAAGAGGCGTTTTCAAGACCAAACAAAACGTTTGTGTTCGATTACATGTGAGCAGAGTTTATTACGTCCCTTCCTTGATTCGAGGGTTTTCCTCCATTCGCAAAACCCAAAACGCTAAATTCTAATCTGTGAGTTAGCTGCGCCCTGACTTAGATCAGCCCAGAGGTTGTTTCAGGGTCCAATCTGTGAGTTAGCCATGCCCTGACTTAGATCAGCCCAGAGGTTGTTTCAGGGTTCGATCTGTGAGTTAGCCTTGCCCTGACTTAGATCAGCCCAGAGGTTGTTTCAGGGTTCGATCTGTGAGTTAGCCATGCCCTGACTTAGATCAGCCCAGAGGTTGTTTCAGGGTTCGATCTGTGAGTTAGCCATGCCCTGACTTAGATCAGCCCAGAGGTTGTTTCAGGGTTCGATCTGTGAGTTAGCCATGCCCTGACTTAGATCAGCCCAGAGGTTGTTTCAGGGTTCGATCTGTGAGTTAGCTGTGCCCTGACTTAGATCAGCCCAGAGGTTGTTTCAGGGTTCGATCTGTGAGTTAGCCATGCCCTGACTTAGATCAGCCCAGAGGTTGTTTCAGGGTTCGTTCTGTGAGTTAGCCATGCCCTGACTTAGATCAGCCCAGAGGTTGTTTCAGGGTTCTATCTGTGAGTTAGCCGTGGCCTGACTTAGATCAACCCAGAGGTTGTTTCAGGGTTCGATCTGTGAGTTAGCCGTGCCCTGACTTAGATCAGCCCAGAGGTTGTTTCAGGGTTCGATCTGTGAGTTAGCTGTGCCCTGACTTAGATCAGCCCTGAGGTTGTTTCAGGGTTCGATCTGTGAGTTAGCCGTGCCTTGACTGTGATCAGCCCAGAGGTTGTTTCAGGGTTCGATCTGTGAGTTAGCCGTGCCCTGACTTGTTTCAAAGTTTGATGAATTGATGTTTGTTCATTTTTTCTTACAAACACTACAGTACACTGTACCCTTACCAAAAACATCTCTTTGAACAATTCTGTGCCTTTTTGCTTGACACGGCCGTGACTCTAGATGAAAAAAAAAAGCATTGCAATTGTTGCGTTTATTTGTAGAAATAAATTTATTGTGTTGTATTGCCGTATTGTTTCCCATTCTACGAAAACTGCTCTATATAAGACATTATTTTTCAGTACCTTGTTATCTTCAGGTATTGATTCACTAGCGATCTCTTCTAATGTATGAAGGGTTTCCATCACGATGTTTTCAAACAACAATGGCTAGATTGAGATAAATCAAATATTCAACAGTTATAGACCATAGAGTATAAGGTGGAGGACGAGGAGGAGGAGGTGGAGGAGGAGGTTAAGGAGGTGGAGGAGGAGGAGGAGGAGGAGGAGGAGGTGGAGCATGTGGAGCAGGTGGAGGAGGAGGAGGTGGAGGACGAGGAGGAGGAGGAGGACGAGGAGGAGGAGGAGGAGGACGAGGAGGAGGAGGAGGACGAGGAGGAGGAGTGGTGTATGAACACGATAAAGACAATGCCTGCAAACCCTTTAATTAAGCCCCGTCGTTCAACTCACCAGGCTAGTTATTCTACCAATGTTCTCATCTTTCTCAAGAGTCCACAGCTCGTTACAGTGAAGTGTCTTGATTTCTAACGAATAGGGAAAAAACAAGATCGGTATAAGATTACAGCAGCGTGCCGTACCGTGCCGTGCCGTGCCCATGACCTTGTCATTCATATTGCGGCATTCTGATCTATTGTGAAGTACAGTAATCTTTTCTTCTGTTATTGGCTCGACAGATTTCATCAACTCCGTGTCGTAAAAGTAACCAAATAGTGTCACAGTCCTGTTCACCACTTTCTATACATCGGTTTCACTGGTAACATATGACTGATGAGGCCATCAATCGAGGCTGCAAGTACTTTCAAGGTAGTTTCAAATGATTATTGAAATATGAACCTTGCAACCTCGATTGAATGCTTTGTGTTTAAACAGTGAACTGATGTATGTAAAGTGGTGAATGAGATGAGAATGAGATTTCGTGACGTGTCCATGACGTTGCCGTCAATGTTAGAGCATTCTGATCGAAATAATATATTGTGCTGTGATTGGCTCAACAGTTTTCTTCAACTCCGCAGTATCGTAACAGTGGCCTTAGCGTTTCAAAGATGGGCATGCAGCTCAATTGGATATGGAAGGTGTGGAATTTTCCACACCGGTTATGGAGTACGTTTTCTGATCTGATGTATAGACCCCTTGCAGCACTTAGGAATGCAGCTCAGTTTGGAGGACAAAACAATAGGTTCCAATTCTAAGGAGATTGAAATTCATTTGTTTTGTCCTCAAAACTGAGCTGCTTTGACGTCACGTGAAAGGGGTCTATATCTACTTTTGGTCCGTCTATTGCATTAAAAGTGGAATGATATCCATACCTGCAGTAGCTTCAGTGAACACTTCAGTAGCACACAAGAACCTCAGATTATCAACCAACTCACGTACACAGTTAAGAGACGAGGGGGGTAGGCCGAGAGAACACAGTGACACCAGACAAGACCTATAAATAATACCCATGGAACGTTAATACCATTGAGTCACGTACACAATTAAGAGATGGGGAGTAGGCCGAGAGAACACAGTGACACCAGACAAGACCTCTAAATAATACCCATGGAACGTTAATACCATCGAGTCACATACACAATTAAGAGATGAGGGGAGTAGGCCGAGAACGTTAATACCGTCGCGCCCATTCAGGAGCGGTCACCCACGGGATCATACTTTGGAGAGAACACGGGGACAGCTTTGACAGTTTAATAGACCCATTTACGTTTGGCGTAACGTTTTCAACTTCAGGTATGTGTCATATTATGCCCTTGAGGATATTTCTAAACACACATCCTAGAATGCTTAGAAGCATTACTGATACACCAAGGTCATTTTATGACAAAGTTTCTTCGTGGTCATGATTGCGGCCTGTAACGTTAAATCGCGCATATATATCGATCATGGTATTACCTGACGTTTCTGACACATGATGGTAACCAGGCGGCGAGCCCTTCAATATTACTGAACCATTTCCCCAGTTCTTCTGTGTTCTGGTTATTCATTGGGGTCAACAGGAAAGCAGCTTTTACGAGGTCTGTATAGAGGGACGTCACTTTCTGGATCATCGACTAAGAATATAAACAATGGGACAAGGAAAACTGAATAACAGTTTTGTCATAAGTCTCAATGATTATGATGATTATGGACATAATGATGGATGATGACGTTGATGATGATTATGGACATAATGATAGATGATGATGATGATGATTATGGACATAATGATGGATGATGATGTTGATGATGATTATGGACATAATAATAGATGATGATGATGATGATTATGGACATAATGATAGATGATGATGATGATGATTATGGACATAATGATGGATGATGATGTTGATGATGATTATGGACAATGATGATGATGATGATGATTATGGACATAATGATGGATGATGACGTTGATGATGATTATGGACATAATGATAGATGATGATGATGATGATTATGGACATAATGATGGATGATGATGTTGATGATGATTATGGACATAATAATAGATGATGATGATGATGATTATGGACATAATGATAGATGATGATGATGATGATTATGGACATAATGATGGATGATGATGTTGATGATGATTATGGACAATGATGATGATGATGATGATTATGGACATAATGATGGATGATGATGTTGATGATGATTATGGACATAATGATGGATGATGATGATGATGATGATTATGGACATAATGATGGATGATGATGTTGATGATGATTATGGACAATGATGATGATGATGATGATTATGGACATAATGATGGATGATGATGTTGATGATGATTATGGACATAATGATGGATGATGATGATGATGATGATTATGGACATAATGATAGATGATGATGTTGATGATGATTATGGACATAATGATAGATGATGATGTTGATGATGATTATGGACATAATGATGGATGATGATGTTGATGATGATTATGGACATAATGATGGATGATGATGATGATGATGATTATGGACATAATGATAGATGATGATGTTGATGATGATTATGGACATAATGATAGATGATGATGATGATGATTATGGACATAATGATGGATGATGATGTTGATGATGATTATGGACATAATGATGGATGATGATGTTGATGATGATTATGGACATAATGATGGATGATGATGTTGATGATGATTATGGACATAATGATGGATGATGATGTTGATGATGATTATGGACATAATGATGGATGATGATGTTGATGATGATTATGGACATAATGATGGATGATGATGTTGATGATGATGTTGATGATGATTATGGACATAATGATAGATGATGATGATGATGATTATGGACATAATGATGGATGATGATGTTGATGATGATTATGGACATAATGATAGATGATGATGATGATGATTATGGACATAATGATAGATGATGATGATGATGATTATGGACATAATGATGGATGATGATGTTGATGATGATTATGGACAATGATGATGATGATGATGATTATGGACATAATGATGGATGATGATGTTGATGATGATTATGGACATAATGATGGATGATGATGTTGATGATGATTATGGACATAATGATGGATGATGACGTTGATGATGATTATGGACATAATGATGGATGATGATGTTGATGATGATTATGGACATGATGATAGATGATGATGATAATGATGATTATGGACATAATGATAGATGATGATGATAATGATGATTATGGACATAATGATAGATGATGATGTTGATGTTGATTATGGACATAATGATAGATGATGATGATGATGATGATTATGGACATAATGATAGATGATGATGATGATGATGATTATGGACATAATGATGGATGATGATGTTGATGATGATTATGGACATAATGATGGATGATGATGTTGATGATGATTATGGACATAATGATGGATGATGATGTTGATGATGATTATGGACATAATGATAGATGATGATGATAATGATGATTATGGACATAATGATAGATGATGATGTTGATGTTGATTATGGACATAATGATAGATGATGATGATGATGATGATTATGGACATAATGATAGATGATGATGATGATGATGATTATGGACATAATGATGGATGATGATGTTGATGATGATTATGGACATAATGATGGATGATGATGTTGATGATGATTATGGACATAATGATGGATGATGACGTTGATGATGATTATGGACATAATGATGGATGATGATGTTGATGATGATTATGGACATAATGATAGATGATGATGATGATGATGATTATGGACATAATGATAGATGATGATGTTGATGATGATTATGGACATAATGATGGATGATGACGTTGATGATGATTATGGACATAATGATAGATGATGATGATGATGATGATTATGGACATAATGATGGATGATGATGATGATGATGATGATGATTATGGACATAATGATAGATGCTGATGTTGATGATGATTATGGACATAATGATAGATGATGATGTTGATGATGATTATGGACATAATGATGGATGATGATGTTGATGATGATTATGGACATAATGATAGATGATGATGATGTTGATGATGATTATGGACATAATGATAGATGATGATGATGATGAATGTTGAAGATGGCTATTGATGATGATCATGACGAATATGACGGAGGATGTGGATATTGATTGATGATGATGATGATAATGATGATTCTACACGAATTAGGATGATGACAAAAGTTGGCAAATCCAACTTACGCCAATAACCATTTAACATAAAACTGAAATGAGACTACAAATATCCCAGAAATAATGCTCATAAGCCTTTTAACCCAGAACAGACCTGAAACTGCATTTCCTTTTCTTGGTTTGGCGGCAAGTGTTTGCCAGAAGTGCTTGTATCCTATAAAAATGTAAACAAGACTTGGATGATTAAATTCCCCTTGCGCAATTGATTCATGTTTCTTTTTATTCCTACAAAAAATAATTTGCTTTCTTCTCATTGTTATTGTTGTTTTTGCTGATGTTTTACTATTGTTATTGGTGGTACTAATGCTGTTTTCGCTGTTGCTGTTGCTGTTGTTGTTGTTGCTGCTGTTGTTGTTGTTGTTGCTGCTGCTGTTATTGTTGTTGTTGTTGTTGCTGCTATTGTTGTCTTATATATTTGATTGCTATATAATGTACCTCTCCAAATAATGTCTGACCAAGGTATGCCTGACCTAGCTTCCAGAGGTCTGGGAGACATTCGGTAACCAGGTCGGATAATTCCTCTACGAACTGAACTTTTTGTGGAGTGACATGGCTGCTTCTGACTGTTGGCAACAAACATACATGTCACTTAATGGGTAGGAACAAATTAAAGATACCAATATTAGGATCAAACTATGGACTCTTGCTTAGCAAACAGCACCCTAACCAACCAAGCCACACTTGCTCCTCAAAACAAGTGTGTGAGGTCACAGAGGATCAAACTATAGACCTCTTGCTTAGGAGGCAACACACTAACTAACCAACCAAGCCACACTTGCTCCTTAAAACAAGTGTGTGAAGTCACTGAGGATCAAACTATAGACCTCTTGCTTAGCAGGCAGCACACTAACCAACCAAGCCACACTTGCTCCTTAAAACAAGTGTGTGAGGTCACTGAGGATCAAACTATGGACCTCTTGCTTAGCAGACAGCACACTAACCATTCAAATCCTTAAAATAAGATATGATACACTTACATTGTCGCTCTAAAGTAGATGTCTTACTAACAGGAGCAATCATGCTCTTACCAAGAGCTGGCAAATCTGGTCTAAATGTGCCTGAAAAACGTGGAGAAAGATCTTTACTTATTCCACTCGTATACAAAATCGTGAAAATGTTATTTACTGAGGTAGGAACATAATGAGTGATTGAAGACTTTTAAGAATGTTTTCTCAAGGGCGTTTAAAGTGCCCTTAAAACGGATTTCTAATTCAAGCACATTTCAAAGAGATTAAGGATTAGCACACTAGTGTAGGAAGGGGGCATTGGGGGGGGGGGGGGGGGGATGGGAGGGCATTTTTGGCAATTAATTGTTTTTTTGTGTGTTTTTTTCTTACTTTTTTATTCTGGGTGCCCCCTGGATTAGCACAGACCCTGTATTTACCTGGAATAGATGGTCGTGAGTCCAAATGATCAGAATCAGATGCTCCTTCCACTTGTAAGAATGGACCAGAATCTGTGGTCATAGGAAATACATGCTAAATACAATAAATGAGAGAGAGAGAGAAAGATAGAAAGAAAGAGAGAGAGTGAGAGCGCAGAGTTCTCATCCACTATTTGTATTCATGGCAGTTGAACTTCAACTGAATCAGTATTGTACATGTACCTTTAGCCTGATGGTCATTCTTGCAGCTTGTGAGAAGCTTCAGCAGCCATGCATGCTGGTTAACAATGCACTCCCATGCTGGATCACCACCACTTTCTAGATCAACAAGATACCTAAAATCATAAAAAATACAGCCATTTTTAATAAGTTCTCACTGAGTTCCGGCTGGCTATATATTGTATGGGATAAATTAGATAAGTTCAATTTTCATATAGTTTGGATAGTATGCATGCATTGATTGGTCAAGAACTGTGCTTTATTAGTGAACAGAGCATGGTTGCTGATACCATCCATGCATGCTGCAAACTTTTCAAAGAAGTGTAAGAAAACAGCATTGAAAACTACAACAGTTTTTTTCTTTCTATATAATCAAAAACCATCTGGGGTCAGGTGGTCACCACCTTATTGTGGTGGTGCAGCTTGTGTGTCCCAATAACCCCTAGAACTATGACAAGCTGGAGCTTTAGGCTCCTGGCAGGGACACCCATGCCGAACAGGTCAAAGGGTAGGAACCAGACAAAGTGTGATCCCCTGGTCCTCCAGGTTGGGGGAATCAGAAGCAGAAGAAATTATCCATTGAATCTCGAGGAAGCTGTGGCCACTCATCTTAGCAAAATAGAGCCCATGATGGATGACAATTTTTTTTTTTACAAAATACAAAATACAAAGGCCTATGATTTATCCAAACCACAATTTTTTTTGGGGGGGACAATGCCCCCCTATGGCCCCCCCACTTCCGCTGCCCCTGTGCTTACGTTACTTCCAGTGAATGCTTTATTACTGAACAGAGTATGGAAAAAGCTGTTTTATTTGTTAAACAAAATGCTCAGTCTACCTTATAATTTTTTTCTGTTCCTCAAGTGGTGAAGGAAATTCTTGCAGCTTACTCTTGAGTTGATTCCTAAATGATTCTATCTTTGTTTCCACCTCTTGCACAACTACACCAACAAAACAAACAGTTACAAGAACAGATTACACCAATAAACCAATGAAAAGTATTAACTAAATAGAGCTAAATAGTAATATTTAAGAGGTAAATCAGGTTGGACTTGATACAATACAGTAAACATATGAGCACATCAAGTCCAACCTCGACTTGGAGCCATTGTTTTGTGGTCACTCAAGTGAATTAGCATTTATTTATTATTATTATTCATTATATGATTATCAATGAAATACCTATATTTCTTTATTTCAAAAATTTGATATTTTCACATGTGAAATATCATCACTATGGTAACATACTTCTTATGGCAGAAAAAAGGTCAAAAAAGCTTTCTTTTCTTTTTCATTGATAATTATATAATAAACAGAATATTACATGGGTGCTTGGAGATACGAGTTTCATCTTCTCGTGTTGAAAATCTCTAACTCGTTCACTGTGCTCGCTCGTGAGAGATCTTTTCAACACTCGAAGATAAAATTTGTATCTCTTGCGCGCCCATGTAATATCCTCTATTTATTTATTTAGAGAAGACCTGTTATATTCCTTTTCTACTGTTGATCGATTTCACTTACATTTTTTAGACCAATGTTGACAAAATTGTTCTAATTAACAATTAGTCCTCGAGTCCGAATGGTCTACGAGTCAATAGCCCATGAGGCCGAAGACCGAATGGGCTATTGACTCGTAGGCCATGAGGGCGAGAGGTCTAATTGTTTTAGTAAAAACCTACTAATCGGTCCAATAAAAGGATGCAAAAAGTTTTGGATTTTGCTTTAAATATATATTTTTTGGTTTTCAAAACCGGCGCTTTTCGCTACTAGAGGTCTATCACTAATAGACCCCTAGTAGCTCAGCCAATCACAGGGCTCGATTGGTGATAGACCATTAGTAGGTTTTTTCTAATTAATTTTAGTGTTTCATGCTGACTTTGTTTGTACTCAATCTACACCTGTATTATATTTAACATGCAAATCTAAAAGTATTGTAAAGTATTGCGAATAGGGATTTCAGTGGGTACACCACAAACCTTTTTTGAAGATCTTGATATCGGTCTCTGCAAACAGGGATTTTGCTCTGCTGTAATCACTGATAACTAACTCATATTCACCCTGGAGTAAATAGTAACAGAGAATAATAACAGATTACTATTGACTTAAAAATAATGATGACAGAAGATAGTTTATGTGACATTAGAGACGTTACGATTTGCAAAATCTACGATGGCGACGTCAACCAGACATGTAAATAACTTTCAGATGTGGTACATTTGAACTAACAGCACAGTTTTTACCTGTTTAATGTTTCTTTCTATGCTGTGAGGAAGGCTAAAAAGAAACCGAAAACGCTGCAGGACATTCAAGGCATTTCTTGTTCTATCAGCATCATCTTTACGATTCAAAACATCTTGAAACAAAGCATCAGCATTCTTGCTTGCTCCTGCCAAAAACAACAAACCAAAATTGTTGGTTATATCCCAACTAGTTGAATACATGGCGGGCGTAGCAAAGATTTTGCCTTGGGGGGGGGGGGGGGACCAAAAACCATTTTTAGAACATGGGTAAGTCGCATGAACAGGAGAGGATCCAGGTTTTTTTCTAGGGGGGGGGGGGGGGGGGTGCAAGACAGAGATTTAAGCCCCTCCACATAGTAAAAAATAAGTTAAGATGAATAGATTGAAAGAGAACTTTACCTTGTAATATGCTTTCCAGAGTCTCAGCAATCGACCCTCCTTCACATTCACTCTCATCCTTCAACATCTGTTTTTGAACAGCTTTTGACACAGTTAAGGCATGTAATTTTTCTGATCTCAGACATTCCTTAGTTTTTAATGGAAACCAAAATGTAAGATGTCTGGAGTCGCTTAGAGCACAGAAACATGAAAAGCACCGTAATCCAAGGGAAAGAAGGGTCAACATGGGTGTATTCTTGCTAACACTACTATTACATTTTTAAGGAACTTCCTTTGTGTGTACCACCACCAACATGCTACCATCACCACCACAACCACAACTACATGTAACACATCCACCAGACTGGGGAGGGGAGGAGAGGGGAGGGGGAGGGGGGATTGAAGCTAAACTGATACCATAAGATCTGCAAGGGATTAGGATGCCATGGAAAGTTTTAAATAAAAACACTCTAAGGATAGTGGGAAGGGGTGGTGAAAATAAGTTCAAAAGATACATCTCAGCGTGTCAAGAGAATCCAGAAATGTGCCTAAATTTTCCTTGACAAAAGCCAAGGGTCCTGCTGCTCGTCTGGATTCTTCATTCTTTATGTAATTCAAACCATTACTCAGAATACCAAAGCTGTCAAAAAATCACACACACAAAATAGAAACAGAGTTAATTAAAATAGAGTACCAAAGTAATGACGTCACAAAAATGTTTTTTTTTATAACTTTGGTTTAAGATTTTGCAACATCATCAGAAACTGCATGTAAAAATATGGCACACTGGACCGGCATAGTGTGGATGTTCAGAGTAATAAAGCAAGAAACAGATGAGATATAGGTAAGTTGAAACAAAAATGACCCCATACATTTTCTCTTATTTCGCGCTGGAGTTAATGTGATTAGCTCCAGTGAAAAATAAGAGAAAAATGTATGGGGATTTTTTGAGCTTAAATGTCCGATATCTCCATTCCTATAGTTCGCATCAGCCTTAAAATTGGCAGAAATGTAGGCAATGTCATGTTCTCTTCAAATATGAACAAAACTGAATTGCAAAATTTGGAATTTGATGGCATCACACTTTGCCACTCTATAACTAATATTGTAATTTTCTTGCATGCAATTTTGCTGAAGTAGAAAACAATCCTACTTCAGCAACATTGTCTGCAATATTGTGCACGATGTTGCACTGTGTGTCTGCGCCTTAAGGAGGCTCGAAATGGTTTACCTTGAACGAGCGCACTCTTAAATGACGTAGCACTGAATCATTTGAAATAAAAATAGGAAAATTTTGTCCCAAAAAACCTCATACTTAAATTAAAATAACTCAAAAAACGGACGGTAAAATATTTTAGAACTTTGCATGTGGCTTTTATTTAATAATTTGTAAGTGCTAAGAAAAAATTTAAAAATTCTGTAATGGGGAATGTCCTAAAAGAAACTTCATTGATTTTTGAGAATTCCTCATTACAGAATTTTTTCTATTTCGGTTCGATCAAAGTTTGGATCATGAAGTTCAAACATGCCAATTTTAAAGGATTTTCAACGTGCGGTTTTTGAGTTATGATTTTTTAAATGAAAAACTTTGCACACATTTGAAGTGTTCTATAGTTGTCATAGCAATGTGTTACGTCACATTTTTATTTTCTTTTTAACCTTTACCTTATAGTCTTTCGTTTTCTGGGTCAACTTACGGTCATATATTAGCCATATAAAGTTTTTCAGGGTCATTTTTGTTAGTCTATATGCAAGTTCCAAAACCCTTTCTAGCCTCCTTAAAGCATTTCGATTTGGCTCATTTGCATCAAATTTGAGGGGCACTTTGCGTAATCACAAGAATTTTCATGTGCAGTGAAGGATAACAAGCTATTGTATCTATGCAAAGTGCCCCTCTAAGTCGACAATTAGGAACCAGAGAATGATTTGAAAATATTGATTTTTTGAAACACTCATTATTTTAATAGTTTTTAGTGTAGAATATTATTTACCTTGTTTCACAATGTTTCTCTAACAAATACCAAGCTGCATTGAAATTCTCACCAAGGACATTTCCACTTCCTAAACATTTCAAAAATTAGAAAAAAAGTTCATAGTTTGATCCTCAGTGACCTCACACACTTGTTTTAAGGAGCAAGTGTGGCTTGGTTGGTTATTGTGCTGCCTGCTAAGCAAGAGGTCCATAGTTTAATCCTCAGTGACCTCAAACACTTGTTTTAAGGAGCAAGTGTGGCTTGGTTGGTTAGTTAGTGTGTTGCCTGCTAAGCAAGAGGTCCATAGTTTGACCCTCAGTGACCTCACACGCTTGTTTTAAGGAGCAAGTGTCACTTGGCCTGGAGTTTTGACCATGGAAGAGGACCTTGGTGAAGTGGCCTTTAATCTTAACATGTCATTCATTGGAACTTGAAAGCCATGTTTTTATCAACAAAATACTGAACTGTTTGTTTATGCATTGAAATAAACAAGAAAGTCTTACCTTCAGGGAACAAATCTTCCAACTGATCTTCTGGTACTCTGTAACTACAATAAAAATATTAATAAAATGTTAGAATCAAAACATGTAGCTAAATGCTACTCAACTCTTCCTGAGTGTCCTACCGATCCCCATGTGCTATACACACAGCACAGTAAGTGGACACATTTGCTATTTCTGTCATAAAATACAAATTATAATAGCCCTTATTTTGGATATGTATGACAAAATTGTGAAACTGAAGGGGCAGACACACATCAATTGTGATCCCCAGGGGGTCCTAGCAGAGACATTAGTCTAGTGTGGTCTAATGACATTATCATGAAACAAGGTATTACACAAACACATCAATTGTAATCCCTAGGGGGTCCTGGTGGAGACACTAGTCTAGTGTGGTCTAGTGACACTATATGAAACAGGGTATTACCCAAACACATCAATTGCAATCCCCAGGGGGTCCTGGTGGAGACACTAGTCTAGTGTGGTCTAATGACATTATCATGAAACAAGGTATTACCCAAAGACATCAATTGTAATCCCTAGGGGGCCTGGTGGAGACACTAGTCTAGTGACATTATCATGAAACAAGGTATTACCCAAAGACATCAATTGTAATCCCTAGGGGGCCTGGTGGAGACACTAGTCTAGTGTGGTCTAGTGACATTATATGAAACAGGGTATTACCCAAACACATCAATTGCAATCCCCAGGGGGTCCTGGTGGAGTGGTGGCGACACTGGTCTAGCAGATCCTGATCCTGTGTCCATTTCTTCAGGGTCAACCTCTTCTATCCAGACTGCTGACTCCCTCAGTGGATCTGGTTACACAAAAAGCAAAAACAATAATTAGATCCACTCTGTAAAGTTTGGTGGCAATGGTGACATGGGTTTCATGTGCTGCTATAGCATGGTTCATCACTGACTGCTGTGTACTAGTCAGTAGTGGATCCAGGGAAGGGGATGGAGGCTGGGCCCGCTAGTTTCTTTATATTCAAATAGCTTTATTATTATCTCAAAAATTCCTGGGTTCAAACCTGTGGAAAGTATCTCCTTGATTTTAGTAAGAAGGTTAATCTGGAACTGGATCAACTTTTCTCACTAACTAATTTATGTGCCAGAAATAAAAAGAAAACAGTGCATGTGCAGAAAATACAGAAGATGAGATTTTTTTTTATATCATTACAATTCTTATCAGTCTCTTTGTTTTTCTTCATGACACACACATTAATAAAAGTCAGGGCTCGAAATAGGAAGCAATTATAGCCTGCCAGTCCAGTAAATTTTGCCTGCCCTTCTATTACTTTTATTTTCCATTTGACAGTTCACCGTTATTTTTGCCTGCCAAACCTTAAATTTTGCCTGGCTTTTGGCCATTGGCAGGCCGCTATTTCGAGCCCTGAAAGTGGGGGTCCAGCTCATAGCTAGAATATAGGAGAACAGCATTAAACATGGAATTTACATCCATGACATTTCAAATACAAATCCTAATAAACTACGGTCAAAGCTCCCTTGCGACCACTCTCATAATTGCCAGCTCTAGCTACGATGGCACCATACTTTTGAAACCTTGTTTGCATTGTCGTTTATGAGATCCCATTCTTGTTAGTGACTGGCTCTATAGTTACGAACATGATTTTGAAAACCTCATTTGCATTACTACTCAAGAGTGCCCATTCTCATCATCTTTCCCAAGGTGGTCACATATGCAAGAGCTTCAATTTTATTCAATTATATATAATTACCGGGAATGACTGGCAGACTCTTGAACTGTACAGTACATGATCCTTCGCCACCAGACTTGGTTGTAACAATGACGTCTCCTTTGCCAGGTCTTGATTGGCCAGTCCTTGCTATTATCTTACTGGGTGACTTGTAGTCTGCCGATAACAGACAATTGGCTCCACATATCGTCAGTCCTAGAATTGAAATTGTAACATTGTTACAACATTATCACTCAACATAGAGTATTGCAGAACAGCTTAGCCAGGATTTTTGGGGGTGGGGAGTGGGGGTGGCAGGCGATGGGGATTGGGAGTGATGGCACAATGCATCAGCATTGTGCTTCAAAATAATTATTTATTACTATATAGCTTACATAATATGCACATTTTGAGTGGTTGAGATTAGTGAGCAAGCAGCAAACTTTGCAAAGAATTGTAAGAAAAACAATATTGAAAACTACAACAGATTTTTTCTTTCTATGTAATAAAAGAATTAAAACAGCTTTTTTCTGTGCTCCTTTCAGTAATACACGCATCAAGCATTCCGTGCTACTGCTCTAAGCGCATGCTCAGGGGGATTAAAAAGTGGGATAATATTTTGTAAAATATGCAATTTTTTGGTATATTTGACTCAAAATTCGCTTAACGGTACGTGATCTTGAATATTTAATGAAAATTGTGTTTGACAAGAAAAATACAACTAAAATAGAACATGTTTTACAAAATATTATCTCACTTTTTAATCCCCTGAGCATGTGCTTAGAGCAGTAGCGCGGAATGCTTGATGCGTGTATAAAGCACTTAGGAAGCACTGATAGCACACAAGAAGTGTGAGAAGCACTCATCTATGGCTCATGCTTCTCTTCACAATTCTTTTGTGCTTATGTCAATTCCTGCATGCTTTATTCTGCATGCTTTATTTACTAACAATTTACTATAGATAAGTGTATTTTCTAATAATAATAAGGTCTTGTAATGTGTAAATATGTAAAATAATACAAGTAATTGAATAGGAATCTAGATTATCAAGGTAATATTCAGGCTGATTGACTTGAATTCTTTGAGCTGTAAGCTTATTTCTCCAACAAACTTTAGGATATCATGTTTCTACAGCATTCTTGAATCTTTGATCCAGACTTCCTGGATCGAGTTTTTTTGCTGGATTTCTCTTTTAAAAAAATTATCTATGGGTTTTTCTAGAAAAATACGAAAAAAATTTATCCTGTAAATTTACAGGCTGTGTCTACAATATATACCAGGCTACATGTAAGCTGTCAAATATGTGAATCCTAGGCTTTCATACAATAAAGCTTATGCTAAGGCTCAAAATATATGCAAAACAAAAAATCACACGTCCATGCAGATAAATGTTTCTTTTGCACGAATAATAGTTAAAAAACAGCTTATTTAACAAGGATTACTTCAAATAGTTTAGTGAAAGATTCATTCAGAATATTGGATCAAATTCCACACCAACCTACGAAGTCTTTCAAGTTAATTCCCAAGTTTTCTCCTCTGATAATGACTCGAGTCCCCGGTGGACCTTCAATAGGTGATATTCCTGTAACAGATGGCGGTGGTCTCATGGTGTAGAACTATTTTAACACTCTGTATTTTACTTGTCTTCCGCCATCTTTCCCTTCTGTTCCGCCATCTTGTTTTGGCTTGTTTGGGTTGGGACTCGGTCAAGGAGACTTGGCCTGAGAGTCGCTAGGAACGCCTATGGATTTTCTAGTGTTAATGTAAAATTCATTAAAATTCGTTGATGATGCCAATAGCAGTTCTGATTCTAAATCAGAAAAAAAAAAAACTACCACCTTGGCTGGATTAATCAGATTTTCAAAATATCAGCAAATCGGGATGCTTTTTTATATTCATTGATTGATTAACCAGGACCATACTTCCAGACATCGAGTGCTGTAGCATCGTATGGACTTACGGCTACGCTGGAGATTTCGACCCCAACACCGCTATCCCGGGAGGAACAGTTACAGACTGATCAGGAAGCTCGGCCGAAGCCTAAGGGAGAGGTTAGTCGGCCCCTAGACCGTAGATGATTAACCCCTTGCTATGACCAGCAAACCCAAAATATCGATTTTTGTCGCTGATAACTAAGCACCCATGATCGCTCCTTTCCATGTGGGATGCGTTTTGAAAATCTGGCCGTTGGTACAACGTGATTTTACAAGGAAACTTGGGGTAAAAATCAAAATCGAGGTCTTGTTTTCCTAACTTTGTGAGGAAGTATTTTTTTAAACAGCCATTGAAAGGATAAGAAAATAGAAAATGAAAAAAACTGTAGTAAACTAGCTTAGTTTGCCATATTCACATGCGCGGCAAGCAAAGAATTATGATCAGCGGGTGAAAACAATAAAATTAACATGCCAAATTTGACTGCTGTAAATTAGTCGTTGCTGCGACGAAGGAATAACGTCCTACACGTACATAAGCAGGGGCGGATCCAGGGGGAGGGGTGAAAGGAGTGCGAACCCCCCTGGGTCGACTTTCTGCTACTTTGTTCGAAGATGGGTGCATCCCATCCTTGGGTCGGATCGACTCCGTGCCTGCCCCACTGCAGCTTTTGAAGGTATCAAATTTATTTAATAACTTTCTCTTTCTTGGATTTGGATGATATCAGGGATTTTTTTTTTTGGTCGGTGTTTTTCTCGTGTGGGTGGCCTTCCAACGCAGCATCCCTCCCTGGAGAAAATCCTGAATCCGCCCCAGATAGGCCACTTTTTTATTACACGGTGTTCAGCCTACTCATATCATCCTCTACACGACAGACCGACAAACTCACTCTATCGTAAGGAATTTCTAATAAACACGAACGGCATTTTGAGAAAGTAATATTATCCAGGGGCAGATCCAGCATTTTGTTCACGGAGGGCCAGTGCAGCGTTGTAGGGGCACCAAAATGCCAAACCAAAGGAAAGTTTTCCCTATAATATTGATTCAATGATTGGTTAAAATTGTGAATGCTAAGTATTTTCCGGGGAGACGCGGGGGAAAAGCCCTGTGTGTACGGGACATGAAGGGAGTAGAGTGGGCAACTGCGCAGAAGAGGGAGGGGGGGGGGGGGATGCGACGGGGCTGGTTCAAGCAATGCCTTATTGTTGCCAATACTGGAGGTACCAAGCGGTGGAAAGCTAAATTGAGCCCCAACAGCCACTTTATTCATGGTCCCTCTGCTCTGCTCTCCCCTTTTCCACTACTATTTTTAACTTCAGTTCTAAATAGAATCAACAAACGAAAATAAATTTACAAAAGATAGAAGACAGTTTCCTGTTTCTCTCAGATGCTTGAATAGAAAACTGTCAAATATGGTCGATTTGATCTGTTTTGTTTTGATATCTCCCTTCGGAATCGATATCCTACAAGCGCCGTTATCTTCACGACGCTTAATTGTTATGATTTAATTTCCATCGGAAGCATATAATAACAAAATATCGCATTGTTAAGGTTAATTACAAGATATGGTTTCTGGCAAGAGTGACTGCAATTCGCCATCAGGCGGCGTGGTAAAAGAATCGCGCGCCTTTTCAAGTGACGGCTTTTCGGAGTAAATTCAACTGTTTAGCAGTCTCGATGGCGCGCTCTCTCTTTCGCCATTAGTAGTCATACGAAACACCTTGAGACCCGTTGGCAAATCAACTAACAAATTAAGGAACGACAAAACTTACCTTGGAAGCGATAACACAACAGGAAACAGTCTTGAATTTAAACTTAAGTGTTTTATCGGATTATGATGAGTATTGGCCATAATTGGTATCACTGAAGTCTAAAGAAGGCGAAGTTATCATAGACTAAGGTGCGTGCTACATATATATACAAATTGCTCTTTAATGAATGAATTTTTTTATTTTTTTAAAACTTCCATAAAGTTCGCCCTACGGCGTCGGTAATCCACATATTTTTCAATTAAGAAAATTAATTTGGAACTCAGCCAAATTTTCATTAAATTTTTGAAGAGGAATATATTTCTATTAAGACAAGAAAGTGTGAGGATATATCAGTGTAACAGAATAGAATTTTTGCGCTTGTTAAACATCTCAGTTCATTTTCAGGTTGTATTAAAGGTTATGTCAGTAATTCTAAGGGATACCAGGCAAAATAGTTTTAGGGATAGAGATAGGGATAAGGGAAGACTAATCCTCTCAAGCTCTAGCAGGATCTTTGAAGTTGTAACGATGGCTTTGCATTCTCAACCTTGCATGGTAAATTAACCAGAAACAACAGTCATAACTCCAAGCTAATTCACAAATTTTTATCTAACGGTGCAGGTCTCATCGTTCTGACAACAAACGTTTGAGAATAACTAGAACAACTCGAGGTTCTTCTTCTTCTTCTTCTTCTTCTTCTTCTTCTTCTTCTTCTTCTTCTTCTTCTTCTTCTTCTTCTTCTTCTTCTTCTTCTTCTTCTTCTTCTTCTTCTTCTTCTTCTTCTTCTTCTTCTTCTTCTTCTTCTTCTTCTTCTTCTTCTTCTTCTTCTTCTTCTTCTTCTTCTTCTTCTTCTTCTTCTTCTCTTTATCCCCGTGTAACGACTTTATTGGGGTAGCCCATAACAGAAACTCTAGATAACTAAACAGTAACTAACTCGGCCCTTAAAATGCAGAGATATCCGAACTTTATTCTGTAATTATAAACCTTTTAATAAGAAAAACATTAAATAATTTTTTTGATTTTTAAGAAAATTTAAAAAATCTTTTTAATTTTTTTTACTTTTAACTAAAAAAACTTTAAAAAAAATTAAGATTACGACTAGCGCTGCACGCAGATCTAAACTTGGTATTTACTGATTCTCGAGGAATTAAGTTTTAGAAATATTCAATTGAAATCACTCATTCACCCCACAATTTGTTCCTTTAGAAAAGAGAAATTAATAGCGGGTTTTTGATAAATAGACTGATAAGACGAGAAAAAAAGAACAACATTTTGATATCCGCGAAGGAAAAGATAAGTTTTTATCGTAGAATGATGTCTTTTCATATCGTTTGTTTTTACTTTTTCATCCGCTTGGGAAGTTAAAGTAAGATGCTCGATCCTTCCTAAGGACACTTAATGTGTCGAGTGCGTCATGTTGAAAGGTTAACTCACGCGAAATCGTTTAAAGATCTCATTCGCAAAATTTAATGCTTTGAAAAATCACGCCGTTCAACATAAAGAGATGGGAAAAGCGACCTTATACTCATAGAGCGTAAAGCCTGTTTTTTAATACGACTCAAGCACAAGCACAAACAAAAAAGAAATTGATACTCCAGGCTTGTGCTTGCGTTCGTGCCTCAGTGCTAAAAAGTGAAAGCGAAATTTGTGCTTCGTCGCTGGTGAAAACCAGTCTTAATTTGTTGTGGGTCTGATCATTGCATGCTAAGCATAGTAAGCCAAGTATTGTAATCTTAAGCATTTTCACATACAAGAGGAAATAAGAGGTTAGAATTTTGATCATTCAATACTGAAGTAGGGGGTTACCGCCCTGGCCAACCCCCACCCCACCCCTGCTGCTACATCACAAAACTTTCATTGCTTTCTTTCAACAAGTGTTGTCTTCGTTACCAAAGTAGGCAAAGTAAATAACGTTGCACACAAATTCGAGGTGAAAGTTCCTTCTTTGGACAGGGCCTTTTATCTGATAACAGAGATGTATTTGTTTTATTTCACGAATAGCTAAGCAGAAACTTCTAAGACTAAGCTGTTATCCGTACTATCGAACATTTAAAAAAACAAAAAAACTTCAAATTTTATCGAACCCTGAAACAGACTGATTTAAGTCAGGGCATCACTAACTCACAGATCGAACCCTGAAACAACCTCTGGGCTGATCTAAGTCAGGGCATGGCTAACTCACAGATCGAACCCTGAAACAACCTCTGGGCTGATCTAAGTCAGGGCATGGCTAGCTCACAGATCGAACCCTGAAACAACCTCTGGGCTGATCTAAGTCAGGGCATGGCTAACTCACAGATCGTGTTGCTGTTTGAAGAAATCGTGAAGTCAAGATTTAACACAGAAGTATAGTTTGTCACTGTACACACAACACTGGACATTGCACAAAAACAGATATGGTCTTGGAAGTTATTATTTGGTTTCAGAATTATATATATGTTGAAAGTCTTTGAATCTCATTATCTGCTCCAAATGGTGGTCAAACACTGACCACCGTGTGCTGTCAGCCAGAAAATCTGAATTCTATTAAAAACTTGCGAATTCAACTGATGAACATTCCGCACGAGACAGGAAATGACGTCATGTAAAATCAAGCAACAGTCTCACTATACGATGATCCATGTGATTATCAGATAAAAGCCAAACATACTGAAAACCTAGAGCTTGGCACACACACTACAAATTGGCCCCAATTAAAAGGAAACGCCCTCTGCATTCACCAGCCAATCAACTGATGACCTCAGATCATCGATGGCGCGTGGCTGTAGACAAGTAAGGCTTTTAAAGTCTTGATGACTATAAGGTTAACAGTACTTCAATTGAATTGATCGGTCTTCATTCAAATTTGCGGTTTCGATGGCACCAGACTGCTACAACTATGAATTGACGAGATGATATCGAAACTCGGAATTAATTGTGAAACACGAGATGCCGACTAAATACCAAGAATATTATAGCATTTTAGACTTTGCTTGAAGTTAAAGAGAATATAATGGATTTCCACAGGGTTCAACATCAGGTCCCCAGAGTTTGGATATGAAAAAGAGAACTAGCGAGAATATAAAAAGAGAACTAGCGAGTAAACTAGTCTGAGCTGTGTCGTTGTATAATGCATAGAATATGATGGGTTATAGGTAAGCTGAACGCCGTGGAATAAAAAGAGAACTAGCGAGTAAACTAGTCTGAGCTGTGTTGTTGTATAATGCATAGAATATGATGGGTTATAGGTAAGCTGAACATCGTGGAATAAAAAGAGAACTAGCGAGTAAACTAGTCTGAGCTGTGTTGTTGTATAATGCATAGAATATGATGGGTTATAGGTAAGCTGAACACGATGGAATAAAAAGAGAACTAGCGAGTAAACTAGTCTGAGCTGTGTTGTTGTATAATGCATAGAATATGATGGGTTATAGGTAAGCTGAACGCCGTGGAATAAAAAGAGAACTAGCGAGTAAACTAGCCTGAGCTGAGTCGGTGTATGAAGTACTAAATGATGTGAATGATATAAGTAACATTAAGATCGGTGTAATAAAAAATTCTGTTGTCGCTCAGCCGCAAGCTGAAAAATATCGAGTAAATTAAACTTTTTTGAGCTGCGTCTGGTATGAAGCATTAATGACGGGATTAATAGCTAATTGCAAAAACCGCCGTTGAAACAAAAAAAGGGCTTGCTTAGCTCAGGATGAATTCAAAGTGGTTCATGTAAATTTGTAGGTCATAACGTCTCGTACCATGTTCGGACAAGCTGTCTCCTTTTGAGGTCATTATCATTGCATGATCCTTCATGAAACTAACTTTCAAAATGGCAGAATACACGAGAGGACCTATCCCAGTCGTGTCCATATTAATGACATGTCTACTAATGAATGCCGACATTTAGACTAGTCCATGATACTTCCACTTACCAAACGAATCATGGCATAAGTTCTAACTGCACTGAAACAAGTTCTAACAAGTAGAATTAAAAGTGTCTGGAATGAATGCGATAATTATGGTTGCTTTATTGGTAGCAGAGAGACCTGCCTTGTTATGTCTTTGTCGGGCTTAACAAAGAGAGAAAAGAAAGGAAAGGAAAGGAAAGGAAAGAAAGAAAGAAAGGAAAGAAGAAAGTTAAAGACAAGAGAAGAAAAGAGAAGAGAAGAGAAGAGAAGAGAAGAGAAGAGAAGAGAAGAGAAAAGATTAAGGATATTAATACTTCAAGTCGGTGTCAACTGGTTTAACCTCTAATGATAATGTCTAATGGTTACGAGTTGGGACTGCGTTTTGTTGAATCACATCAAGTGAATACAAAGGAAAGTTAAACAACGGCGGTGTAAAAAAGTTTGAAAATGAACTGATGTCAGTCACTTTTTCAAATTGCTGTCTTGGCTCAAGACTTTGAGAAGATGGAAGGCAAGATACTGCCCTTGTAAAATAGACAATCTGAAAGAGAATATAATTGTTCCGCCTATATGGCGAGTAAACTAGTCTGAGCTGTATGGATAAAAAGTTAAATTTTACACCGTAAAAAATAAAAGAGATCACTTACTCATCACCCACACTAGCTTACCACTAGTTATCATCTCTCTAGTCTGAGCTGTGTTGTTGTATAATGCATAGAATATGATGGGTTATAGGTAAGCTGAACACGATGGAATAAAACGAGAACTAGCGAGTAAACTAGTCTAAGCTGCGTCGGTGTATAACGCATAGAATATGATGGGTTATAGGTAAGCTGAACACGATGGAATAAAACGAGAACTAGCGAGTAAAATAATGTAAGCTGCGTCGGTGTATAATGCATAGAATATGATGGGTTATAGGTAAGCTGAACACCGTGGAATAAAAAGAGAACTAGCGAGTAAACTAGTCTGAGCTGCGTCGTTGTATAATGCATAGAATTTGATGGGTTATAGGTAAGCTGAACACCGTGGAATAAAAAGAGAACTAGCGAGTAAACTAGTCTGAGCTGCGTCGTTGTATAATGCATAGAATATGATGGGTTATAGGCTAGCAGAAAACCGTGGAATAAAAAGAGAATTAGCGAGTAAACTAGTCTGAGCTGTGTTGTTGTATAATGCATAGAATATGATGGGTTATAGGTAAGCTGAACACGATGGAATAAAAAGAGAACTAGTGAGTAAACTAGTCCATTCATCTTAGTTTGATTTCTGTATTTGCAGCATTTTAAATTGTATCCGCCATATTTTGTTTTTTCTTGATGTGGGCATCTGGCCACTTATCATGTGAAGTGAACATTACACTTTGGACTTTTCAATAGTTTCACTCTTCGAGATGAACACGGATTTGTGAGATGAGCAGTCCGCATCCCTTTTGCACTACCGGGCCTTTCTTTTGCGGATTTGCACAGCAAATCTGTACCAAATTCCAAATTTTTCCATCATTCAAACGCACAGAAAATCTTTTGCCTTGTTAAGAATTGACTTTAAATAAACGGGAGTTTAGAAGTAGCATTTCCAAAGAGTTTTTCATTTATTGAATCATCTCCCTCATTGAATCATCTCCCTCATTGAATCCCCGATTGGGATTTAGAACTTCATTTTTGTGAAGGGAGGGTAACCGAAGAACACAGATAAAAGCCCTCGAGGCAAAGTCTCATTCAGGTTCTACACGAATACCGTAAAATCCTCACCTGATCATAAGCCCTATAATCTGCTAATAAATAGATATCACAAAACACACCCGTCTGGTATCTCGTGTTGGCGTTGATGACACATAAAAGGTCGATTGACTGGGAAAAAAACCCTGAAAAACCCTTGTTTTTCCTCTCAGTTATAAAAAAAAGAAAAGAAAATAAGCCCCCTGTTAATTGAAAGCCATCAAAAAACCTTTACGAATGAGTATAAGCACAATATATAACTAGGATTTTATGCGGCTACGCCAGGCAGGAGCTTCAGGCCAATGAAACATTGTTGCTAAATTTTTCCTTTTTTCCTGCATTCATATGGCTTTTCGAGGCGACCACATATCGTTCGTTTGAGTGCTCAGATATGATTGTATACAATTTATATGTAGTTATGAAAAAGCTACTTAAATCGCAAGACAAAACATTAAAACGAAACAAAAGGCAGCGAAGAAGTCAATAGAATTGAAGATGAAGAAGAAGGAGGAGAAGAAGAAGAAGAAGAAGAAGAAGAAGAAGAAGAAGAAGAAGAAGAAGAAGAAGAAGAAGAAGAAGAAGAAGAAGAAGAAGAAGAAGAAGAAGAAGAAGAAGAAGAGGAAGAAGGAGAAGGAGAAGAAGGGAAAGGAAAAGAAAAAAGTACTAGGGCTTATAGCCTCTAAACTTTCTATTTGAATGGTGTTATGCTCACCAAAACGCGCCTGGCAAACGATTCAGTGATTTCGCGCGCTTTTTCACTGAACTGGTGTGAGCAATTAAAAACATTCAATGTTTAATCACAAAAACTCTACACCAGCAAGTACCTAAAGGCTGATTTTCCACGTGCATCTATAATCTTAAATATTGAGCTTTTAAACAGTTGTTTACCCGCCATTTTATTAGGTCTTTTAACTAGCGGTTGGCAAACAAAGACGCAAAGGAACCGACAATCAATCGATTCTGCTAGAAGCAGCCACACATTTGCCGTCGTCCACAATTAATCAATAGAATAGCTTTGTATAAGGGCTTGCAGAATCTTTTATTTAACCGTTGAAATTACGACCAAAAAAGCTTCTTTTTTAATCTGTATTTAATTTTTTTAACACCTGTTATTGAAAATGCTGTCGAAAAAAAATGAGACAAAGCCACTCAAAATAGGACGGCACTCGTTTCTGTATTTCCAGCTGGCTCTTATAGACTTCAAATGGCCTGGCTTCATGTAACTCATGAACGACTGAGAAGCGGTAACCAGCGAATCAAAACAAAAAGCTAACCCGCTAAAGTCATCCCGAAATGTAAATGTTGTTAAGTTAAATAAAGGGCCCAGCCAAATAAAAGGCACATTTCTATTGTTAGCACAGGAGTATATCGATAGATGAAGCTCGAGTGTACTGCTTTCAGCTAGTCGCTCTGCACTGATCCAGGACTCAACATTCTCTATTGACTCTTTAATCCAAAGTTATAATCTTCAACAATATTGATCATAATCCAGGTAAGAGTGAGGTAATCTTTCTCTTTAATTTTTGTAAACTTTTCTAAAGAGATACAAACGTAGTTCAAAATTTAACCGGACTTTCGACGATGAAGAAGTAGTCGAGTCTTACCTTCTAATACTTTTTTACTGATTTGTTAACTTAAGCTCAGGTCTCACAGACACATTTCAATTAAGGATTATTCAGGATTCCGGGCCAAAGGGTTTTCTATTTTAATTCTTCATCAAAGAAAAAATTCTTTATTTCCGGTTTCAGAAGTGATCCTTGAATATTAAAATAATTCCGATGAAAAATGTTTGGAATATTTCAAAGATTATTTTATTTACAAAGTCAACAAAACATAAGATTCGATATACTAAACACGATTTGACATATAATCCAAGTTAAAAAACGTTTTAAAATGAAGATTAAGCGGTTCGTTTAACTAAAGGCGCTCTTAAACGATTCATTTCCACTGAGTCGGGTTCGCGCTTCCCGAGCTCTTAGAAAAGCAAAGGTTTCGTTTCCCGCCTTTTTGTACAGGCAAAGCGACCCCGCGAGATTGAGACAATGGACGACTTTATTCAATTTTTACTGATTTTTCTACCCTATTCTCGACTTTTTTTTTATCAATATGGATATTTTAGCAAACATTAATGTTAAATTCTTGAGGTTCGTCGCGCGCGACGTCACAATCTACTTTCTCTCCGCGAAGTCGCTTGCAACGGTGTGATCTCTAGTTTTTGCGACGTCTGCGAGTTATAAAGTGAAAATAAACAACGAAAAACTGGTTTGGACTTCATCGATGTATGGAATCGAACAAGTTAATGAAAACCCCCAAAAAAGACTAAACTTTTCGGAAAAAGTTATAATTTTATCGTAACCGACTTTTCTCAACATTGTGGTATTTTTCTATCTTTATTCCAAGCATACTTGACTTATATCATCGTATTAGCACTTAAAAAGAAAAAAGAAATTAGTCTTTCTTGATAGTGAATCAAGTATTTGCCATTTTTGCAGAGTTTGTTCTTTGTTTTGGACAGCATTTCTTTTCTCGCCTCCAGATTCGAGGGTTTTCTCTCAGTGTTTTTCCTCCTTCCTCAAAACCCAACACGTTAAATTACGATTCGATCTGTTAGCTAGCAAGCTAGTCGTGTCCTGACTTTGATAAACACAGAGGTTCAGTTTCAAAGTTCGATTAAATTGATAGTTCAGTTTGGTTGAACATCAATCGAAAACCGAGTCTGTACTTGACACGAACAATACATTATATTCAAGCAATTTAAAACTTCCTTTACGGTTTTACCATTGAAAAGAGAGTTATGACTAGATTCGAGTACACTTCTCGGCAGTATCGCTCTTTATTTTGAGTAAGTTTTCTATTTTGTTGATAAATGCTCACGAACAAAGAGTGACCGCCCACCAGGAAGTCAGACCAGCAAAAAAGCCGCCGTTAGAAGGATGGCTAAACTGATAATAAATAAGGTTTCTTGTTACGCGTTGAAAATTCATTTTAAAACAACGCTTAGAAGTCTAAATCGCTTTACGACTTCGTTGGCTAGACATATCGCAGTTTTTAATCGGGTTTTTGAGGTAAGATTTTAGGGTATTTTGCTTTTTGGTGTGTTGTTAAAAAGTAACTCTCTAAGTTCGTATTATGTCGACGTTATATTAATTAATATGTTTGACTTTCGACGCGTTTTATGAGAATACGAAACTGATAAAAAGCATCATGAGAGCAGAGTTCTCATCCACTATTCCGGCATTCATTGCAGTTGAACTTCAACTGAATCAGTATTGTACACTGATCTGCTTGAGCCTTTAGAGAGAGAAGAGATCAAAGCGAGGTAGTGTGAACTGGAAAAAAATCTTCACGCATCGGATATATAATTTTTTTGAATATTTTTTTAAATAACAACCATGACTAAGATTGAAAGATAGGACGAGTATTTTGAGTGTATTCTTGTTTAAGTTTTCCTTGATATCGGCGTTAAATAACTCATTCTAAACCTGGTCACATATCATGTCCCATCACAACTGATCCACCAAAAGATTCGGACATTGTTGTTGAATTGCCATACAATCGTACCAACTTTTGTACAATTTATCGACTTGATATGTTTATTCTGTTCTCAAAATTTTGGCAAAACGCCTTTAAAAATAAAGCATTTAGATAGTTTCGCAAAAATTTTGAGAACAGAATAAACTAATCAAGTCGATAAATTGTACAAAAGTTAGTACGATCGTATGGCAATTCAACATCATGTCTTTGGAACTTTTTGGTGACCGTAACACTATTCACCACTTGAAAGCCTATCGCCGAAAAGGTGGATTGAAGTTGTAGTAGTTTCTCAAGATGTTCATTGAACTCTATTGGTGATCGTCGATTCTCCAAAACTATAGGATTCAGCCTAACTTTTATTCGTTGTAATGGAGCACGGCTGATAAGATTTGGCCTCGAAAGGATCATCGGCGATTTTTCCAGAAAGTTCTAGAGAGACTTGGAAATGCACATACACCATCAAGGATACCTACCGAGATAAATTCCAAATCAGTCTGTGAGTTTGCCATGCCCTGACTTTGATCAGCCCAGAGGTTGTTTCAGGGTTCGAAATACGTTTTAAGGAATACATTGCAAACAGACAGTAAAATCATTACTGCAAATTGAGATTTTTTTTTAAAGATATATTTCAGTACGAAATCCTAAACTTCACTTCTCTGTACCAGGTTTTCCCCCACCCCTCCCCTCTAAATCGGGTCTCTTCAGATGACTTGACCACATCTTCATAACCAGACGGGCAATCGTACGTGACAAAACGTACTTCCTCCTCGGACAAGCAAACAACCGATAAAGGTAGCTAAGAATTATGAATTAACCAGTCGTCTGGAAACTATATTACAATGCAAGAATGGAGAGAAATGGAATTGTTTGGAACAAATTAATAAAGAAGAAACGGGGAAAAAGAAAAAAGGAAGGAATGGAAATGAAGGAACGAAGGAATAAAACGAAAGAAAAAAGTATCAAGAGAAATAATAGAGAAAGAAAGACCAGATAGCAAGTAAGAACGAATAACAAAAGGACAAAAGAACAAAAGAAAAAAAGAAAAAGAATCAATCAATCAATCTTTATTACCACAAATAAATAAGAATGATCAAGAATAAAAAAAGAAAAGAATGGAAGAAGGAATACTGACAAAGTAAAAATATTCTAAAACTGAGAATCTTTTTAGTTAAAACTACCAACCAGATGTTACTTAATTATCAAGAAAAAAACGGCTCTGAAGTGATAAAATTAGATGCTGTCAGTATCGACAAAAAAAAAAGACCTTGGAAGAGCCCAAACAGACCCTAGATTGTTGTATCTTATATCAACCGCCTTTCAAAAGCTTCCCGGGTTCTTAAGTATAGGACGACAGTCGACAAAATTGCAGGAATAAGAATCAGCAGGAAAAAAATGACGACAAAGCTTCACCGAGAACCATTTAAGTTCCCGCCAACTGAGATCACCGCGCGCGTGTACCAGCAAAGAGAAAAGCCGCCATGATATATTGCGGTAAGGAAGATCTACTCGATCGGTGGATTCTAATAGTACCCGCTTAGTCAATGGGACCTCATGCTGGGTTTTATTTTGAGGAGCTCGTTGTATGTTTTTGTTGTTTCGCTGTAGTCTAGATATACATGTCCATCACAGGGCAAGATCAATCACATACGTCTTGGAAATATAATTAGTAAATTCAAAAATATAATAAGATGGAAAAATGGAAAATGGAGGAAAAAAGAAAAGAAAATTAAAGAAAGAAAGAAAGTAAAAGAAGCATTAAAAAACGAGAGAGAGAGAGAGAGAGAGAGAGAGAGAGAGAGAGAGAGAGAGAGAGAGAGAGAGAGAGAGAGAGAGAGAGAGAGAGAATGAATGAATGAATGAATGAATGAATTTCATCAATTATAAAAACAATTCATGAAAGCTGAGTTATACAGAGTTATAAAAATTACAAATAAAATTGTATGAAAATATGAGAATTGACGCGAGGTAGTGAAATGAAAAAAAATCTTCATGCATCGAATATTTTATGTTTTCGAATATTTTTAAAAATAACAACCATGACTGAGATTGGAAGGTAGGACAAGTATTTTTTAGTGTATTCTTGGTTAAGTTTTTCGTTATATCGGCGTATAATTCTAAACTCTGGTCACGTTCCATATGAGAGAGGGACTTCAAATTCATCGAAACTATCTTTCATCTAAGGCACAAAAAAAGTTTCAATTGGTGAATCTGAACTGAAAGGTAAGACTTTGTAGACTTCTATTAATAACCGCGACTCAAGCACTTGCGTATCATCTCAAAATAGTCTCCGCAAAGTTTAGAGGATCGTGCTATCACTCAGCAACAGTTCCATAAATAAATCGATCTTACCTGCCCCAAACAAACTGAAGCTGCACATTTACTTGAACCTTTCTTAAACCGAACGGTAGAGTTTCAAGAGTAAATGATTTGAATGAAAGCAATATTTAAATTCCGATTTTTTATAAGTCCATTGTGAAAACCTTCAAGTTGGTTCATGTAATTTCTCATTAAAGTGGTCATTTGATATGAGGAAGAGCGCCACTTTTTTCTCTCGTAAAGTTTTCGAGGTTAAAGAATGAATCCCAAAATAGGTACCACGGCATTGAGAAATTTTCTTGAATAAAACACTCTCTTTATTTGCGAAAAAATATACTTATTACAGCGTCTCCCAAGTCGAATCAAATTGTTCTGTTTATTGGTAAAAAGCGTAGACAAGTGCCGTCAAATGCTTCGCCCGAGGCTTGAGGTGCAGATTACCGGATAACTGGTAGTACTTGAGTATAAATAGATGCGAGAAATGATTTGGAAAGCGGGAAAAAAGACATCGTTAAAAAGGGTTTCCAATTGAGGTGAATTACAGATGGACTGAGGATATTTAACCTCCAGAAAATTAGCCAAAAAAGTAGAGCTATAAGTATTTGTATTATTCAAGTATTGAATTGAGATGTGAGGTATAATTTAGGCGAAAGTATTTTCGATTTAGAGATCGAGCGGGTACAGGCTAAGATGAATTTTCAAAACATACATTCTCCAGACTGAAATGGTAGGCAACTTTCAAGAAAAAGTAGAGATAGGTTTGAGTATATTTACAGATGCCCGAAGTAAATTATTTCTTGAGAGCAGGAAAGGAGATAAGTCGCCGAATTGGGATGAATTGCAAAAACATTTAGAAAATCAATTAGAAAATAGTGAAGGCAATTCACTTGGAAAAGCATTGATGTTCACTCGTGATCAATTTGAGAAATAGAAATTAATATAAGAGACAAATCGCCGAATTGGAATGAATTGCCGAAAACTTAATAATTATCCTGGAAATAAAGGGAAATTCATAGAAATTCAGTAGATATTGGCTTTCAGTATTATCACAAGACGTCAGTGAAGTTATGATTTAGAGAACGTAAAACTGAAAAGAAAACTTGCCCGAATTTAGATGAAATGCAGAACAAAATACTTATCAAGAAAGTGAAGCTTGAATCAAGGGGAAAACGCATTTATATCTAGACGGTCAAGATGATTTTGATTTCTAGAGAGTGCAGCCCGAAAAGAAGTACTGAAAGTATCTGCAAACGAGGAAAATCGCAGAAAAAATAAGCGCCATCCCGGCAAAAACAGAGCCGAGCCATAATTGCCTAAAAGTAGATATAAGCGCGTGAGTAGTATAGGGAGGTCATCAAAAGCATTCTAATTTGTGGTATTTTCCCAATAGCAATTGAATTAATAAATATTCTGACTCGTTGGCTTGTCAGTTCTTCACGTTTGATGAAAATGACTGATCAAACTATTAGTCGGGATCAGATCCAATATTGGATTTCATTCGGACAAATAAGTCCTTTGGCGGGAACCATTGATTATCATTTGGACTCGCGTATGAGGACAAAGCCGCCATTGCGACCAACCACGGACGAAAAAAACTCGAGTTAAAACACGAAAAAAAGACTTGATATTTGAATATAGGGCTATTATCTTTCCAAAAATGGGACTGAACAACAGGAGATTAATATATGAATCAATGTTGTGTCGATGGTATCTGATATCCCAACGTAATTTGAACGTAGGACGCGTTCGTCGAAACTCAATTTATTTTTCCGACAAATATGGCTTCAATGGGCTTTAAAGAAAACTTATTGAAGCGTTGTACGGTTTAATTTAGGTGGTAGTTTAATTAATTTACAAACTACTCAAAAATTCACCGGTAGAGTTGAGGCATACCGACTGCGATATCTAAGCCACAGAATCTACTCCGCTTGTCCGTAAATTGAGAAAACGACCGATAAAAAGCTTGATTGAAAAATATCTTGCTAGAAGGGATGACACACAATGAAAAGGAAACTTCAGTGGATGACTATTTCCGCAAAAGTGGAATATCCTGGGCAGAATTAGGGGTAATAGCCGACAAAATGGTCAAAGATTTGTTTGGGCGGCGTTTTGATCCAACTTTCTTTTCACCGCAAAAATTGATATGTACTATTAAAAAATCTGTTGATTGTGCCGATAAAGATGGTGAGAAAACGTTAATACAAATCGAGAACGTTAATTGGCTCGAGCAGTCATCGATTTCAGCGGTCTTTCTTTTTACTTCCCAAAACGGCCTGATTTCATCTGCATTGTTCCCAGGTATTTAAAGACGAACCACTGTGGTTGCGACTTGAATTTTTTCAATCATCTTGAAGTGTGCGCTCTTGGGGCGATAACGCAGTTGAACGAGCGGCAATCCATCTAAGAACGCCAGTCGTCATTGCAGTCGTTTTCAAATTTAAAAGCATCCAAATATTTCCAAAATATCTAACGTAATATTTACATTGTCAAACGCTTTAACACCAGTTATAAAACATGTTATTCAACTTGTTAATTGAATTCAGTATGTTTTATTAAAACTCTTGTGTTTTTTCTTCTTCTTCTGTTTGTAGATCGTTGAATGAAGATGGGATCAAAAATTGGAAAACATAAGGTTATTCTTGGCCCAGGTAAGATTAATAAATTTTCATGTAATTCTTAACTAAATAGAACATCAATCCACACAAAGTTTAGTACCCAATCATGTATAATTATATTTTCGCAAATATTAGCTATTTTTCTCAATATCTCCCTAGAAATTCAAGCCCATATGAATATTTTGTGAATATTTTCAGTTTTCTTGGAGACCGCGCACTCAAACAATTAGGATATTTGACAAGACTTTTCTTTGGAATAGATATTCCAGTGGATGACAAAAAATGACAAAAGAACGAACTTTCCCTCATTTCTTCGCTTTTTCAAGCCCAGTACGATAATAAACATATCAAATCGAGTTTCGAAATTAGGTTTGCAAAAGTAAAAATCAAGGATGGCATATAGTGGTAGTACACCTCGCCTCTGGGGTCGATTCCTCAGGACTCAGTATTACATGTATGAGTTAAATTTGTTAGCTCTGTCCTCTGATTCGAGGGTTTTTCTCGACTATTTTGTCCGGTTTTTTCTACATCCGCAAAACCTGCCGACAAGCTATAAATTCCAATTCAATCTGTGAGTTAGCCATGCCTTGCCTTTGTTCTGCAGTGTCTAGTGGCTGTTTCCATATAGGTAACGGATAAACTTTGAAGGGTTTTTAATGGTAAGTTCGAGTTGGTTTAAGGTTTAGAGACAAGGTTTCAGTTTCGTGTTAATCAATGTCTAAATGAAAACCAAATGAACGGAATTAACGAATTCAACTGACTTCAACCACATTAAATTGAAGAGCGATATGATCTAAAGCTTTGAATTATTCTCCAATAAAGTCATCGAATCTCTTTCCTATATTGAAGTTGTAATGTAATGTTAGGCTGGCCTTACACGGTACATACCGGACGCGTTTTTAACCGTTTAAAAATTTGACCACTCCAGTACACACCATATACAAGGAATCGTCTCTTTAGTTTGCATGGCTAGGAGTTTGAATTTTTGTCCAGATAGCACAGTTACAACTTTTCGAACAGTTAAAAATATCGTCCGGTAAAGCCGTGTAAAGCCAGCTTTAAACAGCAACGGGCTTTTGCCCAATGTTAAGATTTTTATTGATCATCTTCTTTTGAAACACGTACAATAGAATCGAATGGAAATAGTTCGACTATCATGGTACGAGGGACACAGGTTTTTTATCCGTTGGCTATTAGTTTCTATGCCCCCGAAAAACAAGGACGATGAAAAGAAAGATATGCTTTTTTCTGTTGCTAGATGACTGTAAAAAGTGCTGTTAAAAGGAAATAAGGAAGCGCACTTCTCAAGTAGATAAGTTTCTGTAGAATCACTGAGATCACAAAAATACGATACATCGAGAATTACTGCGACATTAAAGTCCTTGATTTGAGGGTGTCAGTCCTGCTCTGCGGTATTCAAGAGGGAACGGGGATAATGGATTTCCTAGAATACTGATATGCATGGAGAATAGGGTAGGACATGTATGGAGTGAGAAAGAAAGAAAGAAAGAAAGAAAGAAAGAAAGAAAGAAAGAAAGAAAGAAAGAAAGAAAGAAAGAAAGAAAGAAAGAAAGAAAGAAAGAAAGAAAGAAAGAAAGAAAGACAGCAATAGAGTTCCCGTGGGCTCATTCGAGCGAACTCCGCCTATGTTTTTCTCAATTTGAGTTGCGTTTCGAGATCGGAGGCGTTTGTTGATCGAAAATTGGATATTGTTTTCGTCTATCTAGATCAATTGAAAGCGCGTGTTATTGAAAGGAGAAGAAATTATGCGACAAGCGACGATAAGAAAATCACTTCCCTTTTACCTGCCCGGCTATCGCCGACTGTCACCGGAAGTGATAACACAGATCCAGTATGAAAATCGAGTGTGCCATGACTTCAATAGTATGAAGATGGAACAATTAAGAATACAATTATTATCTCATGACTGCGTTCCCCCGGCTAACCCGCGGTCCATATAGTGATCACATAATGTAAAACCGTCCTTGTTTTACGAGGATAGCACTTACATACATATATACATACATAGATATTTATTTAGTGTCATTTTTTGTTATTACATTACATTTACAAAGAATTATAGCTGAACCTAAATTTAGACACAAGCTATCTATAATAACTGTAAAAGTTAACCAAGATAAATAGGTTCTAAATTTGATTTACAATAGCATACAATAAGGTCGAGGGGAGAAAAGCTATATAATATCATAACTAACAAATGAATTAAAGTAAAGAAGGAAAAAAAAAACTACACAAATGATAGAAACAATATTGAAGATATTTATGAAAAAAATAATAGAACAGATCATAGATCAGCAAGATAGATTGACTAAAATGAACTAATTGAATATTAATAGTTGTGAGAAATTATAACGACTAGTAGAAGATATGAAATTATAATGACTAATGCATCGAAAATATACTAAATAGCTTAATAGCCAGTAGCTAACAAACCTGTGGCTCTCGTTCCATGATCGAATTTGAATTGAAAAATTGATTCTTTGCGGACGGAAGAAAAACCGTAGAAAAGCCCTGAAAGCACAGGAGATAATTGATAGACAATTCCACTCACATATAATGGTGAGTCTGAGGATCAAAGGCAGGATAACAGCGCGTGAGAGGCGGCGCATTAGGAGCGCACACCACTCGGTAAAATAGAATCGATTCACAAGCTTCAATTTGGCGGGAAACTAAGTGATCCATCACTTCGGTTCGTTCCGCTATTGGATGGCCAGCGGAAACATCACATGAATGAACCGACTGCTAGAACTATCGATTCGATTAGATAACCATAGCAACTACTAGATGGTGGGCTAGTCGGTAGATCAACTTGTAGACAATTCTTTATTACCATGTTTAGCTAGAAAGGATTAGAAGGTGCATCGCATCTCAGTGTCGATCACAAGTCACCGACTAAAAGGTAAAGACGTAAGAGTTATTTTAGACGGTAGCTCGTAATAGTCCGTGACTAAAAAACTTGAAGGCGACGGTGCGTTCATTTTACCCCCTCTCTCCATCAGTGCTCCGTTTTACGGGTATTTAAGTAAACGTTGTATACCGAGGCGGGTATGAGATATATCCACCGAGATATAAGGTATATAACCGTCTTAAATCATCATTGGGGAAGTTTCTTAAGCACGGGGTTGATAACTAGATATCAACCTCCTGGGGAGGTTGATAACTAGATATCAACCTGGTAAGCCGCCGTTGGGTAAATATGAAGGATATAGACCGCCAGTGAACGAAAGAAACTGACTTAATGATGATATAAAGCTAATTAAAGCTATACAGAAAGGAAAGAAGTCGAAAAAAGGAAAGAAGTCACTGGGAATCGAACTCGGACCTCTTGCATCGAAGTCCGCGCACTAACAATCTGTGCCATCCTTTCTATTAGATGTCATTTCTTGACAGTCCAAGTTTTGTAAACATGTAGATGCCTGGATATTTCGTATATAAAACTTGTATGGAAAAAACTTCTTTAAGGTGGTGTTACCTAGGCAATGTTTCTTGCAATTTGTCTCAGTCGTGTAAGATACCAGAAAGTTGTCTCGCAATCTTATTGCAGTGTTGCCGCAATCATTGCAAGATGATGAAATAGAAAACGCGCTCGAGTACAGTGCTGTGTGCAGTTAGAAAGCACGCGGGGATTGGCAAAACACGAAATTAGTGCTAGGAGAAGCACGACACGTAGCAGAGTGTTTCTCAACACTTCTTAAGTGTTCTGACAATCCTCAAGTGCTTTATGACTTCACACAGCACGGTAAGCAAGTTTTTTTATTTCTTTCATAAAATACAAATGCGCGCGCTTGATGTGTACTCATGATGCACGCGCTATCAACCAATCGGAAAGCGAGATTTATAATAGTTATTTTATGAGTTTTATTTTTTCGCAACGGCTGCGGCGACATATGAATACCCCTTCTGCAACTTGTCTTGCAACGAATTCCTTAGTCCCACACGTAGCCGCCGTATCAGTTAGTGTCGTCACGCAACGCCCTCTCCCCTAAGAGACAAAGTATAGCATATTTTACAAAATATCGTCCCACTTTTTCATCACGTGAACATGTGCTTAAAGCAGTAGAGTGGAACTCTTGATGTGTGTATGAACATTGGCTAAGACGAAATAAGAAGTTTGCAATCAAGAAATTAAATAACAAGACATTATTACTATTTATATTCACGTCGGCGTCACCAGTACGTATGAGAAGGCACTGATTAGCATAATCATTTTGGTTCAAACCTGAAAGTTACGACGTTGATCGAGGGAACTTTTAATATTTTAGAAGTCTTGTTGTACTCTCCCCTGAACTGCGGTTACTCTCCAATTTCTTTGCGCGACATTAGAGGCTCTTTCTACGTACTCTCTGCAACAAAGAAAATTTGTTGCGCGCGGTGTGGTAATACGAGCCACATTCGCTCTACAACATAAAATGCAACAATGTTGTGCGACAAGTTGCGCGATTTTTTTACTCGTATTTCCGCACCTTTACTGCCTTGATTACAGTAATGTCATCGAATCACGCATATTTTCAAAATGGGATTAAAGCTTAGCAAACTTTCTTGAAAAACAGACCGAAAACCATAGTAAATATGACTCGATTCAAAAACTAAAACCTGTAAAACAAAAAAAGGACAAATGGCGTCCTCTAAAACAGCCCCATAGGCCTTTTCTGAATTCAAAAAAGGATGCAACACCATATAAAGGCATGGCGAACAAAATGTTCGTGTACATGCTAGACGACAATGCACTATGTTGCCCATCTCAGAAAAGGTCTATGATTCAGCACGCGTCCTACTCGTTACCAGCCGAGTTTCTACGTAACCTCGAAAAAACCAATACTTACCGTGAGGATGAGGGGGCAGGGGCCTTGACGCCTGCACTAAGTTCATGTAACATACGCACAAAAAATTAATGTCACTTGACTGATACAGAATAAATAGATCTAGTAGCAGAATGACAACAATAGATTTTATAAGATTTATAAATGGAGGTATAAGGTCAAAGCAATTGTCACTTTACGGGACCCGAATTAAAGGGGAGGGGTTACCGGGGAAAATATCCGGCCTCCCCTCGTGAGTTCCTTGAAATCCTCGATACTGGGTGTATAACGTAGTGACTCTTTCATTCTATACGCAGTTATGCATTGTTTAGCACATATATACAGTCATTTGAAAAAACGTTGTCGCTGACCGGCTCCGCGACTGGACCGAAACGGAGCATAGATAGAAATCGCTTAATTATTCGCTCTGAAGTAGTTGTTTTTCCTTACTAATAAGATAATAGAAGCAGCAACCCTTTAATGTATGTCTTCGGGTTTTGCGAAAGGAAGAAAAAAGTCGATATGACTACTAATATTACATTTTCCGATGTGGTCGACGTCTCGTCAGATGACAATTCGGTTTTAACGTCATCCCAAAATCACCTTCACACTTTTAGGAATTTTTGTTGAATTTCAAAACGTGTATGGTTCCTTAGCAAAAGTATGAAGGTTTCCATTGCAATCCAGCGGTTATTGAGCGCGCGCAGGCTCAACTCGAGCTTTCAATACTAGACAGTGTGGACACTAACCGGGACCACTAGACAGAGGTTGAATTCATAACAGTATTAGCCAATCAGATCATCACGTTCTCACGGCCACTTCGCATTAATTAGGTAAACAAGGCCAGCAGAACGCAAAGCAGCATCGAAAATGAGTGGAATTTCTGTCGAAGACGCAGTTGTGAAAGTTCAATAGATATGGTAAATTCTAGACCAAAACTTTAAAAAAAGGGAAACGGTTCCGAATTCTTAAAGCTAATTGGCCCAAACAGTTTCTGTTGAAATGCCTTTGTTTTTTGGTATTATCTGATTAGACAGTTTTCATCAAGTAGTCCCGTTAGTGTCCGCCATGTAAGACTATCCATTTTATTTCTTTGGCATGTGTTCCAATTTGATCAAGGCACATTTATATATAGACCACACTTGACCTACACGTACCTTAGTTATTTTCCTTCGGCAGTAACCGCTGCTCGTAGCCAGGTTAACGGTTTTGAAGGAGTTTTTAGTCTGATGGCAATTCTCAAGTGGAGATTTGTTCTCTATTCAGTTATTTCAATAGAACCAATTAACCTTAGCATTTGATAACAAGCTTTCAAGATTTCTTTTAGTAATACTCGAGTTATACTTCCTTAGGTCACGAGGCAAGTCTTTCGCGGTAAGGAAGGTACTTCATGTAATAAATGCAAATAGGTTTAGAGGCTTTCAGTACCTTTTGGTGTACATTTTAGGGTTCGTTTTCCAAACTGACCGCTGATTACCCCTACCACTTGGACAAAGCCCCCCCCCCCCCCCCCCCCTTCGGGTTCGCGAAGTTTCTTTCTTGTTCAAATTTATGTTTCCTCATGACAATAGCAAAATTAATTGAAAAAAGAAAGAAAAAAGAAAATGATGTCTTCATACGAGTGCTTTTCGGCTTGGGAGTAATGTTTTCCCATTTCAGACCACATGTCACTCTCTTGAGAATAAGATTCTTTGTTTGAGTTGTATCCATATTCATGTGTCTTCTCATGCACAACTGTTAAACAAAGAAATGATACTCGAAAAGTTTGTAGGAACACTAGTCGAGTCAGTTGAAGGCCGTAGTTGCCAATAAAAGGTCATAAAACAACAAATTCACTAAGATATTTATCTGAGCTTAACTCGAATTCCCCGAGTGTTGTCCGAGTCGAGAAACCTGTCAGTCATTGCTCGCGTTATAATATCGATAATATCCCTTAAAGATAGCAATACAAGATATCAGTTGTGTAAATAATGGTATTCTTGACCTAGGCTAACCCTTTTTTATTTGAACCTTACCGCGTTGGACGAATCCGATTACCAACAAAATCTCTCCAACATCTGTTTTCTGGATATAGATTGTTCTAGCCAAAACGCCACGGACATCAAGCCGTAGTGCTTTCAATACTCAAAAGATGTCGCGTGGATTGAAAAATGGCCCGATAAATACTCTCAATGTTCGTTAGTCGGATTGCGGGATGTTTTTTTTGTCTTATCAAATGGAGATTTTATTTGTATCGGCTTCCGGGTCAAAACGACACATGGAAGTATGCTGAATGCAATTTTCCAGGCTAGTCAGGATGGAATCAGTGAAATGATGAATCATTTTCGCAAGATACAAGACTGAGATAAGTCGAGAAATTGGAAGTATTTTTGTAAGCAGGTTTGAATCTGCGCAAACTCTGCTCTCTTACTCAGTATATCCCACGATGCATCTTGCTTTCACTTCACGCATAACCAAGTCTATTTATAGCAAAAATGGCAGATGTGAACAAACAAATAGTAATAGGGCCACTGCACTGATGGATATTCCACAGAAATATACATCATCTGCAAATCCCAAGGCATTCGTCTACCACAAGTTCAGCAGATCCTGGTTATTTCTCGACTTTCTTCAGGGTTTCTGCATTAGGAAATGGGACGGTGTTGGCTGAGCAGCTCAGGGGCTAAGCCGTACTAATCTTGCCAAAATCCATTGAAGAGTCTTCAGAAGCCGCCATATACAAGCAAAGACTTCTGGCTTTACTTGCCTGGCTTTTGAAGACGGCCCTTATTAGAAAACACGAGTTTTTATTTAAGTTTTTATTGGGGGTAACCACGTTGATTGGGGGGTCTAAAACTGTTGACATGACTTGCCATTGCAGTTCCCACCATCAGAGGGACCCAAAGTCCCCCTCCCTCCCCCTCCATGTGCTTGGGTAACTTACATCCTTGCCAAAAGTTCTTTGCCTATTGTATTCCTGTCATGGCGGATACATTATGTGGTTACACTATTGAGCACTCGTTAATCCCTGTCTGCCACCAATAAAATAAACATTAGCTTACTGCCAGACTTTTGGCAAACCTGAATCGTTATCATCCGCAAATGGCGTCACATGAGCTCCGAAGAATTGGCTCAGGACAGGACTTAACGTGCTTATTCACAAGGTTTTGGCGGCCTTTTTCCTATCACAATGAGTTTATCAACTTACTTTGACATTTTCATTGAATATCGATTTACCAGATTTGTATGGGATCGGAAAGCTGCAAACCCACTTTTGAGGCAAAAAGGCACCGACGGGGTTAAGCTTTGCCCTAACGATTTAACCACTGACAGCGATGACAATATAGGATCACGAGACTAGTGTGGCTTATACGGCGTATTTCCACCGCGATGTGATGCGTAGGTGGTGAGATATTTCAGGTTTGATTGTCCTGTTTTCCATCGCGTGTATGAATACCCTCTGTGGAGACAAAACTTCCGAACGCCCACATTTGGAGTTTCTAAAGTTCTTGTGCAAATGAATAACCTATTAAGATATTTTTAATAATCAAAGAGCGGATTATATTGATTAAGATGTTATTTCTTTCACGTAGCACATTTTTGATCGCAGCCGCCAGGAATGGGATACGGGGGCGAGGGCGTTCGGTGTGTGTATGTGACGGGGGAAGTGAGAATCGAAGGTTCACAATAAAGCATAGAATGCATCCCCTCCAGCAACCACGACCAAATCATTATTTTCCATACATCGGTTCACTGGTCACAGACAAAGCAATCAGTCGAGGCTGCAAGGTTCAAATTTCAATAATCCTTTAAAAATACCTTACAGCCTCAACAGAATGCTTTGTGAGTGACCAGTGAACCGATGTATGGAAAATGGTGAATGTAAATGTCAACTGCAGCTGATAATATTCAAATTAAAAAATTACTAGGAATCCTGTTTTTAAATAACACTAAAAACAGGAAACTCCAACTGTTTTTGTTATTCAATGTTGCATGATAGTACAACCTCACGAAACACAGCTGGACAGCTATTATTGCATATTCAGATACAAAAAGACATCGATTCAACGCCGAGATGTCCGTTCTTTTCAAGTATAAACTACTTCCTGTCGTTTTGATCTGTTATGTTGGCCGTTTCTGTCTAACCCCAAGACGAGACAGGCACTTGCTTTACGAAAATGAAAGATATCTCCACATTCACTTTCATTTTGTTAAAAAAGAGAAAAGTTCCTAGTAACACAAGGCTTTCATCACGGTGGTGTGAGGGGACGACTAGAAGTCCAGTCCCCTCACTGGCACCTCCCTTGCATTTCTGGACACCAGGTTGAATTCAAAACAATCCTCCACCAACATTGAAAATTGTTCTAAATCTGTGTAAGTTATTTGTTGAGCATTTTCTGGGATTCATCTTTATTATGTATATTTTCCCAACAAATGCTGTTGTTTCTAGAATGGCGAACTGTGATCATGGGAAATATTCCAATTCGGTGATCTGAGCTAGCCATCAGTTCCCTGACTTGGATCACCACAGGTTGTTTTAGGGTTGTGTCTGTGAATTAGCCTTGCCCTGATCTATAATAGTCCACAGCAGGGACCCTACGGTAGGTGGGTATATTGCGGACAAAACATTCATTGCTTATGATTGAGACAAACGCAAACTAGTGTGAAACCCTGTGACAGTTTCCGCTTTTTAGATCTGCTTCTGTTTCAGTGATTATTGTTTGATATTATACTACCGTTAAATACAATTCCCTCGTTGGGCTTTCCGACTGTTAAGCCACACAAAAGCTCTTCCTGTCTTCTAAACACCATTATATTCTTAAGATTCCAACTTCCGGGTTTGTTTAACAGATGCTCTTGTTGTTATAAACTTTTTCTTATAGCTAACAACTGCCTTGTCTTTTATATTAAACCGGAAATGAGAAGCGCTGAGGCGATAAAAATCAAGGGATAATGGAGTCATAAAGCCTATTTGTTTGAACATAGTTAATAGGTTTGAACACGGTCTCTTTTATTACGCATCACAAAAACTTTCGGTTTAAAAAACATCTCCAGGGCTTTCAGAATGTTTTAGATCTAGAGTGGGTGGTCATAAGTCTGAAGTAGCTGGCTGTGACCCGAAATTTTTTTTTTCATCCGACATTTTTTTTATATAAAAAGACAAAGTAGTCGGCGTTTTTAAAACATGAATGCAACCAACGGAGCTCCGGCGACCGCTGGCTTATTCTGAAAACTCTGTGATCTCCCTGGTTTATTAATATTTAGTATTATTATAAATTCTCTTGTTTTATCTGAAGATCTTTTTAACGCGTATCAAATGGATTCCTAGTTTTAAAATTCTTAGTAATTTAGCGAAAAAATGTCGAAAAAATCCAATGAATAGATACCCTTGGTGCAGAGGCGCTTTTAATGGCGAGCAATAAAAAGTGCCTCTGGAACCAGGGTAATGAATAGGTTGTGCTGCTGGTGTAAAATGGCTGAAGCAAATTTTGCACTAGAAAAATAGGATTTGGAATTACTAGAAGTGGAAATTAGATGGAATTTTAATTTCAGAATTTCAGCAACGCCCTGTCGTAGATCTGCCCAGTGGTTGTTTCAGGGTTTGTTAAAAGAGCGCTGGTAAATTTTAGTAGTAACATTTGTTTTTACGATAAACTATTACTTCTCTATCAGAAGTAGTCTTCAGGCGAATCAACTTCTCCGATCGGTATTAAAGTGAACAACTGAAGATGGGCGCTAATTTTAGTCCTTAGGAATTGATCAGATACTGAAATGACACAGATCTTGATAACCATCACGGAGACTTTTTAACTTGCCTATGGAATTATCTGCTAAACTCTCAAAACTGAACCATGAACATGAAGATAGCGGAAATAATTATCGGAATTTGAAGTGGAACGTCCTAAATAAAGATACTTCTTATATATCCATGACATATTAAATCAAAACTGAGTGTCAATTTCCCTAGCACGTACGATAACCTTCGGTTTTTGAGGTTTTTTTCGATGCTACTGATCTTGAAAGTCATAGATTTCGATGCGATTCGTAAGAGTGTATCACGTATTCAAGATCGGACGGGACGTGGGCAGGTCTTCGTAGTGATGTCAGAACTCGTATGCCGCAAGTACCTCATCCTCCCGAATGACGCAAAACTATTTGTGAGCAAAAATAAGCCTGTAGAGAGAACTTTGTCAGATTTAATTTAAACTGATTTGTGGTGCTCTAGAAGAGTCGGCCATGGTTGAATTACTTCAGTATCTTTGGCTAGTGTAAACTTTTGAAGCTCCATCGGTGACACCTCAGGTTTTGAGACTATTTAAAATCATAATCAAGTGCCTTCTTAAAATGTAAGAATGCCAATGTCTACTGAGGGGAATTATTTTGACTCTGACGAGAGGCGTAAAATTGTTTGAAGGGTGTTTCATTCAGCCCACTCAAAGTTGGGAAGATTTTACGCAATTTTATAGTAGGATGGTTGTACAACCCAATTCATTGTTTCTGTCGTTAGGAGACCATAAATCACCTTTCAATAACCGCGCCTTTTCACACTTGCACAGAAGATATTCCAATAGCTTTTCTCTTTACGTACGTCAGTTGTTATTAGCTGATTGTGATTACAGACCGTTAGCACATCAATGGTTCATTAGTACTTGTGTTTACGATTAATTCTTGCAAGGTCCTGCTAAAGATTTCGTGGCAGTGTCGAAAAAAGCCGCTCAAGGACGACGCAAAAAGAAGACCCAGGCGGAACGTTTGATTCACAAAATGAAAAAACTAAACAGGAAATTGACAAAAACGCACCAAAGATGCACGAGGCAAGGAAGAGGTAAGATGTAGGGTCTTCAAAATATCCGCGACCCAGACACATCAACATTCACAGCAAGATTTTGTCCCTGGTCTGACTTAATTAAATTTCAGCATGTCGGGCAAGCCACACTACTTACTGCATAGGCCTATGCTAAACGTCAATACCAGCGTCTAAATCTGCACTAAACTTCTAATCTCTCAATCCCTTCTCCCTGATCTTTCAAATTCTAGTTTGTGTAAGCGATATTAGGGGTTGTGATATAAATCTCATTTAGCTCCAAGGAATCTGCACAAGTATGAAGGCTTTAATAGTCGTTTGATGGTCAATTCGTGGCTTTGTCCGTCTCAAATAATAATAAAGTTATCAGCTTCGGGTTTTCATGGCGAGTTATAAAGCCGCCGCTGTATAGAAAAAACTGAATGCGGCAAAGGGCGCTAAACAAACAAGAAAAATTTTCAATATCTAAGACACCATACAATCAAGCCATTGTATGATTTAAAAAAAAACTTGGCGCAATTTTCATTTCGATTCTATTTCCCTCAAAACAAAGCTATGTAGAAAGCGAAAATATTTCGAGGAAATTACTCTTATCAAAATGCGGTATGTGTATCGAAACTTATACCAAAATAAATTTAATTTTTTCGGTTTGAATATGATATAGGTCGATATAGGACGATAGAAGTACCGGTTGAGGTTGAATTTGGGACGTCCATTGAAAACCTCGGGGAATCGGAAAATGGCTTTGAAGAGGTGAAACCAGTTGTGATATCAAATTCTAGCAGCCGTGTTTTTGTTTCTAATATCGGTGCCCTTTGTGGTGTGAGGTTGGTTTTGACTACCATGCAGAGTAGGGTCTAAGCTCGCTGATCGGGGGTCGAGTGTAGCCTGAACTCATCTTCCTTTTGAAATTAGTACTTGAGTGTAATTGGCTACTTTTAATATTAGCCAATCAGATGGCCGGCTTCGCTCATTAGGGTTTGATTAGAACAATCGAATCAGTTGCTGTCAATAGCGTCAAATGACAGGGCAACGAGCCGCGTTCACCGCCTTCAAAGGTTCCGACACTAAGCTTACGGTCGAGCGAAAAGCATTCACTATCTTTGTATTTTGTCGCCGTGTTCTCCTCAGTAAAGCAAACCTACGAAGCAACTGCGCCATCGAGACTGAGTGACTGTGGTCCAAAGAGATATGTAGTGGACTAGCGATGGGAAAGAGATATAGCAAGCAAGGTATTTCAGCGGGGTTTTCCTTGACTTGGCTTACGAGTAGCGCCTTATCCTAAGCAAGTCCGTTCCTCGATTGTTTCTTTGATCGTGTATTTTATCCCTTGGTTTTAAAGCGCGCTTATGGGGATAACTCTCTTTTAGACACTCGTACAGTTGATTATTCTAGACTAATCGTTTCTATTTCGTTGTATTTCAGCGTGGATTTCACGTGAGGGACCTGAAGGTAAAGAATCTGAACTAAACTTGGTGCTATTGGTTCTTGAGTGAATCGCTAACATGGAGCATTCTTTGTTTAGGTGATTGTGTGATCGAAAATGATACGACTAACTCCTCATCGGTCTCACAAGGGACTACAGAGGATCTGATCAGACCCCCTTGTTGTCATACAGCTGATTTTATGTATAAAGGGTATCCTGTCAATTTGGTAAGTGTGCAATACTTCTCATATACCATGTCTTCACCATCACGTATATATATAGGCCATCGAGCGCGCGCCTCTTTTACCTATATGCACCAAGGTATTCTCTTATTACGATATGAACATCATGGCCGATAACAGCGATAAAGACCGACAAATCGCAGGTTTTTGTGCGTGTCAAACGAATCTTCAAGGCAGCGACACTTTCATGTCGATAGATGTCGATCGGTGTTGACTGAAGAGAAAAGACAACAACCATTCAAATAAAAGGTCAACATGTTTCGGACAAGCATGCGGGGATTCACGGCCACTCGAACTATACGATATGTTGTGTTATTGTCGTAAATTATCCGTGATGTAGACCTACAAATACATGTAATCGTACTTGTGCAATGACGAGGAACGAGGTTTAAGAGATTGGTGTCGTCGCTTTTGAGACCAAGGAATCGGGGTTCATTGAAATTCACAACTCAAAACGTTTCACAATGTACCGCGCTACTACGCCATAGGATCAAATTTCGGACAAAAAAGATTTTAATATTTACCGAAATTCCAAAACTATAGTAAGATGCGATGGAAAAGTTTACAATCGTATATAAATAGAATATTGGAAAGCGTATTGAAATGTCTAAACTGTAATGCTTTGAATACGTAACGCGTTACCCCATGCCTCTGTGCTCGATCACCTACACACTTCAAGAAACATGCTATTCATTTCAACATAAAATTCAACCCTTTCCGGAAAACACCCGACTCTGAGCGTGTTCCAAGTTGTCATCGGTATCTTAAGTGTACAATCTTGGGTCACGTTCTTCTTGCTTGCAAGGGATTTACCGCAAAAAAAAAAAAAAAAAAGATCAGGTTTGTTCGATAATCTTCAACTTTAATAACGCAGTCGAGTGAATCACTCGATGCTCGTGGATTCTGGATTCTGTTATTTATGGTTTTACTTCGCTGTCAAATAGTTCGAAAATTACTATTGATTTTACAATAACCTTAATACGGAAAAACTACACTTCATTGTGTTTTTTTTTCCTTGCTTGATACGTCGGTAAATTACCGTGATAGCACGTACTCTTTGAATGTATTTTTAAAACCTATGGGTGAGCGCTTGATAGATTGATATGAAGAGGTCCTTGATCAGATATTTACCCTAGATCAGACACTCCGTTAACTTACACGATTAGAAATTTCTTTTTTCACTCATCGTCGAGTACGACAAGCAACGCTTTGTTTTTGAGGCGAAAATAAGTTACTTGTTCATTAATTAGTAAAGACTTAAAAAATATTGTAGATTTCATCATGTAATTTATTTAAGCTAAACGGTTCATTTGTAAAAAATTCTCGAAGTTTGCGTCTTTGAAAAATCAAATTTCCGCTTGCAGTGTATGTTGTTTTGGTGAAGAAAGTAATGAATTAAATATGGGATACTCGGTGCTTCGAGTTAAATCGTTGACCCGTTTCTTCCACGAAGAAAGGAAAATTATCAGTTTTAATCATTTACATTTTAAATATAATTTGGAATTTCTGTTATTGCGTTGGTTGTAAAATGTTGATAAACAATAACACGAAATGATTTTGTTTCACATATATCATGTAATATGTCGTTAAATATTAGTTCATGTTTTGAGATTTGAATGAAATTATTTTAAATAAAAAAATTCTGATCAAAAGTGCTGTTTTACAATGTTACCTACCCCTTGATACAATTCAGCTTTTATAAATGTATTCTACATATATAATTTTTATTATCATAAACTTTTAATAAAATCATATTTTTAGAGTATTTTATCTTTAGCAATCAAATCTTCAAGGTTATTTTGAGCTATAAAAACATGACCTGTAGAGAAATGTAATTCAAGGAAACTTATTTTTTCAGAAATTTTTAGATAACTTGAGAAAACTCTAGAAAAGCTAAGAGACCTATTAATTAATAGTCAATTGACCATGTTAATTAGGACTATACAGCTTGACCTGTTGTCTAGAATACAGTAGAACAAGCCTTTTAAGTGGTAATTCATCACAGTAAGGGAAACTGTGGTGAATGGATGTAACTTTAACAGGCTAATTTTCTATTAATGCATCCTGATACTGCGATTGTGGATGGACAAAAGTTGTCGGGACTTTTGTTGATTGTTAATTTTTTTTTTCTTTACCGGTTTATAAAAAAAATCACCCCTCTTCCTGATTTGGTCTACTAGCTGGGTTCATTTGAAAGTTGAGTTCAAGAAATTTCATGGTTAGAGCGGTAGGAGAAAGGGAAATAACCACAAAAAGTCCCAGCAGTGTTGCCCAACAGCGTGCTACTACTACCAATTTTTTTTTCAAATTCTTTTAGTAATCAAATAATTTAACTCTTTTGCAAGTCATGAGATAAGAACATAATTAGAGAAATTAAAATAATAAAATTCCCTTAGTGCCAGAGGCTCTCACTACAGTGTTTCTTGTGCATTTGCCTCTCACCTCTAGGGTCCAAAGTGTGATTCCTGGTCTCTGCATCACACATGAGTAGTGTCTCTGTAAGTTTCTGGTAGCCCCCTCTTTTAGTCTTATACATACCAATCTACTACATCTTACAACTTTGGCTCCCTCCTCAACACACTTTTTAGGGTGCTCTGTGGTCCTTGCATCTTTCCAGGTATTGTCTATTCCAGGGGTGGCTCCCTATTTATAGCCTATACAGAGATATCACACTACATAGGATAGGGTTTTCAGGTTCATGATCTAAAATGAATTATAAAATAACTGTTTTCAAATTTTTGCTCTGTTGGGTGTGTGTGCTTTATGAGAGCACGCAGCACTTGTGCACACTTTCAGTTGCATCATTGCTATCTAGAAATAATGGTTATAATAATGTGTATTATACATAAGAAATATATATTGTATACTGTATATACTGTAAACGCATTGAGGCTAGCATTGAGGCTAGCATAAATGCGTAATAAAAACTGTAATTATTATTATTATTAAGAAATAAAAAAATTTGCTTGCTGTGCTGTGTGAAGGTATAAAGCACTGTTGGGATTGGCATTAACACTTGTCAATAAGAAGTGTTAAGAAGTAGTCTGGTATGCGCCATGCTTCTCACAACACTTCTCTCTTGTTCTGGCAACCCCTGCATGCTTTGAACTGCACACAGCACGTGCGCATGTTTTCTATTTCTCCAGTATAGTCTTTCCTTGTTTTTAAAAACATGCTCACCTGTCCTGGGGATAAGAAATGTACAAGTACTATTAGGCTTAAGTATTAGGCTTTTTTCATAAGTGCATACTTTTCTTTGTTGCTAGAAAGGCTTTTTGGTTATGAAATATTAATTCATTCTTTCAATTATTCATTTCTTCATTTCTCATTTTACTTTATATTCATTACTTGTTTGGCAGCTAAATATTGCAAAGTAGCAAAGCCTAGGAAATACTTGTCATTATGAATATAGAGCTGTTAAGTCGTGACATATTTCAGGGTCTAACTGCTCACAAAAACCACTAAAATAAAGCAAAAATATTCCCAATGAATTAACCTCCACCTGAAATAGTTAGAACTTTGGACAACAAATTCTGTTATGAAGAAAAAGTAAGAAAATTCTTTATAAATCTGGTTTTGCTTTTGGGCCCTGAAGATGTTTTTCCATACGAGTGACGTCACACTTAACAGCCCTATAGTCAAATTTTTCACTGTTACCATATATCATATACTGCAATTTAATTGTTTAGCTGACTCATTAACTATTAGTAAAGCCATGCATATTTGTTACAATACTTTAACCTATTGTGGACATTTTATTACTGTAATCTATTTTTCTTATTTTCATTTGTAAATCTTCCAATAAATATTTACATGTATTAATGTGACGTATCACAAACCTCCCACCCAGATTAGTTTATTTGCGAGATGATAAGTCAGTGTAAATATCTATATATTCAGTTATGTAGTAAACTTGAACTTGAACTTGAACTAGTCTATAGATTCATTGTCACAATTTCAGATTTTTGATTGATTTTCTATAAACTCCCTAGATTCATTTAATCATGCAATTTCTCTGATATTAATTTTTTCTACCTGAAATAAGATATTTTTAGTTGTTTTTCCAATTTTTAAGATAGTGAAGGTTTATAAGGTTGACACTTTACTAATATCTAGGAAGTCTTAACGCAAGGGCCACCATAAAGGTATTATATTGTTATTCAAGTTTGGCTGTCATACTTAAGATTTTAAGCAACCTCATTGGTCAGTTTCTTGTGACTTAACTTAATAACTCTGCTTCTGGCCTGATTCTGCCAGCTATGAGATTAATCTGACATTCAGCCATTAATTCCTATTTTCAGTATTAAAAATATCATACTTTAGTCTGTGTTGATTTGTTTTTGTCATATCAAGTTTTCCAGAGCTTGGCATGAATCACCTCATAGTTTTGATTTATTTCTCAAGGTAAATTTCCCCAAAAGACGAATACGAGCTTTGTATGGCATAACTAAACTTAAGGAAATTGAGTAGACTTCCCCCAAAAAAGTAAAAACCAGAAGAAGTGGAAAAATACATCAATTCTATACTCTTAAAGGATTAAGAACCACATATATGTAAGGTATTTTGCATATGTCATAGGGTATTTTTTTCTTTATCTTCAGGAAGAGCCATTTGAACCTGAAAAAATTGATCCAAAGAAGTGCTTTTTCTACGATGACTATCCATTGGAAGGTAAGTTGGGGCTTGGCTCTTCTGTCTTCTATCTTTTTTGCTTTCATGTTTATGTTTTTAAACTGAAAAAATAAGCAATGCTTAGCTGAGTCTGTAATGAAGATTCTTGTGTGACTGAAAGTAAGCTGCTTATCCTGCTGTGTGTGTATGTGTGAAAGAAACCTTTACTGTTTCTTAGTTTCTTGCTTTTGATTAAGTTATTCTGTTTCAACCATATTTATGTTTCACTATAATCATACTCATTCCAGTGTAATCACTATACTAGAAGCTTGTGCCAGTTGGAACAATTTATTTCTATTTAGGCATGAAGAAATGCATTCGTAGCACGTATTCAGTGTCTCGAGCTGGTAATCAAAAACCAGACTGATCATAATGTAAGGATATAACCATGCCTGACTCACATGTTTTTCATTATCAAGTGTTTTTTCCAGACTCTGTGTCTGACTTGGTTTCTTATTCCAAGTGATTCACTCATGACTTCAGTATGCCGAAAGGAATAATCAATTATATATTTTTCGAATATACACAGACAGAAACTAAAATTAGATATTAGCTTCTTTGTTCCTAATGTAAGTCATCCTGTTAGAATGATCTTGATCAAAACGTCTTTGTTTTATGTGGTTGCTGTAACAAACCACAATAGTTTTGTTTACCAGGAACTTATTTTACCACAATCTTGTCGTCTATTGAATCACTTCATTCATTCATTATCATTTAACCTGTAAGCTACACTGTAGGCTAGAAAATAAGGTATTAAAATTTCTTGAATGTTTTTCTAATGATTGATTGTTATTCACAAAGTAAATCTTAAGAGTTACAGATTTGTCTTAAAGATTTTTGCTAATGAGGTTAATAGTTCTACTTTTAGATGATGGCATGGGAGGGAGGTTTGATATTGAGGATAAAACAAAAATGATACACCTTTTTGCAAATGTTCCAAAAAACCTATGTGTTTCGCATAGAAAGTAAACTAAGACTAGCTATGCATACATTGTGGATTTTTCATTTGAATACAGTGGAAGGTCCTCTATAGAAAGATACATTGACACAAAAACTGTTTGCCCTAGCTTTAATATATCATCATCTGGTTTATTTTAAGCTGTCTTGTCGTCAAGTATTTCACATGACGCTTGAGGTGACTTCTAGCCTTCAAGACCATACCTAACACTTTTTCAATTAAACTAATTAAAAACTAATGAATGTTTGATCATTCATGTTTCATGCTTATAAATAAAACAAGTCTCTTTTAGAGGCAAAAAAAAGTCTATGTGGTTCAGTCCATACATTTCTTAGGTCATAGAAAGAAGACATGTTGTCAATGGTAGTGAGGAATAATGTTATGCCAAAATTTTTAAAAAAGTACTTTTTGAACTAAATTTTTGATACTTGAGTGTCGGTGTTTCTATGTTTTTTTAAAGTTATGGGTTTTATGTATCATCTTATTTATATATACCCCATGATATGTCTTGGTTTCATCAGCTCAGTTTCATCTGCATGTATTGTTATATTATGTATCCTGTATGTTATGTAATAGAGTTTTAACGTTTAAATATCTATTTCAGTTGTAGAATTGCCAGATCTGCCTGATGGGAAGAAAATTGAACTGAGTTTTGACAGAGAAGGGCTTGTTGAGGCTTCAACACAGACAACAAAGCCATTGAAAGTGAGTAGCATTATAATGCACAGTACGTACAAGCTTAAGGATAAAATAGAGCAAGAAATTAACATAAAAGCTATAATAATATAATCAAAATATACACCTAACTGCAAGAACATTGTCATATAAAATAAAATAAAAAAGGAATTATTTCACTGTTTTGGAAACATAGGCTGAAACTTTTGAGATAATCTTGTTGGTATATACTAAAAACAGTTATTCGCATCAATCTAGAGGACTTTACAGTAAAAATATTTCTAATTAATTCCTATTTGTTATTTTCATATGACAATTATTCTTGCAATTAGGTGTAGATTTGTATTTGTCACAGTATATATGATACCATGTTTTTTTTATGAAGCATGCAGACTTCATTGTGATTTATGTACATTATATTAATAGGTTATTCAGTCTCCCTTAACTTGTTAAAATTAATTAACATACATATGAAATGACTGTAGTAAAAACAGATTACTAAATGATGTAAGAAGTGTGTCTATACAGGCAGGTGTCCACGCTAGGTGGTGTATGTATGCTTAGCCTGCCATGACAATTACTAAATTTTTCACTTAAGTTTTTAAAATTGTGTTGATATTTCGTTTAGGAAATAAGTGAGTGTGGAATGTCTGTGAAATCAGTTGGCTCTGATCATCAGGAATGGTCTTACACATTGTATGACTTTGAGGGAAAAGGACAAGTAACCAGAGATGTAAGTACATGTGTGTATGAATGAAAAGCTAATTCTATAATCCCTTGATTGGTCAGGCCTTAGCTAGGTCAGAGTAGCATGTGTAGTCAAAATCCTGCTCTTGATAAGACTGAAGAGACTGCTTTCGTTGTTTATACCTATGGTACCCTCTTTGTTTGTTTTTGCTATCAATCCTTGATAGTACATGTACAAATACATAAAAAGCAGTTTACTAAGAGTGGAGAGGAACTGATCTGGAAGGGACGATTGGCTAAATATAGACAGGGAGGGGAGAGAAACAAGGGGAAAATAAGGGAGAGCCAGCATCAAAAGGGAGAAGAGAGCAAATCATTACTATCCAATTTAATTAATATTTTATTAAGTTTTTCATTTCTTTGGGGAGGAAGAATTGGCTGAAAGAAATAGGGAGGAGGGAGAAAAATGGCTTAAAAAATAGGGAGGGAGAATATTTTAATGCCTGGTCCTCTCTGCTCTACCAAAGAGTACAATTTTTACAGACAAAATACTGCGTATGATACTGATTATTATCAGTATAATTTTTTTAATGCTGTTCAGATATTTGTTATTATATAAATGGACTGTGTGAGGTCTTTAGGCTATCAACCCCCCACTATCTTTTGATGAACACCACTTATTACAAGTGCCTGTATGTCACAATTATGTATGAAAAATAATGTTAATTAGACATGTATGATAGACATTTCTGTAACCATGAAATCTCAAAAAGAAATTCATTTTGAAGTTCCTAAAGTTAATTCTATATCTAAAGCACTGTACTGACAGAACCTTATGGGATTTTGTTATTTATTTGTAGAAAACGTTTTATCATAATCTTTGGTAATATTTTTGACAATTTAGAAATAATTTTGTTTTTAGTAGTCTTGGTGTATTATTGGTTAAATAAGAAACATTTTCTTGCTTTTTAGGACTTAAAAAACCTGGTTAAGTCTATTTATGAAGTTCTTGGCAAAAGTGTTGCACAATCAAAGAACCAGCCAAAGGATCCACTAAAAAAACTCAAAGTAAGATTATCAGTATCAAAAGAGAGGGGCAAAAATGGTAACGGAGAACCATCAACTTGTCATGAGTATGTGATTTCTGCTGTGACACAAGATCACACAAAGAAAAGTAGAACCAGGACTTATCCAGTAGAAAGATGTGACTCAATGACAGTTAATCCACCTGAAAGCTTGATGGATATTCATAAAGTGCAGTCAATTGTGCATGCGGAGAGAACTGTAGTGGAAGGCTTGGAAAAAGGCCTCTCTTGTACTCAAAAGACAAACTGTAAAAAATGTGATCAAGGAAGAAAAAGTAAGCCCACAACAGTTAAAGAAGAAGTTCAGAGAAACCCTCCTTCTGCTGATCCTAAAGCTGGAGCTTACCAGTGTCCCAAGAGGATGCAGACTGGGCCAGGAGAATGTAATCCTCCAAGTCCGCAACAAACAGACTTGTATAGGGTAAGAGATTGGCTTAATAAACTCTGTGAGCCAAATGGTGGACAGGAATATGAGAAGACAGAAAGCCGCCATCGTCACAGAAAGTCTCGCCATCATTCCTGCAGACAGGACTCTTTTGAGCCTGACTTTGATCTGCATAGGTGTCCACAATATTTAGACCTAGCAACTGATCATGCGACTTATCCCTATCATGTGCAAAGCCATGCTTGTTTGTATGGAAACCCTTCTCCGAGATTACATCGCCGCTCCAAACACCCCAAAGGAGGTCATTATCATTCCTGTAAGCACCAAAGAGAGGCAACAAGGTGTCCAAACCAAAGAACAGTGGTACACCAGCATGAGCATCATCACCATCACAGCCATCATCACTATCACCACTATATTGACTGAAACTGAATTGTTATGACACTAGAGAAAAATGTTTGCGCATGCGTGCCTTTCAGCACGCTTTCCAAGAATTTATAGAGTTTTAGTGAGAAAATAAATGCTTGTTTTCTCCGAGTATACAATGTGTTAATAAAGACAATATGAAAGAATTAGCCTTAAGTTTCAAGAACTGATCTTAAGTTTTGGCATTTTGTAAAGACTATTTTTCAGGCATGTGTGAAACCCAAATTTGCATGTTTTTACAATAGCACGAAGACGCTTTTGACTAATTTGCATACAGACTTAGAGCATGCGCAGACGTTTTTCACGTGTGTCAATTGTTATAATATCTAATTTTTGTTATATCATTGAGTGCCACTGTAATATCATGGCCTTACAGTATGTTCAATTAACAGTATTTCAAAATAGAATTTTTTTTTGTTTCTATCTCATCTTTAACAGATAGTTGTATGTACACTTATGATTCTGTATTGATTTTGACTTGTCATGAATTAGCAGTGAAAGGGATAGAGTGAAAAATGGGAGAACATGAAAATGAAAAGAAAACCACGAAAATTGAACAAAGGGGCATAAACTTGAGCAAGCAATCATATAGAAAGGGAGTGGAATGTTTCAAGGGGTAGGGGGTAGGGATGGGCCGTTCAATAAAGATTGCTCCGATCCTTTGCTGCAGTAATTTATGACCAAATGACTTGGAAGAAATACAAAATGACATCAACTTAGTGAATTTTTTAAGAAATCAATAGTGTTAATTCTAATAAACTTTATACATATAATATTATATATTATATATAATATACATTTAAGGTATTTAATATTGTAGTAATATGTGAATATATAACTTTAACACTGTACTTGCATATATACACAAGAACAAAATTATATATTTTAGACTCACTGAAAAAATAAAATCAAGAAATTCTGGACTTCTAATGCTTATAGTTCAAAGTTAATGTCAAAAAGGGCAATTACTCCAAGAGGACATTTATCAAATATGGATGAAGCCTTCACAATATATTTGTTTACAAAATAATAATTGAGATCATTGAACTTCAAGGTGATTTAATTTAAAAAGCTACATGATTATTTTCCAATCACTAAATATTTCATGCTCAATATTTCACAGTTTTTAGGACAATCAGATATTAAAAAGTGGTCTAAAATATTTTTAATCAAGTCTTTCATGATTAGCTTTTCTATTGGTGATAAACATGACTTTATTTTGATAAAAGACCCATATAAATGGCAGGAAATTGTGATTTTTCTCTAGCTTGATTTGATGCCCGAAATTGGAATAAACATGTAGTGAGAACTTTATGAAAATATATCCTGATTGGGACAAAATTTATTAGTGATATATAACATCTACTGGATCATTCTATTCAAGTTAATATCAAGCATCATTGGATTGAAAGCCTATTTGACAAAATATGAGTAGAGAACTTGATTACCTTGCATCAGTATCTACATTTATGTACTCTTGTGTACACCATAGATTCTTATATTTAAAGCCAATTTTATTATTAACATTAGCATTAGATAACCTCACTTTTGATATATTAAAATTCTATTCTACATAATTTAAGGCTGTGGAGCTAAAATGCTCTGGATAATAGAATCTTATTTCTTTGGGGCAAGTTTTTGTTTTATTACGTTTTGAATCTGGAATTACACTTAGAAACTTAATATATTAAAAACTCCAATTACGGTATTACCATTCAATATTTCATGATCGTTGGGATGTTTTTAAAGTGTTAGAGGAAGAGGAAGCTTGCATGTTGCTGTTCAATTAAAACAAAAAGTATGAATTTCCTTTCAAGTTGAAGATGAGAAGATTACAGCAGATATAATAGATGCTTAAACAATAAACTTGAAAAGAGCATTGCTAAGTATTGGATGATATTCATTTCAAAAAACAATTTTATAACCCTCTGAAAAAAACTCAGGCTGATGTAAGTCATGGCATGGCTAGCTAGCTATTGAGCACAGCTTAAATCAATAGCTGAGCAAAGAAAAAAGGTTCTCAGTAATAATTTGTAAAGATCTTTTTGTCTCTCTAACTTTCTCATCCAATAACAAATGCAGTGCTGTTTTATGATCATAGAATTTCATCTTCAAATTTTATAAATATGTATATATTCTTGTAAAAAGTTTATAATGTTTGATGTAAAGTTCTAAATATTAGGTTTATATGTTACCAACAATCATTAAACACTCCTAAAATGAATAAGTATGTTGTCATTTTTTAACTATTGAATATAAGATACAATTGACTTATTGATAAGGGGATGACAGTTTTTCTTTCTTTGTCTTAGTGAAGAAAAAAAAAGATTATAGCCCCCCACCTAAAAAAGTGTTCCACCATCCCTATAAGGAAGTATATATTATTTATGGCTTGGTAGGTCACGTAGATTTAATAATTTATATTTATTTATTTAATTTATTATATTTATATAGCGCCTTAATTCCACTAATTTTAGGGGTGGCAAGCAATATTTGCAGTCAACACTTGAGGGGAGTTGATCAATAATAATATATATGTAATTGCTCAGTGAATTACGAAAGAGTTGAGGGGCATTGTGTTGTTAGGGGCTATACATAAAAATATTAGATTTGCTAACCAAAGGCTATAGCTGGGTTTCAATCAGCTGATAAAATTCTTTGAATCTCATTATCTGATCCAAATGGTGGTCAAACACTGACCACCATGTGCTGTCAGCCAGAAAGAATTATATTGAAAACTTGTGATTCAGCTGATGAACATTCCACACGAGACAGGAAATTACGACAAGTGAAACCCAGCTATTCTTAGAGGTTTTCATAGCCCCCATTTTGGTTGAATTTGATAAATTGTTTCATTATAGTCATCATAGTGTCTTTGAATGCATCTGACGTCAAAGACCAAGAAAATAACAACCTTTTCAAGGGCAGATCCAGGCTGGTTCCATGGAGAACCGATCATCCTGAAGGGGGGTTCCTAATTCAATTTCCCAGCCCAAAATTTTGCAAAGCTTCAGTCCCAGTCATGCAAAATCTCAGACTGAGTTATAGAGTTAGAGAGTTTGCAAAATCTCAATCCCAGTAATGGCTCAATCCCAGTCCCAGTGTATGAAATCATTTCCCAGTCCAAAAAAAGGCGAATCCAAGCTCCCATTTTACCCCTTCAGGACCCTCTATGATGCCCCCTTTGTGAGATCTTGTGAAGCCAATCTAGTTCTTTACGTTCAATAGAACGAAATTGGAACCCCCTTTTTGAAGCCGATCGTACCAGCTTTTTCTGCGTGGCGGCCATTTTGGAACCCCCTTTTAAAATCCTGGATCCACCAATGCTTCTAATTAAAAAAAAACAACTTGTGAATGCTATATGCTTCACAATTTGAGATGTTTTAGATAACTATGACCTTAAGAATTAATAAAGCATGTCCTTCAAAAGTTTAACTTAAATTTTTATACAAAAATGATAAGAATGTGTTTATCAGTTTGTGCAAGTTTGCATGTCAACTCAGTTACCGTCCATCTTCTGTTCGAAATTCTTTTGAATTTTGTTCTAAACTATCTTCTAAAAGTAGCATACCATTTGATATTTAGATCTTAGTAACCAAATTCTGAGGAAAACTATGAAAACAAAAGCGAAAAAGATAGACTTACCACATTTTTCACAAGCAAATCTTTCAGTCAAAAAATGTCATCCATCCCAGCCGCATCTCGAAAAAAGAGCGCGAAAAATTGATCACGTGCATTTTTCTTGTCTCATGATTGGATAATCCTTGATATGATTGAAATGCTTTCAGTGTAAATCAGCTCACAAATAAAAGGGCGAATTTTTTTATTTGTCGACTCTAATTAAACTTGGAGCTTGAGCAAATAAAGACAATAAATATATGATTGCGAACTGTCATATTTAGCACTTATGGAAATAATTGCTATCGACAGAAATAGCTATCGAAAACGAACCTTTACTGGTTTTTCCCCCCGCAGTGTTTATCTTTAATGGATATCTCATATCAATCGAAGGCAACCATTTCTTTTCTTCCATAATTACTAGAAATGATTACGAACAATAATTAACCATGGAAAATAACAGGAGAAGAAAGAGGTGATATACAGGGGCGTCGCCCGCACTAATGAGGTAGGTAGTGCCACTCAAACTATCTCCAGTCCTCCACTCTTCCCAAAGCACGACCAGGGGACCCCTTATTTACGCTCATCAGACCCCGGCCAGAAGAAGGAGGGGGGGGGGGGGGGGGAGCGGTAATATACCCGATTTCCCCCTCTATACTATGATACTAATATACCCAGAATTTGATTGGGATACCGAGTACCTGAAATTGTATATAACCAAAATACTGAATACATGAAAATATATAAATAAATATCGTCAGAGATACCGAATACCGGGTTTTAAAATGCCCTGATAGTCCATGGTTTGTTACTATTTTGTTTGGTGTTATTTTATTGATAACAGTCCCACAATGCATTGCTGCGGTTGACTAGTAATAGACTATGCCACGTATCATGTTTATATTTTTTCTTTACTATTGTTCTGCGTAATGATCAATTGACGTGTGTTGCATATTGTTATCAAAGAGACTATTATCTGATTATTAACTTCTAAAAGTTTAAAGTGATATCTTAAGTAGTTCTGACGTCATCGTAGCACCTTAAATATATAATAGTAAAAACGTTGCCACTGAGACGCCTTTTTATTTACAATTTTTAATCAAACCGAATTCCCGCTAAAAAAATGAAATCTCTAAGACCAAGAAATTAATTAAGGAAACAAAAAAGATATTCACTTCCTTAAAATACAAAAGAGGGAAGGAACAAGGAGAACAAAACCCATCTAGTTTCTTCCACTTCAATGGAGACTTTCGTTCAAACGCGTCTTATATCCGTGATCGATATCCAGTTATTTTCGATATAATTTCATGACGCACAGTATAGATTATTTTTTTGTTTAAGTCGCAATCTTAATAAATTTATCACCCGCCTTTTTTACGTCTTTTATATATTAAACTCCTCTCAGAGAAGTTTTTGAATCAGTTGTTACGTTGTGACAAAAAAAACGACTCACTTTTTGACGTAAGTCAGCCGCGCCACTGCACATTACGTCAGGTAAGAAATACTCTTCTTTACTTCATATCTTTCGAAACTCTGACGTATTTTCTATTAATCTAAAGTAGCATTATCGAAACGGAAGATATTTCTGAAAATAACTGAATCACTGATATAAACAGTTCAAAAAATAATAAAAGAATAGAAAACTGAGATAAATAAATAAATTATTATGAGGTACGTTCGGGAATTATGCCTTAAAACAAATGTTCAATATAGAAAAAGGTATGATCTCTTTGTGGTTTTTAAAACTATTTTTCTTTTCTTGTCTTCTTCCCATTTTCTTTGTTCTATATTTACAAGTGGAAATCCAGCGGTTGATGGAGAAGTGTCTTATAACAAACCGGAAGTGGTGAATTAATACCTCACGTTTTCATTTTTGCCTTCCCATAACTCCCTGCACGATGAGTTCTTTTTTCATTACATTCGATCCTTCATCAAACTCTTTACTCCAAGGGGAAATTTAAACAGTTTTGCTCTGCTCTTTAGTCCTTGAATGGACTCATTAATCCTTTAAAAAGATCATTTTTCGTTTCATATTGCGAAGAAGGATACTTATTGGCGGGTTTAGTTGATAATTTCTTGTCCTTTTGCTCAGCTTTGCTTGGACAAACATGGCGTCCGTCCTAAAAAAGTTAGTTCGACGAGACGCACGAAACGCCACGGAACACAGCACTGAAGGGGGTTCACGTACTCATCTCAACCACAAACAGTCAACAGAGAATAAGAATAAAGATGGGCCTGATAAGTTGAAAAAATCTGAGGATGTCAAAGAAGAGAGCAGTACAAAAAACGAAGCGTCGACAAAGAACGGCAGTGCAATGGAGGTCGCTAGTATGTCGCTCTCTCACGCACAACGAGTTCGAACAAAACGACTTATGAAAGAATTCCACGACGTTAGCCGAAAAAACGATTATAGGATATTTACAGCCGAGCTGGTCAGTGATAATCTATACGAATGGAACGTTAAGTTACACAAAATCGACGGAGACAGTCTACTTCATCGAGATATGGTCGAAACTGGAGCCAAATACATCCTTCTCAATATCACATTTCCGGAGAATTTCCCTTTTGCGCCGCCATTCATGCGAGTTCTTGCCCCTCGAATCGAAGGCGGCTTTGTTTTGGACGGTGGGGCTATCTGTATGGAACTTTTAACTCCTAAAGGCTGGAGCAGTGCATATACCGTCGAGGCAGTCATTCTTCAGTTCTCGGCTGCTGTTGTTAAAGGCAAAGGACGGATTGATAGAACTTGCAAGAAAGCATTCTCTAAGAAGGAGGCGGAGAGCGCCTTTAAAAGGCTTGTTAAAACACATGAAAAATATGGCTGGGTAACTCCACCGAAGTCGGAGGGGTAACAGAGATTTTAAGGGTCTTATGTGAAAAGTTTTTGGCTTAACTTTCTTGGTCAGGTATTAATGAATAATAAATATGTATATATAGGAATATACTTTAATTAATTTAGCTGGCAATAATAATTTTAGAGAAAAAACACTGAGAATGTGGAATTCTCAAGGAAAATCAATGATGTGCATAACTTCAAATACAATTTTTGTCGTGTGAGGAAATGATTGAAAACTTTGTTTTAAAATAATTAATATATATTATGGAATTGGAAGAAAACTTCCTTGGCAATTTCTGTAGTCAAAAACTTTCATTGAAAATCTACAGGATAATCCTAATTCATGAAATTCAAATTGATAAATTTATCAGACTTTTCCTCTGTGAGTTCTTGACATGTCTTCTAGTATAATTACATTATAAAGTTACAGTTCAAAGGGCACCAAGTTGTGCTATCATTCAGTGTTTTCTAATTGTACGGTCGTATTGTGAAATATTCCATCCTTCATATGCACCTTTTATAGACTATTTACACTATAGATTTTATCAGAAAATAGCTTGTGATTATAGAACAAAAGTTGTCGTAATCACCATATCGTGATGATAAAATATAGAAAACTTGACAAATACTATCTTTAGTGATAGTAAAAGTGAATGTAGATATTTCTCAGAAAAAAAAGTCATGTATTATACAGTGCAGACACAAGGTCGTTATTCTGTTTTTGGTGATGGGGTTTATGTAGTGTGTGAGTGTGTGTCGACAATGCTTGTGTAAGATATTTCAGCAAAACTTATAAAATAACCAGTCTCAAATGAAATTACCAGTGATAATAATAATAATAATGATACTTTATTTCGTGAGGTTGAGATACATTTTTACGGATTACCTGGTACACAATACATATTTTTTTGGATGTCTCTTTACAATAGTACTTTTGAGACTTTCACTTGTGATAGACATGATAAAGTAGAGGTTTCATGCATCAAAATAAGAATAATAAACAATACAAACTACATGGCACGTTCCCAGAACAAAATCATTGTATTAATTATACTTTTAATCAATTTTCCACTTTCAAAAATCCAAATTTATGAGCTGTGATACTGAGATGCTGAAGGTATTTTTTCTTGATTTCAGATGTCATTCTCTTAAGAATTATTTTCTTCTTTATTTTCTGAAGAGACACAACAATTATTTCCAAATGGTTTGAAATGAGAACGCATTAGGCCTAAAGTGAAAGAGTGTATTGAGTACATAGTGCTTCAAAGGAAAAAAATCTTCTGAAATCTGTTAAATTGGCGAATGCATTACAAATGGTTTTTCTTAAGAGATAAACTTTCTTAGATATGTAAAGTTAAGCCTCAAGAAATCCCTTAATCTTTCTGCACTCATTGTACTTTTCTTTGTTTTATTTTCAAAGTGTGTTGCATTCCAGGTTGAATTTTAATATATTGACTTTCCCTGCCATTGTCTTGAATCCTCTCTCACCTTTATCGACAAGCAAATTTTTCTTGACATTATTTTATGGTCTTCCCATTGAAGAAATAAGCAGGCTGTCACTACTATACAGCTGTTAGCATTTTATGATAAGGAGTGGTATTGAATTTATAAATTGAATATACAATTAAATGCATGGCTTGTACGAGTAGATTGAAATACTCAGGGTTCCCACAGTCAAGGAAAAGTCAAAGAATTCTGAATATTTTTCAAGGTCAGGGAATTTTGAGTTGGTGTAAATTCGTTGTAAATTTGGAAATCATAGTTGGGCTTCCTTTAGTCTGACTACCATGTAAATATAGTTTTTCGTAAAATAAGTGCACAGTGAACAAAATTTTTTTTTGGTCAGGGAAAAAAACAGGGGAAATTCAGGGAATTTTATTTTCCAGATGAGTGGGAACCCTGAAAGTGTATCATAAGATAACACTTAACAGCAGAAACCTTACATATATTGTTGTGTTCTTTTTATTAACACCCAAAAAATATCAATCTTATACATAAAATCATGTTTTTACCTCATTTTCAGTTCATGCAAATATTATCATACTGTGAAATTTGCTTGGAAGAAAATAAAATAAGGTTGAAAATTGAAACATGGTTTTTGTACTGTACAAAATAATTTTCATGATTCACTCAAAAACATTTAAATATACATATAAATTTAATAATCAATATTTGTTTTGGTTCAGTCCTAATTACTTTTTGATTTCGATCATAGTGGTCGATAACAGAAGTATATAGGGCCAGGCATAGGCAGTATGTATATACATATGTAAATATACATATAAGTTTAATAAAATGAACAATAAATATTCCAGTTGTAACTTGGGATATAAATGTGTGATTCATTCATGGTCTTCTTGTGAATAATATAACTTATGCAAACATTTTTGATCTTGAGTGGCTTGTTAGATTTAAAACAATATGTGTGAGAATATTTCTAATAATACTACACTTCTCAGTTGAGCTTGGAACGACTGAAGTTTTGTCACAAAGTTTTGTCGCTGAAAAGTTCATGTTGTCAGGGGCAAGGTTAAAAGTATTCAATAGGAAGCAAGCATGATACTAACATCACTGCGGTGGCAATTAAACTCGTGAATTTTTCCCACACTATATGATTCAATACTTTTGACGTTGCCCCTGACAACATGCACCTTTCAATGACAAAACTCTGTGACAAAACTTTGGTCGTTCCAAGCTCAATTGAGAAGCGTAGTGTTATTCCACAACCCAAGATTTTAGTGACCTTAGTAATAAAGTAGCTAGAATGATTTCAGTATAGACCCCTTGCACGTGACGTCAGAGCAGGACAAAACAAAAGAATTTTAATCTCCTGAGAAATTGAAACCTAATGTTTTGCCCTCCAAATTGAGCTGCATTCTGACGTGCTGCAAGGGGTCTCTATACACTCGATAGCCCACTTCTGAGATATGCTTCGCTTGTCACACACAAAGGTTTCAGTATGAGGCTCAGTGCTAAATTAAATATATTGTCTCCTGTTATGAATCACTGAGCAATATGCATGAAGCCTCGTAGTGAAACCTTTGTGTATGACAAGTGAAGCGTATCTCGAAAGTGGGATATAGACCCCTTTGGTGTGACGTCAAAGCAGCTCATTTTGGAGGACAAAACCAAAGAATTTCAATCTCGATCCTGAGAATTGGAACCTATTATTTTGTACTCCAAATTGAGCTACATTCGTATGTGTTGCAAGGGGTCTATTGCATAATCAATAATTGGGTTCAAAACATAAACCATAGAAGCTTAGACCGAAAGGCATTTTGGTAATTAACAATTATATTCAGGGGTTTCATAAGAAGTCGGCAACTGGTGAACTTAGGTGTCTACCTTCCATATCTGAGCCACCTATTTTTGCCATTCCACGTCCCAATTATATGGCCTCTTCATTTATACAGCTGCCTAAATCCACATACTTGAAATTTTAAAGGACTAGTACAAAAATCGTTCAAAATCTAATTCGGCTGAAACTTTCCTGGAATAATCTTTAAGGGTCTAATAAACACTGGTTAAAGTTTTTTCTTGATATTCCAATGGGAAGTGTTATATTTTTGTGAATTTTTAAAGGAGTCAGTGACATCATTTACTCAACACCATGCATCGCTCTATACATTTCCCTTTATTTTGTGATCAAAATATTCGCTCGTCTCATACTCAATACTGAAAAAGAGAATTAAAAATCAATTATAATCACAATAAATGTCAGTAAAGTCTTTCAGCTAACCTTTGGGCTTCATAGAAATAAAATAAATCAAGAAGTTATTTACAAAGAAATCTATGGAGCGGTGTTTAGTGTTGAGTAAATGACGTCACAGACTCCGTTAAAAATTCGTAAAAATATAATACTTCCCATCAGAATATCAAGAAAAAAATTTATCTAGTGTTTATTAGACCCTTAAAGATTATTCCAAGAAAGTTTCAGCCGAATTAGATTTTGAGCGATTTTCATACTAGTCCCCCTTTAATGAAATCCCTGATATTATGATTTGACTCTCAAACGCAGGTCCTCTGAATACACTTTAAGTATATTGTAGTGTAAATGAATAAATCATAAAATAATGCTCATTTCCCAGAATGCCTTTCAGTCTTTGCTTCTATGTTTTGAACCCAACAACAATTTTGGGATTGAGTACAGACCTTGCAGGATGTTCCCAATGTGAAAGACAAAACATTAGACAAATTTGATTTATTTGAAGTTTGTTATATTGTCTTTGAAATTGAGTTGCAGTGGGAATTGTTGCAAGGAATCTATAGCTTTATCTTTAGATTTTCATGTAGAAACCTAAAAAGTGGGGGGCTAAGATAGAGAATATTTATGAGAGACTAGTATGGGAAAAGGGAAATACTTAGTGGGCTGGAAATTTTAATTGGTGGCCCCCTATCTCCATGGTCCCTAGTTACAGTCTTAGTTCTTATTTCTAACTGCATGGCTAGCCACCCAATCCACCCCTTGAATCTGCCATTGGGGTAATCTCTTTGCAATGTAACAATCAGAATAAGGTTGGCTACCCATACAAGGAGTAGGCATGCCAGATTGGTATCAACAGTATATGCTTGACATATTTTCCACATATTTGTGATGTAAAATCACTAAACCCAGAAACAGTACACTAATACACAGGTTCCCCTATTCACCACTTTCACATTCCCATAATACTTTGCATTTTTGGGGGGCAACAATAGCAAAAATTATTTATAAAATTCAAAACTTTTCATGCAGATGTGGAGTATATTTGCTATTATCATTGAAAAATCAGTATTAGTTTAATCAGAGTTAACTTCACATGCATGGGAGAATGAAACGTTTGGTGTTACAGACAATCTATGGACTTACCAAGAAATGTCATGACTTTTACTCATAAACCTGTTCAAATTTCTTTTTATTCTGGTTTTTTGAAATTTGTGAATATCATAGATGCATAAGTGTTTTTAGGCGTTTTTTCTTCAAATTATTCTTATTAATCTTCAAATATTAACGATTTTGTCTCGTTACTGCCCCCCAAAACACAAAGCATTATGGGGAAGTGAAAGTGGTGAATACCCCTTTGCAAAATGAAATCATGTTAAAATATTTGGTCTTCACCTGTCATGGATAATTAAAAAATCTCTTTAACATTCACACAAAATTCAAAAGTGCTTTCATATGGAGGTAAAAAGATCTTAATCTCATTGGTTATTTTGTCTGCTTCATGACTTAGCCTCCTGTGCAGACACTCTGAGGGTCATCATGCAATGCTGAGAAAAATATTGTGTGATGATGTGACGACCCTAATAATGGGGAAGCATGGGTGGCGTAGCAGTGACGACCCTTAAAGAATGTCTGCGAAGGAAGATATGACTTAGTTTGAATGGAAAAGGGCTCAGGGGTGGGGGAAATGGGAAAAAAAAGATTAAAAAATAAATAAAAAGAGAAGTTACATACAATAAACCATTTTTTTGATGCCCAGAATATAGGAAATGATATACATTTTAAGAATTTGCAGCTCCTATATTGTCCAACATACTTAATTAAACTCTAAGCCATCCGCCTACTTGAAATTTTAATGAAACCCCTGATAACGTAAACAATATAAGAACAAAGGATCCTTAAAAGAAAAGAAAATTCTTAGGAGATTCTGTTTAAAATACAGTTAGAGTGATTCTCATAAACCCGTGAAATACACTTTAGCATATTACGCACTACTTCACTCTTATTCTTTTGTTTCCTATTGTGTTCTTTTTTTTTTGTTGACTATTACCACTTTAATTAGTACACTTTTTAGACTTTTAGACTTTAGACTTTAATTTATTTACACGTGCTATTACAAGTTACAATTTTTCTCTAAGCAAAATTATACATACATATAATTATATAAATACAAAATATAAAAATTCACATATTTTTAAATAAGATACTTAATTAAGAGATAGTAAACGTGTGTGGTGGCCAAAGTAGTAATGAACTTTTGAGTTGGCCACCACCACCACTTTGTTTCACAGATTAATGAAAATCATTCTTATAGCTGTATTTTTAAGTGTGTTATGGTGAATACATATTTATTTTGCCGGAATTGGTCATTTGCAATTCTTGCATGGAAACTGGGGGGGGGGTCATCACTTTTTTAACCTTATTTCATAGACCCATTGCATGCACTAATTCCCAACCTGGGCCAGCAACTCAAGAGCTCCTTCAAATCCAGTTTTACCCTCCTCACCCCTGGCCCTTTATTCTATGACCAGTCCCTTAGCACCCCCATTTTTTATTTTAATAATTTATTATTTTAATAATTTATAAAGAATTGATTAGCTGTCAAATTTATGTACCAAATTTGAAAAAAGAATTATGGGAAATTCATAAATGAAAACACATATTTAGATGAAAACTTTTTAATTTACATTGCGGCCAAAGCATCAAGATGTCGCATAGTGGCCGCAAATTTGCTGCCAAAAGCTACAAGCTATTTGTATGTATTCAGAAGTATTATTCTGTAGGTTATTAGACAGTCATTTAAAGAAGTATTTAGCAATTAATTTAATATTTTTTACAAAAATATTGACTGTAAAGCTCGAGTTGTATGGATTGTGAGCAAGCAGTTTTGATATCATCTCACTCCTCAGCGAGGTTGGTGACCCCCATTTTGTCATCAAACTTCTATGATGATCTTATTTCACCATGTCAAGTTTGGAGAAAAAACATTAGAAATACATTTGCCTGCGAATGTCCTTATGGTGCAGCGCAGACACACTAACAGGACCACTTGAACTGAACTGACCAATCAGATAACACCTAAAACAATGACATTCCAACAAAAATAGCTCGAAATAATGGCCAGTCATACGCCAGTCAAGATTTCTGTCCAAATACATTTTTGACCGGTCATTGCCAATATTTGGACTGTCAAAAATGATTTATATTTAACCAATGGTAATTTTCATTAAATTAATAATTTTTGCTATGGAAAGGTCCGCAAATGTGTGTGTATAACATTTCACTAAAATCAATATTAATCATGATTGTTAGGGACCTAAACTTTACTGCTGATTTTCATGAAAAACATAGAAGCATGCTAAGTAAATGTACTACTGATTAATGGAAATGTGACCGGTCAACATGTCTGTTCAAATTTAGCCGGACATTGACAGTTGACCAGCCGTTATTTCGAGCCCTGAATCAGCTTTAAGAGTTTGAAACTGGTATTTTTTTACAAAGTTTTGATCTAGAATTTACCATAGTATCATTAAATTTTGACAGGAGGACAGAAAATATTTCACTGCATCAAGAGATAAGTAGAACTTTCACTACTGCATTTTCAACAGCTAGAAGTTACACTCATTTTTGATGCTGTTTTGTGCTCCTACTGTCTGTGTTTACTTAATTTTGAAGGTGAAATGGCAGTGAGAACATGGTGATCTGATTGGTTAATACTGCTATCAGTTCAATCTCTTTATAGTTGTCCCGGTTAGGGTGTCTGTACTATAATATCTCCCTTCTACTCCATAAAGTTCAACATGTCTAATGCTTAACCATATCATGATGTTGTTCAATATTTATGAATTATCCATGGTTGGTTTTTTCCTACCTTAAAACTCACAAACTCATACATTTTAGGTACTTTTATTGCTATAATTATGATGTCACATACCTTAAATTATGACATTTGATATCAACATCATTAGCAGGCTTAGCCTCGTTTATGAGTCAGCTATTCAACGACATCATTAACACGGACTTCAAAACATTGGTATTGTTCAACTAGCAAATTCTTTACATTCAAATTGACTTTTGACAGTTGAATCATTAGCAACAGCCAACTGTCAAAAGTCAACTGTAATGTAAAGAATGTGTAAGTTGAATAATACCAATCCCATGGACTTTTAATGGTGTATTTGAATAGATGACTTATAAACGAGGCTAAGCTTGTGCAAAAGAGTATGTGGTCTTCAAAAACAGCGGTTTGCATCTACTGCGAAACTGGAGTATTGCAAAAAGGTAATGTCATTTATAAAAATAAAAAAATAAAATTTTGGAAATTAGTAAATTTATCAATTAGGTGGTTTTAGTTAGTTAAGTTTCCATGTTTATGGTATCTTTTACGGTTATTTTGAAAAATTTCCGACCAGCATCCCCGATTACCCAGAAGTCCCCTCCCCCTCCCCCTTCCCCCCTCCCAACCCAACCACAATATTAAAAGTTCATCTTCTCCAGTCTGAACAATTGTTCAAAAGATATATGTTTAACTACCCATAGGAACTGCATTTTTACATCTAAACTTAAACATTGATATCCTCGCTCTTCTCCCGTGGGGGTGGGGGTAGGTGGTGGGAGTTTGGAGTTTCTCACCAAGAACAACATCATGCATACCTTTGGCACCTACTGTTAGCTGAGATTGTGGCTGCTATTGTGTCTCCATCAAATCTCCCAACACACTGCTGTCTTTCTTCTTCTTGGATTCATTTGCTAGCCACCTCACCAACAAAGGTTTCGCCATCTTGTTTGGAAGCCATTTGGAGTAGGCTGAACTTACACACGCTGTGTTCGTTAAATTATCCCTAAACATTGGACCATTAAAGCTAGACAGCCATCTGCATGTACACTGGTTGAGTATTTTAGCTTTGCTGTTATTCTGTGCACCAATTATTAGATATTTGCCAACAAACTTGACGTCATTGAACTTTGTTGCAAATTTGAACATTTGAGCCGCCATCTTGGATGTGGAGCCAGTGAGGGATGATGGGAACTGGATGCGGGAACTGGGACCTAAAAATAGACAGAAAAAAACAGAAAAAAGAGAAAATGTCTTTCTTATGGAAAAATAAATACTCTGATTCGATATAAAAAATGAGATGTGTAAAGAAACTAGATCGATAAACATACTCGCTTGTTTTGTCAGAGATAAAAGCAAATGATCCAAAAAACCTAACCGTACATTTGATATCAACATTGGAATACCTGTGTCGATATTACCATATATGGTCATATATGAAATTCCTAATCTACAGTCGTGTACTGTCGCTGCCTGATACGAATTACGAAGCAAGGATTTTTAAGCTCATGTTTTTCTGGAAATATCTTCGATATCTCACCTTGAACGTGGTTAGATCTACGGTAATCTTGTCTTAGTACAATCGTTCTGATAGGTACAGTGATGTTCAAGTGATATCAACGATCGATATGTGACTACGATGTGATGCATTGAATAACGAAGGCGGAAGTGCCTTAACAACAACATTACAAGGCCAAGAGATCTGCAAAGAAACACTTCTATCACGACGCTAAGACTACAAATGAACGAAAATATCGTGAAAGAACAGGGATTACCTGGTATATGACGGATTTATCGTAAGTTGAACCAATGAATTGAGATGAAAAGATGTGATACATGTATTGTTCAATATGTATAATACTCATAACGAACAAACACTTGGCTTGAATCCAGTAAACAGCAGTTCGACATGAATCCTTCAGTTTTATGACACTGAACTGATAGAAAATATACTTTAACAACATATAACAGTTGGTCATCAAGTCTTCTGACATCAAAGGATGACCACTGATAACAGTACTGAAAAGTTTGATCTTTTGATTCGAGCCGTCACCCAAAGAAACAAGAACAATATTGGTGCATTGATTGATGCTGGTGCTGATGTCAACAAAACTGATGATGATGGCAAAACTGCTTTGTTTTATGCTGTCCAAGAAAGTAACAACGAGAGTGTGGTTCATGCATTGATTGATGCTGGTGCTGATGTCAACATAACTGGTGATGATGGCGAAATTGCTTTGTTTCATGCTGTCCAACAAAGTAACAACGAGAGTGTGGTTCGTGCATTGATTGATGCTGGTGCTGATGTCAACAAAACTAATGATTATGGCGAAACTGCTTTGTATAAAGCTGTCCAACAAAGTAACAACGAGAGTGTGGTTCGTGCATTGATTGATACTGGTGCTGATGTGAACATAGCTAAAAATGACGGCCAAACTCCTTTGTATAAAGCTGTCCAACAAAGTAACAACGAGAATGTGGTTCGTGCATTGATTGATGCTGGTGCTGATGTAAACATAACTGGTAAATATGTTGGCAAAACTGCTTTGTTTTATGCTGTCCAACAAAGTAACAACGAGAGTGTGGTTCGTGCATTGATTGATGCTGGTGCTGATGTCAACAAAACTAATGATTATGTCGAAACTGCTTTGTTTTATGCTGTCCAACAAAGTAACAACGAGAGTGTGGTTCGTGCATTGATTGATGCTGGTGCTGATGTCAACAAAACTAATGATTATGTCGAAACTGCTTTGTTTTATGCTGTCAAAGAAAGAAACAACGAGAATGTGGTTCGTGCATTGATTGATGCTGGTGCTGATGTCAACATAACTGGTGATGATGGCGAAATTGCTTTGTTTCATGCTGTCCAACAAAGTAACAACGAGAGTGTGGTTCGTGCATTGATTGATACTGGTGCTGATGTGAACATAGCTAAAAATGACGGCCAAACTCCTTTGTATAAAGCTGTCCAACAAAGTAACAACGAGAATGTGGTTCGTGCATTGATTGATGCTGGTGCTGATGTAAACATAACTGGTAAATATGTTGGCAAAACTGCTTTGTTTTATGCTGTCCAACAAAGTAACAACGAGAGTGTGGTTCGTGCATTGATTGATGCTGGTGCTGATGTCAACAAAACTAATGATTATGTCGAAACTGCTTTGTTTTATGCTGTCCAACAAAGTAACAACGAGAGTGTGGTTCGTGCATTGATTGATGCTGGTGCTGATGTCAACAAAACTAATGATTATGTCGAAACTGCTTTGTTTTATGCTGTCAAAGAAAGAAACAACGAGAATGTGGTTCGTGCATTGATTGATGCTGGTGCTGATGTCAACATAACTGGTGATGATGGCGAAATTGCTTTGTTTCATGCTGTCCAACAAAGTAACAACGAGAGTGTGGTTCGTGCATTGATTGATGCTGGTGCTGATGTCAACATAACTAATGATTATGGCGAAACTGCTTTGTATAAAGCTGTCCAAGAAAGTAACAACGAGAGTGTGGTTCGTGCATTGATTGATACTGGTGCTGATGTGAACATAGCTAAAAATGACGGCCAAACTCCTTTGTATAAAGCTGTCCAACAAAGTAACAACGAGAATGTGGTTCGTGCATTGATTGATGCTGGTGCTGATGTAAACATAACTGGTAAATATGGTGGCAAAACTGCTTTGTTTTATGCTGTCCAACAAAGTAACAACGAGAGTGTGGTTCGTGCATTGATTGATGCTGGTGCTGATGTCAACAAAACTAATGATTATGTCGAAACTGCTTTGTTTTATGCTGTCAAAGAAAGAAACAACAAGAATGTGGTTCGTGCATTGATTGATGCTGGTGCTGATCTAAACATAACTGGTAAATATGGTGGCCAAACTGCTTTCTTTTATGCTGTCCAACAAAGTAACAACGAGAGTGTGGTTCGTGCATTGATTGATGCTGGTGCTGATGTCAACAAAACTGATGATGATGGCGAAACTGCTTTGTTTCATGCTGTCCAAGAAAGTAACAACGAGAGTGTGGTTCATGCATTGATTGATGCTGGTGCTGATGTCAACATAACTAATGATGATGGCGAAACTGCTTTGTTTCATGCTGTCCAAGAAAGTAACAACGAGAGTGTGGTTCATGCATTGATTGATGCTGGTGCTGATGTCAACATAACTGGTGATGATGGCGAAATTGCTTTGTTTCATGCTGTCCAACAAAGTAACAACGAGAGTGTGGTTCATGCATTGATTGATGCTGGTGCTGATGTCAACATAACTGGTGATGATGGCGAAATTGCTTTGTTTCATGCTGTCCAACAAAGTAACAACGAGAGTGTGGTTCATGCATTGATTGATGCTGGTGCTGATGTCAACATAACTGGTGATGATGGCGAAATTGCTTTGTTTCATGCTGTCCAACAAATTAACAACGAGAGTGTGGTTCGTGCATTGATTGATGGTGGTGCTGATGTCAACATAACTGGTGATGATGGCGAAACTGCTTTGTTTCATGCTGTCCAACAAAATAACAACGAGAGTGTGGTTCGTGCATTGATTGATGTTGGTGCTGATGTCAACAAAACTGATGATGATGATGGCAAAACTGCTTTGTTTTATGCTGTCCGACAAAGTAACAACGAGAGTGTGGTTCGTGCATTGATTGATGCTGGTGCTGATGTCAACAAAACTGACAATAATGGCGAAACTGCTTTGTTTTATCCTGTCCAACAAAATAACGAGACTGTTGTTCGTGCATTGATTAATGCTGGTGCTGATGTCAACATAGCTAAAAATGACGGCCAAACTCCTTTGTATAAAGCTGTCCAACAAATAAACAACGAGAATGTGGTTCGTGCATTGATTCATGCTGGTGCTGATGTCAACATAACTGTTACAAATGGTCAAACGTCTTTGTTTTATGCTGTCAAACGAAGTAACAACGAGAGTGTGGTTCGTATATTAATTGATGCTGGCGGCTTATTTGTAAATGTGCGAGATGTTTATGGGAGAACACCATTGTTTTACGCTCTACACTGTCCAAAGTCAGCTCGTATTCTTGTTGAAAAGGAAAGAAGATACCCGTTTCGCTCGAAAGATAATTTTAATTGCAGCATCTTGAACTTTTTTGTTGACAGACGTTTATTCCGACATGATAGTGATTGTGAAGATGATAGTGATTATGAAGATGATAGTGATTATGAAGATGATAGTGATCATATTGAAGATGATGACTATAGTGAAGCCGCTCTTTCACAAAACATTCCTCCTGGCTTTTTCGATTTGCTTGAAGAATGTAAGGTTCAGAAAACAACATTTGCTGAAGCGATTTTGAATATAGCTTTTTGTAAGTTCCCTCTTATGTTCCGAAAAAGACCAGTTGTTAGGAGTCTGCAAACCCGGCACATCACTAGAGCCTTAGAACTAGCCTGTCAGTTTATTGACAATCAAGAGGAAATGAAAAAGTTGATTGCACTAATAAATGAAAAGTGCAAAAGTCAAAAAGGGATATCAGAAGCTTTACAACTATTGTTTGAGTTAGGTGCCGATCCTAATAGTGTTGACTCGAGTGGTAATACAGCACTTCACTATGCGACTGGTTTAGCATTGAAGGGTGTACCTCAAAAGATCGTGATGGAGATTTGTCTTCAGTTGGAGAAATTTGGTGTACAATTTAACTTGAGAAATCATAAGAATCAAACACCCCTACTGTTTTGCTTGTCATCTAGAGTTAAGATGACGTTCAATTCAGAAGATATTAAGTTATCAGCAGTAAAAACCCTGGTAGAAGTGTGTAGATTTTTGTCAAAACATGGATCCAGCGTTGAAGAAAGGTCTCGAAGTAGAAAAACTGTTCTTCATTTATTACTGAAGCTTTTCCAAGAAGGACTTCACATAAGTGATATGGCAGAAAGACAAGATGTCTTGCATGAAGCAATGAAACTCTTGCAATTATTTTCACCTAAAAAAGTAGCAAAAACAGGAGATGTTAACATACCTGATGATGATCTCAATTCACCACTGCACCTTTGGGCGTCACTAAAATTACCATCATCTCGAGACTATACCAGTAATGTTACTAGAGATCTCACATTTGAGGAATTCTTAAAAAATATCTTAAACTACCTTTTACAGAGTGGAGCAAAACTGAATGCCAGAAATGGTGACGATCAAACCCCTCTACATCTGTGTAAGACCTGGATAGCTGTGAAGCTGTTGCTTGATGTTGGAGCAAACACTAACGATGTCGATTCATTAAGAGCATCACCTCTTATTGCTGCCGTGAAGGAAAGGTTATTTTCTAATGAATCCGGAAGTCTTTACCCAGATGTTGCAGAGTTAGAAGACCCAAAATCTTTTTGGAAAACTGCCATCGACAAGAGACTTGATCCATGGACAGCTGACAAAGAGGGTGAGTCAGTTTTAAGTATTCTCATTGGACAAGGGAATTTTGTTCTTGCTATATAAAGCTCTGGTTGACGTTGCTTGTGAGGAGGGCCACACTCAGTCCGAGCCATTTGCTGTTGGTCTTTTGAATGCAATCTGTAAAGACAAGTCCAAACGAACAAATTGGAAAACGAATCTTGTCAAAGATATTTTAAAGTCAAGGAAAGGTCCTACCACTGCTTCCGAACCACTTCGTCTTTGCTGTAGGAATATTATAGAAACTGGCGTATTAAATAACAAAGCAGAAGAGAAGTCTACCTCTGCAGCAGCTATTGAAATGTCAGCTAGTGAATATCAAGAAATGTTTGATGAGGGACAACCTGAATCAAAGAAACGAAGAATGGATACTTCACACCATTCAACAGAAGGAAAGTTTGAAAACGCATCTGTGCATTGTGAAATCATGAAACTCCTTCGCTTGTATGGAGCTGATGGCAAGTCCTGCCTGGATATGACAGACACTTCTGATACTCTTAAAGAACTCCTCACCAAAACCTTAGATTTTGACAAAGTGTCTGTACTCATTCCATGGACTTCTATTTCAAAGAAATATGAAGTCAAATTGGCCAAAGTTGCTAGGCGTCAAGAGTGCGATGTGATCCATGAGGAATTTTGGTGTCACAAAGAACACGTAGGAAGTGGCTCATTTGGCCATGTCTTTGTTGGAATCAATGAAAAGGATGGTAGAGAAGTGGCCATCAAGCGCATTGAGAAATTACGTATGCAGCGACCAGAAGACAAACGAGAGATTACAAATCTCACTGCTCTTGCAGACTGCGAACAAATAGTTCACTATTTGTATTACTTTGAAGAGGAAAAGTTCTCATACATTGTTTTAGAACTGATGGAAGGAAATCTAGATGAGTACCTTACTGATGGTTCCACGTTTGACGCCAGAGAAAGTACTCAACTTTGTAAAGATGTAGTGAAGGGTTTGAGGTTCCTACATGCCCAGGATATCATTCATCGCGACCTGAAACCTGGGAACATTCTCTATAAAACACATCCTCATCTTCGTTTGAAAATTGCTGACTTTGGTCTCAGCCGTCGCGTTGATAGTAGCGCCACCACAGTCTATGGTACTAATGCAGGAACGATGTGTTGGATGGCTCCAGAAGTGTTGATGGGTACTCACGATCATTCCGAGGCATCCGACATGTTTTCATGTGGACTTGTTCTTCATTACCTTCTGTCAGTTCAGAAACACCCATTTTCTCCATTTGATTGTGCCAGTAAGGGAGAATATCAAATTGCTCACGAAACAGAAGCCAACATCATGAATGGAAACCTGGAAGGATGGGATGGATCTATTCAGCTAGAGTCTACTCACCTTGTACTAAGGATGCTCGAATGTGATAAAGAAAAACGCCCATCTGCAGGAGAAAGTCTGGATCATCCATTGTTCTGGTCAAAGAAGAGAAAAGTCGATCTTCTCATTGCTGTTGGAAACCAGTCAGAGTTTGGATGCCCACGTGCAAGAAGATCAACTGGCTTCACTCCTGTGGAGACCGACTTGGAGAAGAACTTTAGTACCATAGTCGTGCATGGGAAGTGGAATGACCCCAGGTATAAGGACATGCCTCCTATCTACGCTGAAATGACTCCACCAAGGAGAAGGTCTTACGATACTCACTCTGTAGTGGAGTTAGTGCGGTTTATACGAAATGCTTACGCACACGTCTCTGAGGCCACACGACCAACACCAATCAAGAAAATGTTACTGGAAGACTTCGTGTTTCTGGAATATTTCCCTCATCTTGTAATTGAAGTGTACAAGGCTGTGACCGATCATGGATGGGATCAAACAGTAGAAGAAATCAAGTACGTGATGAACAAGTAACAAGGTTCAGGTAAGATGTTTTAATTAATCAATAACAACTTTATAGAGGGGTTCCAATAATCGATCATATTGATATCTGCTTATCAATGCACTAAAATGCGCATACTCCCCTTATATCCCACTTCTAAGTCTCTCGCTACACCACTGCTTACCGTTATGCTTGTCCTGCAAGTGATCAAGCTCAGTACCACAGACTGTTTTCATTACTTCCTTATTACATGAAATTTTTTCGACACGTTAATTTCGCGATTTTGAGAAAAAATCATATTCTTGATCACTTTAATTTCGCGATTTCATTGAGTAAATTATTCAAAATTTGTTTCCAAATACGCAAAAATACCTTTAGAAAACTCACTAGTTTCTTGGTTTTGACTTTAGTATATAGTGAATACTTGTTCTAATCATTCATTGTTGATCAGGATCAATAGGCGCTAGTACTTGGTTCTCAGTAACAACGTCTTTTATCAATGCTTTTGAATGGTCATTACATTCTTGACTTTCTTAAACATGGAGGGTCACTTAATATTCGCGTCATTATAGTTTCGCGACACTTATTTTTCGTGACACTTTAATTTCGCGAAAATTTCATGTAATAAGGTACAAGATTTTTTATTAAATTTATTTTAAACTGGACTGAGATGATTTGTTCGAACATTTAGAAAGTATACTTTCATTGCATGATCTTTTCCCTACAATATTCGACACATAAGTCACATTGAATATAATATCAAACAAAACAAATGTAACTTAAGAAACCATTCTACTAGAAGTAATCGTAGTTGGTTTGTTTTCTTTTCACCAGGTGATGACTATCATGTACTGTGTGTAAAGGTACCAATGCCACAGGGACACAGGAGACACTGTACAACACAAGATTGTTATCAACTATCTACAAACACTGGTATTAAAGGACCATTGATAATTGATTTAGTAGGGGAGGGGAGGGGAGGGGTATCAATCAGTAGGATAAACTTAGAAGACATGATCGAAAACTTTGTAGTTCCTTTTTTCATAAGGGACTGGTCATTAATGAGAGGGGGGACTGGAGCGTTTTACTTTTGATCTGCATAATTTTAAGAGGCTCCCCTTTGCTGTTGCAGATAAATTGTTGATACCCCATAATATTTGACAGAAATTGATAGTGACCCCCCTCAAAGGCTTCCACGATCTTTTGTGATCCTCCCTTTGAGTTTGCATTAAAAATAATGACCCTTCACCCATTTGCACCTGCCCTCTCCCCCCTCTAATTAATGACCAGTCCCTAAATTACTTCTTAAGATAGTGTACATATTATATGAAAAAGAAAATGAAGAGAAAAATGAAACAAAAAAATAGAAAAGAAAAAATCCCATTTTCATTCAATTGCAGTTATATTCAGAGTGAAATAACATTTTTCTTGGAATAAGATTTCATTTCAATGGGCAGTCTTACTTACATCAACCAGACAATTCCATCAATTACAGCATCAATCAAACTTATTCAGATGAGATTGATTGAAGGGTATTTGAAACACATTGAATGGAGTTATAGCTAGTGTTCTGGGTTACATATCATAATCATGTACATACAGGTTGTGGTTTGATTTTTATTGTAGTTTTCTTCATATTCAGCTGCTGTATTTTAAGCTTGAATTAATCAGTTTTTCTTGGGTTGTTTATTTGAGTACAAAATATATTTGTCTCATTTGTATATAATATATATTTTATCATTATGCCAGGGCGGATCCAGGAATGTTTTGTAGGAATGTTGTTGACCACTAGTCAACATACAACAATCAGTAGTATTTTATATTCTATTATTGATGATTAATAAGGTTTGGATGCATATGGTCGCAGTATGTTTTAACTGTTTCATGCATTACTAGTTCTTACATGGGGAGGACTAATGCTTTTATCTTTCATATAGTCAGACTGATTACTCAGTATTATTGAACTTCAGTTCATAGCTTTTGAAAATACAATGTTACTCAATTGTAGGATGAGGCATAATTTTGCCAAAGTCATTGATGTAGTTGATTATTTCTTACTCTTTATATAACACAGTTATAATCCCTTAGTGTAAGTTCAGTATTGATTGACATTTGTAGTCAGGTGAGCTTTTGAACACACATGGAACTGTTTAGGTTAGTACCTGGTCAACTTTCAGCAAGGGTAGCCAGGTCAGTTTGGGGAATTCCCTCAACAGCATGTAGCTGTCTTGTGTACCCTGGTAGTTTTTTCCTGATTGATAATTGTTTTCAATTCACAGCACCAGAGAGTTCCGTTTGGGTTCTGTTTGTCTCACTTGTAATTAGTTATCAAAAGGATGAAATAAAGATTGCAGATCAGCTATATTTATGTTTCTTATTTATTTATGTTATTTGTGTTTCGAAATAACTAAAAAACCTATAACAGATGTATGCTCTTGCCTTTAAATTAAATATATATATATTACTTAGCATTTTGAAACTTTTTAAAGATTTTTTTGGTCAGCAACAAATGGTTGTTTTTAAAAATTTACATAATTTAAGCTGCATTTTAAAACCTAAATATATAAAATTAGCATCTTTTCCTTCCACCTCTTTTTCTTCAACAACAAGCCACCCCTTCCCTTCTTCACTAATCTTTCCTAGAGTGGGATTGGTAGTAGGTCTGGGCTAGATTCTGTCGGCTTTTAATACTCGTGTGGGGAAACAAGGTGGCAGCATCTCATTTCCATAGGCCATGTACTTCAGGAGGATGGTGAAAGTGGAGGGTCTCGATCGCGATTACAGGTCTGGACAATATTAAATAGATCCACATGATTATTGACCTCGACAATCTCTTCCTCAACAAATCTCTCAATTAAGGTAATTCCGTAGTTTTGCATTGCGCACGTGCTACTGCGCACGATTTTAGCCAGCGCGAGCTCGTGCACATTGGCTATTATTACGATTTCAAGATGGCGGCCGGCTGGTAAAAACGGTTTGTTAAAAGTACACAAAATACAGAAAACAAACCAAAACAACCAGGAAATTATCAATTGAAGGTATCTGGCATTGATATGAGAGTTTTGTATAAAAATTTTCGGCATCCAACTGTTGCTTTACTTCATAAAAGAAAGAATAACGCAAATATTTTAATGTTATCAGTGGCTTCCTGAAAGTGGTGGGGCCTTTTGTTCGATTGTCATGATTCGAAAATTTCTTTCGCAAGACCCTAAAAATGCCATAAATTGCCGTCATCTAGCGCCAAAACGAGCACGGTGACCCCACTTTTTTATTTCATTTTTGGAATAAGTAGCATTAACTTAATGACTGTGTGAAGTTTTATTAAAATTCTATATTCGGATCTATTACTACGGAATTACCTTAAGAACTGCTCCGTAGCTGAGCGCTTTAGCGTGTGCTTTCCCCTTATAAGTACACTACTCAGACAACCATTGGTGACAAGTTCAGTCAATATTAGGATTTGGGAGTATTCAGAGCCCCCTGCATTTGTTACCAGTCACCATCCCATGTAATTCATCGCTGTGGAATGGCCCTGGGATGACCACATGCTTCTTGTACTTGATCAGTAAATTTCCAACTGAGACGGAGGGCCTTCATACAGCCACCAAGGTCGAACGTGTTAAACAAATATTCCTGGCCTACCTTCATTGTGGCATCCTCGGACTTCCTCGTCAGCTCTTTGATGACTGAGTAATCTGTGAAGGGCTGATTGATCGACTCAAAAGTTGTCGACCAGAAAGTTTCCACTACTTCGACAACCAGACACACGTCTCCTCATCTTTTTTGTCTATTTGTAAATAACTGCTTTTGTAATTTTTATAAAATATCTTTGTAATTTTCTATATGTATTAATATGTGTGAAAGGTGTGTAAATAAACAAAATTCAAAGTTCAAAGTTGATCGGGGTGAAATAGTCAATAGAGTTGTTTCGCACAAGAACGTTAGAGATGTAAATTAATGCCGATAGTGTAAAATACGCGTGCAGCTTTCTTAGCACCTTCATTGCACAACTTTTCTTGTTTAGACTTATTGCGTTGGGAACAATATCAACAAGAAAATTGTGCAACGAAGGCTATAAGAATTTAAAGCTGCATGCGTATTTTACACTATCGGCATTAATTTACGTCTAAGGTCTCAAGTTGTACATTTGCATCTCTAACGTTCTTGTGCGAAACAACTCTAATAATTGACTTTCGCTTATTTCCCGCTCATACCACAGGAAACCCAATCTCGAAAAATGCAATTACATTTTTTTGGCAAAGTATGATAAAAACACCCTGAAATATGCTTAAATTGTAAAAATAACACTATGAATCCATTGTATTTGATTAAAATGGCATTTTTGAAAGTTCATTTTGAACTTTATGTCGATTTTCTATTTTTGTCAAAAATCCAAGATGGGTGTCATGACAACTGCCAAAAAAACGTCCTTGCGACAATATTTCGAAATGGGAACAATATTTTTTTTTTTAATAGAGACTATGAGGATTCTAAAAAAGTGATTTAGAAAAAATATCAAATGGGTGCATGGGACCCCCCCTCTTCCAACCCAACTATTCCCTAAATAAGCCGGCTAATTATTTGAATCTATAAGCAAAAACATTAACGTAAAAACACGAACACTAAAAGAACAATAGTATTTGGAAGGTAGAACGTCTCAAAAGTTGGCTTTTATCAATAGAATCGCGAAAAGAAAACAAATTTTTTCTTCCTGAAACTTGAAAATCGTGTGGAGATTTCCGCTTCGGCGAAACAAGAAAACGCGTGAAGTAAAAACTCACAAAAACATGCTTCTGCTGAAGTTCTCCTTATAAAGATAAGCATATCAGATGGCAGTTTATTCCTGGAAGACTTTGTTTTTCAAATTCAAGATCAGATAGCTCAACGACGACGTCTGTTTGAATTTAAGTGAAAAACAGACTTTGAAAATTCAATCTTTACAACAAACGAGTCTCAAGTCAAGACCAGCAGATAAGTTGTAAATTATCAACTTGAACTTCCTTAGAATAACTAGAACATGCTGTTTTTAGAACAGCCTTAGCTTTAGTTTTGAAAAAAGGCTTTAAATCAAACTTTTTGGCTTTTATTGTTTTTTACTTTAAATTTTAATTAAATTTGCGCTGGGTGATGAAGCGACCGCTCAAACGATGTACGAAACAGTTACTGTCAGTTCTTCCAGTAAACACAGAAAAAAAGTTATTATAGATGCAGTAAAATCATCGATTTTGATGACTACCTGTCAAATAATTGTTTTTTACTTTAAATTTTACTGTGCGACTCGCCGTACCGTAGTCACTTACAAAAACGTTTGATAAATTTTTGACATTATTTTGACATTTTTTCATCTCAATGGACCAATCAGGTACAAGTTTATATCGAAAGGCGGAGACTTTACAAACTTTGATTTCTGTAATTATCCGCCTTCGTATTTCTGATAAAAGCCGACATGAACTTGGGAAACTGTCGTAAGTACTAGTATTTGCAAAAATTATTTGATTTAAACTTGATTTACACAGCATGCAGTAAATAATGGAGGTTCAGTTTTGATCTTTGTATTTCAGCTTATCTAAAGGACTGCTTTGTTTCGGCAAACTGCTAGCTTCCAAAGCAGTAGTTGACGTTGCTTGAGCGTGAGAATCGGACGTGAGAATTCCGACGACTCCGACAACAAGTCTGCTTTGTCTCCGCCTGTCGATATAAACTTGTACCTGATTGGTCCATTGAGATGAAAAAATGTCAAAATAATGTCAAAAATTCATCAAAAGTTTTTGTAAGTGACTACGGTACGGCGAGTCGCACAGTAATTAAATTTGCGCTGGGTGATGAAGCGGCCGCTCAAACCATAGTTAATGGAGTGGAATGGTTTGGAAACCTATTGTTCTAGACTTTTGTTTGGTTAGCGATGTTGGAACGTACCATCACGTGATATTGACCGTGCACAATGAACCAAAGCAAGTATGGCTGAAAATACTAGTTTCCGTACTATTTTCATGTACGAACATTTTGAAAGAGTAAAATTTTCATGCTAAGATTACAAAGAAGAGGATAAATAATTCCGCGCAGATACAGTTAAGTTACTAGATGATAAATAAGAAAGCGTTCAAAAAGGTGATTCCATTTTCAGTAAACAGTTAACCTCTGTCATGTAGGATTAATCAACAAATATCTCCTATTTTAGAATATTTTTGAGAAAAAAATCGTCTATGTTCCCTAATTTACGATGAACAAACGCTGCAACTTTTCCTTCTCTGTGCACGGTCAACGTCATATAACAATAGAAAAAGTCGAACAAAAACTTACAACAATAGGTTTCCAAACCATTCCACTCCATTAACTATGCTCAAACGATGAACGAAACAGTTACTTTCAGTTCTTCCAGTAAATACAGAAAAAAAGTTATTATAGATGCAGTAAAATCATCGATTTTGATGACTACCTGTCAAATAATTGTTTTTTTACTTTAAATTTTAATTAAATTTGCGCTTGGTGATGAAGCGGCCGCTCAAACGATGTACGAAACAGTTACTTTCAGTTCTTCCAGTAAATACAGAAAAAAAGTTATTATAGATGCAGTAAAATCATCGATTTTGATGACTACCTGTCAAATTTAGAAGACTCCATTTCACTTCCCCCCTTACTCGAGGCGCAGATAGAACGAAAACAAGCTTTTAATTTGTTGCCTTTTTTTTTCAAGACATAAGTCCATGCTGATTTTTTCTGTCCACACAGAACGTTAGACAAACTTTCCAAGCATCGGGATTTTGAGTTTTAAAGCTTAAAAAATTAACATTTCACGAATTTTTCAAAGTAATTTTATTCGAGGGGTCCGATTAAAGTTTCAATTACCTTTCATCCCAAAAAGTTTTAGGTTGGGTTGCTTTTGGTCATTAATTTCGAAACATACTCGAAGCTTACGTGGACTACAATTCCCAACTCGAAAGTTACCTTGTGAGCCGTTCACAATCATTCATTATTCTCTTTCTTTCTTTAGTTTTTATCCAATACTGTAATATCTATTCATTTTGCAATGACTAAATTTCAAAGAAAGTGAACTTGAAATAAACTTGAACTTTCATTGTACCTCGGTTTTGCAAAATATTTTCATTGTTGTTTTTGTTTTGACTTTGACCGGCTACTGACCGGAAGTCAGAGCTCTGTTCCTAAAAGTTTGTTTGTAATTGGCTAAATTTTACTTCCGTCTGCTGGCGCATGCGCAGTGCGGCTAGTTTTACAGTTTGAAGCAGCCAATCAAATTTTTTGAAAAAATGGATTATGCCAGAGCCTCCTATCTCGGTGCTGACCAAGAGAAACACCGCATGTTCTGGGGACGAGATTGGAAGAGGCAGCCCGCTGAAGCAAGGATTTGTAAGTTAAAGTTTTTCTAAAAATCTCGTCAAAATCTCACCTTGAACGTGGTTAGATCTACTGTAATCTTGTCTTAGTACAATCGTTCTGATAGGTACAGTGATGTTCAAGTGATATCAACGATCGATATGTGACCGCAATGTGCTGCATTGAATAACGAAGGCAAAAGTGGCTTAAAAACAAGATTACAAGGCCAAGAGATCTGCAAAGAAACACTTCTATCACGACGGTAAGACTACAAATGAACGAAAATATTGTGACAGAACAGGGATTACCTGGTATATGACGGATTTATCGTAAGTTGAACCAATGAATATATGATTGAGATTAAAAGATGAGATCTTGTTTAATATGTGAAATACTCATAACGAACAAACACTTGGCTTCAATTCAGTAAACAGCAGTTCGACATGAATCCTTTTTATGACCCTGAAATAGAAAATATACTGTAACAACATATAATAGTTGCTCATCCAGTCTTCTGACATAAAAGGATGACTACTGATAACAGTACTGAAAGTTTGATCTTTTGATTCGTGCCGTCACCCAAAGAAATAAGAACGATACCCGTGCATTGATTGATGCTGGTGCTGATGTCAACATAACTGGTAAATTTGATGGCCAAACTGCTTTGTTTCATGCTGTCCAACAAAGTAACAATTTGAGTGTGGTTCGTGCATTAATTGATGCTGGTGCTGATGTCAACAAAACTGATGATGATGGCGAAACTGCTTTGATTTATGCTGTCCAACAAAGTAACAACGAGAGTGTGGTTCGTGCATTGATTGATGCTGGCGCTGATGTCAACATAACTGGTCAATTTAGTGGCCAAACTGCTTTGTTTCATGCTGTCCAGCAAAGTAACAACGAGAGTGTGGTTCGTGTATTGTTTGATGCTGGCGCTGATGTCAACATAACTGGTCAATTTGGTGGCAAAACTGCTTTGTTTAATGCTGTCCAACAATGTAACAACGAGAGTGTGGTTCGTGTATTGTTTGATGCTGGCGCTGATGTCAACATAACTGGTCAATTTGATGGCCAAACTGCTTTGTTTCATGCTGTCAAACAAACTGACAACGAGAGTGTTGTTCGTGCATTGATTGATGCTGGTGCTGATGTTAACAAAACTAATGATTATGTCGAAACTGTTTTGATTGATGCTGTCCAACAAAGTAACAACGAGAGTGTGGTTCGTGCATTGATTGATGCTGGTGCTGATGTCAACAAAACTAATGATTATGTCGAAACTGCTTTGTTTTATGCTGTCCAACAAAGTAACAACGAGAGTGTGGTTCGTGCATTGATTGATGCTGGTGCTGATGTCAATAAAACTGATAAAAATGGCAATACTGCTTTGTTTTATGCTATCCTACGAAGTAACAACCTGAGTGTGGTTCGTGCATTGATTGATTCAGCATCTGATGTTAACAATACTGATAATGATACCGAAACTGCTTTGCTTTATGCTGTCCAACAAAGTAATAACGAGAGTGTGGTTCGAGCATTGATTGATGCTGGTGCTGATGTCGACATAACGTTCACATTGTATTGCAAAAATGCTTTGCTTCATGCTGTCGAACATAGGTTTGACGAGAGTGTGGTTCGTGCATTGATTGATGCTGGTGCTGATGTCAACATAACTGACAATAATGGCAATGCTGCTTTGATTTATGCTGTCCAACAAAGTAACAAATTAAGTGTGGTTCGTGCATTGATTGATGCTGGTGCTGATGTCAACATAACTGGTCAATTTGGTGGCCAAACTGCTTTGTTTCATGCTGTCCAACAAAGTAACAATTTGAGTGTGGTTCGTGCATTAATTGATGCTGGTGCTGATGTCAACAAAACTGATGATGATGGCGAAACTGCTTTGATTTATGCTGTCCAGCAAAGTAACAATTTGAGTGTGGTTCGTGCATTGATTGATGCTGGTGCTGATGTCAACATAACTGACAATAATGGCAATGCTGCTTTGATTTATGCTGTCCAACAAAGTAACAACGAGAGTGTGGTTCGTGCATTGATTGATGCTGGCGCTGATGTCAATAAAACTGATAAAAATGGCAATACTGCTTTGTTTTATGCTATCCTACGAAGTAACAACCTGAGTGTGGTTCGTGCATTGATTGATTCAGCATCTGATGTTAACAATACTGATAATGATACCGAAACTGCTTTGCTTTATGCTGTCCAACAAAGTAATAACGAGAGTGTGGTTCGAGCATTGATTGATGCTGGTGCTGATGTCGACATAACGTTCACATTGTATTGCAAAAATGCTTTGCTTCATGCTGTCGAACATAGGTTTGACGAGAGTGTGGTTCGTGCATTGATTGATGCTGGTGCTGATGTCAACATAACTGGTAAATTTGGTGGCAAAACTGCTTTGATTAATGCTGTCAAACAAACAGACAACGAGAGTGTGGTTCGTGCATTGATTGATGCTGGTGCTGATGTCAACATAACTGACAATAATGGCAATGCTGCTTTGATTTATGCTGTCCAACAAAGTAACAACGAGAGTGTGGTTCGTGCATTGATTGATGCTGGCGCTGATGTCAACATAACTTGTCAATTTGGTGGCCAAACTGCTTTGTTTCACGCTGTTCAACAAAGTAACATCGAGATTGTGGTTCGTGCATTAATTGATGCTGGTGCTGATGTCAACACAACTGATCAACTTTTTGGCCAACTTTCTGCTGTCCAACAAAGTAACAAATTGAGTGTGGTTCGTGCATTAATTGATGCTGGTGCTGATGTCAACAAAACTGATAGTGTTGGTGAAACTCCTTTGTTTCATGCTGTCCAACAAAGTAACAACGAGAGTGTGGTTCGTGCATTGATTGATGCTGGCGCTGATGTCAACATAACTGGTCAATTTGGTGGCCAAACTGCTTTGTTTCATGCTGTCCAACAAAGTAACAACGAGAGTGTGGTTCGTGCATTGATTGATGCTGGCGCTGATGTCAACATAACTGGTGAATTTGGTGGCAAAACTGCTTTGTTTCATGCTGTCCAACAAAGTAACAACGAGAGTGTGGTTCGTGCATTGATTGATGCTGGCGCTGATGTCAACATAACTGGTGAATTTGGTGGCAAAACTGCTTAGTTTTATGCTGTCAAAGAAAGTAACAACGACAGTGTTGTTCGTGCATTGATTAATGCTGGTGCTGATGTCAACAGAACTGATTATCGTGGAGAAACTGCTTTGATTTATGCTTTCCAACAAAGTAACCACGAGAGTGTGGTTCGTGCATTGATTGATGCTGGTGCTGATGTCAACATAACTGACAATAATGGCAATGCTGCTTTGATTTATGCTGTCCAACAAAGTAACAAATTAAGTGTGGTTCGTGCATTGATTGATGCTGGTGCTGATGTTAATAAAACTGATAATAGTGACAATACTGCTTTGTTTAATGCTGTCCAACAAAGTAACAACGAGAGTGTGGTTCGTGCATTGATTGATGCTGGTGCTGATGTCAACAAAACTAATGATTATGTCGAAACTGCTTTGTTTTATGCTGTCCAACAAAGTAACAACGAGAGTGTGGTTCGTGCATTGATTGATGCTGGTGCTGATGTCAACAAAACTAATGATTATGTCGAAACTGCTTTGTTTTATGCTGTCAAAGAAAGAAACAACGAGAATGTGGTTCGTGCATTGATTGATGCTGGTGCTGATGTCAACATAACTGGTGATGATGGCGAAATTGCTTTGTTTCATGCTGTCCAACAAAGTAACAACGAGAGTGTGGTTCGTGCATTGATTGATGCTGGAGCTGATGTCAACATAGCTAAAAATGACGGCCAAACTCCTTTGTTTCATGCTGTCCAACAAAGTTACAATGAGAGTGTGGTTCGTGCATGGGTGATGCTGGTGCTGATGTCAACATAGCTAAAAAAGACGGCCAAACTGCTTTGTTTCATGCTGTCCAACAAAGTAACAACGAGAGTGTGGTTCGTGCATTGATTGATGCTGGAGCTGATGTCAACATAGCTAAAAATGACGGCCAAACTCCTTTGTTTCATGCTGTCCAACAAAGTAACAACGAGAATGTGGTTCGTGCATTGATTGATGCTGGTGCTGATGTCAACAAAACTGATGATGATGGCAAAACTGCTTTGTTTTACGCGGTCAAACAAAGTAACAACGAGAGTGTGGTTCGCGTATTAATTGATGCTGTCGGCGCATTTGTAAATGTGCGAGATGTTTATGGGAGAACACCATTGTTTTACGCTCTACACTGTCCAAAGTCAGCTCGTATTCTTGTTGAAAAGGGAGGAAAATATCCGTTTCGCTTGGTAGATAATTTTAATTGCAGCATCTTGAACGTGTTTGTTGACAGACGTTTATTCCGATATGATAGTGATTGTGAAGATGATAGTGATTATGAAGATGATAGTGATCATATTGAAGATGATGACTATAGTGAAGCCGCTCTTTCACAAAACATTCCTCCTGGCTTTTTCGATTTGCTTGAAGAATGTAAGGTTCAAAAAACAACATTTGCTGAAGCGATTTTGAATATAGCTTTTTGTAAGTTCCCTCTCATGTTCCGAAAAAGACCAGTTGTTGGGAGTCTGCAAACACGGCACATCACTAGAGCCTTAGAACTAGCCAGTCAGTTTACTGACAATCAAGAAGAAATGAAAAAGTTGATTGCGCTAATAAATGAAAAGTGCAAAAATCAAGAAGGGATATCAGAAGCTTTACAACTATTGGTTGAGTTTGGTGCCGATCCTAATAGTGTTGATTCAGATGGTAATACAGCCCTTCACTATGCGACTGGTTTAGCATTGAAGGGTGTACCTCAAGAGATCGTGTTGGAGATTTGTCTTCAGTTGGAGAAACTTGGTGTGCAATTTAACTTGAGAAACCGTAAGAATGAAACACCCATACTGGTTTGTTTGTCATCTAGAGTTAAGATGGCGTTCAATTCAGAAGATATTAAGTTATCAGCAGTAAAAACTTTGGTAGAAGTGTGTAGATTTTTGTCAAAACACGGATCAAGCGTTGAAGAAAGGTCTCGAAGTAGAAAAACTGTTCTTCATTTACTACTGAAGCTTTTCCAACAAGGACTTCACACAAGTGATATGACAGAAAGACAAGATGTCTTGCATGAAGCAATAAAACTTTTGCAATTATTTTCACCTGAAAAAGTAGCAAAAACAGGAATTGTTAACATACCTGATGCTGATCTCAATTCACCACTGCACCTTTGGGCGTCACTAGAATTACCATCACCTCAAGACTATACCAGTAATGTTACTAGAGATCTCACATTTGAGGAATTCTTACAAACAATATTAAATTATCTTCAGAAATGTGGAGCAAAACTGAATGGCAGAAATGGTGACGATCAAACCCCTTTACATTTGTGCAGTACCTGGATAGCTGTGAAGCTGTTGCTTGATGCTGGAGCAAAGGCTAACGTTGTTGATTCATCAGAAGCATCACCTCTTGTTGCGGCAGCCAAGGGAAGGCGGCCAATTCGTGGTTATCTTTATGGTGGTCTTTACCCAGATGTTGAAAAGTTAGAAGACCCTAAATCATTTTGGAAAACTGCCATCAACAAGGGACTTGATCCATGGACAGCCGACAAAGAGGGTGAGTCAGTTTTAAGTATTCTCATTGAACAGGGGAATTTTGTTCTTGCGATAGCTCTGGTCGACGTTGCCGGTGAGGAGGGCCACACTCAATCCGAGCCATTTGCTGTCGGTCTTTTGAATGTCATCTGCAAAGATAGATCCACACGGACAAATTGGAAAGCTATTCTTGTCCAAGATATTTTGAAGTCAAGGAAAGGTCAAACCACTGCGTCCGAACCAATTCGTCATTGCTGTAGGAATATTATAGAAACAGGCGTATTGGATAACAAAGCAGAAGAGAAGTCTCCCTCTGCAGCAGCTATTGAAATGTCAGCTAGTGAATATCACGAAACCTTTGATGAGGGACAACCTGAATCAAACAAAAGAAGAATGGATACTTCACACTATTCAATAGAAGGAAAGTTTGAAAACTCATCTGTGCATTGTGAAATCATTAAGATCCTTCGTTTGTATGGAGCTGATGGCAAGTCCTGTCTGGACATGGCAGACATTTCTGATTCTCTTAAAGAACTCCTCACAAAACCCTTAGATTTGAGCACAGTATCTGTATTCATTCCATGGACTTCTATTTCAAAGAAATATGAAGTCAAATTGGCCAAAGTTGCTAGGCGACAAGACTACAAAGTGATCCGTGAGGAATTTTGGTGTCACAAAGAACACATAGGAAGTGGCTCATATGGTGATGTCTTTGTTGGAATCAATGAAAAGGATGGTAGAGAGGTGGCCATCAAACGCATCGTGAAATCACGTATGCAGCGACCAGAAGACAAACGAGAGATTACAATTCTCACTGCTCTTGCAGACTGCGAACAAGTTGTTCGATATTTGCATTTCTTTGAAGAGGAAGAGTTATCATACATTGTTTTAGAACTGATGGAAGGAAATCTAGTTGAGTATCTTACTGATGGTTCCACATTTGACGCCAGAGAAAGTACTCAACTTTGTGAAGATGTAGTGAAGGGTTTGAGGTTCCTACATGCCCAGGATATCATTCATCGCGACCTGAAACCTGGGAACATTCTCTATAAAACACATCCTCATCTTCGTTTGAAAAAGTCTGGATCATCCATTGTTCTGGTCAAAGAAGAGAAAAGTCGATCTTCTCGTTGCTGTTGGAAACCAGCCAGTGTTTGGATACCCACGTGCAAGAAGATCAACTGGCTTCACTCCTGTGGAGACCGACTTGGAGAAGAACTTTAGTACCATAGTCGTGCACGGGAAGTGGAATGACCCCAGGTATAAGGACATGCCTCCTATCTATGCTGAAATGACTCCACCAAGGAGAAGGTCTTACGATACTACCTCTGTAGTGGAGTTAGTGCGGTTTATACGAAATGCTTACGCACACGTCTCTGAGGCCACACGACCAACACCAATCAGGAAAATGTTACTGGAAGACTTCGTGTTTCTGGAATATTTCCCTTATCTTGTGATGGAAGTGTACAAGGTTGTGACCGATCATGGATGGGATCAAACAGTAGAAGAAATCAAGTACGCGATGAACAAGTAACAAGGTACAGGTAAGATGTTTTAATTAATCAATAACAACTTTATAGAGGGGTTCCAATAATCGATCATATTGATATCTGCTTATCAATGCACTAAAATGCGCATACTCCCCTTATATCCCACCTTTAAGTCTCTCTCTACACCACTGCTTACCGTTATGCTTGTCCTGCAAGTGATCAAGCTCAGTACCACAGACTGTTTTCATTACTACCTTATTACATGAAATTTTCGCGACACGTTAATTTCGCGATTTTGAGAAAAAATCATATTCTTGATCACTTTAATTTCGCGATTTTATTGAATAAATTATTCATAATTTGTTTACAAACGCAAAAATTCCTTTATAAACTCACTAGTTCCTTGGTTTTGACTTTAGTATATTGAATACTTGTTCCAACCATTAATTGCTGATCAGGATCAATAGGAGCTAGTACTTGGTTCTCAGTAACAACGTCTTTTATCAATGCTTTTGATTGGTCATTAAATTCTTGACTTTCTTAAACATGGGGGGTCACTTAATTTTCGTGTCATTATAGTTTCGCGACACTTATTTTTCGTGACACTTTAATTTCGCGATTTTTTCGAAATCGCGAAAATCGCGTTAAAGTGTCGCGAAAATTTCATGTAATAATTAAGGTACAAGATTTTTTATTGAATTTATTCTAAACTGGACTGAGATGATTTGTTCGAACATTTAGAAAGTATGCCTTCATTGCATGATCTTTTCCCTACAACATTGGACACATAAGTCACAGTGAATATAATATCAAACTATATAAGAAACTATATAACTGTATAAGAAACCATTGTACTAGAAGTAATCGTAGTTGGTTTGTTTTCTTTTCACCAGGTGATGACTATCATGTACTGTGTGTAAAGGTACCAATATGCCACAGGGACACAGGAGACACTGTACAACAAAAGATTGTTATCAACTATCTACAAACACTGGTATTAAAGGACCATTGATAATTGATTTAGTAGGGGAGGGGAGGGGTATCAATCAGTAGGATAAACTTAAAAGACATGATCGAAAACTTTGTAGTTTCTTTTTTCATAAGGGACTGGTCATTAATGAGAGGGGGGACTGGAGCGTTTTACTTTTGATCTGCATAATTTTAAGAGGCTCCCCTTTCCTGTTGCAGATAAATTGTTGATACCCCATAATATTTGACAGAAGTTGATAGTGACCCCCCTCAAAGGCTTTCACGATCTTTTGTGATCTTCATCTTCCCTTTGCGTTTGCATTAAAAATGACCCTTCACCCATTTGCACCTGCCCTTTCCCCCCTCTAATTAATGGCCAGTCCCTAAATTACTTCTTAAGATAGTGTACATATTAAATGAAAAAGAAAATGTAGAGAAAAATGAAACAAAAAAATAGAAAAGAAAAAATCCCATTTTCATTCAATTGCAGTTATATTCAGAGTGAAATAACATTTTTCTTGGAATAAGATTTCATTTCAATGGGCAGTCTTACTTACATCAACCAGACAATTCCATCAATTACAGCATCAATCAAACTTATTCAGATGAGATTGATTGAAGGGTATTTGAAACACATTGAATGGAGTTATAGCTAGTGTTCTGGGTTACATATCATAATCATGTACATACAGGTTGTGGTTTGATTTTTATTGTAGTTTTCTTCATATTCAGCTGCTGTATTTTAAGCTTGAATTAATCAGTTTTTCTTGGGTTGTTTATTTGAGTACAAAATATATTTGTCTCATTTGTATATAATATTTTATCATTATGCCAGGGTGGATCCAGGACTGTTTTGTAGGAATGTTGTTGACCACTAGTCAACATACAACAATCAGTAGTATTTTATATTCTATTATTGATGATTAATAAGGTTTGGATGGTCGCAGTACGTTTTAACTGTTCCATGCATTACTAGTTCTTACATGGGGAGGACTAATGCTTTTATCTTTCATATAGTCAGACTGATTACTCAGTATTATTGAACTTCAGTTCATAGCTAGCTTTTGAAAATACAATGTTACTCAATTGTAGGATGAGGCATAATTTTGCCAAAGTCATTGATGTAGTTGATTATTTCTTACTCTTTATATAACACAGTTATAATCCCTTAGTGTAAGTTCAGTATTGATTGACATTTGTAGTCAGGTGAGCTTTGGAACACACATGGAACTGTTTAGGTTAATTAGTACCTGGTCAACTTTCAGCAAGGGTAGCCAGGTCAGTTTGGGGAATTCCCTCAACAGCATGTAGCTGTCTTGTGTACCCTGGTAGTTTCTTCCTGATTGATAATTGTTTTCAATTCACAGCACCAGAGAGTTCCGTTTGTGTTCTGTTTGTCTCACTTGTAATTAGTTATCAAAAGGATGAAATAAAGATTGCAGTTCAGTTGCACTGTGGTTGTGCTTGTGGTCATATTAAAATTATAGTTATTTACATAATTTATTATTCTCATACAGTCAATGTGATTAATGTTGTCCACCAAAAAAGACATTTAGACCAAAAGAAATGTCATGTGATACCTAATACACTCACTCTATACTAAATGCTCGATACCGAAGTCATTGTAATTATTATTCTTTGTTCATTAGAATTTACATCATTTAAAACAAATAAACAAATCATCACGTGATATTTCTTTTGATCTTGTTTTTTCACATGACAACCTTTTTGACAATGACTGTATATATATTTGCTATTGTATATACTAGTTATACAATGGTTTCGAGTGGCATACCATGGAATATCCCACAAGTCACTTGTATTTTGTAGTATACACATGCATGAGCCTTTAGGCAAGTGTGTATACAAAGAAAATACAAGTGATGAGTGGGATATCCACGGTATGCCACGAGAAACCATTGTATAACCATTTTATTCCACACCATAGAAAATACAAATGTGTAGATTCAACATGCAGTGCATGATGGGAAGGAAGAGTGGAATACCAACGAATATACAACAGCTTTCCTGCTTTCTGATTGGCTGTTTTTTCTATGGTGTGGGATAAATAACTGCATGTATGCATTGTCAAAATGTATATATTTTTCTTTATCAAGTTGACAAAATTAGTTATAACAATCAAGTCTATTCTCCTGGGGTGATGGTTCTATATATAACCTCCTTTCTACCCAGGAATGCTCACTCAGTTGTAAACCCATGTGGGGAAAATCTTCTCAGGAACTTTGAAAAACCCCTTTCCCACAGAGCATGAAAATAGATAGGAAAATTTCATTATAAATAATGGCTTCTGAGTTTCATGCCTTCCTTTGTACAAGTGGCTTTAATAGTTCCTCACCAGTGACTGCATGCTCATCCTACAATGATCATACTAACCCTTCTCAGTTGAGTCTCTCATGTCAACAGTCTTGTCATATATATATTGCTTTATCATCAATGTACATAGAATCCTTTGTATGACCTTTTGCCCCTAGGAAGCTAAGAAGAAAGCTAGCACATTGCTCTTTACATAATTATCGGCCAGTGGCATGCATGGTGTATGTATATATACATAGCCAGGGTCCCATTTTAGTGCATTTTAGTATAGGCATGAGCAACCAAGCAAAGCAAGGGAACCTTCTAGGGGAGTCTATCTGGGGGGGTCTTTCTTTTTGTTGTGTAGGCCTTTTTGCCTAGAGGCCACTCTTTATAGACACATCAAGAGTTCCGTGCTACTGCTCAGGGGATTAAAAAGTGGGATAAAATTTGTAAAATATGCTATATTTTAGTTGTATCTTTCTTGTCAAGTACAATTTTCACTAAATATTCAAGATCACGTATCGTTAAGCGAATTTTGAGTCAAATATACCAACAAATTGCATATTTTACAAAATATTATCCCACTTTTAATTTTAATCCCCTGAGCATGCGCATTGAGCAGCAGCGCGGAACTCTTGATGCGTCTATACATTTCTGCTCCCAAGAACAAAGGCTGAGTGCATGTGTGCTGTCAAAAGTGCTTTTCAATAGTTCACAATATAGTTCATTGTTCTGTTATCATTAATTACCAACCACCTTCATTGTTACTTTCTATGTACAGGAAACCTCTCTCGATCCTGCTTGGATATTTGAAGCTCATTGATATATGGTACTATTGAAATAAGGTTATAGAATAAAGATTATAATAATAATATTCACTATCAAAACCTGCAATTGTTTCAAATTTCTTTATAGCTATAAAATAAAGCATCAACTGTTTTCCTTGATGTAATTTCTATTGCCGATGCTCAAAGATCTTTCATATGACAAATTCGCTTGACCAAATGCATCAGGTCCATCTTGATTTTGACTGTCATTTACTTCATTTGTATCTGGCTTATTTTCTTCCTTTGTTGGAGTCCAACATTCAAATTCTAACTTGGTGTTCAGTTTTGAAGGAAATTGGTTGAAGCATACTGGGTCGCCCTTTCTTTTGTGAAAGAAGGACACTACGATTGGACCTTGAGAAATATTCTTGGGCAGCATAAGAATTTCATTGACATATTTTATCAAGTGGGGTCTCCTTTCTTCTGCAAGGTTATGGTCACTCTTCTTGAAAATTTGTCTTCCTAAAAGAATTGTAAAATATAGTTAACATTCTCTCAATTTTCAAGTAAAAATATGTGACTTCATTTTACACTTATTGCAGGGAGTGATTGCTCAGTCTTGACCCAGAGGCTCATGATTACTATCATTTTCCAGTTTTTTAAAGAAAAGTCAGCTAAGCTAGAAATCAATTTCACTGTGTAAGTTTTTGATGCCAGATCAAACTGGAATTTAGTAGTGTTTTTTTACAGAGGGAGGAAAACCGGACAACCTGGAGAAAAACACCCTCGAAGCACAGAAGAGAACAAGCAATTCTAGTACTCACATACAATACCAAGCCCAGGAATATACAGTACCCATAGCCAGGTCACATAATATGGTGAGAGGCGGTGCAGTAGCAGCATGCACACACCACCCCTGCTTCCCACACCACCCCTGCTTCCCACCCCTGCAAGTACCATTTATGGAGCTTTTATTTACTATTGCTAGGGAGGGCGTGCTCAAGGTCTGTGGTGATAGATACAGTAGGGGGCTGTCAGGCGGCAACTGACAGAGGGGGAGGGGTATAAATTTTAGCCCACCATTTTCAAGATGTCTTAAAAGTGGTTTCCAGAACCATTTTAGGCCATCATGTATAATATTATTATTTCTTCTCAAGAAACAAAGAAATACTGAAGGGAGTGACATGTAAACGAATGGAAAGCAATGAACGTCAGGTTTATTTTTTCTAAAGGACTATTCACAATTGATGAGTTGGAGGGCTATGTGGATTTTAATCATGAGTTTTAAAATAACACATTTTTGGTCCTAGCCTCCTCTTTAATCTAATATTTATTTGTGCTCAACCCTCATAAACATAAAATGACACCCCTTTACTAGTATTTGATAAGCCCCTTAATTGAAAGAATTGCTACCCCCCCTAAAAATCCACATAGCCCCCCTCCCCCCATCGGCCCCCAACACATAGATTAAGAATGGTCCCTATCAAAGCAGTGATGCAATCAGCTCTGATATATGTCACTCCATTATGTAAATGTGGTATAACTCAACCATGTTTATAATAGTTTACCCATTTGTCTTAGTTACACAAGCTTACCTGGAAGGAATGGAATGATTCTAGTCCTCCTTTTGTTCCCGGCTTCCTCAGGAAATGCATCTAATAGCCGACACTGTAGATCAAAGAACTCGCTGTAACTCCTCCACACAACGCTACTCGTACCATCTGACCAATCTACGTTGAACACAAAGACGTACTGTTTCTTCTTATCTCTCGTTCGTTCCTTGATTGTAACAAATTCTGCTGTTACGACATACATTAATGTAGTGGTACTCTCTGTTTCGTCTATAGGTAGACGTAATTCCATGGTTCTTCGTGTACAGAAACCACTAAATCGAAACAGCGTTTTGGCTGCTACGACATGAGGTTAATACTTAACTATATGTAATTCGAGATAGCCAATTAGAAGAAGGATTCAATCAGTAATATATATTTGAGTAAATAGTTCCTAATCTCATGAATTTTTTTTCAATATAATTTATATTTAGTATTGATACGAAAAATATAATTGTAATGCTGATAAATACCATGAATCGCCGATTCGAGTAAATTAGATGAAGTTATTTATTTTGAATCAAAAAATACAAACATCTACCCAAAGCTACTTCCGGTCGAAATAGGTTCAAAATTTTCGAATTAACGCAGCAAACGAGTTCAGACAAGTTCAGTTACTAAGAAACGAAGTTCATAAAAAACAGTATGGTACAATAAAGATGTGAAGTAATTCTTTTTCTGAATTTATATTTATTTATTTATTTATTAAATATTTATTTATTTTGAAAGATCAATATATAGCGGAAACTCAGGTAACCGGAAGTGATGTAGGTAGAATTTTCCGAGTGACTCAGAATTGAACGCTAAAAAATATCTGTAACAAAATTAACAATTGAAGTACGAAAGTACGTAGTTTCTCTTAGTTTTAGAGCAACATTTCAACATTTCAACATTTGCGGTTTGAATACGGAGTTTGCTCAAACCGGAAGTGAAGTTGTTTCAAAATTCATAGCCTAGTCGAGTCTGGTCTAAATCATCCAAGGAAATACGGTTAAGAAAATTGCTAGTTTTGTTGATGAATTCGATTACATGTAGGATGAAGAGTTTATGATTCACTGGTGGTAGTTTTTCGAAGTCTTAGAATAGAATCTTGGCATTTTCAATGTGGTGATTGAATTGAACCGGAAGTGGGTAGATTCTGTCGTGTGGAATCGCCCTGTCCATATTTGGCAACCAACCCATTTTGCGTACAAAGCAAAGTTGTCATTAGACTTGGAAGGACTTCGTAGTTGACATGCCGTTAGGAGATCCAAATATTTCCCTCAAAGGATTAACTCTGCCTCCATAAGAAAAATGCCACAGTAGCATCAACATTTAAGGCATATTTAAGCGTTTTTACGGCCGTCAGAATCCGCAATCCAAGCGAGATATTTTGAGTCAAAATGGCCGAACACCTTGAGTTGGTGGCCGAGATTCCGAAAGTTGAAAAACTTACAGTGCAAGAACGCTTAGAGTACGCTAAAAAAAGACGAGCTCAGCAGATCAGAAGATGGGAAAGAGAAAAAGATTCAGACTCTGGTCCTCCACCAAGGAAAAAGAAATTTCGGACCAAACCATTGACTTTTGAACCACAATTTATGCTTCTGGACGCCGCTACCAGAGGAGATGTAGGCGAAGGTATGAACAAAATATGACCAACTTCTCGTCATCTAATACTCTTTTTTTCGTCATTTTATCTACCCACAATACCTATACTAACTCTCCTTGGTATTATAATATTTGTTTACGAGTTTAAATTTTTAATTTTAGTAAAATCGATGCTCGACAGTGGCGTTGATCCTAACATTAGTAACGATGATGGACTGACAGCTTTACATCAGGTAAAAACTTTATAAAACCAAATAACATATATAGAACTACATTTTATTGATTTGATCGTCGAGATTCCAGCGTGATTAGGTTTGAAGATTCTTGACGGAGTAGAGGAATGTTTGTTTTGAGAGATCGTGACTTGTTTTGAGTGTTTGAAACGAGCTGGATTTTTCTGGTAAAGTTTTGTTGCTGATCATTCTTGGGCATCTAGCTCCTTTACCCAAAATCTCGTTTGTCAAAAATCTTGACGTACTTTGTTATTAAAACCTCCCAAGATTCCTCAAGTATGAAGAACTTAGAAATGACTAGAAAAATCTTCATGTTTTGACTTGAATTCATTCGAGTTAAAAAATCATATTGACTCATGGACCGAAATTAGTTTACGATTTACTTTTCAAAAAGTTAATTCTCCTAATGAAGTTAAATTATAAATAACTCGAATATCGTTTGAAGAGATAATTTTATTTCTTTACTGCACTTCTTTCGAGGTATTTGAAATAAGATATTTGAACTACAAAATGTAAGAATTTATTGAAGGCATTAATTGTACAGTATAATTGGTTCTTCATCATACGAGAGTATATTCTAAGTATTCTAATGGTTGTTTGACTGATTTTGATATGACCTGCTTTGCTAAGGCTCAAGAATATTTACCAAATATCTAATATACTCGATATTCCATACACTTCCTATCGATCTCTTACAAAAAATTACATTATAATGTTACTAACACATATTCATATTAAAACTTGAATTGTAACAATTATGTTACTGAGAATTGAGTTTTTTGTCGGAATAATACTAAGTGTTCTAATATCTTATATGTAGTTATGGTGATATGCACATTTTTATAGCTTCATGGCTTTACGTCTAGCTTACAGTCATGGAATGTACAGCATAGCTAGTTTGTAGCTTTAATGGTTTGCTGACAATAGTGATGTACGTATATGCATGAAACTCACCTGTCATTCCTGAAATGTGACCTTTCTTTCTGTTGGTCAGTTATAGTCTGGCTATTTTAAATTCTTGCCCTAAAAATGACCTTATAAATAAGTTACATATATGTACAAATATATTGTTACTTCATTTTCAATTTTATCTTGAATGTAGAATTTGCATTCTTAATCTAAATGTTGGATTTATTAAATGCCTTGATTGATTTATTAGTCAAATTAGAGAAAGAGCTGTGAGAAAAAATATATTTTAAACCCTTCACACCTTCAAATTTTATTGTTTCTCTAAAATAACCTCTGGGCTGATCTAAGCCAGGCTAACTCACATCAGTACAGATCAGACCCGGCCATGGTTTTTGGGTACATAGGTTATCAGGGCATTTTTAACCTCAGTATTTGGTCTCTCCAATGATATTTATTGGTATAAAGTATCTTGTTTTTGAAATTTAGAGGTATTCGACTTCGCATATTTAGCTGTGACGTCACATGAAAATGTGAAGAATATTGGTATCATAGACCCAACAATAAACTACTCACACATTTGATCATATTCCTTCATATTTATCAAAAAAATACCAGAAATAAGAGCGTGTTACAAATACAAAAATATCGATCAGCTCCTGGCCAGCGCACGTTTTCGTATGGAGCAGTCACTCTATGGAATAAGTTACCAGACAGATTAAAATCAATAAGCTCTGTGAATAGTTTTAAATCTGCTTTTAAGTGCCATTTTTATAGTTTGTAGTATATATTTAATATTTTAATAAGTTATATTTAATATTACACATTTTATATATTTATTTTTGTAATTAGTATCTGAAAAGCCCTGTAGGGAGAATCTAATAAAGTATTATTATTATTATTATTATATTCACATACGAATTTGCACCTTAGAAGTAATAAATCATCATCATTGTCGTCATCATCATAGAAGATACTGAGTTTAGGATTTGAGCCAGAGACCATGGATTTGAGTGTGTAATTAGTAAATTGAATCATTAAAAAACTTATATGGTTTCATCAAAAATCATTGATATTTTCTTTCCATTTTTGAATGTTTATTACAAGATGGGCTTCCTGTGGAAGCCGGCTAGTCTAAAAATGCAGGCTGTTTTTTTGTCTGTCCACAAACTGCAGACTTCGAATCACATGTGCTTTATAATGGTCAGACACTGCAGGCTCGTGTTAACGAATTAGCTGCTGATTCAAACAATGGGCAGACTCCGAGCAGTCTGAGCACATTATTGTTGTTCAGCAAAATAGATTAATTGCACAATACCTATCACCAGCAGCCTTGACTGCCAGGTTACTGGTGGTCTTTAGATCTTCGCATAAGGGTAGAACAGGGAGTAGGTGGGTAGTTAGTCACTGACATATAAATTCTAAAAAAGTTGAAGTTATGAGTGAGCAAGGGCAGGGCTCGAAATAGTAGTCTGCCAATGGCCAAAAGCCAGGCAAAACTAAGGTTTGCAGGCAAAAATAATGGTGAACTGCCAAATCGAAAATAAAGATAATAAAAAGGCAGGAAAAATTTACTGGACTGGCAGGCTATAATTATTGTTTCCTATTTCGAGCCCTGAAGGGAGAGACTTGGCTAAACCTTGTGTTCGTCATGTTGCTTCTCTCATTCTCTACCGTTCCTAGGTGGTTTATGTTACAGCGCAGAGCCACATATACATTTCTTATATTCCTTTATAAAATAACAGTTATGAATTAAATCTTGCGTTTCGATTGGATTGTTACGCATGCTTTATGAGAACACACGGCATGCATGTACATTTTCAAATACATCATTCCTATCCAAAATAATGTTTTTTGGAATAAATTTGTATTTTATGAAAGAAATAGAAAAACTTGCTTGCTGTGATGTGTGAAGTTATAAAGCACTTGGGGATTGGCATAACACTTGCAAAGTGTTGAGAAGCACTTTGCCATGTGTCATGCTTCTCCTAACACTTCTCTCTTTCTGCCATACCCATAGCGTGGGCCCGTGTTTTTCTAATCAATGCTTCATTATTTGTATTTATGTATTTTTTCTTTATATTTCTTTCGTGGCAGTATAAATATGACCTATCTGTCTTTATCCTTCACTTGATTCTGAAGATGACTTCCACTCAGGTTGTCGAAAACGTCAGTCACATCAAACAGTCCTTCTCAGGACTACATCCAACCGGATGATCATAATACAAATATTGTTTCTTCGACAAATATTGTTACTTCGATAAATTTATATTTCTTTGTTACACCGTCTTATATTCCTATATTTATATCATCTTTTCTTTCATGAAGGCTTGTATCGATGGAACAGAAGAGATCATTGACATCCTGCTTGATCATGGTGCTGAATTAGACAGTGTCGACAGAGAACTATGGACTCCGCTTCATGCTGCAACAGCTTGCGGCAATGAAGATATAGTGGAATATCTCCTGGACCAAGGAGCTAATATTGTTGCAATTAATGCTGATGGGAATATGCCGATAGATTTAGCTGAGGAAGATGAGGAGCTTAGGGAGATTCTTGAAGCAGAGATGGAGGAACAAGGTATTCTTTTATTCAAATGCACATCTTTCTAGCACACAGACAGACAGACAGACAGACATTAGCTGAGATCCAGACAACCTTGATGCTGTTTTATAAAACATGTATGGGGTTGGCAGAACACAAGAGAAGTGTTAGGAGAAGCATGACATGTAGTGGAGTGCTTCTCTAGTGTTCTGCCTATGGCGATACAGCAGCCATTTTGAATCTGAATTAGTGAAAAGGACCATGTACAAAATGCTGCACATATACTTAGGATCTGATGAAGAAAATAACAAATCCTGGCTTTCACTGTCCCTATCATGTTGGTTAAGTGACAAGTTCTTCGTTTTTCTATGTAGTATCAGTCATTCCTTTTACATCTTGAATTGGAAGGCATTATGGGGCATCCAGGAAACAAAAATGTTAGATAATGTATAGAATTTGGTTCATTTGTCTTTTTTTACATGTCTATCTTCTTAATTCATCTCTTATCAAATTGTCTTGTGGTGAACTGTTAATGTTAATCAACACTATTACTATAACAAAGCTTTGTATATTTGTCGCCCAACCAAGATGGCTGCCGTATCGTTGAAGTAGTCCATTAAACTAGCAAGATGATCTTTATATTTAGTACCATATTTTCTATTTTTCCTCAGGGTACACAAAAGAAAAATTAATGCAATTAAAACAAGAAGATGAGAAGAAAATGTTATCTGATTTGAAAAATGAGATGAGCTCGAATGAAGATATGGATCTGGACCAAAAAAATGAGCAAGGAGGAGCAACAATGGTAATAAAAAACTTCTTGCTAAAGTTTGTTTTTCCCTTCCTTGAATCAAAAATAATCAGTACTTTTAAAATCTTTTTTTTTGGCATGATGCCATCAAAAGACTAAATTGAAACTTGCAGCCATGGAGTTCACACCATGTTGAAAATTTCTGTAGTGTGAGGGAATTCAAATATGTGTGCTTCCTGGGGACTGTAGAGTTAATGGTAAAATGCAAGATTACTGCCGAAACTCTTAGCCATGCAACAACTGGGTGATGATGGACTGTCGATGGAGCAATGGTGGATGTTGAGTGACCTAGGCTAACATTTGGTCAACAGCATGTGTGTGGTGCTGTTCTTGCATTTTACCAAATTCAATCACTCTACTTAATGTAGTCCTCAGGGGAGGAAATATTGGCATCAACATTTTTCTTGGGGAATTGTCATTGTTTGGGCAGACCAGGCTCAAAGAGATTAATTTTCTACGGCTGCATTTCCTCTTAGGTGTAAATTACATAGTTTAGGTAGAATCTATTTATTATTTATAAATACCTGACCAACACAACCCAAGACTTCTTTAAGTTTTGGACTCTTGTCAAAAAATACTTCACTCAGGCCATTGGAAATTTGATGGATGGGAGCCAAAGACCTTGAAGATATCTTGCACCGAAAACCCAGACATCATCAATTTGAATTATAGCCTGTTGTCTATAGGTCATGTAATTATGAAAATAGATATAGACCCCTTGCAGCACGTTGGAATGCAGCTCAATTTGGAGGACAAAACAATAGATTCCAATTCTCAGGAGATTGAAATTCTTTTGTTTTATCGTCCAAATTGAGCTGCTTTGACGTCACGTGCAAGGGGTGTATACACATAGGTATATTAAGGACTGGTATATATAATTTTGTTTTAATAAATGTCCCTTCTCTTACCATTCTGGATTCCATTTTAGGCTTTTGAAAAAAATTCACATTGCAATTTTTTCTCTCATGTTTTGTCGCCACATTGTTAATTGTTTTTTCTTTGTGATTGGCATACATTTACAGTCTTTATGATTGGTTTTTTGATTTTGTTTTATTTTTGACAGGATATAATATTTATCTATAGACCTTGATATTTTCATCTTTACATATTGAATAAGCATTGAGCTGAAAGTGCTGATATATGTCTAGACATGAACCAGAAAGTTTCTCACTTCTGAATGCAATTTTACAGTAGCAGTCAGATTCCATAAATTCAAAAAATGTTTTGTCTCTGACCTAGCTAAGGGCCTACCAATTTCTACTGGGGTGGGAGGGGATGTGGTTGGGGGTGGGGGGGGGGGGGGGTGGGGTTAGGAGGGGGAGTCTGCTATGTTCCCTAAAATTTGGCTTTTTTTGGACCATGATTCGTGAACTTCAGTCTCCCCGTGATGATTTTGAAGACCGTGATCTGTGAAAATAATTAATAATTTTAAAAAATTAAAAAATTAAATAATTATGCATTCATATTACACACTAAATCCTTGTATCAAGGTTAGTCATTAATCGTTTTTCGTGATTCGTGAATTCATGAAAAATTTGTCCGTGATCGATACACCCCTGTGTCACCCTGATAATGTAATATTATTAAATATAAAGTATAATTGATGTTTTGTATTTGGTCTGATATGTCTAGATGTATTTTTGATAATTTTTATTTTATGTGTTTCTAGGTTCACATAGCTGCTGCTAGTTGCTATGAAGATGCCTTAGAGTTCCTACTGGAGCATGGTGCTGCCGTAGATGTAGAAGACAAGGATGGCTGGCAGCCCATTCATGGAGCAGCTGTCTGGGGCAATGTAAATAATGTTTCAAATGTTATCAGTACTCTAATGAAACCTCTGGGTCAATCTATTAGTCAGGGCATGTCTAACTCACAGATTGAACTCATAAACAACCTCTGGACTGATCTAAGTCAGGTTATGGCTATTTCACAGATTGAACCCTGAACCAAGCTCTGGGCTGATTTAAGTCAGGGAATGGCTATTCAAGAATTTTTCTTGGACTTTCCTTCCTTTACAAAATCCAAAACACTAAATTTCAGTGGTGAATTACATGTTACCATGCCCTGACTTTGTAATAATAATTATTGACTTTGGCATTATTTTCCCTCCAGGAACAAATCTTGGAGATGCTAGTGGAGAGTGGAGCTGATCTTGATGCAAAAACACCTCAAGGAGAGACCCCATTATGTAAGTAATGTATACAAGCATTGTGTGATATGCTAGAATCTATCATCAGGGGCAGATCTAGAGGACTTGAACCCCCAAAACCACAATCAAATCCCCTAAATGAGGACCACAAACCCCCCAATTAGAAAATCATCACCATCGCTCATTGCGCAAGGGGCGCATAAGGCCATCACACTAATCACCTTCTAATTAGAAAATCCCCATTGTAAAATATTTTTTGTTTTTGATTCGGCAGTTTGAAACCTTTCCCCCATGTTTTTTTGGTGGGGCTCAGCCGTTTGGTTGTCGAACCCTATAACCAAAATGTTGACCCCCCCCTTAGCAAAATCCCTGGATCCGCCCCAGATCATGATGCAAAAGAAAACTAATGAAAATAGAACCAACTAAAAACTCTACTGACTGCCCGCCCAACCGACCGACTGACTGACCGACCAAAGGACTGACACACAAACTGACTGACTGATACATATTTTAATTGATGTAATGAAATGTATATGTGATCGTACCATACTGAATGGACTCAGAAAAAATTCTGAGCCCCAGATGGGAATCGAACCCACGACCCTCCGTATGCTAGTCGGACGCTCTACCACTGAGCTGCTGGAGACTCTAATGGCGAGTAGGTCGTTAATGTGGGTTTAATTGTGACAAACGTACTGTAAAAGCTACAGTCATAGAAATGTCTAAGGAAAATACATGATAATGTTGGTTTGCGTATGATGATGGAATATGAAATGTATATGTGGTCGTACCATACTGAATGGACTCAGAAAAAATTCTGAGACCCAGATGAGAATCGAACCCACGACCCTCCGACCCTAATTGATGTAATGAGTTATTGATTGTCTAATTGACTGAAGACTGACATATTGGTTCATAATCTGATTGAATAGCATTATGTGAAGACCCAGAGCTACAACAGTTCCTTGTAGATTTAAAGAATAAAGTAAAAGCAAACAAAAAGCAGTCAGGAAAACGAAAAAGAAGCAACTCTAGATCGTAAGTACCTAAGGAAACTATAGACCCCTTTCACATGACGTCAAAGCAGCTTAATTTGGAAAACAAAACAAAAGAATTTCAATCTCCTGAGGATGGGAAACCTAATGTTTCGTTCTCCAAATTGATCTGCATTCCCATGTGCTGCAAGGGGTCTATATGAACCAGCATAGTTGCTATTTCTTGTGCTATTTCATTAGCTTGATAATGATAGCAAGCCTCCCACATAAATATAAATGCTTGTATCTATATCATTCAGGCTATCGGTCAAGAGAACAAGCTTGAAGGACAAGATCACCATATCTCACAACGAAGCCAAGGCTGAAGCCATCCTGCGTGTGCACCCTCAACTGGCCTTTCTTCTTCCTGTAAGTAAACTCGCTTAGTGATGGAATTTCTTTTTGCGCATGCTACATTGCTTCCGCTGACCACAACGAAACAACGTTTTTTAGTAACAAGCTAAAAAAGTGATATCGTTTATATTACAGAAAGGAAATGATGCCAAACATCAAGAACAAAATAACAAACCAATGGACATCACACCAGCAGCGACCACAGGTCAACCAACACAGAACTCCACCACCACCACAAACATTCCCACTAGTAGACAAGAAAAAAGACCAGACCAGACTGACAAGACGTCGAGTCTTACGAGACCAAAAGGCAAGGAAAATGTCGACCCTTATACTAGGGACAGCGGCATGGTTGCTAAGGACAAGAAGTACGAAGATAGTCGCACGAATGAAACGAAAGGTAGTTTCAAAATTACCGTCAAAACTCGTACTACGACTATTGATAATAAACCAAAGGGAAGCGAACAGGGCGAGAAACCAAGGTCTCCCAGGGCAACAAGGTCACCAAGGGAACCAAAACCTGATGTTACCATGGCAACCTCAGGGAGTAAGGAAACTAGGACGGCAAGTTTACCGAGAAGTAATTCGGATTTCAAGCAGTCTTCACTGCCGGCTTGTTCTCTTGTTTCGATCACTACTCATTCAGGTTCGAAGCAGAAACCAACTGATCGTGCAGAACCAAGGCTTTCAGCTGTAACAGCTGCAGAAAAGGATTCTTCCAGCGCTCAGCGCGAGTTTTCTTTACCCAGGAAGCCTTTAACAGAAAGAGGGACCAAAGCAGACAGCCCTAGTAATATAGTTGAAAGGGACAGTTCATTGGGTCGCCCTAAAACAAAAGATGAGCCTAAATCAAGTAGCAAAAATACAATGGATCTGAACTCCAATTCCAAGCCAGTCAGCGATGCAAGACTCAATCATTCGATTAAGAAAATCAGTATTTCAAGCGATAATCTTGGACCTAAATCAGAGGATGTGTCGTCTGGTACTGGTAGTTTACCGAAGTCGAGCAAAACACGGCACGCACCCCCTCCCCCCATACCCCGGTCATCGGGGAGTCTTAGTCGAAGTCACGAACCAGAAGATACTTCAGGGTATCCTGATTCATTCAGTAAAAAATCTCGTAACTCAAGGGAAAATATCTTGGATGTTGTTGCTACAGGACGATTAGGTAGGTCCAGCTTATCTGAAATACTGACGTAGAAATGATGTCAATGCAAAATTGAGGTGTCATGAAGCCTGCGAAAATTGACTTATAAAAGCTTACGTCTAACAAATCTAGATTTCAGGAGAGATTTTTGAAATTTTGTATACATTTATTATGACATTCATTATTGAGTGGAAAATAGAATAATGAAATAACCGTTTCCCGAGTCGCCAGGCTACTAAGGGTGACACCTCAGATTTGCGAATTATCTCGATTCTGATTGGATAACATTTTTTCAGATCAGTTTTATGTGAGTTTAGCCTGAGAAAATAGACGTCCTTTCGCTCTTCGTGTCTGTTTTCTCAGGCTAATGTGAGTTATGTTTGTTAGTTTTACAATGATTGTGTTTAATTGGTGGGTTTTGCTTGACGTCATTTCCTGTCGTGCGGAATGTTCATCAGATGAATCACAAGTTTTCAGTAGAATTCTTTCTGGCTGATATTCAAACACATAATGGTCAGTGTGTGGCCACCATTTGGAGCATTGAGATGTAGCAGAGATTCGAAGACGTTCATCAGCTGATTGAAACCCAGTGGTCCCCTTCACAGTTTCCTGCGCCATCTTGAAAGGTAGCCGTTCCTTTGCATCGAAGCGAGACATGAGATGACCTTCCAATGATAAAGACATGTCCAAGGTGTTAAAAAAGGCCTCTATCATTGCAAGCTCACCGTTTGTCTCGCTTCAATGCAAAGGCACGGCTACCTTTCAAGATGGCGCAGGGAACTGAAGGGGACTATTTTATATTCACATAATCTATTCTTTATTATATTAAAAGTCTAAATTTCATCGTCGTCATCATTAAATTGCTTTTTATATTTTTCTTCAAGGAACATCAGATGCAAAGCAAGTTTCTCCTGGTGACGTTAAATTAGAAGCTGCTGCAGGAACAGCAAAATACACCGCAACAAAGGAACCCTACAGCAAACACCATGAAAGACCAACAAACCAAACCATAAACCAACCTACCAATAAACCCACTAACCAACCAACTACCAGACCTACCAACCAACCAACTCCCACACCCACAAACCAATCAACCAATAATAAACCCGCTGGCCAACCTTCAAGCAAGCCGGCTGGCCAACCCACCAATAGAAAACAAGAACCGTTCACGGAACGGTACACCAAACGGGATGAAAACGACGTGATTGAAAATGACAAGGTTATGTACCACGATCACGTGGACGTGGAGAGAGAAAAGAAGACGTGTTGTGTGATGATGTAAGGTACGGAAGACAGGGACAAGAGTTGACTCAGGTCGTGATTATTGGACATGGATGGGTGACTCTTGGCAAGTTTTCGCAAAAGTAACTTCTTGAATAGCACAAGAAATTATAGACCCTTTTATCTTTGGGCGGAATATTTTCTAATTTCAAACTTCAAAAGTAGTAATACTTATTAGCCTTTCCGAGTTTGAGAAAAAATCTGGGTCGACGGTTGGCAATGAAGTGCATTGTGGGCCGGTTTTAGAAGACATATTTTCAAGATGGTGTCCATTTCGCCCAAAACAGTCCCGCAATGCACTGCAATGCCAACTCGACCCAGTTGTTTCCTCAACCTCGAAAAGGCTAATAATGAAATGACACGATGGTCTAGAATGTGAAAACATTACGCTCAGAGTAAGAGTCCATTAGTGACGGTTTCATTAAGCGCGCAATGCACTTTGGGATTTCTCTCGAGAAAACAGTGCCACTTTTCTCACAAGTATTTCCCATAATGCATTTTAAATTTTGCTGAGGGGTACTGGGCAACAAAAAATATTTTTTTCTCACGGCCCAGTACTCCTCTACCACAGGCAGCCCAAAGTTTATCTGGTTCTTTTGACCCGATCAATCTTTACAGAAAAAAATGCTTGTAGTCCTTTCTCTAGTGTCGAAAAATTAATAGAAAAGCTGATATATCAGCCAATGTATAGTTAGATAAAAAAGTACTTTGTGAGAATTTTCATTTTTCTGTAGAAATGAAGTCGATATTAGATACATAGTTAGGTGAGATTAGATGCTGGTAAGCAGGGGAGGTATGATATATAACCCCCTAAAATAGATATTAATTAGTAGATAATAATTCCATTGATTTCATTACACTTAGCAACTGTTTTCATTGCTACGCGCTGCTCGAGACAACAGTTGCGACAGGGAAATCGGGCAATACACTGCCGTCAATCAAAGTATGCAAGGTACCGAACAATTTGTTTGATTGATGGCAGTGTATTGTAAGATTTCCCTGTCGCCACTGTTGTCTCGAGCAGCGCATAGCAATGAAAACAGTGGTAAGATGTCGGGATGGGGAATGTTACATTCCGAAAGTCCTCAGTTTTGGATTCCAGATTCCGGATATTCATTTCTCTGATGTTCACCGAAACTATGGGAACAAACTGTTGCTAAACTGGAGGACGCCAGATGACCCACCTTTTTATTGTATCCACCCAATCAATCCCGCAATCCAATGCAAGTTCTCGTGCTGGCCAAGTGCCACAACTGTCATGATAATATTGTCCGCTTTTCAACATAAATGGATTAAAAATATATCAAAGATGCGGGACAGACTTTAATCTGCGTTTTCATGTGATGAAATTTTGTCATTTTTTAAATGTAGAATATAACGTATGTTGAAAAGCGGAAATAAGATCCAAAGAAACCTCGATAATGCGGCCACTCTCGGGAAATTATCAAGTGGTCGCTGACAACAGGTTGGCGGTTAAAGAGGTGGCCGCTTTATAGAGGTTTTATGAAATCCAGAGGTACGTCTGTAAAGGACCACCCTCGGGAAATTATCAATCGGTCGCTGACTACAGGTTGGCGGTTAAAGAGGTGGCCGCTTTATAGAGGTTTTATGAAATCCAGAGGTACGTCTGTAAAGGACCAACCTCGGGAAATTATCAATCGGTCGCTGACTACAGGTTGGCGGTTAAAGAGGTGGCCGCTTTATAGAGGTTTTATGAAATCCAGAGGTGCGTCTGTAAAGGACCACCCTCGGGAAATTATCAATCGGTCGCTGACTACAGGTTGGCGGTTAAAGAGGTGGCCGCTTTATAGAGGTTTTATGAAATCCAGAGGTATCGGTCGCTGACTAGAGGTTTGCCGTTTAATAGGTGACCGCTTTGTAGAGGTTTTATTAGTGTTTCCTGGTCCGGAATCCCTCGAAAAGGAAATATTCCTTCTGGGTAAGCTGTAGAATTATTTTGAAGTAAGTGGTTTTTTTGTAAATGAAATCTTTATAAATAAAAAGGCAAGGAAGATTTGTAGAATCACGTGCGTAACTTTTTGTTTATATTATTGATACGATTGATAAAGTCCTCCACTGTTCCATGCCAGGGGTGGATCCAGGACTGTTGTCTTTTTATATTCCTTAGTACTCGCTCAAATATATATGCCAGTAAGGGAGCATTCATTTTTTAGGAGGGGGGGGGGGGGGGGGGGCGGAGGAATTAGAGGAATCAAATAGAAAAAAAATGCTAGCCCCCATGGTAAGGAATTGAATATTTCGATATCCCCCCCCACTTCCAAATATAAAAATTTTCTAGACCCCCCCCCCCCTCCAGAAAAAGACTAAAAAAAAAAAAAAAACAACAAATGTATTTTTATTCATGACCCCCCTGGTTCAACATTCAAAAAAAATGTGACCCCCCTTTTTATCTAGTAATTTTTTAATGACCCCCCCCTAATTCCTCCGCCACCCCCCCCCCCCCCCCCCTCCTAAAAAATGAATGCTCCCTAAGCTGATTGAAGTAATCAAGGCTCATCTTACGGATGTACACACCTATGCTGATGACACTCAGCTGTATCTGGCGTTTAAGCCAGACTTTGATGCCATTCAGATGGATGTTGTGAATGCTGTGCAGGATTGTATTGATAATATCAGGACTTGGATGGCTTTATAAATTAAAACTTAATGAAAATAAAACAGAGATTATTTTAATTGGCACTCGGCCACAACTAGGTAAAGTGAACACTGCACACCTAAATCTTGGTCAAGCAAATATACCAATAGTAAGCTCCGCTGTCCGTAATCTTGGTTCTTGGTTTGACTCCGAAACCTTAGTATGACCACGCACATCAATAAGATTTGTCAATTAGTGTTTTATCATTTGTTCAATATTAGTCAAATTAGGAAGTTCTTGACATACGAATTGCTTGTGCAGGCTGTGATTATGGCGCGTGTTGACTACTGCAATGGATGGGGTACCAACTGTGCCGTTGCATATTTGTCGGTATTTCACTCTTCATTCCCATCATGCACTGCGCATTTAATCTACGCATTTGTATTTTCTATATTATTTTATTCCCTTCTGAATTACATGTAAATATTATATTAGTACTATCATATTTTGTATATATAATTCTAAGTAGTTTTTACATATAGTATATTGTATATTTTATCTAGTGTAATGCGCATTTGATCATATTTCAAATGTTAAAATGCGCAATATAAAATTTCAGTATTTCGCGTTGAAAGTCTCCTTCGCAGACGTCTTAGGGTCGTCACGTCGTCACGCAACGTTTCTCATTGCGTGACGACCCTAAGAGCGTCTGTGAAGGAGGCTAGGGACTCACTTTCAACGCGAAATACTGAAATTCTATATTGCGCATTTTAACATTTTATTTATTTATATTAAAATATTTAATATTTTACATATTATATATTTAAAATTTCATAGTTTGAGTTCCGTAAAAAAAAAAAAGATTAGCTCCCCACTTTAAAATGTGCTCCGATTCACTGGTTTCTTATTGTCGACTTTGAGGGGCAATTTGCATAAATACGATAGCTTGTTATCCTTCTGCATATGAAAACTATTGTGTTTATGCAAAGTGCCCCTCAAAATTTGATGCAAATGAGCCAAATCGAAATGCTTTATGGGTCGTAAGAAAGCAGTGTATAACCTTTGGCTCCGACAATCTTTCTTGAAATAGGTTGTGAAAAATACTGTATCGTCTCCTCCTCCTCCTCCTCCTCCTCCTCCTCATCATCATCATCATCAACCTCATCATCATCAATAATAATATAATAATGTCTTTATGCAAATTGCCCCTCATACACTTGTTTCGCGGCATACAATGAGCTCAGTCTCCGGTTCATCATCTACACAAGTTTTCTTTGAAGTTTTGATGGGAATAAGAAACAATAAGATCGCCGCAAGAGCTGTAACACCACCCATCACCATGAAAGGGAGAACGTAACTCTGATAACTATCATACATGAAGCCCGCAAATAGAGGTCCGACAGTCTTCGGGACAAATAAAATCCCATATAACACACCGAAAGCAAAGGCCATATGATCAGCACCTACGATATCTTTAGTTATCACCATAAAAAGCATCATATATATCCCTTCATTGAGTCCGAAGACAGAGGCGTAGAGGGCAACCCAAATAAATGACGGTGCAAATGGTACAAGTGTAGTAGAAACTGCGATGCAGAGAAGAGCGAGTTGAATGATGTTTATCCGACTCAAACACTTCAGATCAGCCACGCGGCCAAATGCTAAGCGTCCAAGTAATGAACTTCCAGCCATGATGCTGATGAGTAAAGATGCGGTGATCTTGTTCGCGCCAACATCTTGTCCCAGACGTACCTAGAACGTAAATGCAATAAATTGTACGATTCGCTTCAAGAAAAAGTGCGGCAAGTCTTTTTAGAAGCGATATTTGGGCAACAGCATAGTGCAAGCAATATTGTTCAGATGCGTTGCGAATACGCCATTTGTATTATCACGTCATTTACTACCACTACCAGAATGCCTTGCACGCTTTTACTTTTGCTCAGCTTTTAGCACCAACAGACCTCTTAACCTTGAGCGTTATGTTTTCCCATTTCAGTCCACGTGTCAAAAAAAGAATTGTTCTCAAGAGAATGACACAAGGCCTGAAATGGAAAAACATTACGCCCGAGGTATAGAGGTATATTAGCTTACTATTTTCATTAGGAAATACAAATAGTCCCTTTCACAGTTCTCTGCGCCATCTTGAAAGGTAGGCGGGCCTTTGCATCGAAGGGAGAAGAACGGTGAGCTTGCAATGGTAGAGACATGTGAATAATTGTCCAAGGTGTTAAAAAAGGTCTCTAGATACCATTGCAAGCTCATCGTTCGTCTCGCTTCGATGCAAAGGCCCGCCTACCTTTCAAGATGGCGCAGGAAACTGTAACAGGGACTATTCTAAATCGGTTAGAGAATAAACACTCGTGCTTTATGGGATTTAAAGCTCCTCGCAGTGATAGAAAGCCACGAGGGCGATGCTCGGAGCTCTAAATCCCATAAAGCACTCGCGTTTATTCTCCAACCCTTACAAAGTCGCGAAGCATTCTAAAGTGTTAGTAAAATGACGCCATTGTGCCATAAACCCGGTTAATTAACCAACTGGTTTGATAAATTATTTATTATTTCAGTCATATTGTCAAACCTACCACATGAATGAAAGGAATCATGTAATTCAGTTGAAAGAAAAACATTGCAATCACCCAAATCCAGTACTTGCTGTTTTTCAGTACACTTTCGTCACAACATTTTTTTGAAGTTCTTGATTTTTTTGCGGTTTTGTCTGATTCCAGAGGACGGTACAAACACACTGGGATGATCATCAAAATATGAAGACAAGCCAGGGCGCGAAAGCCGTTTTTCAATCCAAATCGTAGAAACGCATACTGTATCAATGGCGACATTGCCATCGTACCGATTGACGATCCAGACAATGAGATGCCGTTTGCTAATGAGATTCTCTTTTGAAAATATTGCGATAAAATGATAAAGTTAGGATAGTAAGAAAGACTGGCTCCAAGGCCCCAAAAAACCCCGTAAGTGAAGTACAGAGCTTTGAAACTTGAATGCAAAGACGATGAAACCATAGCCAACATACATATGATGGTTCCTATGGCAACTGTCATTCGACTGCCAATCCGATTACAGACGGAGGTACTGAGTGGAGCGAAGAAGTAAATAGCTGACGAGGCGAGCACTGCAACCCAAGCTGAAATTTTTAAAAGGAAATATAAATCATGAGAATAGACCCCTTGCAGCACGTCGGAATGCAGCTCAATTTGGAGGACAAAACAATAGGTTTCCAATTCTCTTTATATTTATTTTATTATTATTTATTTTTAAACTGTTCCGTTGCTATGGTAACTCTGATGCCAATGAAATATATTCATCGTTACAAACGTCAGTCTTCATACTGAGCAGGTGGTTGAAATATCAAGATGATAGTTGCTTGTATGTAAGAACTGTAGCGGTCCAAAGTCAAGATGTTGAGCACAAGAAAAACTGTATGCATGCAGCGTCCTTAAAAATATTTTTGAGGGGTTAATTTTTTTAAGTATAATATATTGACATTTCAGTATTATACATAAAAGATTCTATTTTATTATATGACGATATAAGTAAACGTATTCTAAAAATTATAAGCCTCGAGGTTTCTTTTTGGACTGCTTTCCCCTTGGTATATAGTCTTTTTTATATATAGTGTATATTTTTTCTTCTTTGTCGAACAATTTTCTATACGAAAAAAAATCTTGTAAAACAATCTTTTGTAAAAAAAAAAAACAAAAAAAAAACAAAAACCTATATTGTATGTAAAAAAAAATTATTTATGGAAAATCGCATATTGAAGACTTGTAAGACTCTAAGAATTTATACTTATAGTTATATAATATTGAAAAAACTTGTAAGCTTATACCTAGTGGTTATGAATAAATTATAAAGATGATGATAATGATGATGATGATGATGATGATGACATGCAAATAAGCAGGCAAGAAAAACATGCTAATGAGATCTGTGATGAAAATATTAAAAATATTAAAAAACTCTCTAAAAAATCTTTGAACTTATTTCAATTCATTTTATTTTTATTTAAAGAGGCTAAAATATCCTCAAAATCGGTTATTCATGAAGGTTTATTTTACAGTTGCATCTCGAACGCGAACGCCATGACTGACACTTAAGTTTCGAATATACTAATATAGCACCGTTATCCTATCTTTTAGATTATATCCTAGAGTTTTATACTATATGCTTTAGGGGAAATTTTACCTGTTGCATATGAAACATTTTCATAACTTTTTCCGGTATAAATGAATCGAATCCTATTAGTTCGAGTCACGCCGATGGAGGTAACGCAATAAGTTGTTTACAGTTGAAATGGTCGCCAATAAGGATCGTAAAGAGACCCCAACGGAACAGTTTAGATGATTTGCCCAGAGAATTTTCTTTTGATTCTGATAGACATACATTAGATACTCCTGTGGGCATAGGTTATAAATGGTTTAGAATCTCTGCACCTATATTTTTACGCCGATACTACGAGACCACAATTTGCATCTTCGAATTGTCGTCAAATAGGGACAGAAAAGCGTCCTCAACGGAACAGTAAAAAATGATTTGCCCAGAGATTTTTCTTTTGATTCTGATAGAAATACATTAGATAATCCTCTGGGTGTAGTTTTTTTATGATTTGGAAAAAGAGCACATAGTTTTTATAAGCCGTATTTTAAGGCCTTAATTTGCATTTGTGAACTTTGGAAATAATGAGCTTCGTAAATATTTTTTTTCGGGTCTTAAAACGCCAAATATTCTAAGATAAATACAACCGAAAGGAAGAGGAATATCTATTCTTTCGATAAAAAATGCCGACTAAAAATATAGATAAGTGATTTAGCTGTACGATGCGCTTATTTTCACACTAAATTCCGTGATCTCGGCGGTTATTTTTTCGATGCGTAGGGTCGAAATCGATTTTCGTAAATTTCTCGGGAACCAAGTAAAAATTTTTCAAAACTAAAAACACCAGGATGTATTTCATACTAAGAGCTATCATTGATATATTTATAAACAAAATATGAGCGAAATCGATTTTTTCACTTGTGCCAATGTTTGGTCGATTTTTACAGAAAGTCGCTCTTAAGCAGTTAAATAAAAAAATAAAAATAAAAAATATTCTAGTTCATTAAGAGGAACGCCAGGTAGGTCTGCATCTGAGTTTAACTTTTTGCTGTTTTGCTTCTGGTCGGCGGCCAAAAGAAGTAACGTCAAAAGCGAAAGTCTTCCGTACGTGACAAAATGCGTGATCATGACAAATTGTTTGAGGAGAACCAGACAAAAGTCCTAGTCTGGGTTTAAAGGTGTTTTGTACCTGCTCTGTAGTATACGAGTCCGTCAATACGCGGCACTTTACTAACACGAAATGTCACGATTATCAAGAAATATTGCACCTATATTTTCTAGCTCAATTTTGAATATTTAGACACGTGGAACCTTATTTATTTTATCTACAATTCAGTGTATTATCCTCACCAAAACAAAATATATATACAAATTAAAGGGTAAATAAATACAGGCTTATATAATGACGATCGCTAAATTATACAACTGGACACAGAGAAGCAAATTTCCCCGTGTCTTCGTATTATCGAAGGTAACTCATGCATCAACAATTGCTTTTGTCCAGCTATGTTATTTCTTCTTTGATCAAAGAAAAAAGTATAAATTCATGTAAATTGGAAGTGTAAATTGGAATATACCGGACCGTTACCTGCTTCTCCTCGGGTTACATTAAACGTCTCCAAAAATAATGATAAAAATAGTCCGCTACAGTTCATTTGTCCACCAATAACCACATTACAAATGAACGAACCAAAGCATACCAACCAAGCTCGCCAGCTCGTGTCTTGGGATTCACTCATTTTGCCTTCTCAGCGAAGTACTATTCATTTATTAAAAGTCTTACTTTGATCAATGAATGGTTCAGTTCAGAGTCAAATGTCTCGTAAGTTCAGAGCACAGGTAGCCCAAACTATAGATAACGAAGTTCGATCTTTTTATAAGCCAATGCATGTACTGAATCGTAGTATCGAATAAAAAATATATTTGGCTTGGTTCTACCTGTTAGTACTCTCTCATATTTTTCTTAAATTTTTAAGATTTGTTATTTTATTTGAGATTTGAGGTAATCTTGATTTCACTCTTGAAGACGAGCTCTTGGGCTTCCTGTGGAATATATTGCTAGTCATGGATCCTGTATGGCACTGTATCCGTCAACAGACCCCTTGCAGCACGTGAGAATGAATAATAGGTTTCCAATTCTCAGGTGATTGAATTTCATAGGTCAAGTGAAAGGAAACACTCAATTTTCATCGGTTCATACGTACATCGGTTTCTATGGTTACAGACAAATTATTCAAATTTGAACACTGCAACCTCGACTGAATGCTTTGTGTTTGATGTTAGCCTTTTTTTCGCGCGGTGATGCGGTGATTCCGGAGTTTTTCTTTTTTCTTTTTTTTTTTTTTTTTTTTTGCGGTGTTCGAGATCCCCCAATATCCCCCTCCTGAAACTGAACCTCTGGCTGATCTAAGTCAGGCACGGCAAACTCACAGATCGAACCCTGAAACAACCTCTAGGCTGATCTAAGTCAAGGCATGGCTAACTCACAGATAGAACCCTGAAACAACCTCTGGGCTGATGTAAGTCAGGGCACGGCTAACTCACAGATCGAACCCTGAAACAACCTCTGGGCTGATGTAAGTCAGGGCATGGCTAACTCACAGATGGAACCCTGAAACAACCTCTAGGCTGATCTAAGTCAGGCATGGCAAACTCACAGATCGAACCCTGAAACAACCTCTAGGCTGATCTAAGTCATGCATGGCAAACTCACAGATCGAACCCTGAAACAACCTCTATAGCTGATCTAAGTCAGGCATGGCAAACTCACAGATCGAACCCTGAAACAACCTCTATAGCTGATCTAAGTCATGCATGGCAAACTCACAGATCGAACCCTGTAACTGCATGAGTATTTCTGAGTATTTCTGAAGTTTCAAACATTGATATTGATTCTCTTAATTTGAGTATTATGAAATGTACTGAATTTCAATTCATGTTGATTCTTGTACGAAATTGGAGTATAATGAAATGTATCGAATTTTCGCTTTCCGCTTTCCGCTTTCCGCTTTCCGCTTTCCGCTTTCCGCCGTTTATAACGCATGATATTTGTTTCAATTTATTCTTATCGTACGAAAAGGATTCGAGCGGTAAATTGGCCCACGGATTAGTGGATAACTCAAACAAACCAAGAGTTCAAACACTCTTATTTAAGCAAAAAATGACTGATAGATAGATATAGAACGGTCATATTATCTGACTTATTATTAAACTTTTTTATGTAGGAAATTCTACGTTTATGCTCAAATTATTTAGATACATGTAGATAGAGCTGTAACCCCGATCTACGATCGAATAAGCCACTTCACGGTTTCGTCCGCCATCTTGAAATTGGGGCAAACGCGGCAAAATATATAGAAATCTGGATCACTTTGACTTCCCGTAACTCCGCTCAATTTTGATGGATTTTCAAGATTTAAACTTTTTTGAAAAGATATTTTCTTTGTTACTTATACCTCTAAATATGATGGAAAATGGAAAGCTTTAAATTGGGAAAATAAGATGTTTGTTTTCATAATAAAACGATGGGCACGTGAGTATGAAAAAATTGTAAAAATAAGATGAGTCGCAAAACTAGTTAAAACACCTACATTGGTTTTATTTTCAGTCCGACAACTGGTATACATGGCTGCTGATAATTGAAGTTTAAATTTTGAAAATCCATTAAAAATGAGCGGAGTTACGGAAAGTCAAAGTGATCCAGATTTCTATATATTTTGCCGCGTTTGCCCCAATTTCAAGATGGCGGACGAAACCGTGAAGTGGCTTATTGCCGTGTCTGAGTCTACCTCTATGGTATGTAGAAAGTTTCCAGTCGTTTGGTAGTTCATAAAACGGCCTGTAATTTACAGAATACATCATGATAATGTTGGTTTGCGTATGGTGATGGAATATGAAATGTATATGTGATCGTACCATACTGAATGTTGCCCAGTTTCGTGACAGTACCAGTTTCGTGACACTTACAAATTAAACTCATTTTTAGCGACGGCTATTTAATATTTCGGAAAACGAAGAGAACCGAAAGAAAATCGAACATTCAACTTCGGAATGCATGTTTTGGCGATCTTTTTAAAGAACGTGTTTGTCAAGGAGAAGCCATTTTTGTCAGGTGAGTGGAGTTGTCTCGGCGAAAATCTTTGATTTTCACTGCGGAGTGAATTGCCCTGCGCTCGAAAACTAGGCATTAAAGTTGCTTATTCTCAAAGAAACAACTTAAGATTAGTACTTCAAATTTCACAACAAAATAAAGTTAAAGGTAAGAAAATATGTTTTTGATTTGTTTTATCGAATTTTGTTGTGAATTACTTTGAAAACAATGCATTTTTACGTGTCACGAAACTGGCCCAGCTGTCACGAAACTGGGCACTTAAGTGGCCGTCGAAATATTCCTTTTATTTTATCAAATTAAAAGATTCGAAGAAATTATCTACATTATAATGTTACCTGATAAATTTGCCTTTATGTGACAAAATTTTATAGAATTATCTTTTTCCGTAAAGAAGATATAGTATTCACAACCTGAAGTGTCACGAAACTGGGCAACATACTGTACTGAATGGACTCAGAAAAAATTCTGAGCCCCTGAGAGAATGTATGTGACTCTTGTCTGAGTCACGGCAGGGGGCCATATATCCGTGACGCCATGCTGCGCTATTGGAAATGAGTGCTTGTAAACTGAGTCATTCCGCTATGAATTTACAACCTTTCAGTTAATTTATCCGTGAAATGTCGCGAATATAATATGTCAAATAGAGATTATCACATGTTAAGAGCCTGATATCGTTTTTATACATGGTATTCCGAAGCTGATTTTGATCCTATCTTTCTTTTATGTCAATTGATATTCAACTGTGACCTTAACGCCAAATATTCTAAAATAAATACAGCCAAAAGGAAGAGAAATATCTATTCTTTCGATAAAAAATACCAACCAAAAGAACAGATAAGTGGTTTAGCTGTACGATGCGCTTACTTTTGCGTTAGGGCCGAAATCGATTTTTCTAAATTTTGTAAAACCAAGTAAAAATTATTCAAAGCTCTAAAAACACCAGGAAGTATTTTTTTAGGACGCAAGGATCTTCGAGGCAGGGAACGTACCTCTAAACTTTTATTGTAGGCTTGCAGACCCAGTTGCTCGACTTGTTTCAACTCTTCAACTAACTTACAATATTAATTCTGGTTCTTTTAAACTATTCCTAAGTGAGACACTGGCCCAAACAAAACTCCTAAACACTTTGGTTTTTAACCATAATAATATCTGATTACAAGTACCAGTCACACAAACTTTTCCATTCCACGAGTGTGGTCCAGCGTTCACTTGACTACAAATATCAATCATTACCGACACTATCAAAATGTCTTAATCGTTTTTGAATATAGAATAAATTTGGCAAAGAGTGGCATAACAATTTTATGCTAATTGATGTCTAAAATGTTATCGTACGTGGGAATAACCTTATTGTTTACGTTTTTTCCCACGAATTTTTAATAAGTTACCGAGTAGTTTCGCACTTCTAAAGACTTAAGACCTACTTTTCGCCCTGAACTGATGCACTAGAAGTGCGAAAGCTCGGTAACTTGTGGAAGAAACAAACGTTTTGTTAGCTGGTTAAAAAGACTTAACTATCAATCTTTCGTCAAATTTTCGGCCGTCAATTCGACTGGTACAGAATTGTTGGTAAAATTAAATTTAAGTTTATTATCTGACCTACCTGCTTCTGCTCTTTTCACTTTGTAATTATCTATGAAGACGGACATAAACACTCCACTGCAATTCATCTGGCCTCCAATAACGAGATTGCAGACAAACGAACCAACACAAATAAGCCACGACCAGCCCTTGTCTTTACATTCATCCATCTTTGTGTTTTTGAAGTACTAAATACTAAAGTTCGAACCCGATATTTTTCGATAGAAAAACTTCCATCTTCAACAGAATTATGATTATCATTTAAAAACAACCATTCTTCGCAGTTCAGTTAATTAATTTATGTTTATAGCCTGGAGCAAGGTTATTGGTCTGCTTCCTGCTGTGCAAGAAGTGTGCAGTTTCATTCTCTGTGACCTCACATTTTAGGAGTAAATATAGCTGGGTTGGTTAGTGTTCTGCTTGCTAAGCAAGAGGTTCATAGTTTGATCCTCAGTGATCTCACATGGTTCGACTTCTCTCCACCCAACCCACAAGAACTGTAAATAGAGCGGTTTTCATTAACCCGTGAAACAAAGTGTGCTTATTAAACTGTAATAGTCAGATAAACACTATAGAAAACAAAAGAATTAGAGTGAAGTAATGCATAATACACTAAAGTGTATTTCACGGGTTTATGAGAATCACTCTAATAAAGGCTGCTAGTGACTGAGAAGCTGTGACTGAATACTAATTATCTTGGATGCGAGGTTAACAAGAAAATACGACGATTTAAGGGATCTCATGCAAGTCTTTCATCTAGCAAAGTTGCTCAAAATAAAGCTCTTTTACATGTGTCTCCAAGTACAACTGCTAAAAATTACACGAGCTCAAAGATGTAAACAAGATGTTCCACTCAATAAAGCCGGAGTTGCTTTAGCAAACAACGACTTTAGCTTTGGATGATTTAAAAAATTTCCTATTGATTACAATTTTATCTATCTTCCAAAAATTCTAATTTTTTGTCTAACTTAAGCATTGTAACTATTTTTACAACCCGTCGATATTGGACTAAGGCAAGGGAAAAAAAAAATTATGATAATTCTATAGCGATAAATCCCAATATCCAAGTTCTTCTTAAAATTCACTCAAACCTGTTTAATTAATTTTTAGTATTATAGCAATACTTCATGTTGCTAACAATATCATTGTGATGTTAATATGCCAACCAATAAAAAGAATCTCTTCATAACTTTCCTTGTTTTACTAAAAAAAACTTTGTTTTCCGACAATGTCTTGGGAACTCTTTGACTGATGTCCACCAAAACCCAGAGTGATATTCATTGGCCCGTGACTACCAGTCAAATTAAAGTAAACAAAAAAACAAAAAAAACAAAAAAAACCACACACAATACACGGCGACCATCTTGAATTCTATTGTTAAGTAAGACAGAATGGGATGCCGAAGAGGCAATTATTGGAAAATTTATATGCACAGCTGTCAACGTGTCTTTTTATATGATTTAACGTTATCCACTGAGAAGCACATCTAAAAACCAATTGAATTTACTGGTAGTTAAGCGACATGTGAAACACGAAAGCGTCGAATTATTTGAGAAAACAATCCCGCCACTCTATGCTTTATAAATATTTCTACGTTTGCCCCCTTGGCATCCGATAAAATAAGATTGTAGTATCGGTAAAGAGGTCTATTAGTGTCTACTACTATGTATTATTCTTACTGTTTTTCTCGGACAAATTAAAATCACTCTATTTTATACTTTTTCATTGTATTTAGGTTTATTAGAAAGTAATCTTTATGTACTTTTATGGGGAGTAGTAAAAAATCAATTTTCTCTTTAGTATGTTTGGTTCCCGACTTTTTACAAAGAACATTCGAAAAGATTTTCCCATGGCAACCGGTTTAAGAGAAACCGAGATATGACTTGTTGGGTATGAGGTTTGGGTTTTATTAACAATTGCTGGTTATCATAGCCGCCATGTTGAACGAACTCTTTTGTTATTTTATTCTCTTGGGAAATGTTGCAAACCAGCAATTGAATCGTTTTATGATTCCAGGTTCGGTTCATAACGGGTGAGGAAAAACAGTGGGGAATGGATGCGTAGTGGGAAGGGAGAAGAGAGACAAAAAGAATGAATGACTGAAAGGAAGGGTAGTAGGGAAAGAAAGGAAGGATAGAAGGAAGGGAGGGAAGGAAGGAGGGAGGAAAGGAAGGAAAAAGGAAGGGAGGAAAGGAAGGAAAAAGGGAGGGAGGGAGGGAGGGACCAACGAACAACTAGAAAAAAATAGCTCTGTTTAAAGAGCGAGGAGAAAAGAGTTCTCTCGCTGTTCTTCATCATTGGAATCCCGGACAGTGATGATATGAATATTTTTCTCACATTACTCAGCCAATAAATTTAACTTCTCCACGTCACCTCGACTTCATCTGTTCTAAACCTACAAAACATAACAGAAACTTATTGAGTGATGTTGGTGTTACTAGTGCTGTTATTCTACGGTAACTTTTGGGATTTCAACCACAACAACCTCAGGGCATGGCTAGCTCACAGATGGAGCCCTGAAACAACCTCTGGGCTGATCTAAGTCAGGGCATGGCTAACTCACAGATAGAACCCTGAAACAACCTCTGGGCTGATCTAAGCCAGGGCATGGCTAACTCACAGATTGAACCCTGAAACAACCTCTGGGCTGATCTAAGTCAGGGCATGGCTAACTCACAGATCAAACCCTGAAACAACCTCTGGGCTGATCTAAGCCAGGGCACGGCTAACTCACAGATCAAACCCTGAAACAACCTCTGGGCTGATCTAAGTCAGGGCACGGCTAACTCACAGATTGAACCCTGAAACAACCTCTGGGCTGATCTAAGTCAGGGCATGGCTAACTCACAGATCGAACCCTGAAACAACCTCTGGGCTGATCAAAGTCAGGGCACGGATACTCACTGATCGAATAGGAATTTAGCATGTCAGGTTTTGCGAAGGAATAAGGAACTGGAGAAAACTCAGAGGAGTAGAGGAATCAAGGGAGAGACCTAACAAACCCTACTCGCATGTGTTACCGAGTCCAGGAATCGAACCCGAGACCCCAGAGGTTAGAGGTAACTAATAGACTTTTTCAGCTTGGGCTTGTGTTTTCTCATTTCAGACCACGTGTCATTCTCTTGAGAATAAGATTCTTTGTTTGAGTTGTATCCATGTTTATGTGTCTTCTCATGCACAACCATTAAACAAAGAATCTCGTTCTCAAGAGAATGACACGTGGTCTGAATGGGGAAGCATTACGCCCAAGCCGAAAAAGTCTATTCTCTACTTGTTGCTATGATACTAGTTGCTATGATACTTGTTGCTATGATACTTGTTGCTATGATACTTGTTGCTATGATACTTGTTGCTATGATACTTGTTGCTATGATACTTGTTACTATGATACTTTTTACTATGATACTTGTTACTATGATAGTCATTATTTCTTTCACCTTTGAGTACAAGTAGTTTTCTCAAGTGGAGTTGTCTGTCCAGACCGAAACATCTCCCATCCTGCTTGTGCGATCATAGCGCCGTTATCAATACAAAACCTTAAAAAGAATAAATCCAAGAAGAATAAGTTAACCAATCAGAATGGAGAATGAAAACAAAGTGTTACATCTTGAACCAATCAGAAGCAAGAAACAAAGCTAAGATCTAATCTATAGACATTTTGTAGCACGATGGAATGCAGCTCAATTTGGAGCTCAATCCTTCAACACATGGCGACCATAGAGCATGCTCGACCATAGGGGAATAGACAATTTCACGGTTGTCGTCGCTCAACCTCAGCCTCGATAGCTCACGGTAATTTAAGGAATGTATCAGACAATAGACCATTTTTGAGATGCACGAGCGCTTTCAAAAATATCTATTGAAACACTTAAAACTTCCAAAAGCTTTAGTCAAATTCTAAAGAATATATTACACGCTATCAAGGCTGAGGTTGAGCGACGACAACCGTGAAATGGCCTATTATATAGGAAAACAAAAGCGCGCACGAAAAACAATTATTTGCTCGTTCGTATTATAGAGGATTATCTTGACTTCGAATTAAAAAAAAAAAAATTAAACTAGATTTTTCCCGATTTTATTTTCACCTGTTACTTTTATCTAAATTGGGCTCCCTGTGGTTAAATGAATAATCAAAATGAAAAAAAATTAGTTTTAGCCGCAGTGGCCTTTCCACAGAGTGGCTCTTCATCCACTGAAATTAAAGTTGGAATTTAGAAGTTGATTATTGAGTGAGGAGGGAGGTAAACCGGAGAAAACCCCTCAAAGCACAGGAGAAAACCAACAAGGAACTCTACTTACTACGACACCGAGCCTGGCGGGAATAGCATTTTCTACGGTTACTAAAAATAGATATATCGCAAAGCCTTGTGGGATCGAAATGCGGACAAACTTTGTAATAAAAAGGCTTCGGCATGGAAAAGTAGATCAATATCAGTCGAAAAACCATGGTTTTTCCACGAATTCACCATTCCCCTTATTACGTCTTGATATCACTACCACTAGAATCCTCTTCGAATCATTTTTCTTATTCAAATGTTTTAACTCCTTTGGAAGTCACAAGATAATGGTGTTAACTGGGCCAACAAAAGAAACTACGAAAAGGATTCTGTGGAAGTGTATCAAGGGTCATATGGGGAATCAAGAATTAGAAACAACAAGACAAGAAAACATTGTTGCAGCATATCAGCATGTGTTTTGGACTCGGCTTGTCCGCATTTCAATCCCATAATGCATCATTGTTACGTCATCCGTGGAAAGCGCTATTGAACCCAGGTCGCATTGGTGAGAGACGAGCGCTCTCAAGAAGTGTTAGGAGAAGCACTATCACGTGAGCTCACCTCATATCAGTAGCGTACAACTTTGCTCCTCTTTCCTCTGCCATAATACCTTTATTTTTTAGGAAAGAAATGATGAATGTGAAATCTTGGAGCCAAGGAATTTCTCAAGCAAACAACTTCACTGATACATATTACTTGAATTTGTAAATTCAAAACAATGGAATACTTCAACGATACGGCGGCCATCTTTGTAGGGGGCAAATATATAAAACTTAACGAAACTTTATATCAAAACAAAAGAATTTCAATCTCCTGAGAATTGGAACCTATATTGTTTTGTCCTCCAAATTGAGCTGCATTCCGACGTGCTGCAAGGGGTCTAGTCTTGACTCACTAGCAATGAATTGAAAGTTCAGGATCAGAGCTTTCGACTCTCATCCGAGAGTCTTTGTCAATGATGATTGTCAGTGGTGTAAACTTTATATATTATCCGCCATCTTGGTTTTGTTTTGCCTTGCGATTCGAGATGTAAAAGAAATGACTGATACCATGTACAAAAAAAAAATATGTTAAGGCCAGAGGAAGCAAGGATATATATTTTTTTGCATCATCAGATCCTACGTGTACCCCCGGCATTTCGTACACGTCTCTTTTCATTATTTAAGATTCAAGATGGCCGCCGTATCGTCGAAGTGATCTATTGTCATCTTACGTGACCCGATTTAGAGGGGAGGGGTACCGGCTACACCACGAAGTAAAGTCCTGGTCTTTGTAATCAAATATTTCCAAAACTAAAAGTCAAAGCGTAGAAGTGAATGAACTGTCTGTTTGCATGTTTTTGTGTATAGGGATAGTCACTATAAGTCGTGGCATTTCATGGGTCAGTTTCTGTACATTAACTGTATTGTTGACCCAAATGCCTCGACTTGAAACAATTGTTTGAAGTAACTCTGATATCTGCTATTGGGTGCCTTTTGGACCATTGTTTTAACCTTGTGCCTCAAAGTGGCCATGCTTACCCATCATCTCCTGTAGTCTCTTGTTACCTAGCAACAAGCAAGTTAGAAAGTCAAGTTTCTTTTCTGATTTATTTTTCTTCAGGTCTTTACTCCGACGAAGGGTCCAAGGTCCATGCCTATGCTTTGACCTAATCTAGGCCTTTAAAATTCCTAGTTCCCCTGAGAGAAGAATGGGTAGTGTAGCGATGAGAGCACTTACTTCTCACCAATGCGGCCTGGGTTCGAGTCCTGTAGATGCACAATGTGCACTGTGGAAGTTACAGTCCCTTCCCTGGGTGAGTGAGTGGGAGAGGAGGGGATGGGAGGATAGGGGAGGGGATGGGAGGATAGGGGAGGGGAGGGGAGGGGAGGGGAGGGGAGGGGAGGGGAGGGGAGGGGAGGGTTAACTATTTTGTATCACGATTTTCCTATCTCTCGGTAATTCTGAGCCGACAATACAGGTTTATATTGGCAGCTCTCTCCCGATCAAACTTATAGGAGAATCGCGATACTGCACTGATACTGCGATAATTCAGCCCCTCTTTGTGAGTGGGGCGACACATGGATAACTTCTCAATAATTTCTAAATGATACATATCTAAAGTCTTTGGGTAGGATTTTAAAACTGGGACCCCTTTGTTGAGGCTTGAGTACTTTCCTATCCATAATCAGTCTCTACAAGATTATAAAACTTACATCCAACACCTCCTACTATCAAGACCTCATTGGAACCACAGTGTGCCATGGCTCGTTCTGGAATGTAAAACAATTATTGTCGAAAAATAAATAGGAAAAAAATGGAAAAACCAATGAAATAAAATAAATGACACGTGGTCTGAAATGGGAAAACATTAAGCCCAAGCTAAAATGGTCTGTACAATGAAGTGACTAGGAGTACGGTCACTGCCATCCTGGACTGGATGTTACTCCATTGCCCAATAGGCCTTCTGCATTATAGCATCATGTACTACCACTACCAGAATCCCTTGCACACTTTCTTTTGTTCAGTTCATTACCACCAATAGGACACTTGCATTATAGCATCATGTACTACCACTACCAGAATCCATTGCACACTTTCTTTTGTTTTATTAGTTCATTACCACCAATAGGACACTTGCATTTTAGCATCATGTACTACCACTACCAGAATCCCTTGCACACTTTCTTTTGTTCAGTTAATTAGCACCAATTGTCTTACTATTCTCATGAGGAAATACAAATTTGAATAAGAAAGAAAATTTGTCTATTCTTACCTGTTGTTTCTACTAACATTGCAAATACTGTTTCCTGTCAAAGAAAAGCTGCATGAGAATTCAAAAAGATGGATAATGTTGTTTGACATGTTTTAGGATGAGCTTTAGGTTTTAGTTTGTAAGTGAAAAGGAAGAAAACTTAAATACTGTGTAAAAAAATTTGGGGCACTACTGACACAAAAAGGGCCCCAATGAATCAAAGGACTAAGGTCTGAAACATCAGTACAGGGACTGTGGAGACAGGGGGCTGAGCACCAGTTTTTCCCTTTTTCCATACTAGTCTTATATTTTCCAATCTTAGCCCCCCCCACATTTTTTTCCATACTAGTCTCTTATATATCACCTCCATCCCACTTTTTAGGGTGCTCCGTGGTCACTGCAGTACAGTTCCAAACTCTTTTACACATTGTGATTGGGTTTCCTTTTTATTCACTTTTTGTGCATTACCTGTAATGAAAAGCATAGGTCTTCTGGTGTACATTCACCTGATTCTATAAGACCTGGAGCCATACTCTGAGTAAATAAGTTTAAAAACTCATGTAATAATGTCATGTAGATTTAACATACAGTATACTTTATAGCATGGATAAAAAGTTAAATTTTACACCGTAAAAAATAAGAGAGATCACTTACTGACGTTTCGGACGCTAGTCCTTCGTCGGAGTAAAAGAGAGAAAATTTAACTTTTTATCCATACTGTTTCATTAGAAACACCGACGCAGCCCACACTAGCTTACCACTAGTTATCATCTCTATACTTTATAGCATCCACTTAATTACAATTGGAATTTAATCATTGATGTTTTGCAGAGGGAGGAAAACTGGTCATCTTCGTAGGGGATTAGGTCACATGACTTGTATCTGCATGCATGCTGTGCATTGAGAGGATTCATTTACACTGGCAATTTTTACTGCAATTTTTATGACGGTTTTTGAAATATAATACATTTTGTCTTTGTTTCTAAAGAGTCACGCGACCTGTATCTCCATGTTGTGCATCGAGAGGAGTGGTCTAAAGGCCAGTTTACACTGGCTTGTAATTTTTGCAGCGATTTTTGTGGCAATTTTTGAAAATATAATAAATTTTGTCAAGATTTATTTCTAAAAAGACATTTATCCAGGTATTCTTGGTGTTTGGATTAAAACTTTACAATTCTTGACTATGACCAAATTCACCACAAAAATTGCACCTCAAATCATAGCAAAAAATTGCCAGTGAAAATAGACCTTTAGGTCCCGTTATTACACACCTGTTAATCTGACTTAGCATCATTACCAACAGTGGCGGATCCAGGGGTGGTTCCGAGGGCTCCATGGAACCCCCCTTCGTGAGATCTCGTGAAGTCAATCATGTTCTTTACGCTCAGTAGAATGAAATTAGAACCCCCTCCCCCCTTTTGAAGTTGATTGCAACAGCTTTTTCTGCGTGGCGGCCATTTTGGAACCCCCCTTTTTAAAATCCTGGATCCGCCACTGACCAATGATTCACCTCAGTCTCAGTAATCATCAGTGAATATGTAACATTTACCTTGCCACTTGAGGGCTCACAGGTCAGTAAATATTCATTGATAATCACCTTAACTTTGGTGAATAGTTGTTAGTTAGCTTAACTTACCTCAATGTATGATAGAATTCCAGAGAAAGATACATCCATCCCTTTTACTGTGTATGGGAGCTCAATTAATTTTTTACCTCTACAATAATAATTAAAAAACATCTTTACATTTAAAAATATTTTAGTCTAGGTTAAAAACATGTATCATAACATCTAAAAAGTCTAAATAAGAACCCATTTTTCCACTGGGTTAAAAAATACGATAATAAACAATATTGGTCCACACAGGAGTCAACCTCGAAGTACCTTTTTGCCATTTGTTCAATGTTATATCCAGGGCTTGGATCATTTGACAGCTACAACACACAAAAATATCAATTTATTAAAAGAATTTAATAAAGCAAAAATTGAACAGGATTAAAATTGTGTGTCATAGTGGAAGTGCACTTGGGTTTCACTTTTTACTTCTCGAAGTTCTCCAGTTTCCCTTCCCCTAAAAACCTAACATGCTAAAATCCAACTCAATTGAAATGTCTAAGGAAATATACGATAAATATACACCATTAGAGTCTCCTGTAGCTCAGTGGCAGAGCGGCCGACTAGTATACGGAGGGTCATGGGTTCAATTCCCATCTGGGGCTCAGAATTTTTTTCTGAGCACATTTCACAGTATGGTACGATCATATACACATTTCATATGGTAGTTTGCTATCCCTTGACTCAGATCAGCACAGATATCGCTTCAGAGTTCAATAACATTTTGACATGATTAACTTACCTTAAGAACTCTGGCAAATCTGTCCAAGCAATTTCCAACTGCAATATCTATAGTCTCTCCAAAGATTCTGTATCTTTTCTGCAGGTAAGCAATAACTTGGGTATTGCCCCCGCTAACGTACAATACCGTAGGGTTATCGGCTCCTGTTATAAGTCGACCCATCTCAATGTGTCCAATACAGTGATTGACACCTATTATGGGTTTGTTCCAAAGCTGAGCCACTGTTCTTGCAACTACGGCAACAGAAACAAGGGGAGCTCCCATTCCAGGACCTGTTAATAGAAAGATAAATAGAACGGAAAGTCTAGAAAAGAAAAATGAAAAAACACCCATTTTCTTAATTACAAACCCAGATGAGTAGATATAATTTGAACTTATCATCTGGGTTTTTGGCTTCAGTGAATCAAATTCTCAACAGTCTAGGCTTAGAAGTTAATTTTTGATCTATGGCAGCCAAAAACCCAGACGTCTTGGGCTGTGTTGATCATGTAAGTATGAAAATGGGTGTAAAATAGCAGCTTCCTTTCCAGGACTTATCAATTAAATAGAAATTGAAAGTAAAAAAAAAAAAGAAAGAAGAAATTGAAAGAGAAGTTTCCATTCAAAGGCTTACCAAGAAATAGAGATAAAAAGTGAAAAGTAAAAAATGAAAATGAAAAATATGGATAAGAAACCATGAATGAAAAAAAAATGAAATGATACAAGGCTAGCTAGGGGTTTGAGCAATTATTTCATAAGAGAAGGTGGAGATATTGATCTACCATCATCATTGAATGCAAAAAGGATGATAACCTTGTCTTCAGCTTGGCCGGGCATAATGTTTTTTCATTTCAGACAAGATGTCATTCCCTAGAATATCATTTCTTTGTTTAATGATTGCACATGAGAATTCCTATCTCTGAAATATAGATACAACTCAAACAAAGAATCTTATTTTTAAGAGAATGAAACATGGTCTGAAATGGGAAAACATTACGCCCAAGGTAAAGCGGTTTCTTGTGTCATACCTTTTGTATAACAAACACAATCAATATCTTTTGGCTCAATGTTTGCTTCTTCTAATGACCTGTGAATAAAGGATGAAACATGATTAGTAAAAAAACACAATTTATAGATATTTTCATACTCTTGTCACTCTGACAAAGGGCTCATAATCTGAATCTTACCCCAGGTCTAGACCCTTTCCTCCCCCAACCTCCCCCGCTACCCCTCCCCCCCCCCCCCCAAATAGAAGCTCTGAAACCCTCACTAACCTGCCATGAGTAATTGTTCATTCACAAACCAGGCCCTTACCCAGGACTTTTTGTGGGGGTAGGGGGTACAACCTAGACCAAAGTTCACCAGATCCAGGCAAAAATGTCACAGATTGTTTTGCTTTGCTTTGAAGGCCAAACCAAAAGAAAGGCGATGGGGGAGGGGTGGACACACCCTGCGAACCTCCTAGGTACAGATCACTTACTTTCTCAGAATATCCAGTATATTTTCTCTGTGGTGTTTTGCAGTATCACTGGGCATAAATCCTGAAAATGATTAATCCATTTTGATAGTATGTAGTATGCTTTACTTATATTAAGTAAAGTAGTAAAAACACTGATACAAGAACTTCTTTTAATACAATTTCATATAAATATCAGCAAACTTTGAAACATCATACTATTTTTTTGCTGATATTTATATTGAATAGTAAAAACACTGTCAGAGTAAAATAGAAATGTGCATCTATAAATTTAAAAAATAATAACAGTAATGATAATAATAACGAGGAAGAAGATGATGATAACTTTATTTAAATCTAACACTTTTAGCTTAGCACAAGTGCTAAAACTAATTGGGGAGACCCCTGAAATAAGCTATTTTAAAAAGGTTGGTGAAGGTTTTGTTGCATGTTGCATGTCTCATGTTGCACACCAAGCCCCAAATGCACTATATAGGTGATGCGAATTCAATCAGCGAAAGGTCACAACAATATATGGAATTTCTGCACGTTTTTTTGGGCATATTTTCTTCTGTGCTGACATCATTTACACATGAACATAATGCATTTCAAGCTTGGTAAATAAACAACATACAACAAAACCTTCACCAGCCTTTTTTGAAATAGCTGTTTATAAAATAAATAAGAACAGACGCATCTTTTAGGGATTTTCAACACGCCAAATATCTTTCCGTACCTTGTCCTGGAGGAGTGATGTAAGTACACCGTGGGTTGGAAAGCACAACTCCATCTCTAACTATCCCAATACCAAGCTTATTAGCACTGCCTTCAAACCCAATAACTGTAGGCATGATGATAAAATATAAGAAATGACAGGAATGGTATTGAAATATCGTATTGAATAAAATGCACGATGGCTGATGATGAAAGGCGTTGCACGTACTTCATCGTGTAGGCCTGGGACCGAGAGAGGTACCCGCACAGGGAGCCCAAGCAAGCCAAAGCTACAATCTTGGGGAAAAAACTTGTTGGAACTAACTTTTCACTCTTTGAGGTACCGAATGTAAAATTTTGCAAAATGCTCCAAAAAAAAACCCTCTCCCCCCTATTGTCTGGGGAGGGGAAGGGAGGGGAGGGGAGAAGAGGGGAGAAGAGGGGAGGGGAGGCACAGGAGCCCAAGCAGTGTACTTGAGGCCTAAGGGACTAAATTCATTCAACAATCAACTGAAATCTTTCTTTCTGAGCAACTCAAACTTGCATGACTTGTAACACGTGCAGGAAGTCCTTCCAATGCAATTCTCGTTTTAACATGTGTCTGTTAGTGAACTTGCCGGTTGCCATGAGAACGAGAACTCGGAAGCTCCCCAAGCATGACCCGAGCCCCTACCGACAGGAATGCGAGGGCCCGAACCGAACGATATGGCTGAGAGTGGCCCAGAACAGCTCCAAGAACATTAACTTAGTCAACCGACACGGGTGAAAAACGCACTGCGCATGCTCGGACGGTTCGGCAGAAAATTCATAGACGAGTCGAGTTTACGAAGAAAACCACTGGAGATTTACTTGTCTTGTATTATGCGAATTTCTCTTGTATTATTTGACCAGGGAAAGAAAACAACTAAAGTAATGTGTCAGGAAAAAATAAGCAATAACTTTCCACGAACAGCTTTAACTTTAGAGATTTACTAAACGCCGGTAAATCTCAAATGGTTTTCTTTGTAAACACGACGAACTTCCGAGCATGCGCAGTGCGTTTTTCACTCGTGTCACGTCAACCACAAATAGACCTTTTTAGCTTCGTATGCAAATTGCCCATTTCAGACCACATGACATTCCCTTGAGAAATGTTCTTTTGTTAAAATATTTACACATGAAAGAATCAGCTCCCAAGAGTGGCATCACATGGTCTGAAATGGGCACAACAAACAACGAAGCTGAAAAGTTCTATTGACACCATATTAATACGTTGAGTTGAATTCTTGTTTCTCTACTCGAGCTCCGCCTCTTTTCGCCTCTTTTGTATATCGATGCCTTGTCATATAATAATACAATGGCTCGGTCTATACCATAACTTATGGATCCTTGTCTTTTGCTTTTAGATCTGTCGTATACGTTCTTCGCCGAAGTTTTAAGAAAATATCCCTCAGAATGAGCCTGCAATAAAATATTAGCGGACTCCCACAAACCGGAACCCCTGAAATCTGGGATAAAATTTGATTCCCCCGCTGACCAAAAAGCCGGAAAACTCGGTGCTCAAGCTTGGGTAGTATAGAAGCATCAAGAGTTCCGCGCTGCTGCTCAATGCGCATGCTCAGGGGATTAAAAAGTGGGATAATATTTTGTATAATATGCAATTTTTCGGTATATTTGATTCAGAATTCGCTTAACGGTACGCGATCTTGAATATTTAATGAAAATTGTACTTGACAAGAAAGATACAACTAAAATATAGCATATTTTACAAATTTTATCCCACTTTTTAATCCACTGAGCATGCGCTTAGAGCAGTAGCGCGGAATTCTTGATGCGTCTATTGCCTAATTTCATATCGTGAGAGACTGGGGCGAGGCCGGACATTTGCGGACGGGTAATGCTATCCCCCGGGCGTGGAGTCGGGCCGAAAAGCAATATTGTTTTTATCGATGTTTAAGGGAAATATTTCTTTCCGTGAAAGTCTTCTGATACGATTTGAAAGCAAAAATGAATGGGGGATTTGAAACAAAAAGTATGATTTTTTTCTTGGCTAATCCCTCTGATCTCAGTTTCATCGCCGGTTCTAAGCCTGTCCTTTCTGAGAACTTTTTGGCAGATTAACTAGGCAAGCATTGCAACCAATTGCAGAAACCAGCAACAAATCTCTGGCAGATTGCATTGTTTAATTAAGCACTTTATTTAAAGATAAACAACGGAGTCTCTTCAAATGAACACAGAATAACAAATACACATGATTATGGTGGAACTAGTAACCTTCCAAATACAATCTTTTGATAATTTTTACACCAGCAACAACAACATGAAAAAAACACTCGTGTACCTCAGAAAGTTTTCAGTATTTCCAAATGAAATTTGGAAAAAAAATAACATTTGTATATTTGTGAATTTCCTTCCTACATCGACGTTTCTTCTACTCTGTCTCCTCGTTTCCGCTTCTCTATACTTAATTCTGTAAAATGTGTGTAAATGAAGTAAAGTCTAAAAAAAATGTCTTTGCACCATCTGGAACTGAACACCGTTTCCTCGAATCGCGCTCTTGATCAGTGCCTGCTTTAGCGAGACTTGTCTGTGTCTTGAGCTGCGGTAGCTGGCTGGTCTTGCTTCTTTGCTTCGGTCGCTTTCTTGTTGGAATTAGCTGAAGTTGGTAGAGCAGCAGGTTTTGGTAGAGCAGCAACGGGTTTTGGGAGAACCGATGACAGCATCTTACGATCCATGGCAAAGTAAGCGACGGGCAGCAGCATGAAGCCTAGGTAGGTCACGGTCATTGACGAGAGCAGAAAACATTTCAAAGAACCTCGATCCCCGGGGCTAAAGATGACGCGGATGGAGACAACCAGGTGTGGCAACATGCAAACGGCAAAGCAAAAGCACAAGGCAACGACGGTCTTAGTGAACTTGATCTCAGCTCTAGCTTGTCTTGCTCCAAACATCTGGATGATCTCTTGTCGGTGTTTACGGATCCTCCTTGTGGCTAACAGGAGAGAAGTGACGATGGCAATGCAACTAATGGATATCCAGATCGATATTACTAGTGGCAGGATGTTGATGTGAAGCATCAAAAAGGGCAGAGTTAAGAGGGAGGACACCCAGACCAGGACACATGCGATGATAGCCTTCGTGACAGTAAGCTTTCTCTGATGAGCAAATTTGGTCAGAGCATCCAATCTGTCGATGCCTAAGACGCCAAGCGTTGCTACAGAAGCTAGTGTACAGATGATCAGGGACCTTTTATACACCGTCACCGGCGACAAAGCACTTTTAGGGCCTTTGCCACAAGATTTACTGTTTTGCCATAAGTGCACGGCTTGGAATGGCAAACTTATCAGCAAGGCAGCCATGTTAGTGATGGCTATGTTACCTATCAGGACTTTATCTGGTGTTTTACGCTTCTTCCATTCCTTGTAGTCAGAATAGAGCAAGAGAACGTTACTGGCTACTCCTAGGACACAGATCAAGGATAGGCATGTTATCAGTGCTGTAGGGTTCAGGCATGGTTCTTCTTCTGCATTTGTACAATCGGACTGGTTGGTGCCATTGACTGCACGAGCGATTTTGGAGATGAACTTCTTTCCCGCTTTCATTCCACTCATTTAGATGGCTTACTTTGATGAATGGAATCGATCAGTCGTTTTGATTCTTAGTACTCAAGGCCATTGATCTGAGTTCAACAATATTTCGTAATGCCAGTGCTAGCGGCCAGTACATATATGTGCAAGTGTTCTATAGAATCTAATGTGGATGTTCTGTGATCATGTACGTCTTTTATCCTCACTAGTCTATCTAAAGAACAGTGCCTCCATTGTCAAATGCCGGATACATTTGGACTACTGACTTAAATAGCCATTAAATATTTTTCTTAGAAAGTTATATATATATATATTATAAAGAATTTAACGCTGAATCAAAATAAAAAAATAAAAAACCAGTTGGCGTCCCGAGCTCGTTATCGAGATAATGAAGTTTGAATATTACCATCTTGACAAGTTTTGGAAAGAAAAGTGGCGGAAACCAAGCTAAAAAAGCTACTGTGGATGTTTTTTTTTGGGGCAGGGCGTGTACTTTAAACATTATTTTCGAGAAATAACTATTTGATGAAGAGATTCAGTTTTAAGATTAAGCTCAAAATTCAGCATTTTGTTTACCGAAAACCGCTCTCGGAACAGCAAAACATATACAATAATAAGTCACTACGTTTTTTTAACTTTGACAAAAGATTGCTTTTTCAGTAGCGGTTGTTTTAGAAAACTCAAATACAAACTGATATAGTATCCCCGTGAAAAATTTTAGAGTTTTGCCCTGTCGAATTTCAAAACGTTTTTGAACTTTTTTGTACGCGCGCACAAATCGAACGTCCTCGTAGCCTGCCAACTTAATCCTTTAGTTCCACAAAAAATATTTTATCACCAAGGATTTAATGGAAAATTTTTTTCATCCGGCTCAAAATCCTTGCGTTTAATAGAGTATGACAGTGTTTGTTACATACTTAATCCCGTAGCCTGAAAACTTAATACTTTAGTTTTACAAAAAAAATATTTTATCACGATGGATTTAATGGGGAAATTTTTTTCAGCCGGCCCAAAATCCTTGCGTTGAATAGAGTATGACAGTGTTTGTTATATACTTGATCCCGTAGCCTGCCAACTTAATCCTTTAGTTTTACAAAATATATTTTATCATCAAGGATTTAAAGGAGAATTTTTTTCAGCCCATTGAAAATCCTTGAGTTGAATAGAGTATAACACTTTTTGTTCTATACTTAATCCCGTAAATTGGAAATTGGGTGTTTTGAATGTTTGCTAATGGCAAGGACACATAGACAAAGACCACGGTAGAGTACAGGAAGCTAAAACTTCCTGGCATAGACAGGTCAACTGTTTTCAGTGGTCGTGTCCATGAAAACGTTTATTCGATGACAAGAGAGAGATAATTCGACAATCTTATTTCCAGGTATTTTCTTTTTTGTACAATCAAAACTGATCTATTATTTTATTTTGTTAATTATTTTAAGTACGGTAAATTTCTTGGAAAGTTGAAAGTAAATATGATCATTTCCCGAACAGCGTTGCGTTACGCGTATTTCGTTACTTATACTTACAGCTATTTCAAAAAACATTGAATACTGAATATAGTAGGGTGGCTTAGCGACAAAAAAGGTCCGTTTTGTGCACTTTTGAGTACAAGCACAAAACTTGGCACAGATGTTCCTTGGGTCATGACAAACAGATTCAGAAGGGGTGCCAAAAAATCGGACACTCAGGGGGGAGGGGAGGGGCAATTTTGTCAAAGCACCATAATTTCTCAAGACAAAAGGAAAAAGAAACAGGAAAATATTTATTTTGTTTAGTAAAGTTAGTTTAAAACATTTTACAAATATATTGGTTAATTTTATGGTATTTTATCGGGGAAGGGGAGGGGTATGGGCGTCAACCAAGCCCGTAAGGGGGGGGGGGGGAGGCAGGTGGTATATACTTATTTTTAAATAAACCCTATTTTGCAACATGTCTATTTAGATAATACTCTACCGATTGAATGTTGTGCTTGTTAACATTCGAGTTGAGATATCGAAGAGTTGGAGAAGAGCTCCCTTGCGATTTTGGCGGGAACACGACGTGTAGCAGGCTGGATGAAAGCAGGGAAGTTTGAATGACCGATTGCTATTAAACACTTTGGAATTTATCCTAACTTCGATTTAGAAAACCTTGTAAGCTGTTTTATCCTTATTTGAAGAAAGGTGATGTTTCTGCTAGGCTCGGATATGGTGTACAGTCTGTTTTTTAATAACCCGGCCTTAACCCGAGCTTGTGGATCGCCTTTGGCACGGAAAAGTATTTTCTGATGATCAACACCACTTTGCGAAGCCTTGGGACCTAGAGAAGTGATGACGCTTCCACTATTCTATGCAATCACCGGCTGCGATACCACATCGTCCTTCAAAGGAAGAGTGGAAAGTCTGTGTGGGATGCTTGGAATGAAGCTTTTCTAAGGGTTCTACATGGACAATACACCGCTTTACATACCGACTCTGTGGCATTTACTGGTCATTGAGTGATTTGTTGTTATTTATGACAAAATAGATATAAATGTATATCTAGATTGCCTTTTATTCCTTTTGTAAATGCCTTATGAAGTTATATTTATAATAGTAATAGAGTCCCGACGAAGTCAATCGATAAAAATCATGTGATTTTTATCGATGTTTAAGGGAAATATTTCTTTCCGTGAAAATCTTCTAGTACGATTTGAAAGCAAAAATGAATGGGGGATTTGAAACAAAAACTATGATTTCTTTGTTGGCTAATCCCTCTGATCTCAGTTTCATCGCCGGTTCTAAGCCTGTCCTTTCTGAGAACTTTTTGGCAGATTAACTAGGCAAGCATTGCAACCAATTGCAGAAACCAGCAACAAATCTCTGGCAGATTGCATTGTTTAATTAAGCACTTTATTTAAAGATAAACAACGGAGTCTCTTCAAATGAACACAGAATAACAAATACACATGATTATGATGGAACTAGTGATCCTTCCAAATACAATCTTTTGATAATTTTTACACCAACAACAACAAGAAGAAAAAAACACTCGTGTACCTCAGAAAGTTTTCAGTATTTCCAAATGAAATTTGGAAAACAAATAACATTTGTATATTTGTGAATTTCCTTCCTACATCGACTTCTACTCTGTCTCCTCGTTTCCGCTTCTCTATACTTAATTCTGTAAAATGTGTGTAAATGAAGTAAAGTCTAAAAAAATGTCTTTGCACCATCTGGACTGAACACCCTTTTCTCGAATCACGCTCTTGATCAGTACCGCTGCTTTAGCGAGACTTGTCTGTGTCTTGAGCTGCGGTAGCTGGCTGGTCTTGCTTCTTTGCTTCGGTCGCTTTCTTTTTGGAATTAGCTGAAGTTGGTAGAGCAGCAGGTTTTGGTAGAGCAGCAACGGGTTTTGGGAGAACCGATGACAGCATCTTACGATCCATGGCAAAGTAAGCGACGGGCAGCAGCATGAAGCCTAGGTAGGTCACGGTCATTGACGAGAGCAGAAAACATTTCAAAGAACCTCGATCCCCGGGGCTAAAGATGACGCGGATGGAGACAACCAGGTGTGGCAACATGCAAACGGCAAAGCAAAAGCACAAGGCAACGACGGTCTTAGTGAACTTGATCTCAGCTCTAGCTTGTCTTGCTCCAAACATCTGGATGATCTCTTGTCGGTGTTTACGGATCCTCCTTGTGGCTAACAGGAGAGAAGTGACGATGGCAATGCAACTAATGGATATCCAGATCGATATTACTAGTGGCAGGATGTTGATGTGAAGCATCAAAAAGGGCAGAGTTAAGAGGGAGGACACCCAGACCAGGACACATGCGATGATAGCCTTCGTGACAGTAAGCTTTCTCTGATGAGCAAATTTGGTCAGAGCATCCAATCTGTCGATGCCTAAGACGCCAAGCGTTGCTACAGAAGCTAGTGTACAGATGATCAGGGACCTTTTATACACCGTCACCGGCGACAAAGCACTTTTAGGGCCTTTGCCACAAGATTTACTGTTTTGCCATAAGTGCACGGCTTGGAATGGCAAACTTATCAGCAAGGCAGCCATGTTAGTGATGGCTATGTTACCTATCAGGACTTTATCTGGTGTTTTACGCTTCTTCCATTCCTTGTAGTCAGAATAGAGCAAGAGAACGTTACTGGCTACTCCTAGGACACAGATCAAGGATAGGCATGTTATCAGTGCTGTAGGGTTCAGGCATGGTTCTTCTTCTGCATTTGTACAATCGGACTGGTTGGTGCCATTGACTGCACGAGCGATTTTGGAGATGAACTTCTTTCCCGCTTTCATTCCACTCATTTAGATGGCTTACTTTGATGAATGGAATCGATCAGTCGTTTTGATTCTTAGTACTCAAGGCCATTGATCTGAGTTCAACAATATTTCGTAATGCCAGTGCTAGCGGCCAGTACATATATGTGCAAGTGTTCTATAGAATCTAATGTGGATGTTCTGTGATCATGTACGTCTTTTATCCTCACTAGTCTATCTAAAGAACAGTGCCTCCATTGTCAAATGCCGGATACATTTGGACTACTGACTTAAATAGCCATTAAATATTTTTCTTAGAAAGTTATATATATATATATTATAAAGAATTTAACGCTGAATCAAAATAAAAAAATAAAAAACCAGTTGGCGTCCCGAGCTCGTTATCGAGATAATGAAGTTTGAATATTACCATCTTGACAAGTTTTGGAAAGAAAAGTGGCGGAAACCAAGCTAAAAAAGCTACTGTGGATGTTTTTTTTTGGGGCAGGGCGTGTACTTTAAACATTATTTTCGAGAAATAACTATTTGATGAAGAGATTCAGTTTTAAGATTAAGCTCAAAATTCAGCATTTTGTTTACCGAAAACCGCTCTCGGAACAGCAAAACATATACAATAATAAGTCACTACGTTTTTTTAACTTTGACAAAAGATTGCTTTTTCAGTAGCGGTTGTTTTAGAAAACTCAAATACAAACTGATATAGTATCCCCGTGAAAAATTTTAGAGTTTTGCCCTGTCGAATTTCAAAACGTTTTTGAACTTTTTTGTACGCGCGCACAAATCGAACGTCCTCGTAGCCTGCCAACTTAATCCTTTAGTTCCACAAAAAATATTTTATCACCAAGGATTTAATGGAAAATTTTTTTCATCCGGCTCAAAATCCTTGCGTTTAATAGAGTATGACAGTGTTTGTTACATACTTAATCCCGTAGCCTGAAAACTTAATACTTTAGTTTTACAAAAAAAATATTTTATCACGATGGATTTAATGGGGAAATTTTTTTCAGCCGGCCCAAAATCCTTGCGTTGAATAGAGTATGACAGTGTTTGTTATATACTTGATCCCGTAGCCTGCCAACTTAATCCTTTAGTTTTACAAAATATATTTTATCATCAAGGATTTAAAGGAGAATTTTTTTCAGCCCATTGAAAATCCTTGAGTTGAATAGAGTATAACACTTTTTGTTCTATACTTAATCCCGTAAATTGGAAATTGGGTGTTTTGAATGTTTGCTAATGGCAATTGCAAGGACACATAGACAAAGACCACGGTAGAGTACAGGAAGCTAAAACTTCCTGGCATAGACAGGTCAACTGTTTTCAGTGGTCGTGTCCATGAAAACGTTTATTCGATGACAAGAGAGAGATAATTCGACAATCTTATTTCCAGGTATTTTCTTTTTTGTACAATCAAAACTGATCTATTATTTTATTTTGTTAATTATTTTAAGTACGGTAAATTTCTTGGAAAGTTGAAAGTAAATATGATCATTTCCCGAACAGCGTTGCGTTACGCGTATTTCGTTACTTATACTTACAGCTATTTCAAAAAACATTGAATACTGAATATAGTAGGGTGGCTTAGCGACAAAAAAGGTCCGTTTTGTGCACTTTTGAGTACAAGCACAAAACTTGGCACAGATGTTCCTTGGGTCATGACAAACAGATTCAGAAGGGGTGCCAAAAAATCGGACACTCAGGGGGGAGGGGAGGGGCAATTTTGTCAAAGCACCATAATTTCTCAAGACAAAAGGAAAAAGAAACAGGAAAATATTTATTTTGTTTAGTAAAGTTAGTTTAAAACATTTTACAAATATATTGGTTAATTTTATGGTATTTTATCGGGGAAGGGGAGGGGTATGGGCGTCAACCAAGCCCGTAAGGGGGGGGGGGGGGGGAGGCAGGTGGTATATACTTATTTTTAAATAAACCCTATTTTGCAACATGTCTATTTAGATAATACTCTACCGATTGAATGTTGTGCTTGTTAACATTCGAGTTGAGATATCGAAGAGTTGGAGAAGAGCTCCCTTGCGATTTTGGCGGGAACACGACGTGTAGCAGGCTGGATGAAAGCAGGGAAGTTTGAATGACCGATTGCTATTAAACACTTTGGAATTTATCCTAACTTCGATTTAGAAAACCTTGTAAGCTGTTTTATCCTTATTTGAAGAAAGGTGATGTTTCTGCTAGGCTCGGATATGGTGTACAGTCTGTTTTTTAATAACCCGGCCTTAACCCGAGCTTGTGGATCGCCTTTGGCACGGAAAAGTATTTTCTGATGATCAACACCACTTTGCGAAGCCTTGGGACCTAGAGAAGTGATGACGCTTCCACTATTCTATGCAATCACCGGCTGCGATACCACATCGTCCTTCAAAGGAAGAGTGGAAAGTCTGTGTGGGATGCTTGGAATGAAGCTTTTCTAAGGGTTCTACATGGACAATACACCGCTTTACATACCGACTCTGTGGCATTTACTGGTCATTGAGTGATTTGTTGTTATTTATGACAAAATAGATATAAATGTATATCTAGATTGCCTTTTATTCCTTTTGTAAATGCCTTATGAAGTTATATTTATAATAGTAATAGAGTCCCGACGAAGTCAATCGATAAAAATCATGTGATTTTTATCGATGTTTAAGGGAAATATTTCTTTCCGTGAAAATCTTCTAGTACGATTTGAAAGCAAAAATGAATGGGGGATTTGAAACAAAAACTATGATTTCTTTGTTGGCTAATCCCTCTGATCTCAGTTTCATCGCCGGTTCTAAGCCTGTCCTTTCTGAGAACTTTTTGGCAGATTAACTAGGCAAGCATTGCAACCAATTGCAGAAACCAGCAACAAATCTCTGGCAGATTGCATTGTTTAATTAAGCACTTTATTTAAAGATAAACAACGGAGTCTCTTCAAATGAACACAGAATAACAAATACACATGATTATGATGGAACTAGTGATCCTTCCAAATACAATCTTTTGATAATTTTTACACCAACAACAACAAGAAGAAAAAAACACTCGTGTACCTCAGAAAGTTTTCAGTATTTCCAAATGAAATTTGGAAAACAAATAACATTTGTATATTTGTGAATTTCCTTCCTACATCGACTTCTACTCTGTCTCCTCGTTTCCGCTTCTCTATACTTAATTCTGTAAAATGTGTGTAAATGAAGTAAAGTCTAAAAAAATGTCTTTGCACCATCTGGACTGAACACCCTTTTCTCGAATCACGCTCTTGATCAGTACCGCTGCTTTAGCGAGACTTGTCTGTGTCTTGAGCTGCGGTAGCTGGCTGGTCTTGCTTCTTTGCTTCGGTCGCTTTCTTTTTGGAATTAGCTGAAGTTGGTAGAGCAGCAGGTTTTGGTAGAGCAGCAACGGGTTTTGGGAGAACCGATGACAGCATCTTACGATCCATGGCAAAGTAAGCGACGGGCAGCAGCATGAAGCCTAGGTAGGTCACGGTCATTGACGAGAGCAGAAAACATTTCAAAGAACCTCGATCCCCGGGGCTAAAGATGACGCGGATGGAGACAACCAGGTGTGGCAACATGCAAACGGCAAAGCAAAAGCACAAGGCAACGACGGTCTTAGTGAACTTGATCTCAGCTCTAGCTTGTCTTGCTCCAAACATCTGGATGATCTCTTGTCGGTGTTTACGGATCCTCCTTGTGGCTAACAGGAGAGAAGTGACGATGGCAATGCAACTAATGGATATCCAGATCGATATTACTAGTGGCAGGATGTTGATGTGAAGCATCAAAAAGGGCAGAGTTAAGAGGGAGGACACCCAGACCAGGACACATGCGATGATAGCCTTCGTGACAGTAAGCTTTCTCTGATGAGCAAATTTGGTCAGAGCATCCAATCTGTCGATGCCTAAGACGCCAAGCGTTGCTACAGAAGCTAGTGTACAGATGATCAGGGACCTTTTATACACCGTCACCGGCGACAAAGCACTTTTAGGGCCTTTGCCACAAGATTTACTGTTTTGCCATAAGTGCACGGCTTGGAATGGCAAACTTATCAGCAAGGCAGCCATGTTAGTGATGGCTATGTTACCTATCAGGACTTTATCTGGTGTTTTACGCTTCTTCCATTCCTTGTAGTCAGAATAGAGCAAGAGAACGTTACTGGCTACTCCTAGGACACAGATCAAGGATAGGCATGTTATCAGTGCTGTAGGGTTCAGGCATGGTTCTTCTTCTGCATTTGTACAATCGGACTGGTTGGTGCCATTGACTGCACGAGCGATTTTGGAGATGAACTTCTTTCCCGCTTTCATTCCACTCATTTAGATGGCTTACTTTGATGAATGGAATCGATCAGTCGTTTTGATTCTTAGTACTCAAGTAGGGCCATTGGTCTGAGTTCAACAATATTTCGTCATGCCAGTGCTAGCGGCCAGTACATATATATGCAAGTGTTCTATAGAATCTAATGTGGATGTTCTGTGATCACGGACGTCTTTTATCCTCACTAGTCTATCTAAAGAACAGTGCCTCCATTGTCAAATGCCGGATACATTTGGACTACTGACTTAAGTAGCCATTAAATATTTTTCTTAGAAAGTTATATTATATAGAGATTACTTCATGAAAAGCGCGCGCGTACGGGATTTTCGCACGAGTTGGTGAAGTATCTGAAATCGAACGAGTGAGCGCAGCGAACGAGTGAGATTTCTGATACAAAACCAACGAGTGCGAAAATCCCGTACAAAGCGCTTTTCATGCTGTAATTTATTTATTTTATACATACTGAGATTTTGTTGTTTTTAATTTATTCACATTTAATTGGTTTTCTAAAACAATTACAAAACTCGTGTAATAATTTCTTTTCGAAAAATTAAGCTTTTACTAGAAGCTATGATGTAAAAATATCAGTAATCATAACTAGTACAAAGTAAAATCGGTAAGCTAATGAAGTTTTGGCTGATTTTTTTTTTCTTTTGGCTTAGTTTGTCACTGTGGGCTGTCTTCGTCTGACGACTCCAACACACGCTTGATGCGTTTAAAGCTACGTGTAGACTCTGTTGATTTAAATGAGTGATTTGCGGAATTCGGTGACTTGTTAACGGTGTTGATTGTTATATTAAACTGTCCTCCGTAAAAACTGCTCCACTGAAAGGACCTGCTGGAGGCAAACTAGAACTTTTCATGAATGAAGATTCACGGCACTCGGTGTGCACTGCACTTTGTAAACTCGACACTGGCCTTTTTTCTATAGACGTACTTGTAGTATTATTTCCACTCAGAATCAAAGACATGTTTTTCTGTTGTTCGTTTGAGATGGTACTGTAGTTGTTGACGCTTTGAAGGTTTCTGTGGCCAGATAATTGCATTATATGAGTTGGCGGGACGTTGTTGTCGTTCAGTTTTTGCATCATAGTTTCATTTTTGGAGTTGAGAAACTCAGTCAGCAAACTCACATCTCTTCGTGTCTTCGAAAGAGTATTTTTGTTTTTTTGGTCTTCTATAAACTTGTCTATAGGTTTGTCTAGAGACACAAATCTTCTTGATTGTTCAGCCATCCTCACAAATATCTTCTAGCTCTTGATAAGTTTGAAATACGAACAACTAGCGTACACCGAAAATATTATTTTGTGAAAGCTGCCCGACAAAGCTACCCGCGATGACCGCGAAAACACGATTCGCCTCGACAGTGGTTTGTGATTGGACGAAACGCTTTTTTCACGTGTGAGAAATTCATTTCGCCTCTCTGATTGGCTGAAAAAAGTCGCGAACTGGTTTTTCACATAGGGAGATTTGATAAGAAAATCTCAGTATGTATAAAATAAATATATATTATAAAGAATTTAACGCTGAATCAAAATAAAAAAAACAACCAAACAGTTGGCGTCCCGAGCTCGTTATCGAGATAATGAAGTTTGAATATTACCATCTTGACAAGTTTTGGAAAGAAAAGTGGCGGAAACCAAGCTAAAAAAGCTACTGTGGATGTTTTTTTTTGGGGCAGGGCGTGTACTTTAAACATTATTTTCGAGAAATAACTATTTGATGAAGAGATTCAGTTTTAAGATTAAGCTCAAAATTCAGCATTTTGTTTACCGAAAACCGCTCTCGGAACAGCAAAACATATACAATGATAACTCACTACCTTTTTTTAACTTTGACAAAAGATTGCTTTTTCAGTAGCGGTTGTTTTAGAAAACTCAAATACAAACTGATATAGAATCCCGTGAAAAATTTCAGAGCCGGTTTTGCCTTTGCCGAATTTCAAAACATGTATGGTTTGAACTTTTTTGTACGCGCGCACAAATCAAACGTCCTCGTAGCCTGCCAACTTAATCCTTCAGTTCCACAAAAAATATTTTATCACCAAGGATTTAATGGAAAATTTTTTTCAGCCGGCTCAAAATCCTTGCGTTTAAAAGAGTATGACAGTGTTTGTTACATACTTGATCCCGTAGCCTGCCAACTTAATCCTTTAGTTTTACAAAAAAATATTTTGTCACCATGGATTTAGTGGAGAAATGTTTTTCAGCAGGCCCAAAATCCTTGCGCTGAATAGAGTATTTCAGTGTTTGTTATATACTTAGTCCCGTAGCCTGCCAACTTAATCCTTTAGTTTTACAAAATATATTTTATCATCAAGGATTTAAAGGAGAATCTTTTCAGCCCATTGAAAATCCTTGCGTTGAATAGAGTATAACACTTTTTGTTCTATACTTAATCCCGTAAATTGGAAATTGGGTGTTTTGAATGTTTGCTAATGGCAAGGACAAATAGACAAAGACCACGGTAGAGTACAGGAGCTAAACTCCTGGTGTAGACAGGTTAACTGTTTTCAGTGGTTCCATGAAAAACGTTTATTCCATGAAAAGAGAGAGAAAATTAGCCTAGGTACTTTGTATATTTAGCAAATAAAACAGCTTTTTCCGTACGTGTTCCGTTCAGCACTAAAGCACGCAGGAAGTAAGGTATTAATGCACGAAAAAAGTTCCTGGTATAGACAGGTTAACTGTTTTCAGTGGTTCCATGAAAAACGTTTATTCGATGACAAGAGAGAGAAAATTGGTCTTGGTACTTTGTATATTTAGCAAATAAAACAGCTTTTTCCGTACGTGCTCCGTTCAGCACTAAAGCACGCAGATTTCGCTTTCCGCCATTAGTCAAACGTGTCTCTTTGTGACGTCAGTTTGTCACTATTATTGATAACCCTCATGGCTTGTTGTCATATGTGAAAATAATGTCATAAAGACGCTATGTGGGGCAAGGATCTATGATCTAGATCATAGATCACTGCTGCTGCTTCGTCCGTGTGTACGTTTCGCGTTTAGGGAGTCTTCCTTTCAGGATGCTTATTTAATTTATTTATTTTAGCTGCGTGTTAGTTTCTGCTTTGGCTCTCTTATATGTTTTATTCTATGTCACTGATAATTTGCGTCCTGAATAAAATACTATTTTATTGTAAGGATGTGTTAAAAAGTCCTAAACCTGGACGCTAAAAGCAAAAACGTCCTTGTTTTTACGAGGGTAGCACTAAATAGCCAGTGGCTAACAAACCTGTGGCCCTCGTTCCATGATCAAATTGGAATTTAGAAGTTGATTTTTGTGGAGGGAGGAAAACCGGAGAACCCGGAGAAAAACCCTCGAAGCACAGGAGAGAACCAACTAGAAACTCTACTCACATACAACACCGAGCCCGGCGGGACTCGAACTCGGGTCGCCTTGGTGAGAGGCAAGCGCTCTCACCGCTACGCCACCCGTGCTTCCCAAAAAATCGTTGAGTAACTGACGTCACGGGTAGGAACCAAACGGATTATAATGGCGGGCGATATTCTTAGACAATTCAACTCAGAATTTTAGCTATGACTTTCTTGTTCTTCTCTTTTTTTAACATCGGGTTTCTTTTTTTCTAAAGTAGTTTTGTAATTTTTTCCAGAAATAGTCTCGTTTGGAAAATGTTCAATTTTCATCGTCATCTTATTTCCAGGTATTTTCTTTTTTGTACAATCAAAACTGATCTATTATTTTATTTTGTTAATTATTTTAAGTCAGTAAATTTCTTGGAAAGTTGAAAGTAAATATGATCATTTCCTGAACAGCGTGGCGTTACGCGTATTTCGTTACTTATACTTACAGCAATTTCAAAAAACGTTGAATACTGAATAGTGTATACTGAATAGTGCATACTGAATACTGCATACTGCATACTGAATACTGCATTCCAAGACCGAAATGCATTTTGGGTCATGTTAAATTATCTAAAGTAAAATAAATAATAATTATTTATTTTATTTTCAGTGCATTCCATCCGAAACAATATCCAGCTGATCTGAAATAATGACGTAAGAATGACGTCACTGCAAAACTGAGGTGTCATGAAGCTTGCGAAAATTGACTTATAAAAGTTTATATCTGAGATAAATCTAGATTTTCAGGAGAGGTTTTTGATATTTTGTATACATTAACCATGATATTCATTATTGAGTGGGAAAATAAAATTAAAAAATAACCGTTTCCCGATTCGTCGGGCTGCTTAGGATGCACCTCAGTTTTGCAAATTTTGTCGATTCTGATTGGCTGACATTTTTTCTCAGACCAACTGAATACTAGCCACATATAGGGAGCAAATCGCCGTTTATTTACTTTTTATTTCAAATTAACGAGACCCACAATGCCCTTTGGTCTTGGATGCACTATTCAGTATGCAGTATTCAGTATTCAACGTTATTTGGAATAGCTGTATACACACAGGCTCGTCATCTGTACCGGGATCTGCATTAGTTGCTGTATTTTGGGAATCCTTCTACTTTTACATTCAAGGTATTAGGAATGACAGTAATGAATTGAGGAAAAAATTTACTGACGCTTGTCAATAAAAAGTCAACTGACACTGGATTGCTGTTACATTACCATAGCAACGTATAGACAACCGTTATAAGAAATCCTTTGTTAATAGCATGGTGATTCGTGCTTACAGACTAACTATCATCGAACCGAGAACTCTTCTTAGCATGCAGAATGTGACCGCTTAAAACAAGTCTTTTTACAAATCAAAGTATCCCTCTGCTCTCGTGAACTCAACAGTTCAATCTTTTCTTTCGGAAAATACAGCATGCAATGCAGATCCCAGTACAGATGACGAGCCTGTGCGTATCATTCTTCCATTCAGGGATCAGAAATCAGCTGACGTCCTAAAGAAACAGCTTTGTTCTCTCAGCAGGAAAATCAACATCACAATCCAACCTGTCTTCAAGAGCCGTAAGATATCTGAAGACCTTCGGTTTTCCGAACCCAATCCGAGCATCGTGAACGAACAATGCGTCGTTTACAATTTTCAATGTCCAATGTGCGATGTAGGGTACGTCGACACGAGTGAAAAACGCACTGCGCATGCTCGGAAGTTTGTCGTGTTTGCAAAGAAAATCATTGGAGATTTATCGGCGTTTAGTAAATCTCTAAAGTTAAGGCCGTTCGTGGAAAGTTAGTGCTTATTTTTTCCTGACACATTACTTTAGTTGTTTTCTTTCCCTGGTCAAATAATATGAGAGAAATTCGCATAATATGAGAAATGTAAATCTCCAATGGTTTTCTTCGTAAACGCGACTCGTCTGTGAATTTTCTGCCGAACTTCCGAGCATGCGCAGTGCGTTTTTCACCCGTGTCGGGTACGTAGGGTATACCACCCGACATCTTTTTCAACGAACTGAAGAACATCGTCTTCCAAACTCGGTCACTGTGATTCAGTTCTTTTATTTATCAAGTTCAGCCTCGACTTGAAACCATTGTTTTGTGATCATCCTTTGTTTACTTGACATTCGTTGACACCTTGACTTATGCTTCATTGGTTTTTTCTAGATTTGCATTTCGAAACGTAGTCTGAAATCGTTATCACTGTAGTTCCACAACACGTGGAATCGATCACAACACATGTTTCACACATTCCTTGAAAATTAAAATCAAGCATTTTCAAGAAGAAAACAGTTATGATAAAAGATTTACATTTATAAGTTAAATATATAAACTGGTGGTTTACTGAGATATGAGGTATTTTTTGAAATGTTTTTTGAAACTTTTATATCCACACCAATGCCTTTTCGTTTGGAATACGCATACTTTTCGATGCGTTTTGGCTTTGCGTCCACACTAAATCCATCGAAAGCGCATGCTCAGATGGTTTTATAGCAACCCTTTCGATTGTATCTGGGTTTTTAATTTTCGATCGTTTTAGTGCGGAGAAGACCGGCGAAAATGCTATGAATACGCTAGTCTGGAAGCGAAGCATTCGATACGTTTTCAGTGAGACGGATACGGAGCGTCTCGAAAACGTCGGCATTAGCTACTGTAGACTGATGAGGCCTAAGAGAAGCCACCGTAACTGGCAATGTAACTGGTAATATAACACAGAAGTCGATAGGAGAAAGCAGCGGGATTATGTCACCTCAGGGCTACCGGAACCTGGGGGGGGGGGGGGGGGGGGTACTCCGGCTATAATTGACTATACGGGGATGCTCCGCCCGAAAGGGGTACGTTTTTCAGGCCGCAGGTATAGAAAAGGGGTGGGAATTTGTGAATTTTGGTATAAAAAGGGGTAGTTTTTCTTCAAAAGTATATGAAAGGGGTACCTTTTCAGGCAAAAAAGTATGTAAAAGGGGTAACTTTTTGCTGAAATTTGGCATATCAAAGAGTAAGGGGTCGAGAGTCCGGGCGGAGCATCCCCGTATGAAACGACCCGAAGTACCCCCCCCCCCCCCCCCCCCCCCCCCCCCGCGGCACCGGAATGATCGATTTAAACTATGCACACTAGCTTGAATATTCTATTGTATTCCTGGTTTTGTTCACTAACTAAGGGACTTGGTTTTAGTAACTTTCAACAATATATATTTTCGAAGCATAATAACTTCAATTCTGTATTTGAATGAAAGAAAGTGCTCCCTTTCTATCCCATAATGCATTGTGTGCCAACTTGAAACTATATCTTGTATAGACGGATCGTTGCTGACGCCAATGTTAACATTTTGCTTCATTTGCATAGAAATTTCACTTTCTAGCCAAATTTACACCAAATCCTTTCTCAAAATCTCAAAATCTCAAAAAATTAAGGAGAAACTCCTTAAAACTTCCAAGGTTTCATATTATATTATAGCTTAGCTAATGGAACATTTTATTGTGACTTAGATGTAGATGTAATCTTAAAAATTCCTAAACCAAACTAAGCAACTTATGGATACACCGTATACGCACTTTCAGTTGAAGCAGTTGTCAGTGACTGTAGAACAAGCGTAAGCATGAACAGGAGCAGGAACAGGAGCAGGAACAGGAGCAGGAACAGGAGCAGGAACAGGAGCAGGAGCAGGAATAGGAAATGGAGGACTAGCCAAAACTTGGACCGCTGCCACGTTATCGGGGTTCTGAACGTTTAGCCATCGAAAAAACGTCAAATCGATGTTGCATCGTCGAGGTTCATACGAAGGTACGAGGTAGATCTGGGAGCGACCTTATTTATACTAGCTCTGTTATAAGGGACTGGTGCGAAAAGTGGAGCTCTTGGTCGCACGAGGAGGTGCACCAAACGTCTTTGACTTGTTTATATGAATGGGCAGGGAACGCGTTCTGATATCGATAACTTTACTTGGCGTTTTTCCAACCCCTTCCTCCCTTATAGTTGGCATTTCAGGTAGCCTTGTGCTCCCTCTACTGCGGACTAGCCGTGCCCTGACTTAAATCAGCCCAGAGGTTGTTTCAGGGTTCAATCTGTGAGTTAGCCATGCCCTGACTTAGATCAGCCCAGAGGTTGTTTCAGGGTTCAATCTGTGAGTTAGCCGTGCCCTGACTTAGATCAGCCCAGAGGTTGTTTCAGGATTCAATCTGTGAGTTAGCCATGCCCTGACTTAGATCAGCCCAGAGGTTGTTTCAGGGTTCAATCTGTGAGTTAGCCGTGCCCTGACTTCAATGATCAGCCCAGAGGTTGTTTCAGGCCGGGTTTGATTTGCATGTGAGTTTAGCTATGCCCTGAGTTAGACCCTGCAGGGTTCAGACGCGGATCCATGCAGGCCCAAGAAATGACTATTTTTCAGGCCCGGCAAAGCGCCAAAAGTCCGGCCCGATCCGAAACCAAAACATCATCAGAAACAGAAAAGAAATAAAGGAAATTGAAATTCTTATTTATTAAGTTCGAAAGTTCAAACACTGTAATATTTGACCGTTTTCCGAACCAGCCGTTGTTGTACCTTGTTGTAAATTTGAAGGTATAAATAGAAAACTGATCGATCAAGCTAAATAATTATTTTCCGACTTAAAATTTGATGTATGGCCAGAAAAAAATCTTATTGGAGCTACCGCTCCCCGGCCCCTCCCTCCGAGAAAGGGACCCCTGGACGTGCCCGGTGGGGTGGGGAGGGAAGTGACTTTACTCTCACGCATGCGTACTAATCACCCCAAGAGTCTCATGAATAAAAATGGCTGCGCGACGGAAGTGTCTTGAAAAATAGCATGAACCAACGACCTTGAAATAACATTTTAATGACACAAAGACTGGACTGACATGAAAACTAGCTTACTGGAGTATGTGCTTGGCCTTACAGAAGAGAAATCCACCATAAAATAGCGGAGAAAATCGTCAAAAATGGCTGTGGAGGTAATGCAAACCAGTGAAGATATCACATGGGTTTTTGCTCGCTTGAATAACATTGATCGGAGTATATCGCTGTTTCTAATAATTATATTGCCAAGGGGTTGTTATATATTGATTATGTGATTATTACTAGTCAACTTATTGATCTAGAAAACTTAGAATTTGGCGATCGTTGAAAGAAACCTTAGATCGATTGAAGGAGTTTGTTTGGTTGAAGTGCGAGCGATCCAGCGCCGATCAAATTATTCACCATAAATAATTCTTCATCAATGGGTGTGCTTTTGATCTTTCCTGGCTTCAGCTCTAATCCCGAATCCTATATCCATTTTATTCTCAATGTTTCAAGTAAATAATTATTTCTTTTATCCAAACAATCGACTTGAAATGATCAGCTGAGAGATCGTCATACCATCACACGCCAAACACGAGAATTTTTCATTCATTCTCTGTAAAATTCAAATTAAGTATTTTGTTTATCTTCTGCTTATTTTACCGTGTTAAATGTAGTCATATTTTATGCGTTTGCGACAAGATTCATGTCTTAGCATGTCTCTAGAATTGGCGCAGTATTTAGGTAACTCCTTATATTTTTGAACATTTCGTGTCATTATGCGTGTCTGTAAAAAATTTCCTATTATAAAGCTTAAATTTATTCGAGTTCTTTCTAAAATGACTACTAATCACGCTATCACGGAATCATTATCCTAATTTCTCTAATTTCTCAATTTGTTCTTTAGAACTTCGATATTTTCTTTTATTCAAAGCTGATCAGCTCATTTTTAATAGCCATGAGCACTAGCTCAAGCTTTTTTTTTTGAGATCTGAAAAAAATCTCCAAGTTTATCTTAACATGTAATTTTCTTATGAAACCACTTATTGACAGGCATTGGATTATCTTTAAGCCTATCTTTATTGTGCCATTTTCATCATTTTTTTATAACTTACCTTGAAAATAATCTTCATTTCTGAAATGCAGATGAAATACATTTTTGGAAAGAAAGGAAAAAAGATCCACCATTTATTTTTGTGGTGACATTAATTTTGAATAGAAAGAAATTCAATGCACAACTTAGAAAAATGGAAAACATTATTATATTATAATAAAAATGTCATGTCATGTCAGACATTTTTTCTTGTAATACTGTAGTTTTCGTATCAATAATTGAAAATGATCTTTCTATTGCATACCATGTGATGTTGACATTTTGAAGAGGTTTTGGTCACCACTGGTATTTTTTATTCCTAAGAGACCAGATGTTTGTTTTTGTCTAATATACATGTATTGTGTGCACAGTACCGGTAATTACATTAAAAGGCTTGTATTCGAGAATATAATCTCTGGGATTTTGGCTATTACATTTTTACGTTTTCTCTAAAAGTTGCCTTGGTTTACAAACATAATAGTGTTTTATTACTTTAAGTAGAAAGAGATAAGGAAAAAGCAATAGAAAATAAAAGGTTAAAAAACCTTATCGAATGCAAAAATTGGTTTTGGAAGTGAGGATATACATACAGTATAAAAAAATATTTTTCCAAGTCCATTTCGGTATGGTACTGTATGATCATAATATTATATACAGTATATTTCATATTTTATCATATGCAAATCATGTTTATCACATACATATGATATATACTAGTTATACAATGGTTTCGAGTGGCATACCATGGAATATCCCACGAGTCACTTGTACTTTCTAGTATATACACAAGCCTTTAGGCGAGTGTGTATAGAAAGAAAATGCAAGTGACGAGTGGGATATCCATGGTATGCCACGAGAAACCATCGTATAACCATTTTATCCCACACCATAGAAAATACAAATGCGTAGATTCAACGTGCAGTGCATGATGGGAAGGAAGAGTGAAATACCGACGAATATACAACAGCTCTCCTGCTTCTTGATTGGCTGTATTTTCTATGGTGTGGGATAAATACATGTACATACTATACAATGGTTTCGAGTGATATACTATACCATAGAATATCCCTCATGTCACTTTTATTTTATTCTAGTATACACACGAGCCTTTACAGCTGTAAGAGAATGTGTTTACTAAGAAAATACTAGTGACAAGTGAGATATTCCATGTTTTGCCATGAGAAAGCATTGTGTAACTATTTTATCCCACGCCATAGAAAATACAAATGCGTAGATTCAACGTGCAGCGCATGATGGGAAGGAAGAGTGAAATACTCATGAATATACAACAGCTTCCCTGCTTTCTAATTGGCTGTATTGTCTATGGTGTGGGATAATTATAGTAAAATACTTGTCTTGACTGTTGTTATAATAAACTGTTATTGTTCATAGCCAGTAGCTTTCCATTCTATGAGTGTTTTAATTGTGATAAAGAAATTTTGAGACAAGCAATTTTTTAAAGTTTGTTTGTAGGTTTTAGTTGACTATTGATATTTTTTTTTCTGGTCCAGTATCCTAAAAATCATGCATTCTGATTGGCTGTTGAAGTGGGTGTTATTTCCTATCTCTGCTTGCGGTTTGGAATCCTGATGTCATCATGGGATAAAGGATTGCTAAACAACAAAAAAACGTTGCAAAACAAGTGGAAAAGTAAATGGGAAATAATTTAGTTATTTACCATCTTAAAGTCGGTCTGAATAGGAAAAAACTGTGGCCCCAGCCTTGAAAATGGATCTTGGCCTCAGTCAGTATATCCAAGACCTTGAGTCAGCATATCCAAGACCTTGGGCACAGGTTTTCCCTATCCAGACCTCCTGGCTGCTGAATAACCTCTATACATTGTAGCTGGGTTAATCAGAAAAATGTTTTTACAAGTATGTTAAGATATTCAATCTACTCTTCTTCATTTTTCCAGCAAGTAGAAGAGGATGATTGGAACTGGCGAACACTTTGCCAGGATTTCCTCTTCACTTTCCACATCCCATCACTAGAGAAAATAGAACAAGAACATTACAGTGGAAATACTAAAATATTCATTCAAGAATATTTGGAACCAGTTTTATGTTTGTTGAAGGATATCAAACACTCGGCAGAGGTAAGCTTGAGTTACACCTAATTTACATCACACTTGACCAGTAAATCTGAGACTTCAAATGTAGTTTTCAAGGCTTCATATTAGCATTTCAAATCTCCAAACAACGGCTCCGATATTTAAAAAAAAATTCAGTTAAAAATTAGATTTTGGACCAGCTACGTGAATCATGAATGATTGTGAAATATTTTCCAAAAGAATTCACTTGAAACTACATCGCTAAGTATCAGCTTCAAAATATCTATTCTTAAAATTGAATTATTATGAGTTGCCAGAGTTTTGATTGTGCGTACATGTAGGTGCCAAGATTTGGAATTTCAAACAAAGCCGGCGAAACTCCAATCAAAAGTTTTGAGTTACTGGTCACGCGTGACGTAAATTAGCTGTAATAAATAAATAAATTGTCCTTGTCTTATCCGATCAAGAAAGACCTACAGTCTGTAGATGAAAATTACTCTGTGTAATTCTAGGAACCCTACCAAATTTTGAAGTTTTTTTTATGAGGGTGACCCTCATTCCATGATTGAATTGGAATTTAGAAGTTGATTTTTGTGGAGGGAGGAAAACTTGAGAACCTGGGAAAAAAACCCTTGAAGCACAGGAGAGAACCATTAAGCAACTCTACTCACATATGATGGTGAATCTGAGGATTGAATTCTTAAACAGAGTGAGAGGCAGTGCATTAGTGATGAATTTATAATGAATTGTGAATGAACCCTGCAAAGGAAAAAACACCTAACATATTCTTGAGTGCATTAGACTTATTTTTTTCCCTATGGATGTAAAAAAATTGTGATTTAAAAATTCTTAAAAGTAGACTAAGCGTTAATAACCAAATTATCTCTTAAGCAAATGAATAGATTTTATTTTGACATGTTTTGAGACTGTCTGATCTCTGTCTGACGTTCACATATGTCTGTTCTTGTAAGGTAATTAAAATATCTGAATTCAAATGTAAACAATACAGCAATTTAAAGTTGCTAAGTTGAAATAAGGAATAGATTTTTGTGTTTTGAAAAAGGAAATGAAAGAGTGATTTTCGTCAACTTGTGAAACAAAATGGCTTTTTACCGGTAATATGTAATATAGCCAAATAGGTGCAAAAGAAAACAATGAAGATCTGCTAACTTCTATTAGTCTACTTGTGTGCTTCATGGGTTAATTAGTAAGATATACTTTATACAAGCTATTTCTTTCTTTTGGGAAGCAATATATAATATGTCTTACCAGTTTTAAACTAAAAATATAGTAAATTAATCTCAAAAAATATATAGTTCTGAATTTCAATTAGAATCCGTAGCAAGCAAAAGTAGGGTTAATACTCGTAACTACTCCTGAGTCACTCCGTCAGAGCGAAGGCCCCACTGTTTCGAGTCCGAGGTCCCAAACAGAGAATGATGCAGAGAAGAATTCTAATAACAAAACTGACTTTTATTTCCAACTTTTCTTATCTGGTGCACTCGTCAAGACTCATCACAGACTGAGAGCATGTGGTCTCGACATACTATAATATCTTGGTTCCACATAACTAATGATAGGGAGTTACAACATTATAAGGGGAGTTAAGGAAGGCACCACACTTGCCTCCCACCTCTGGGGTCTTGGGTTAGATTCTTGGATTTAACTTCACATGAGTAGAGTGTGTTGAGTCTCTCCCTTGATTCAAAGGTTTTTCTTCAGGAATAAAGGGACACATGGTTGGATACAGGAATGAAATTTTGAATAATGGGAAGAGAAATGGAGAATTAATTAGATGGATGGAAGGATGATTAAATGAGTGAATAAATGAGTGAATGAATGGATGAATGAATGAATAGATGAATGAATGAATGAATCAATGAATCAATGAATCAATGAATCAATGAATCAATGAATCAATGAATCAATGAATAGATGAATGAATCAATGAATCAATGAATCAATGAATCAATGAATCAATGAATCAATGAATCAATGAATCAATGAATCAATGAATCAATGAATCAATGAATCAATGAATCAATGAATCAATGAATCAATGAATCAATGAATCAATGAATCAATGAATCAATGAATCAATGAATCAATGAATCAATGAATCAATGAATCAATGAATCAATGAATCAATGAATCAATGAATGAATCAATGAATAGATGAATCAATGAATCAATGAATCAATGAATCAATGAATCAATGAATCAATGAATCAATGAATCAATGAATCAATGAATCAATGAATCAATGAATCAATGAATCAATGAATCAATGAATCAATGAATCAATGAATCAATGAATCAATGAATCAATGAATGAATCAATGAATAGATGAATCAATGAATGGATGAATGAATCAATGAATCGATGAATCAATGAATCAATGAATCAATGAATCAATGAATCAATGAATAGATGAATCAATGAACCAATGAATCAATCAATGAATCAATGAATCAATCAATGAATCAATCAATAAATCAATCAATGAATCAATGAATCAATGAATCAATGAATCAATGAATCAATGAATCAATGAATCAATGAATCAATGAACATGTTAATAAATATAATTTTTAATGCAATACTTACTTTCAGGAGTACTTCAGCAGCGGAGAAGATGGCCCAGACGACACATGGACACCATATTATGAAAGCTTTGTACAATCTGTCATTCAGGTCACTAAACTTACTACATCTCTCCACAAGGGGGATTTCTACATTCATCTGAGCTCAATCGTTCCTGGACAAATGATTCTAAAATACTATGACTCTGGAAATGTACAGTCTTTGCCTCTTGGCAAGGATGATTTACGGAAAATTTGGAATAAGACCTGGACAGACCAGTTACGGACAGAAATGAATGGTAGATTTTTGTTTTTGAACTGCGTAGTCTTGAGTAAGAACGGGAAGTTTGAAAGAAGGCCTTGGAGGTATCTTATGGCGCCGTCACGAAATGTTAGTTTTAAACAATACAGAAGTAAGTAAATGTCTTTTCTATTTCACTTTTTATTTTCTTAATTTTTTTCTGCCATTCATTAATTTTTTTATTTTCATTTCCTTTATTTTTCCTTCTTATTCACTTGTTGTATTAGACGCACCAATGCAGCCCCAACTAGTTACCACTCATCATTATCATCTAGGGGGGGCAATGATTACCTGCTCTTTAACGAAAACTAAAATATTTTTTTCTTTTCGTTTTCCCATTTTCATTTCCAATAATGCCCTACTAAAGTTTCTCAACCTCATTTCTTTCTTCCTAAACCAGGTATAGACACAGAAGATAACCTACAAGAAAGCTATAAAGTTAGCAGGCAATCGCTGTTTCTCGATAAACCGCTCAATATCTTTGAAATTAATTTTGAACTTCTACACACGGGCGTAGCTTGTCTTCCAGGTAAGACCCGCGGAATTAAAACATAGACTACTACATGGGCACACATAGGGGTGTAGCCAAGGGGACCCGGCCTCCCTTCTCTATCGTGTTTGCCGTTTTTTTGGTTGACCGTTTTTTTTTTTTTTGTGGTTGATGTTCTGAAAACGGGTTTTGCCCCCCCCCCCCCCCTCCCAAGGCAAAATCCTGGCTACGCCCCTGACGCAACACGGCATCGTCCTCTTTATCATTCGATGTATACCGCGGTTTTTAATGACCATGGATCTTTCTCGCGGCAGCCATGTCAGTTTGCTGGGACAATAGATTTTCCTCTACATAGTCTCGCATTCAAGCGATTCAGGATAAGGTTACACGGTGTTGGCCTAACACTCAGACGTCACGTTGTCACGCAATGCTACAATCATGGGGAGAGAAGCGTTGCATGACGCCCCAAGGAGATAGTGAGGCTATCTAGGCAATGTCGTAATGATTTTTGGCAGTCATATTAATCTGCTTTGACTATGACTCTGAAAGCGTTAGACTTCAGCTGTACCGTGGCTGTGACAGTGACAAATCTAAGCATTCTGATTGGATGATTACTATTCTTGTGTTACTCGCTACTTTAATTTTCATCATTCATCATTCAAGATCCAATATCTACGATAAAGTTTTTCCTGACCCGTTCACTTTATATGTGAAAATAATCTTTAGATTTCCCGTGACGATATTGGAATTTTTATTGTTTGTTTATATAAGGAAGTACAATGTCATCTTCCTGTGTGTACACAGTAATTTGTAAGGGTATTTTAGACTGAATTCGATTACGTATCGGTCATTTTGTGCGAGCTTTCTTGCTCAGAGCTGAAAGAATTTATCTAAGGATTTTTGGATTAGTCGAAAAAGCTGTTAGTCTATACTGTAGATTGCACAAGATGTCTGACTCTGAGATGCAAAATTTTGTACTTGATTTTGCATTTGCTTTTCCAAAATGCCCAAGAAATCGTATGAAGATAGACGAAGGTAACTGAAGCCTTACAAATGCAATTTGAGCCTTACAATTTGAGCTTTATGGTCAGACATGCATGCTTTACAAAATGTTGTGCTTGATTTTGCATTTTCTTTTTCAAAATGCCAAGAAATCGTATCGGTATGAAGGCAGACAAAGCTAACAAGCATGCTTACATAAGAACTTTATGGTCAGACATGCAAGAAAGAACGACGAACTTCCACAAATTTGCTTATTTATTTACTTACAAATTATAGGATTGAAGAAAATTTTATTCTCCGACAAGAAACGTGGAATTGTTTTACACCGTTTGCATCCCAAACATGAACATCAAAAGCCTTTATTTTTTATACTATTGACATGAACTGCAAGCAAGTTGTTTCGACGACAGAATTAAGAGTTATTGTGTGTGGGAAAAATCAAGCTATTTATAGACATGATTCACTAGATTGATATGATATGCAGGGACCGCGGAGCGTAATTTTGATTGGGGGGCTAACGACCACCAAATACTGCAAGACCTAGGGGGTTTGGGGGCATGCTCCCATTATTGGGGGTGGGGGGGGGGGGGGGGGGCTATAGCCCCCCAGCCCCCCTGCTCCGCGGTCCCTGATATGGCTCACTGTTTTTTTTTTTTAAATTCGCTTGTTTCTTCACAAAGACGACAAAACTGTACACTGCCAATATTTTAAAGAGAAATCGGAATATCTTCCTGAATACAGCGTAGTAAATAAACGCATGGAAAAAGTAAAAACAAAAACATTTATTTAAATAATATAAATATGAAAAATAGGTTTATAGTATAGTTAAAACTTGTTTATTTTCCCAGCCTTTGCTGCCATCAAAAAAAAACTCTCGTTAGTTATTTATCGCTAAAAATCCAGCTGCAATTCACCAGTCAGAAATATCTAAGACTACCTCTTTTGAAATAGTTTTGGAAAAACTGTCATTAAAAGTTATTAACTTGATTAGAAATTTCAACGCTACTTTTCACTTTATTCTTCGTTTGCACATGATGTCATAGCGGCCATGTTGGAAAAATTTGACTAAAGATTTTTCAATGAATCCTTTTGTTATATCTTCCAACATGGCGGCCATGTCTTTTGTTATCTTATACTCCCTTGGGAATGATTGCAAACCAAGAATTCTTCATTTAATTTTTTATTATTTTTTTATACAGGTTGTAAAGATATGAGAGGTGGACATATCCTGTTTATTAATCCATCTCGACCCGACTGGAGTAACGTGCAGTACAGTACAGTGGAGCTGACGAGACTTTTGATGTACTTTCAAACCATCCCCAAGTAAGGAGACAAAGATATAACTTTAACCCCCCCCCCCCCCGATTTTATGGCCGACAGCCTGAAACAACCTCTGGGCTGATCTAAGTCAGGGCATGGCTAACTCACAGATTGGACCCTGAAACAACCTCTGGGCTGATATATACTTTTACTTGAATGATTAACTGTTTCTAAGCGCAGTTTGAGAGCTTAAAATTAGTAAAAAAGTACCATATTACGTGAAATTTTCGCGACGTGTTAGTTTCGCGATTTCGGAGGTCGCACATTTCGCGACACTTAAATTTCGAGATTTTGCTATTAAATCATATTTCAGTAAGTCACTTTAATTTCACGATTTCATTGAATAAATCATGATTTGTTTCCGAATACACACATTCCTTGAACAAAATGACTTAATTGCCAAATATTAACAACAAAAATTAAAACTTTTGCGTTAGTTGCTTGGTTTTGAATGGAGTACAATTATTACTGGAGGCGCTAGTGCCCGCTTTGTTCGCAGTAACAGCGTCTTTTATCCCTGCTTTTTAATGGCCAATAATTTTTTATTATCGCGAAAATCGCGAAAATTTCATGCAATAAGGTATATACATATTTCTGTTTTTGATCATTCTTTTCATTTCTTCGAGTGGTCTGCGGTTGTCTGGGAATGGTGTTTTAAGCTTCACCATTTCCTTCCTTGATAGAGGTGCCGAAATATTTCCGTCCGCCAGTAGTCGTGACTGATATTGCTCAAAGATTTTTTCAGATAAAAAAAGAATGTGAATAAATTGTATTTTTTTTTGTAGTAATAAGTAACCAAATGTAGCACGCTGGAATTTTACGTCATTGTTAACCTTGAATGGGTTTTCCATGCTGTGAACCAATCAAAATGCACCAAAAACGTATAGACCCCTTGCAGCACGTCGGAATGCAGCTCAATTTGGAGGACAAAACAATAAGTTCCAATTCTCAGGAGATTAAATTTCTTTTGTGTGGTCCTCCAAATTGAGCTGCTTTGACGTCATGTGAACGGGGTCTATAGGGTTTCATTTGACGTCATTTCCTGTCTCGTGCAGAATGTTCATCAGCTGAATCACAAGTTTTCAATAGAATTCTTTCTGGTTAACAGCACATGGTGGTCAGTGTTTGACCACCATTTTGAGCAGATAATGAGATTCAAAGACTTTTATCAGCTGATTGAAACCCAGCAATACCATACAACACTATTTTTGAATCAATAAAAAAAAATTGAGGGATTGCCCAAACCGACTGGCCAATCACAGCACGTTACGTTCCACATTCATATATCTATTAGCTTGGGCGCAATGTTTTCCCCTTCGCGACCACGTGTCATTCCCTAGAGTATCATTTCTTTGCTTAACAGTTGTACATGAGAAGACATATGAATATGGATACAACTCAAACTAAGAATCTTATTCTCAAGAGAATGGGGTGAAATGGGAAAACGTTACACTCAAGCTACACAGTTCTACCGTAGTAAAGTCCTGAACAGCTAGAGAGCGCACGGTACTTTGGCGTCTAACATGTGAACTCATGATGCTGTTCTCATGAATTGGAGCTTACAGACCACCCTGAAAAAAAAGTCATTAATTAATATCATCGATATAAAACAGATGTACAAAACGTTTTAACAATTCATTCATCCTATTCATATGATTATATTCAATTCCAATAATTAGTTTTCTGTTAACGTCAATCAAAGCGTTATTTTGTTTGAAAATTGCAAAATATTCAAAACTGCTTATTTAATGTCATGGAAAACGCCTTAATTGGTCTTAAAATTGATAACGTTCTTGAAATTAGGTTGAGTTATCTATTTAATAATAATTTAATTTCACGCCAAGTTTGGTAGATATTTATTTATTTGTGTTTGTTTGTTTGTTTATTTATTTATTTGATATTCTTTCAGTACGATTCAGAATAGCACATCTATTTAACAATTAGAAGACGAACTCGAGATTTCTATCGGCTGATAGTTGACGAGGGGCTCCGGCCCCGAGTCAACTATCAAAGCCGATAGAAATCGAGAGTTCGTCTTCTAATTGTTTTAGTAAAAATCTCAACTAAACTATACTATACTAAACTAAACTAAACTTCACAAAAGCGCGAAGGAAAAGCCGCCATTTTTTCAAAACAAGTCCGGCTTTCTCTACCCACTATCTATCGGCTGATAGATAGTGAGTACGTTAGCCAATCAGAATGCAGGATTTGCAATAGTATAGTAGTAGAATTTTACTAATATACTGTATATCAAATCCATTCATATCTTGCCATCATCTAATCTAATTATATTCTAGTTGATCCAGTTATCAGTTGTGAGAATTATTACTTGTTTTGAGAACCAGAAGGGTAGTTTTCGTGCGAGTCGAAAACGTCCTATTAAATGGCTTTCCTTTTGAACCAATCAAAAAACAAGAACTCGTTTACCGTCCAATCACGTTGTTTTTTTTAGGAAGCCATTTGAGTGATGCTCTTTTACAATTTTTCCTGCTTTTCGAAAATTTAACTCCATGAATTTCAACTCTTTTCGTTAGCAAAAAATGTTGTTTTTTGTCTTTCAGTTCTTGTCACTCAAAATAAAAAACTTTTATACTTTTTGCTCTGGAAAGACGTCACTTTTTTGTACACTAAGTAGCTGTTTCGTTGGCTACTTCACGGCCGTCCCTCACCGTGGAGTGACTAATGTCGAAGATATTTTATTGATACACCATTGTGTCTTATCTCTGTTAGATTCCTTACTTAACTAGCTATATTCCAAATGAACTTATTTCATCTGTTAGCTGTAAACGTTACCTCAGTCACAATTTTTAATAGTTGTGAAATCTTGATAACAAGTAGAACTCGTTTTGCTGACTTGCAAAGTTCTTATCTTCAAACCTCCTTGCTTGATCCAATTTCATTTAATATTTTTTCTAATTAGATTAACACTCAAAACCACTTTGTTATCGCCTTTTTTGCCTTAATCATGTGCCAAAGAAAACACGCTATGAGTCTCGAAATACGAATTTGAATATCGAGTTCGTATCCTGAGAATTTTTTATGTAATGGAATTGGACTCAAGTAAAGATTGTTAACTGTTTCCTAATAGTATTGAAACGTTTAAAGGTATCTAAGAAAAAGCCGGTTGCTCGCAGCGAAACCTAGTTCTACGTATTCTATGACTGTTTTCACAGAGAGAAAGATTTTAGCTTGTTTGACTTAAAGATAAACTTATTTTGAATTCAGTCACTTAATCTGTAACCAGCTCTTGTAAATAGCTTCAACAAACGAACCATCTAAGTCAGTATTTACCAAAAAGGTTTCTTTATCTTGCCAAAACATCCTCTTCTTTGTTTTTGTTGCTTTTTCTTAAAAACTCCACTCGAAAAAAACCAAGAAAATATGTCAGATAATACATTAAAGGATAGAAAACATTCTGGATAATCCCTGGTTCTTTGTACAAGAATTGAAGTTCATTCGTACTTTATCGGTGTTTACACTTTTGAAGACAAAGAGTGTCAGAACACCGGATGTGTGTGTAGACCAACCCATTTACATCGGAATTATTGCATTTCCCAGGGTATTAAATGACAAATCTGAACTCCAAATTCATGGTTCTCACCCCTGGATACCCCTGGAGGGGAAAACAAGAACTCCCTAATTTTTCCCTAACCTATCCTCCCAAACGAGCTTCGAAACGGAGATGCCTACGTGAGAAAGTATGACCTCTTAATCCACAAAATTTGATTTAAAATACTTTTTGAGGTCTAAAATATAGGGACAACTCGTAAAAGTGTTAGTGTTCTGAGTAAAAGTGATACAAAATTCATATTTTTAAGAATATAAGTGAAATAGCGAGGCCAAAAGACTCCCCTGGGTACCCCCACGCAACCCTACCACTGGTTTCTCTAGGGGAGATGTAAATTCTTTAGCTCAGTCGTCCTTTCCGTAGCTAGAGAAGAGGAAAGAGCGACAGAGTTGATGACTGGACTACCTTTGATCCACATTCTCTTACTTCTGTAGAAAACAAGAACCAAATCTTGGATTTACTGTGATTCTCGATGCAAGGAAATCTGCCACAAAGCGACGTTTGATTGAAGATATACTCGAAGCAATGATTTGTTTTCAGGTAAGAGAGATTGAAACTCATTTATCACAAATAAATGGACAGTGAACGAAACCAAATGATTACATAGCTATTCGAGTCACTTATTGAAAGTATAAAGCTCTAAAAAAATCCCTTTTTCTTTACAATTTCTTTTTGAATCTTACGAATCATTATGAATTACGAATAATATACTTTTCTTGGAAATCAAATTTAGGAAAAAAAAATTAATTAATGCAAGCTTCGCCCAACGGCGTGTCACTGATAAAATGTCGAAGTCTGCCATTCATTTATTGCTTTTTCGTGTAGTTTTAGCTATTTCTGTTTTAAGAGAATGCAATTCTGATTTATAAGCTTGTTTTTGGTATAATAAAAGTACTGTTTTCCACGAAAATAAAATTTGAGAAGCCAACGGATTTACGTAGATGACTCCTCCGAAACCAGTCAGTTATTGACAAATGCCATTCGCTTGCCTCATCAAAACGCTGAGCTGGCCCACCCTCGAGCTGTTGAAATTCTTGTATCCGATCTCACGGTTATATTACCCTGTTTTTATTTAGGATTCAGAATTTAATTCACTAATTTCAAAATAAGATTATCTAGATACCTGAAACCTTTATGCTATGCAAAGAAACAGACGTTTTCTCCCAAAAATGTTGAGTGTGGTTCTGTTTTGTCGGCGGTTGACATGACCTCTTCATAAAAATCTCAAAGATTCGAGTGGTCTTAAAAACTCGAGTATTTACTTACTAAACGCGGCACTTTTCACTCTCTGTCACCACTAACAATGTGTTTTGTTTTGTCAAAATACCGAAAATTTGACCAACATAGCTGGAAGAACGTAGATAAGACTTAGAATTTTGGATGCGTTGATACTTGAATTCGACTGTTTCAAAAGTAGCACAATCTTTAAAAAAATCTTGAAGATAGATACAAGAATTATAGTCCTTATTCCATTGTTTTTATTTCGATTATTAGTCATTTATGGTTAGATTTTATTTCATGGGTTTATTGAAGCCATTTCCACCCTTTTTTAGGTTCAAAAAGGTTCGATAGGCTCACACTGCAATGGTTTTCGTACCTTCACACTTACAATCGTTTGCTATAAATTTCCATTACTTCACAACGGTTCTCAGACGGATTAAGGACTTTTAAGTAGCGCCTTTCGATTGTTGTTATCTGTTGTACCAAAGACGATAAAATCGATACTCGCCGGGTCAGATTCTTGTAATAATTCAAGATTGACTTACAAGAAACCCTAAATGTCTACCGAGCCAAAATGTTGCGTCATCCAAAAATATTTCTGTCGAAGAAAATCGACGAAATTCAAGTTTCAAAGAGGTATTTTTTTCAGAAACCTTGTTTGTTTGAACGATTGCTTTTCGATAATGAAAACTTCGGTATAGCGATAATTAGTCATTACAGTTTGAGGAAAAAACTGGGTCGAGTTGGCATTGCAGTGCATTGTGGGGCATTTTAGGGGACGAAGTAGACGCCATCTTGGAAATATGCTAAAACATCCACAATGCACTGCAATGCCAACTTTGCCCAGTTTTTTCCCTCAACCTTGCAATGGCTAATACGTAATGATGATATGCAATCCGTGCCGTACCGTGACCGTGGCAGTATCGTTTCTGAGTATTTTGATTGGTTGAGCAGTGAAATCGAGCGTTGTGATTGGTTGAAAGAAGGTCATCACCTTATTTGAAGTCCTTGGTTGTCTTGGCAATCAGACCTAGCTGGATTTGTACCTACTTTTATACAATTTATCGACTTGAATTGTTTATTCTCTTCTCAAAATTTTTGCGAAACTATCTAAATACTTTATTTTTAAAGAAGTTTTGCTTGTGTCAAATACAGTTGATAAATAGCTATTTTCCAGTTTTTGCTAGATTATTAAAGAATCTTCCATTAAAGAATCTTCCAAACATTCCCTGTTGAACATGTAATGATAAATGTTGTACTTCTTTTTTTTCGTATCACAGGAAAGTTGTCCTGGAGCAATTCATATGGTGTATGTTGTGGCGAGAAAAGACTCACCTCTCCTTATGTTCAGCACAACAAAGATTAAAGAGCAGCTGAACTTTGAGGTAAAGATGTGTGAAGATTAAATTATCCATTATATTGAGCTTTCTTTTCTTTCTTTCTTTCTTTCTTTCTTTCTTTCTTTCTTTCTTTCTTTCTTTCTTTCTTTCTTTCTTTCTTTCTTTCTTTCTTTCTTTCTTTCTTTCTTTCTTTCTTTCTTTCTTTCTTTCTTTCTTTCTTTCTTTCTTTCTTTCTTTCTTTCTTTCTTTCTTTCTTTCTTTCTTTCTTTCTTTCTTTCTTTCTTTCTTTCTTTCTTTCTTTCTTTCTTTCTTTCTTTCTTTCTTTCTTTCTTTCTTTCTTTCTTTCTTTCTTTCTTTCTTTCTTTCTTTCTTTCTTTCTTTCTTTCTTTCTTTCTTTCTTTCTTTCTTTCTTTCTTTCTTTCTTTCTTTTTTTTTTATAGAAATATTATAGAAAAATTCATTGGATGACTCGGGAATTCCACGATGAATTTCACGAGTAAAAAAAAACGATATCGCACGAGTCGCGAAGCCCATATCTCAAAATAATTGCTCTAACAGCGACTAGGATGAGGATAAAGAGCAAGAGAAAGAAAAACAAAACGCGGGCTTCCTGATTTTTCATTGAATTCATTTTTTCAGACTGCTATCAAACATTCTTCGTTTTTATAGCAAAATTCGCTTTTTAACAAAGTTAACTATTTAACAATTAGAAGACGAACTCGAGATTTCTATCGGCTGATAGTTGACGAGGGGCTCCGGCCCCGAGTCAACTATCAAAGCCGATAGAAATCGAGAGTGAGTCTTCTAATTGTTTTAGTAAAAATCTCAACTAAACTATACTATACTAAACTAAACTAAACTTCACAAAAGCGCGAAGGAAAAGCCGCCATTTTTTCAAAACAAGTCCGGCTTTCTCTACCCACTATCTATCGGCTGATAGATAGTGAGTACGTTAGCCAATCAGAATGCAGGATTTGCAATAGTATAGTAGTAGAATTTTACTAATTCCATTTATATTCTTTGCAAACTAATCTTCTTTTTTTGATTGTTTTTTAATGCCATACGTTAAGAAAATCAAGTGATAATAAGACAAAAGCAAATTTTTTTTTGTGCGTGATCCCTGATCTTTCATTAAATTCAGCTTGGAAAGCGTTGGATTCCGCGCTGAATCCTTCGCTATCTACGTCACTTATTCGTCATCTCGGACCAATCAGCCCGCGTGTTTATTTTGTGATATGGGATTCTATCAGATGTGTCATAGGCACTTTAAAATTCTTGCACGATACCAAGGCCCTCCGAAATGAGATGTTCAAAATTGCATTGAACCTCAAAAGCACTAGTAGATATATTGCTGTAGATTCGATTATGACGTTGTTGAGTAGCAAACTGATTAGCATTTCTACCAAATTTTTTTTATTATTGCCGAAAGGTAGGAACGTCGTATATGGTACATTATTATATTCCTACCATTAAATGTATCTGGTGATCCAATGATTGTACCATACGTGAAGTACCATCATCAAAAAATAAATAAAAAATAAAAAATTATTATTAATAATAATAATAATAATAATTTATAATTTTTATAGCGTTAATTCCCGTAAGTCCAACAACGCTTCACAGTTTAAAAAAGATAAGACACATTCAGTTGTTTTTTTAATTTTAAAATTGTTATTATATTATTAAAATACAACAATAATTCAATTAAATACATAGAAAAACAATTTACAATACAGCAACGATTGACACTTAATTATCAATAAAACATTTATATGTCATCAATTCAATAAAAAAAATATTAAAACTAAGTAAATCCTTGCAAGCAAGTCTGAATTTTAAGATATCGAACGGGGCCTATTTAAAGAATGTTTACTTTACATAAGCAATATTATTAATATTTCTCAGTCAGGCGTTAATATTTGATAGACTTCTCTCTGCGTGATACTGATCTCCTGTCATGCTATTCTGTTATTGTTTATTAAAACTGAGTTTACATTTTTTTAATATCGCTCTGCAAAATAATCAAACCTTCTTTACAAAAAACGTATAATTTTAGCTATATCTAGAGAAAATGAATGGAACTGAGAGACAAGATTCTGGACTCATTGGTAAATTATTCAGTATAAAATCATTAAGATCATTGATATTGCATAAAGTTTTGGGGTTTATTTTGATTCGTGTTTATTCAGCCTTTGGGTGGCCATTTTGAATTAACTTTGTCGAGTAATGCAGCAAATTCTGTGCTTTATTCTGCCGAATAATGACAATGTTGTTGTCAAAAAATTTCTAGTTTTAGGCGAAAGAATATAACTAACATGGCATTATACCAAAAAGCCGAATTTCCGAGAGTTTTTTTGCTCTCTTTATTAGCGTGACCTGCTGGTATGCAATTCAGAGTCTATCAGCCAAGTGCTTGAGTGAATTTTATTTGAAGATTAATTCTTATTTCCGGTTTACAGATTTGATTAAAAGTTAACAAAAACAAAAACAAAATTTGATGCTTAAAAGAAATTTTAGGATGAGTCATGAGTCAAAATAAAAAATGAATGAGCACGTCTCGTTGTCGTTTCGCTTTCAAGTTTTTCGTTCATTTGTTCGTTCTGTTTCTTTGCTTTTTTTTTTCTTTCTTTCTTTCTTTCTTTCTTTCTTTCTTTCTTTCTTTCTTTCTTTCTTTCTTTCTTTCTTTCTTTCTTTCTTTCTATCCTTCTTTCTTTCTTTCTTTCTATCCTTCTTTCTTTCTTTCTTTCTTTCTTTCTGTTTATCTTCTCATAAGCCGAACTTAATGACATCAAAGAAGACCGCCTTATTATCCATTGTTTTCAATGCGTTCGGCTCATGAGAAGATCGATGTTTGAACTGAGCCTTATTCAACTTTCTTGCACCATACCGTGTTATGTTTTTCTTTGTTTTATATTTACACGATATCCTAAGACGTTTATATTATTCTCGTTTCGAACTTCGAACTCAAAAAAATCTGCATAATCGGCCAACCGTCTAAGAAAGATTGTACTTAAGTGCTTCATTGTATCATGCTAATTAATGGCTTCACTTATTACCAAGAGCCTACACGCTATTTAGTCACTGATCTTCAAAACTATAGCATCTTTCGTCCTTCTTTGGTGGTATTTCGTGTTTGGTTTCTTAAAAGGAGAAATGGAATAAGGATTTTATGAAGCGAATGACAAGTAAGTTGATTGTTTTGGCATCTATCTTGTTCACAAAAGTGTGTCACAATCGCGCCTTGCTATCCTAAACTTTATGTATCTGTTAGGTACTAAGTTTCGCATTTTAAGCATAACTTCTCGTTTCTCAATTAATAGTTGGAACTCTTTTTTAGTTTGTGTCGCTCAAAGTTTGCAAACGAAGAAGAAACTAGTATGTTAACTTTGAAAACAGATGATGAAATATCAAGTGAAATATTCGAGCCAGAGTTTAACCATGTGGCAAGGCATTTTCACCATTTAGGCTTTGTAGTCTACGTTAATAACAGTGACTCTCAACCAAGCCTTTTTCTCAATAATTCACTAGGAATTCAACCCATTAAGAGTTTGTTTTAATATTAACTTCGTAGTCCCAGCAAGCAGTCTCGCACGAATTCGAGTTGGTCTTTTGTAAAAGCGTGTCCTTGGGTTTTTTGGACTATTTTGGTTGTTTTCGATTCGTTTGAATGATTTTTGCTCATTAAAGTGCAGATGTGGTCAAACTAAGGATATATTATACCAAATTATCTTGTAATAACTATTACTAATGTGAGTTATTGTTGGATTTATAAGCGAAGGTTTATCGTGGAGTTTTCGAGAACATACTCATAATAAAACATACTCAAAATATATTAGTTGTTGACGTGATAGAGTTACATAACGGTTAGATTAATTGAATTGAATATAAAAAGGAAGTCTTTCCTTTCTACACGTCCTAGGCTACAGTTATCTAAAGTCCCAAGGCCTTGTAAACAAAACCAAACATGTTTTCTAAGAGCAAAGTTTCAGAAACTTCTCAAATTATGTAATTGGACTTGAAAAATCAAGAGAATTTTCTCTGTAGAACCGAATTGTCCTTCCTTTGTAAACAGAAAATAAAAGTTTATATTTTTCTTCTTCTAAAGATTCTAAAACTTCTCTCGTATATTGTAAACATATAAATCCAGAGATTACGAGTTTGAAAATATATTTTAATTTCATTCTTTACATAATTATAAACTTTTTAAGATAGTCATCGGCTGAAACGCATAACATAGTTAAAATCTTTCATATTATCTATAAATTGGCTGATTTTATATTATTGAAATTCCTACGAGTATAAGTTAATTCGTTAATTCACAAGTAATTTTCATCCTTTTTTTACTTCCGACAGCGGTTAGATCTCGAAAATTCTAAGTCCGTTAATCTTTTTTGAAGTCGAGTGAGTAATTATAAGCCATGTTTGGGAAGCCGGTCTTTTCAAAGTCTTTCATTTGTGGAATATTTTTCGTACAAAAAGAAGGGAATTTTTGTGATGAATTAATGTAAAACGTGGCCTAATAATATTTTGAAACCTGCCGCGTTATCTGGAAAAAGGATTCATTTTCTTCACGAAACTTTTTTGGTTGAATTCAGAGCAAATTTTGTTGTTGTGTAAAACGCATGGTATGTGACACCGAAGTGGCTTTCAAATTAAAGAAAATGTGATTGGATGAGAGTGGAAGCCATTACAATGTATCAAATAGTTTCCAAATTCAAGCACTGTGATTGGATGGCGTGCATGTTCACTCTTTTTTATTGGTTGAGAGTGGAAACCATTTCAAAGTTCTGTTTCCGTGTGTATTTTTTGGCTTCATATCAAATGGCTTCAAAATTCAAGCCTTGTGATTGGTTAGTGTACTTATTCTTGCTTTTTGATTGGTTCAGTAAGACCTGAAGCCATTGCAATGTTAACGTAGCGTTTTATATTCATACGAAATCTTGAACACTGAAATAAGATAAGATGCGACTGATACTAAATAAATGAATTAATAATATTAAATAATAAGAATTATGTCTCATAAAAATTCTGCATGTTTGTGTGATATTTTATACTAGGCCACTCAGTTTTTTCTTTCACTCAGTTATTTCTCCTGCCACGCAACCTATCAATCAACTAATGTCGTCCCATTTCAAGGGCCTTATTTTAATGTACATCCCTTCATCCCTTTTCAAGTGGTTTGCTTCAATTAACTAATGAAATATTGGCTTTTGACTTAGAGTGTACACAATTAAATATTATGAAGTAATATTGTGAACTTTGAAAAAGTACTAACTTTACTTTGTACTAAATAATGAACAACTCGACCCGAAGCCCGAAAGGTCTACGAGTCAATAACCCATGAGGCCGAAGGCCGAATCACTCGAGTACTTTTGTCATGGATTCATTATATTCACTTTTCTTTTGTACAACAGTTTAAAATCATTACAACAGTACAAGACCTGAAGAAAGTCATCGATGAAAACCAGTTAACACCAGAGTTCAATGGAACATTTCACTACGATCATGATGAGTGGATAAGATTCAGAATAGTAAGTTAGTTTGTTGGTTTTTACATTTAATGAGAAAATTTCATTTTCAATTTCGAAATTAGAAAATACAATAGTCGCAGCATTGGCTCAGTTCACCCAGAAAAAAATCGCAGAATTAAAAGACACACGAGGAAGAATTTTTCAGTTTGAGATAGACCTTTATCTTCTTCACCATCAAAACCATTTACTTTTCTCTTTTTTTTTTTTTTTGGCGCCATTTTGATTCTCACTTGGTAGTATATTCTGCGCATGATCAGATTGTAAAACCGCTGACATAAAAATGGTACCTCTAAATGTTTTTTTTTTGCAATTTTTTTTTACAGAAACTCGAGCCTTTCATGACAGGATGTCGTAGTGCTGCAAAGCTTGCCATGGAAGTTATGCACCAATTCACGAACACTAAAGTGGGAGAAACGTTAAAAGACTGCAAATCTTTACTAGAACAGCATCAGCAGAAAGTCAAGGACGTGTTTTTAGACAGTAGGCTCTCAGCCCTTCAAGTTGAAGGTGAACAGATCTTAATACGACTAGAAGAAGAAGAAACGAGCTTAGCGAAGACTGAAGATTACGAAGAAACAGTGCAGTGCGTGTCGAAACTGTATCATCAGATGAATGAAGTGTTTTGTAAACTTGAAATGTTGACTGAAAATAAGACTAAAAAACTCGAACAGTGTGTTCAGCTCAGGGAATTTGAACGCGAGGCAAATAAGGTAAGGCATGTTTTCTTTTGCTTCACATGGGGAATCTTTATTACTGGTGCCCGAAAGTTCGGGAGATTGAAATTCTTTTGTTTTGTCCTCTAAATTGAGCTGCTTTGACGTCACGTAAAACGGGTCTATATTGGCATGGAATTGACTTTGACTTCTTATAGGTCGAAACGTGGATCAAATCTGAAGCTGAACCGTTCGTTGACAAGCACACAGAACTAGGAGATTCTTTACGCCATGTTCAATCTTTACGAGAAGACTTTGACAATTTTGAAAAGAATGCGAAGGTAAGCCGGACTCGAGAAGTCATTCTCTTGAATATTATTTCTTTTTTAATGGCCTGACTTTGATCAGCCCAGTGGTTGTTTCAAGGTTCCATAGAATTGAACGGTTCGTAAAAAACGCTTTCTTGGTTACTATTCCAGAGTTACATCGATAAAATAGAAAACATATTGGAGGAAGGTCGATCTTTGTACCAAGGAGGTCACTATGAAAGCATTGGACTACAAGAAAGATGTAAAACTTTAGAAGATGCTTATAAGAAAATTAACAAGAAGTTGGAAGAAAGAAGAGGTCAGCTAGCAGTCTGTGGAGAATTTCACGAACTTGTAGAAGAGGTAACATCACCAAATATGGCTTAGTCTCGGTTCGAACGTCGGACTTCACATGAGCCGAACGCATTGAAAACAATGGATAATAAGGCGGTCTTCTTTGATATCATTAGGTTCGGCTCATGAGAAGATCGACGCTTGAACTGAGCCTTAGTCTCTTCCACAGGCGTCTTTTTTTTTTGGTTTGGGGTTTCTTGTTGTTTCTTTGGTGGGCTACCTGTGGTATGTCGATAATGTTATCATGCCCCCTCCTACACAGGAATCCCAAATTCTTGCCAGCGGAGGATGAATGATAAGTACACACAGGGTTCGTACAGGTTTTGGAAAGTCTTAGAAAGTTTTGGAAATTGATTTATGGTCCACTAGGCCATGGAAAAGTTATGGATTTTTTGTAGCTTGTCTGCAGCATTGTTTTCATTGGTAAATGTATGTTGAATGTTTCAAATCCTTGAATATGGCTTTATTTTTGAGCCATGTGTGGTTTTGGAAATTTGAGTTAAAGGGCTTTTGAAAGTTTCGGAAAAGATTTTGAAATTCTCACGGGGGTTCCTGTATACGAACCCTGTACACAAGGAGTTTCTGACACTTGCTCCCAGCGTGCCGGTGTGTAACGAAAAACGAATACGATTTTTATCATCCCTAGGTATCTGACTGGACACTAAGCACTTTGAAACAGATCGCTCTAATGAAAATGGAAGAAATCCTCACCTTAGATGGTGTAGCGGCTCTGTCTAAGAACCTTGATGAATACCTGGAGAAATACCCGGTATGGCCGGCAAGTCGACTTAACCGTATATCCGAGATAGCCACCAACATGGGGGACAGCCGGATGGTCAGCCAAGCAGAAGGAGTCTTGACCCGATATAAAGAAGTAGAAGATATGTTGGAACAGAGAAAAGGCACGCTAGGAAGAGCCGAGGAAAGGTTGAAGGTAGGTTTGATTTTCATTTGAGGATAAGGTCAAATTATACTTGACCCGATTTAGAGGGGAGGGAAGGGGTTATCCGTTACCCACCACCTCTTTAAGTGAAATCCTGGATTTTGTACTCAAACATCTATAAAGCTAATAATCAAATCGCGGAAATGAATGTACTGTCCGTTTTTACGTGTGCCAAACAACATATTTATGTATAAAAAGCCAGCCGTTGTCATTATTGTTATTGTTTTTGGTGATGTCAATAGACCTTGGGCGTAATGTTTTCCCATTTCAGACCACGTGTTATTCCCTAGAGTATCATTTCTTTGTTTATCAGTTGCACATGAGAAGACACATTAATATGGATACAACTCAAACAAATAATCTTATTCTCAAGAGAATGACACGTGGTCTGAATTGGGAAAGAACATTACGCCCAAACCAATATGGTCTAAAGGCGTTTATTTGTTGTATATATATTTTCTATTACTTCTTACCGTTCTTAACCTCATTCTCAGCCCTTTTTTCTTCTTCTTCAGGGCAACCCATCTTGTGAATTCTCCAGCACAACCACTGGTGGTAGTGACGAGTCCTCCTCGACACCTCAGGACGGGGACGGGGACGAGAGTGACCTGGGACCAGACACTGATGATGAAATTGATACCCCCGTAGCAGAGAACCCTTACATTTCTCCTGAACGAAAGATATCTGGAGATCGAAGTCAAATGTTGTACACTTGGAAGGAGGTCAGCGGTATTCAGCCTGAACCACCTCCAGTACGCATGCGTGATGTATATTCATTTTAATACTACTAATGATAACTAACCAGTCAAGTCACTTAGATGCAGTTCAATATGCAGTACAATAGAGCTTTTAACTTGCCACATATTTCCGGGTCCAACTGCTCAAAAAAAAAAAAAAAAAAAAAAAACCTAAAATAAGCCGAAAAATGTTCTCAATGATTTAACCTCCACCTGAAACAACAGACCTTTCCGAATTCGTGAAATACTGCTGTTCATTGACTACAGATTCATTTACACAGGGATAGCCTCATTTTAATGTCAAAACATTTATAAATACCAACGGTAAAGTAAAGAATGCACAACTTCAACAATACAAACATTTTGAAATTCCACGGACCTTCACTGGAACATATGAAAATTGAAGCTAACCGTGTGTAAATGAATCTGTAGTCGAGGAAGACAGCGGTATTTTTCGAACGAATTCGAAAACAGTCTATTTTGATCCAAAATACTCGTCTGAGTGACCTGATACTAATACTAATATATAATAATATTTCACCGACTAATATTTCATGAGGGGCCTAGTAACCTAAAAAACCTTTGCAGGCTACAAACATTTTTTGTTCATCATGCTATATTTGGTGTGGTTTGCACCCTAGCTAGACCACAATGCATCTGGTTTATCGAACACATAAAAGGCGTATAACATTCTTGTTAACAACGCTAACCACTGTACTAACCACTTATCAAATAACCCAGCCTACTAATCAATAATGTTTTTCATATGAGATGGATGGTAAGGTAATCGCGGCATTCAAATAGTTTACACTGTGGATGAGACGGGTGGCGGTGCAGTCATAACACTGGAATGGCTTCCCACACGCTTCGGCATGCCATAAGTTTTCGATACTAACTTACAGCACGTACATATTACGGTATATTGTAACATTGAAATGGCTTCCCATAAGTCATTTTTCGACTCTTACCTTGGGTTTTCTTGTTTAACAGCCTCTGGAAAGCATCGAAGAATGTGAACAAAATCTGTCTCCTAAAGTCAAAGAGTAAGTTTATTATTGTCTGAGAACCCGTTGCAATGGAGATAAAATGACCCTGATACTTGGGTAAAGGGGTCCCTTGGGGCCACCCCCCTTCAAGGAAACGGCCTCTGATATATAGTCATGCATATAATCATATTATTATAATCATATTATTATTATTATCATTATTATTATTATTATTATTATCATATTATTCATGTGAGTGGCTGCCTTGGAGATTTGTAGGGTTAAACTGACGTGGAAAGCCGAGTCACATTGTTTTCCCGACTAGTGCCCGACACTTGCCCTGGTTTTGACGAGTGCCCTCCCGTATCCCGCTTCATTTTGCTCGAATAGTTATTTATACAATCTAGATAACGTATGGTCTTTTAGTAATTGTTATTTTTTCGCTGTTTTACTATAGAAAACTTTCTTACATCGTACAAGAGATGATAGATACAGAGAGAGATTATGTCAAATCCCTTGAATATATCATGCAGGTATTGCTTTATACACTCATATTATGAATGCTTGAACGATGGGATCGATGGATGAATGAGTGAGTGATGAAATAAGTGAATGGATGAAGGAAGGAAGAAAGAAAGAAAGGAATAAATGGATGAATAAATAAATGGATGGGTGGATGGATGAATGGACGGACGGACGGAAATTTTGCCCTAAACACAAAAGCCAATGGCATCAAGATTATTAATTACATTCCTTTATTTGTCAGAATTATTTAAGTAGAATGGAGGACCCTGATTTACTGCCTTCACTCAAAGGAAAAAAGAATATTTTATTTGGAAATATTGAACGAATATATGACTTCCATAATCGGTGAGTAAAAAAGAAAGTCACAGAATAGACCTTTTGTTTAAATGCTTTAGTCATATCTTCCACGCATCCTTTGTGGACACGAGTCTGCGCATGCTCGTAGTCTGTATGCAAATTAGTCCCAAACTTCTTCGTGCTATAGCAAAAATTTCCAAATTTGACTTTGAAACCTGCCTCACGAGTGGACTCTAGTATCTCATAAAAATATACTCAGGAAATTTTTTGTTTTTTGAAGACGAACGATTATCAGTTTTCACGAAAACGCCTTTGGATTCTTGGAAAGTGTGCTAAAAGGCACGCTTGCGTAAAAGTTTTTTTTATTGTGCCGTGTGTCCCTTGTATCCATGGAAACAAAAGTTGTGTTAATAAAAAAAAAATCTTGTGTTGCCTATCGGAGTGTTTCGTATTAACATGGTAATTTTTTCAGGTGTTTTCTACGTGAATTAGAAATGTATCAAGAAAAACCTTTACAGATTGGCAGTTGTTTCTTGAAATGGGTAAGCTATACCTTTGTATATTATATTCCTCTCCTTTCCTCTCCTTTCCTTTATTCTTTTTCTTTTCTATTCTTTTCCCCTCTTTTCATTCTCTTTCTTTCCTTTTCTCTCTTCTTCCTTTTTTCTTTTTCCTTTATTATATTTTTCCTTTTTTCCTTCTCTTTTTTTTCCTTTTTTCCCTTCCTTTCTTATCAACTCCTATTCTCCTCTCCTAATTCTTTTCATATATAATAATCGTTCTTTTTTATCTTGTTCACTCATTTCCATTCACCTCCTTGCTGTTGTTTCCAGGAACGTCAGTTCTATCTCTACGCCTTGTATAATAAAAACAAACCAAGATCCGATCAGCTCTTGTCCGACCATGGAAATGCATATTTTAGGGTAAGTCAGAAACCTCTCTAATTGCCGGATTTCAAACCGAGAGGGGTTGGGACCTAACTTTTGTTTTTCATGACGGAAGTCGCATGAATTACCTGATTTTAGGCCGAGTAAAACAAAACTGAGTAATATTAATAATGGCTTTGCATTGGAACTGCACAGCTGATGTTTGTGAGAATAACGTATTTCAATCTTCCTGTGATCCCGAACTCAGAATAGACTGTTGAAAACAATAAACGTTTTAAAAATCTTTTTTACCTCTTGTTTTTAGGCTTTCCAAAAAGAACTCGGTGACAAACTGGATCTTGGTAGTTTTCTGATGAAACCCGTCCAAAGAATGTGTAAATATGGACTACTACTAAGGGTAAGAATAGAAGATGTAAAATTTGAGGAGCAGGCGTAGCTCAGTTGGTTAGCGCGCGGCCTTCTGAGCTAAAGTTCAACGGTCCGATCCTCAGGATCTCCACGTGTATTGCGACTTTTCTCGACTTATCCGTGTAGCTTCAGCTTTGAATACTCTTGAAACTGAGCACTGATGGAGAGAGGGGGTAAAGTGCGCACCGTCGGCTTCCATTGATAACAGTTGAATTTCAACTGAAGGAACTACCGGCGTTAAATATAGGGAATTTTTGGGATTTGGAAGGTCAATTTTTTCTTGTCTCGTGCGAAGTTCTAAAGAAATGTAAACGCAAGCAACGCAAGCAAAAAAACGTTTGCGCATGCGTCCGTTTCGGCACGTTTTCCAAGAATTCAATGAAGAGCGTTTTAGTGACAGTAGAAATGTTTGCGCTGGATTACTGCTAATTATTTATGTATTCCCTTTAGGATATGATCGAAGCCTGCAAGGAAGGAGTACGAGTCAACGAATTGAAGGTTTGTCAGTTTTTCGCTTCGCTTATCTCTAAACATCAGTTGTGAATCTGTTTGCTGAATTTCATGTGTGAGTTGAGTTTGTTTCACGTGGTGTTCTGTCCCGACCACAAGTTTTTTTCGGGGTACTTCGGTTTTCCTCCCTTCAACATTAATTCAAACCTCCAAATTTTATCGTTACCCTGAAACACCATCTACGCTATAGCTATCTCATAGATCGAATTGGAATTTAGCGTTTTAGATTTTACGGAGTGAGGAAAACCAGAGAACCCATAGAAAACCCTCGCTATGAATTAATGGAGAGACCTAACAATTTCTACTCAAATACCTTGTCCGGGAATCGAATTAAAGAACTGATTCTAAAGTCGAATAAGGGCCACAAGTTTATTAGTGTTTCTACACTATTTCGTGTATACCCTCTTTAAATAAAGACATTATTATTATTATATGATAAGAACTCATTTCCCCGTGTAATGAAGCTCTGTGCTGTTGCTTTAATCGGTTTGGTGATTGTTGTGTTGTATAGGATGCACAGAACATGGTTCGATTTCAGCTGAGACACGGCAATGATCTACTTGCCATGGATTCACTACGGAACTGTGATGTAAGTACATTCTTGTAAGCATAATATACTACTATAAAAACACACGTTTCTGGAAAAATTCTTGATATCTTGTAACATTTTTAGCTTTCGATTTAAATGTGCATGAATCATGGGAGAGTAGGGCAGTGTGCGTCCTTCGCTCGTAAAAGACTCATCAGATTCATTCAGCTTATTGATACCAAGCAATAGAATACTATGGTTGATAGCACATGACGGGCAGTGTCTGCCTGTCATTGTAGGCTCGTAAAAGATTCATCAGATTCATTCAGCTGATTGATACCAAGCAATAGAATACTATGGTTGATAGCACATGACGGGCAGTGTTTGCCTGTCATTGTAGGCTGGTAATGAGATTCATGAGATTCATTCAGCTGATTGATACCAAGCAATAGAATACTATGGTTGATAGCACATGACGGGCAGTGTTTGCCTGTCATTGTAGGCTTGTAATAAAATTCATGAGATTCATTCAGCCGATTGATACCAAGCAATAGAATACTACTCTCTGGTTGATAGCACATGACGGGCAGTGTTTGCCTATCATTGTAGGCTGGTAATGAGATTCATGAGAATCATTCAGCTGATTGATACCAAGCAATAGAATACTCTCTGGTTGATAGCACATGACGGGCAGTGTTTGCCTATCATTGTAGGCTGGTAATGAGATTCATGAGATTCATTCAGCTGATTGATACCAAGCAATAGAATACTCTCTGGTTGATAGCACATGACGGGCAGTGTTTACCTGTCATTGTAGGCTGGTAATGAGATTCATGAGATTCATTCAGCTGATTGATACCAAGCAATAGAATACTCTCTGGTTGATAGCACATGACGGGCAGTGTTAGCCTGTCATTGTAGGCTGGTAATGAGATTCATGAGATTCATTCAGCTGATTCATACCAAGCAATAGAATACTCTCTGGCTGATAGCACATGACAGGCAGTTTTGCCTGTCATTGTAGACTCGTAATGAGATTCATGAGATTCATTCAGCTGATTGATACCAAGCAATATAATTGACCTCAACTCGGATGTCCATTTTTCCAGGTTAACGTCAAGGAACAGGGTCGTCTTCTTCGTCAAGATAATTTCATCGTGTGGTCAGGAAAAAAGAAGCATCAACGACGTGTGTTCTTGTTCGAGGATTTGGTTCTGTTTAGTAAAGCAAGAAGACAACAGGGTGGTGTAGATCTATTCTACTACAAGAACTCCCTCAAGGTATGATTAACGAAATGATTCATGGGAAGTTTTGGGACGTGGCAGCCAGCGGGTTGGGTAATACCATTATCTTGCTCACGGTGTATCATGGGATTGAATATGTAGATAATTGTTAAGTAGTTTGCACTTGTATGCATAACTTTTCTATGTCTTCTAAATAGACCCCTTGCAAGTGATGCCAAAGCAGCTCAATTTGGAGGACAAAACAAAAGAATTTCAATCTCCTGAGAAATTGAACCTATTGTTTTGTTCTCCAAATTGAGCTACATTCCGACGCGCTGCAAGGGGTTTATTGCTGGTTTTCTGTCATTCCCAAGAGAATGAAAAAACTAAAGGTTGGCAAATGTTTGATATTACAAATGAGACTACAGTAAATCACAAATCTTTTGTAAAGTTCAATCAAGATGGGGCTGTGCACGCATTCCCAAGAGAATCAAATGAGAAAGACATGGCGGCCATGTTGGTGGTGTAAACAAGGAAGCGCGTTTGAGAAATCTTTTGTTAAAGACCATCAAAATGATCATATATTTTATAGTCCTGTAAAAACATCATTATTAAGTGCCCTAAGTGTAGTATTTCTCGTTTGCTTTTTTACAGACCGCAGATTTAGGATTAACGGAGTCTTTAGGTGATGGTGGACTTAAGTTTGAACTTTGGTTCAGAAAACGAAAGACCGGCGAGAAGTTCATTTTACAGGTACACTTCATTACCCGTTTTATCTCTTTTCTTCTTTCCTTCCTCCCTTCCTTCCTTCTTTCTTTCCTTTTTTTCAGTCCTTTTTTCCTCTCCTTCTCCCGTCGGCACAACCTCGAACACTGCTTTAACGGAAAAATATTAAAACATAATTGGCCGGAAAATTTGAATGCATATCACATCCATTTTCATAATCATGTGACCAACAACAGTGTGGGTCTCTGGCTACCGTCAATCAAAACATACTACTGAACTCGGATTTGATTGACAGAACGGCCAAAAACCTTGGACTTATTGCTAGTTGTCAGTCTGGCCCTCGTTATTATGAATGTACCAGGTATAAGAAAGTAGTTGAAGTCTCCACTCAGGGTTATTTCCCCGCCCCCCTCTCCCCACCCACCCAGGAATACCGCGCCTAAAACTATTATGGCGTCTTTCGTGAATAAAATCCGTTTTACTGAAAATTCACTTAGAAATATAATTATGTATTTGTTATGATTACACGTACGGAGCAATTTTCTCTGCAACTTGTCACGCAACGGCGTTGCGACACAAGTTGCAAGAGGGTTTACACGGTGCAACGGAGACGCAATCGTTGGCAAAAGTAGAAACGAATCCTACTTTTCGCAACGATTGCTGCAACTTGTCTTACAACATATTTCAAATTGCACTGTAGGTTACACGCCGCAATGCTCCATGTAACTTGTGTCACGACGCCGTTTGTGACATAAGTTGCAGAGAAAATTGCTCCTTGTTATCACGCCTTAATTCTTTGGACATGTTGGATTTTCAGGCACCCAGCATGGAGGTGAAGACATTCTGGTTGTCAGAAATAACCAAGATTCTATGGAAACAAGCGATGCGTAACAAAGGTAGATCAAGTAGCGGTAGTGAACTTGTTACAATGGAAAAAAAGATCTACTAACTTCTATACACCGACTCTGAGCATAGCGGACACAAGCGGACGGCATGGATCGAGGGGCGAAAACGATGCTAGTCAGTCGTCCGTGATCTGTGATCTATGTGTTCTTTTTTATTCACCGTTCAAGCTTCAGCTTTGTTACTGTTGCTTACATCCATTAAGAATAGTTTTTTACGCTCCTTAAGGAAAAGCCAGCTTTTCACAGATCACAGTCGAAGGGATAGCCTCGTTTCCGCCTCCTCGACACAGACCGTACGTTTGTGTCCGCCGTGTGTCCGCCATGTTCGGGATCGGTGTATTCGTCTTTTCCCTATTTCACGCGTTTAGTATAAAGCCATTCTATTTCCACTGTATAACATCCCATCTTAATTCACAGAGTATGGCCTTACAGAGGCCTCCACTGGTATTAGTGTTGAGAGCCAACCTGCTTTACATATACCAACAACACGGTACGAGGAGACACCACCCTACCAAACATCGGTCTCCTCTCTTCGCCACCATGGGCCAGTGTTAAGAACAACATCTTGTCCTACCTCCAATCTCACTGCCACGGACAAAAGGTTATCTTTAATCAGTTCGGAAACAGATTCATCTGCAAGTAGTGGATTTTGTGATACTGTGATTCATAATACCGAGGAAGAGGGCGCTTCGGCGAAAGGATGCAGCGTTACGGTTGACAGTCGCGTCTCTTCGAAATCACAGCCGAGCCCTCGAGGCCACAGGCGGAAAAAATCGATGGAAGAAGTCCCTAACAAAGTTACGAAAGAAATTGAAAAAGGAAACGAGAAAAGAAATAAACATAGCAAATCTCCGAGTCCCGAGGAGGAAAAAAAGTCATCGAACTTTTTTCGGAGTTTTTCGCTTCGTGACCGATCGAGTTCCGATCGGGCGGATCGCGAACGAGCAGCGAGTCCCGATGAATGTGTCGGAGGTGTGGTTTTTCGTCGCTCTGTGAAGGACAAGGACTCTAATCATGGACCTCATAAGCGAAGGTCTTTGATTGAGAGAATTACACATAAACATTCGGACGATAAAGCGAAAGACAAAGAAAAAACTCGCAGAAGAAGTCTTGTGGAAACTTGTACGGTTTCTATTGATACAAAGACTGATGGGAAAGAAAATACTACAGATTCGACTCGGAATAAGCTAGGAATGAAACCGAAGAGTAATTGTGTCGTATCTGAGGTGAGTAGAGGATTGTGATAGCGAAACATAGGTGATAAAACTATCGTTGTTGTTTATAATTCATGATGATGATAATAATGATGATGGCGGCGTTGGTGATAATGTTGATTGTGTAAGTGCGCGAGTAGACCTTTTCAGCTTCGGCGCAATGTTTTCCCATTTCTGACCACGATCCCTATAGTATCATGAATTTTTCTTTGTTTAACGGTTGCGCATGAGAAGACACACAAATATGGATACAACTCAAACAAAGAATCTTATTCTCAAGAGAATGACACGTGGTCTGAAATGGGAAAACATTACGCCCCATCTGAAAAGTTCGATTGCGTCATTGCCGAGTTGAGTTAAAGTTTGCTATAGCGAACGATAATAATGCTGTTGTTGATGTCGATGATTGGTAATGATAGTGTTGATGACGATGATAGGGATGATAATTATGGTGACAACACATTTGCATAGATATTTTATATGTTCGATAAACAGGATGCATTGTGGTCTAGCTTGGGTACAAAGAACACCATTTAAGGCATTATGAACAAAATATTTTTTTAACCAAGCTAGACGACCATGCATCATATTCACTATCTTTTTAATAATCTATTGGACCCCAGATTGACTTGCACTAATTCACACTAACATATCGCTCTTACTGATCATAGGTATAACGTGCAGTAAATCGCTACTCGCCTTACAACTTCTTGGTTCTTCCTGGATTCCTGTGTTTTTCCTTAACAAAAAATAGACCTCTTAAGCTTTAGACGTAATGTGTTCCTATTTCACACCACGTGTTATTCCCTAGAGTATCATTTCTTTGTTTAATGGTTGTGCATAAGAAGACACATGAATTTGAAATACAACTGAAACAAACAATCTTATTCTTAAGAGAATAACACGTGGTCTGAAATGAGAAAAATGAGTGCAAAATATGTATCCGTGAAATTATAGTAATATTAAATAGTACAATTTTGTGAAAATTCTATTGTTTTTTATTGTTTAATGGGCACTATTAAGTACTATTTAGTAATTTGTATTTCAGGGATATATTGTTTGCACTCTACCCAAGGTAATAATTCTATTCCCATCAAGTTACCGTCCTTTGTGGATTCGGGGTGGACGCTTTTATCTTCAATTTGCTCTGTGAATTCTTTCATTTGATTTAAAGTAAGAATGGAATTTCCTCTTTCCGTTAATATCACTGACAACTTGTCTTCTGAAGAAAAGGAAAAAAAGAAAGAAATTATGCTCAAGATTATCACGCCAAAAATGGGCTTTCTTGACGTACATTTTTTATCGACTGGACAACATTCAATATTTTTTTCAATTTAATGAACGTTGAAAAAATTTCAAATCAAAAATCTCAAAATTGGATCCTCTGCGAACAGAATCAAAATATTTTGACCTTAATTTTTAAGAAAATTGTTTAAATTCTTTCGTTATTTAGAAAAACTTTGACTTATTTAGAAACTAAACTCTACAGTTGTGCTGAAGAACGAAAGCCCCATATCGAGGCTGAACAGCGACATGCCCTTTTAGCCTCGATCAGGAGCTATTGAAAATTAGCAGTCAGTCATGATTGGATTATGTAAATATGCCTTTGTACAAACTAACTCACTCCCTCCCCTAGTGGAAACCTTAGGGGTGGGGGGTAAGTTGTGATTATACAGAGGTTAGTGGATGGTCTATAAGACCCCTTGCAGCACGCTGGAATGCAGCTCAGTTTGAAATTCTTTTGTTTTGTCCTCCAAATTGAGCTGCTTTGACGTGACGTGAAAGGAGTCTATACTCCAGTTTCGAGTTCTCTGTTGCTCAGGGTTAGCCTCTGTGTAAAATATTCACGTTTACCAGCGAATGTTCGTGGAATTAGACCCCTTGCAGCATGTCGGAATGCAGCTCAATTTGGAGGACAAAACAACAGTTTCCAATTCTCAGGAAATTAAAATTATTTTGTTTTGCCCTCCAAGTTGAGCTGCTCTGACGTCAGGTGCAGGGGTCTGTCTATAAACCACTTCCGAGATATGCTTCGCTTGTCACACACAAAAGTTTCAATTAGAGGCTTCGTGCTAAATGCTCAGTCAGTCGTGACTTGAGTAAGGAATGAATTGAATTCATCACGGAGCCTCGTACTGAAACCTTTGTGCGTGACAAGCGAAGCATATCTAGGAAGTGGGCTATTTCAAAGTGTTTATTTTGTTGAAGTTGTGCATTCTTTACTTTACTGTTGGTATTTGTGAATTTTTTAACACTGAAAGGAGGCTAACCCTGAGTAAATGATTAATAGCAGATATCAGAGGTACACTCCATTGCCTCAAAAACAGCTGTTTCAAGTCGAGGCATTTGGGTCAACAATACAGTAAATGTATAGAAACTGACCCAAATACCACAACGTAAAGGAATCTTTTGAAGGCAATAGAGTGTAACTCTGACATCTGGTATTGCTTAGTATAATATTATAAGATGTGTATACCATGAATATTTACGAATGTAACGAAAATCATTGTACAGTCTTTTTAATGGATATAAATGTTATTAAATAAAAAAGGGTTTTGTTGAAAAAAATAGTAGCATTGATTTTCCAAGAGGCAAGATGAAAACAGTGGGATCCAATGGTCTTGCTGGTTTCAATCATTCCCAAGAGAATGGAAAAAAACAAAAGACATGGCGGCCATGTTGGTTGATATAACAAGAGACTGATTACATGGAGAGACTTGAGTCATATTACCTAACCACTTTATTGTAATTTTGTTTCTTACACTGAAACCACGTGTTCTCTTCTCCACAGAAATCCTATCTTTTTACCATAACTGTGAAATTTCTCGCACGCTGATTGGTCGAGAGCCGTGGTAATAAGAGGACATACCGATAAATGACGAATCGCTCACGCAAGGAGCAAGCGCGCGCTTCAAACGGTTTTTTCTTTCAAACTTTTTCTTCGTTTTTTGGATCTTTTATTTGACTTTGTTATGGTAAAAAACAAATTTCTGATAGTTTCGCGTGGTATGTTCTCTTATTTACCACGATATGACGTCAAAATTCGTTATGTACCTACTCAGCTACGGCCTAAGGTCTCGTGCAATTTGAACTCTTTGAAAAATACACTCGCTCGTGCAAATTAATTCCAAATTGAACTCGAAACCATATGATTACCTAAAGTATACGAATATAAGAATTATTGTAATAATTGAAATGAACAATTAATGGAGGGGCGTAGCTTGCTTTGCGCAAATACGCACGTGCGTACTTGAGAAATTCAGAAAATTTTCAGATTTGCTTATGTATGGGAAGCAAAAACTTTACTTTTTGATTGAAGCGTTTCGGAGTCCATGGGACCCGTGCATATTTGCCAAAATGTCCCAGCAACGCCCCTGTAATGGAAATATAATTACGATTCATCAATTGCAGAACATGCAAAATATTTATAGAACAACGACTGTGAAACGGTTCTGCAAACCCAGAAGGCCCAGGCCGTCCGGTGCACGCACGAACCGACCAATCACAGCGCGCTTTTATGCTTAGCCAAGCGGCCCTAGCTCTAGGGTCTTTCAATACAAAATAAAGTGTTTCGACAAGGAATTTAGAGAGAAAAAGTCAAAAAAAAAAAAAAATCAGCTGATGAACATTCCGCACGAGACAGGAAATGACATCAAGTGAAATCCAGCTATAGACTGATATTTTTGAGATAATCTTGTTGGCATATTACTAAAAAGTGATTATCATCAATATATCTAGGGGCTTTTAATAAAGAAAAGTATTTCTAATTAATTCCTATTTGTTATTTGTTAGAGTCGTTCTCATTAATCCGTGAAACAAAGTGTGCTTATTAAAGTGTAATAGTAAAAAAAAAAAAAAATACACAAAAAACAAAAGAATGAGAGTGAAGTAGTGTGTATTATCATATGACCGTATTTCACTGTACGCGTGATTCTAAAAAAAACCTTTGGGGAAAATGTCGTCAGCAAAAAAAGTACGCTTTTCCGAAAAGTGTAATAATTTCCCGTTCGGACTCGCCGTTCGGACTCGCTGCCGTCAATCATGTAAAAACTACGCATTTTGATTCGCATTTATTAAAAACGCTTTGAAATCGATTTTTTATATGTGGTCATATGATAAAATGCTTATCGTACTTCAGGACCTCGAGCCAAATATTTTCCCGTTCGGACCTCCCACTCAGTCAATAAGTACATAATATGCTTAAGTGTATTTCACGGGTTTATGAAAATCACTGTACTTGTTATTTTTAGATGACAATTTTCTTGCAATTAGGTGTACATGGATGATTGAACATGGCGAACGTGCGAATTAAAATCGCGCGTAGAACGGTATAATCCTTCAAGTACGCAATTTGCTTGGTTTCACTTGACGTCATTTCCTGTCTCGTGCGGAATGTTCATCAGCTGAATCACAAGTTTTCAATAGAATTCTTTCTGGCTGACAGCACATGGTGGTCAGTGTTCGACCACCATTTAGAGCAGATAATGAGATTCAAAGACTTTTATCAGCTGATATCAGCAATACATTAAATGTGGTCATAGATACATGAACGTGAGGCTAAGGGCCTCATGCATAAATATTGAAAGGTGTATGACAGTGCCTTCCAAATTTCTTATCGATACTCTGTATGTGACCACAAAACAAAGGCTCCAAGTCGGGTTTGGACTTGATGTATTCCGCATACATTCATTGTATTTGATCAAGTCCAACCTCAACTTGGATTTATGTTCACTATGCAAGTGAATTCGACTCGGGAAAGGTCTGAGTTCATTTAATTTTCAGTACGCTCCTTCTATCGTTATCATTCCTAACGGAATTTGGCTCTCCATAAAATCAATGTCTTTGCCATCTTCGCGTTTTCTTGAACATGGAATTGTCTTTTTTGGCTCCAAATATGTGGCAGCATTTTGGGGAAGTTTCGGTCCCCTCCATTTTTTTTTTTGGTCAATTTTTCGGACCTTCGATGCTAATGGTTCCAGATTTTTAGTTGACAAAAAGCCCAAACGATGATTTTTCTTGGATTATTTTGTACTATGACATAGGCACTTTGGAATAATCCGTGTCTCTATAAGTACTCTTTAAGGCCCTCTCTGTTTTCTTTTACTTTCTTTTACTTATATCCAACCCACCAAATGATTGTTGAGGTTGAAGATGCGGAACAGTGACGCGAAGAACTTGTTACTACAAATCGCCAAACGCTTCACAAATACTACCGGTATAGTCAATAAATTTGTCGTTGGAGTCAAGACAAGGAGTACCGTATCTCTTCGATTAAGCGCCGCGGATTCAGTGAATTTTTAGTGTTTCGATGGCAACGCTTATTCGAGGGCGACGCTCTTTAAAAATCATAACATTCGTTAATGATAACGAAAAAAGTGTTAACAACAAAATAAACATGTCTTAAATTTCTTTCGCTGTCTCAGCCTGATGATGCTTCGATTACGTCACGCATTGTTGTGAATGAATGCGGCGCTTATTCGAGTGCGGGACTCTTTTTCTTCCTCTCATATGCGGGGACGGCGGCAACTATTTGTCTTGAAGGTTGAAGATGACGAGTGACGCTCCGTCAATGATGATTGGAAGGATCTATCATGAGGTGCAAAGGCTGTTTTGGGGAGATATTAGTTCAATAGTTTAGCTTGTGCATCGCCAAAGATTTAAGATGACGAACAGCTCCGTCAGTGATGATTTATGGGTGGCGTTGGTGGCGTAGTGGTTTACCGCTCGCTTCTCACTGCTGAGGTTCGGGTTCGAGCCACGGCTTGGGCTGGATCATATGTGAGTTGAGTTTGTTTGATGTGTTGTTCTCTCCCTTGCCACGAGGATTTTTCTCCAGGTTCTCTGGTTTTCCTCCCTCCGTAAAAACCAACATGTGAGTTGAGTGTTGTATGCTGTAAATATAGAATGTAGTGGTAATGTGTGTGGAGCGAACCTCACGGAAGAGCCCCGACGGGGAGTGATGGTTGGAAAAAATATGTTTTTTGTTTTATGACTAGAAGGATCTATCAGGTGCAAAGGCTGTTTTGGTGAGTTTCTAAGTAGTTTTTGCATCTATTTTGACTTCACAAGGTGAGGTACCAATATTGTAGTATGAAGTTTACTTTAGCTTGTATCCAATCCACCAGTTTGTCGTGGAGGTTGAAGATGACGAGCAGTCATGTTTGTTGGAGATTGTAGAATATGCCCCAAACGCTTCGAAATTAGTATCGGAGCAGCCGGACACTAATTCACAATCGTTGTCAAAGCAAGGAGCAAAATATGGATGATAAGAGTCATGATTAAAAAGACTTTTACAATTGTTAGTGCAAGTTTTTCCGAGAAGTCTTATAAAAGCAATATAGTAGCATGACTGAGAGACCTTCTGCATAAGATCTCGGTTCCTCATGTTGATTCGAACATAGTCAGTAGTTGATATGTTAGCCGAGTCGAAGTTACAAGTAACACGCCAGTGTGTTGCGATGGTCCTGATGTGTGTCATGTCTTCAAGTGACAGTCGATAGTCAACCCAGTTTGGACTTGATTCGTTCACAGGATGGTTTTTAAAGAACATCCTTCTATAATAGTCCAACTTTTTAGAATACTCAAAAGATTCCACGAGCGTCCAAATGTACTCCGGCTCGGATGTAAAGTCGCAGTAGACTTTGAAGTGACTGGTCAAAGAAGGTCTGGTGATAGTGTAGATACCTGACTTGCGGCGATTTCCAGGAATTCCTACACATGACACTATGTACTGACAGTATCTGCCTTGAACACCCAGTGGACAATTGCACTTGAACTTGCGTCTGACGTCATCACAAGTCTCTACACATGTTCCACCGTTCATACAGGGATAGGTGTGACAGCAGCCGTTACGGCACCCCCCTGAACAATTTATGCTATTGTCCTATGATTAAATAGAGAAAGAAAAGGAAAGTTAAAAAGAAGTGTAAAGGAAGGAAGATGTATAAAGTTGAACTCAGCCAGCCAGCTGCCAGCCAGCCACTCAGCCAGCCGTGAATTCATTAGTTAAGTAAGGGTTATAGAATGGACGCGAGTGGGATAAAGGAATTTAGTTATCATCGCGAGTGAAGCTTTTGAAAGGGCCACGATGGCGAAGCCCGATTTATCCTATGACCGTTGACAAGAATTGATAAAAATATTTTGTCTTAGAAATGTTAAATTAACATATCAAAGACATCGTTAGAATATAACTTCCAAAAAAAAAAACTATGTTCAGCAACGCATTATCTCATAGTGTAATGGTGAGTATTTAGCTAGAGGGGTAAGTAAGGTTGGGGTTCCGGGTTCGAGACACAGTTAGTTTATTACTCTCTAGCAGTTCAAGTTTGTCTCATTTTTTAATGGAAAATATTTCTAAGTGTCATTAAAGTTAGTATTTCAGTATATTAGTATGCGTTAAACAGTGGCTATAACTAGTTATCATCACTAGTGGCGATAAACAAAGGTTATCACTACTGTTTAACGCAGACTAATGAGCAAGAGGGTTGAATATGGGATTTATCGCATTTGTTGTAACAATAGTGTTGCCACAGGCGGGATCCCTGTGTCAAGGGATGCGCCATGTTGTGTCAGGTCAGCGGGCGCGCGCGTGAGAGGACGGCTTTCTCATCGTAGCACGAGGCCTGCAGCCTGCACTGTCTTGTTAACTACAACTATAACTATAATTTAAGTAGATTTAGTCGAGTTTTAAGGCTAATAAAGTTGGAATTAAGGACAAGAGTGCAGAATTTGAAACTCCACCGGCCAAGTGGCCGGATGGCAGCCACAATAACAAGACATATCGGAGCCAAAGACGCTACGAGTCCAGTGAAGTCCTTTGGTCAAAGTTGACTGGTTCGAGGAGAAAGAACTTCAAGTTTTCAAGGAAAATTGTGTTCAAAAGTTGAGCACTAACAGATCCCAGGCAAGTGTCGAAGCACTAGTTGTGATTTCGAGTTGTTCAAGTGAACTTAGAAGGCGAAAAACGAGTTGTTCAAGTGAACTTTAGAAGGCGAAAATCAAGTTGTTCGAGTGAACATGGATGACGAAAATGGAGAATGTCCTGCAATCCGTCAAAGACAACCCACAGAAAAGGGCCTAGAATATCAGCTGGAAATAAAGGTAAAGAATTTCTTCGCAAAGAAAGCAGAATTATGTAAGGAAATGAGATCTACCCTCATGTTGAGAGGCCAATGTGATGATGTATCCAAGTGGAAACAGGAGCTAAGTAAAGCCCAAGTCATCCAGCTAGATCTTTCTGATATACATGGTTCAATTGCACAGTTGGGTGGTGATGAGGGACTAGCCAGAGTCAGGGATGTATGGAGTCAAGTTTCAAGTGAATGGAATAACTTTCAAGAGGTTGTAAACTCAGAAATCAGGTATGTGGAACAGTTACACTTAGAAAAGGCCAAATCAGTGTGTGGGTCTAGAGTTTCTAAGAGTTCAAGAAAGTCAAAATCCTCCATAGAAAGTACTCAAACTGCCCTTTCCCATAAGGATAAGTATGTGCTGCAAAAGAGAGAAGCTAGCTTAAAGGTTGATCTTGCCTTCTTGGGAAATGAGCAGAGACTTGATCGTGAAAAACTTAGACAAGAACAGGAAGCAAGAGACCTAAAGCTACAGAAAGAACTAGCACAAAGTCAAGCTCAACTTAAAGTATGTATGGAGAGTGAAAAAATGGAGTCTGAGTTGAATGATCAGAAAAGTATTCTTTCTGCCCTTCCAAAAGAAAGTCATGCTGATTCAATGGAGAGATACTTTGGTTCTCTTCCCTTTGACCACACCCTTGATGAGCCAGTGGAGTCAGTTCCAATGCCACAGCTTCCACCTCCCCTCAATCATGTTGTTGTATCTAGTCCAGATGAGAATGTTGCAACTGTTCACACTACCACCAAGCCATATACTACTACTACTGTAACCACCCCCCTAATCAGCCCAGCTCAGTATGCTGTCTTGAACAACCAAAACATAGTAGCAGGCCAACACAGCCTCCCCCCAATCAGAAATGACCAACATGTTGTTCAGTCAACTGCAGACCAGGCCCTTCCAAACTCCAACTTCCCTAGTGGCCAGCTTATTGCTGCAGTAAATTCAAGTCACCACCATTCTACCCCAGTGAGTGTCAGTCAGCAGCCAAGGATGTCTAGTGGGATATCCCCCATCAGCTCTAGAGCCCCCCTTCTGTACCATGAGTGGCACCGCCTGCCTGTTCATGAAGATAAGTCTATAGGCAATGTCCAGTACACACCTGGTGTGATGAATCCAAGAGCACCTGTGTTTGAACCCAAGACTGCAACAACCTCCCCTCCCACTGTGCATGAATACCTCATGAGCACAAGTAACAATGTTGGCCGCCAAAGACCACATCAAGAACCACAAGACTCATCTTCTAACTCCGCCGAATGGCAAAGAGTAGCTGTCAATCTAGAGAAATGTATGAGCAAGTTAGCAGAAACTAACAGCAGACTCTTGACCAGTATAAGACCCGACGAGAGATCAAGCGCATCCCCTTCAAGAGTTAAGGTGACCATTCCAGTCTTCAGTGGTGACCCGTTGCAATATCCTATATGGCATAGTGCCTTTAAAGCTCATGTTGATGCCAAGGGCTTGGATGCAGATACTAAACTGAACCTTCTCAACCAGTACGTCTCTGGAGGACCAAAGCAAGTCGTAGAACATTACCTCTTAATCGGCACTGAAGACGCCTACATGAAAGCAAAATCGGTCCTACACGACAGGTACGGCAACTCAAACGTCGTGAGTTCAGCGTTCTTAACTAAGCTTGAGAAGTGGCCAAGGATAAACCCCAGAGATGCAGGAGGTCTGAGAGAGTTTTCAGATTTCCTTGACAAAGTTGTTGCTGCAAGAGAAAACATCCCAAGTCTTGCCATCCTTGACTTCGCTAAAGAAAACGTCAAGTTGATCGCCAAGCTACCATACCATGTTGAGAGTAAGTGGAGAGAAGTGATCACAACCTGGAGAATTAAGAACGGCGAATCGAGCTACCCAACTTTCCTAAAGTTCACTGATTTTGTCAGAGAGGCTGCTGACAGAGCTAACATACCTGAACTGGAGGACTTGTCTAAGTTGACTAGTAAGCCTAAGTGGGCAAAGAGTTCAGGTATACAAGTTCTAGCAACATCAGCGTCTCACAAACAACAGCCTCGAGGAGAGCCAACAGAACAAGTGACCAAGCTCAAGAAAGAACCAGCTGCGAGAGCAGACCAAAAGGTTTGCTTGTACTGCGGCAAGGGGCATCACCTCAACGACTGTAAAGAATTCCAAGAAAAACCTTTCCCCGTGAGAAAGAACTTTTTCTTTAAGCGAAAGCTGTGCCTGGGTTGTACCAATGGCAATCACCAAATCAAGGATTGCAAAAGCTTGTCAACTTGCAAACAGTGTGGAGGAGCCCACTTAACCTGTTTGCACCAAGAAGAAAAGGGAGACAGCAAGTGCACCAGCGTCTGCGGTATCGAGCATCAGTACGGAACTTACAACAGTATGATTGTTCCAGTCTGGGTGAGACCGAAAGGAGACCCATCCAAAGAGATTCTTCAATACGCGGTACTGGATGACCAATCAAATGTCAGTTTCATTACCAGAAAATTGTGTAACAGCCTCGGTCTTCAAGGAACCCCAGCAACGTTGTCCCTAACAACTATGCAAGATGCTGACGTAGCTGAGGACACCAATCGAGTCAGTGGTGTGGAAGTACTAGATTACCACAAGGAGCACACCATCAAGCTGCCAGCCCTGTACGCTTGGAAGCAAATATCAGCTGATCCCTCCCAGATCCCTAAACCTGAGGTTGCCCAGAAATGGGATCATCTTGAACGAATCGCTGAAAACATCATCCCGTACCAACCGGGCATCGAGATATCTCTACTCATAGGAAGTAACTGCCCGCAAGCCATCCGCCCTCGAGAGATATGCGCCGGAGAGGAAGATGAGCCCTATGGGCAGAAGAGCCTGCTCGGTTGGGGCATAATCGGTCAAGTCTGCAAGTCCAGACAGGAAAGCCAAGGCAAGGTGTGCAACAAGATCTCTCAGATGCGCAGTCAGTTCGTAGTGCCAACTAAGGCGAAGGAAGTTGTCGCCACCGATGTACTGAAGGTGCTGGAGGCCGACTTCCAGGAAGCAAGTACAAGGTCAAAGCCCCTCTCAGTTGAAGACAGAAGGTTTCTGCGACTACTGGAAGATGGGATATGCAAACTTGATAACGGACATTATCAAATGCCCCTTCCTCTCAAGACAGATAGCATCAGTCTTCCTTACAACCGCCCTCTAGCAGAGAAGAGGTGGAGACAGCTCCACTCAAGATTCAAGAAGAACCCGAAGTTTCTGGAAGACTACAAGGAATTTATGAAAGATGTAATCCTCTCATGTGCAGAAAAGGTTCCAGAAGAACGTCTCAATGTTCGAGATGGAAAGATCAACTACGTACCCCATACAGGCGTGTATAACCCAAGAAAGCCTGGACAGATACGAGTAGTTTTTGACTGCTCAGCACGTTATGAGGGAGTGTCTCTCAACGATTGCTTGCTCCAAGGCCCAGACCAGCTAAATGGTCTACTGGGTGCGCTGTGTCGATTTCGAGAAGAGAAAGTCGCTTTCACCATGGATATCAAAGGAATGTTCCACCAGTTCTTTGTGTCTGAGCAACATAGGGACCTGTTAAGGTTCCTGTGGTGGGAAGACGCAGACCAAGAGAAAGGTGTCATCGAGTACAGAATGAAGGTACACTTATTCGGTGCGGCGAGTTCCCCTGGTTGTGCCAACTTTGGTCTGAGGAAAGCAGCAGACGATGGTGAAAAGGAGTTTGGAGCTGATGCAGCAACACTCATTCGAGAAGACTTCTACGTAGACGATTGTCTAAAGTCCACCCGAACAGTACAAGAAGCCGTCAAGCTGATTAAGTCGTGTCAAGCAGTGTGCGCCAAAGCAGGCTTGCGCTTGCACAAGATCACCAGCAACAATAAAGAAGTCCTACAGGCTGTTCCTGTGGAAGATCGCTCAAAGAACACTAGAGAAATCGACTTGAAGGTCGAACCTTTGCCCATCGAACGAGCATTGGGCGTTGTGTGGTGCGTAGAAGATGACACCTTCCAATTCCGTATCGAACTGAAGGACAGACCATTTACGCGTCGCGATGTGTTATCGACAGTGTGTTCTATCTATGATCCAATCGGCTATGTAGCACCAGTCGTCTTACAAGGAAAAAAGATTCTCCAACAGATGTGCAGAGATGGGCTAGACTGGGACAGTCCTGTTCCAGACTCGCTTCAACCATCGTGGGAAAAGTGCGCACAGAGATAACCGATCTAGAGAGACTAAAGGTACCAAGATGCTTCAAGCCGAACGACTTTGACGAAGTAAGGTCAGTAGAAGTCCATCACTTCAGTGACGCAAGTGTAGAGGGCTATGGGCAGTGCTCATACCTCCGAACAGTTAACCAAGAGAACCGTGCTCACTGTTCCTTCATCGTAGGTAAAGCTAGAGTCACGCCGCTAAAGCAAAGCACCATCCCCAGACTAGAGTTAGCAGCAGCAACAACCTCAGCAAAGATGAGCGGATTCTTAAGAGCTGAGTTGTCGCCCCCAAAGCTAAAGGAGTACTACTGGACTGACAGCAAGGTTGTTCTCGGTTACGTGAAGAACGAAGCGCGAAGATTCCATATCTATGTAGCAAATAGAGTCCAGCAGATAAGAGAGATGACAGACCCCAACGCTTGGATGTACGTGGAAACGAGCCAAAACCCAGCAGACGACGCCTCACGCGGCTTGACAGCTCGTCAGTTGCTGAACGGTTCACGCTGGTTGACAGGGCCAAAGTTCCTGTGGGAAGACGGTCCCTTTGAAGTCAAGCAACCAGAAGACCACCCGCTAAGTGAATCAGACCTCGAGGTAAAGAAAGGGAAGACCTTCTTAACCAAGACACAAGTCCTGCCAAGCCACTTAGAAGCAAGCAGACTGAGTCACATCTCCTCATGGTTTAAGGCAAAGAAAGTTGTTGCCTTGTGTCTCCAGTTGTTGGCCAGGTTCCAAAGTCGAGGAATCAAGCATGATAGAGAGACCAAAGCAGAAGCCTCCAAAGCGCTGCAAGCAACATCAATGACCCCGTCACTTCTTAAAGAAGTGGAGAAAGTGATCATCAGAGGTGTTCAACGCGAATACTTCCCAGAAGAACTCAGGGCATTAAGTAGCCTGAGTAGATGCAGCGGTGAAACAGAGAGGAATCTTGTCAAGAAGAAAAAGACTATGTTGCAGAAAGCTAGTTCCATCTACAAGTTGAACCCCTACATAGATCAAGATGGACTGATTCGGGTTGGAGGTCGTATCGGAACTGCTGATGTCCCTGAAGAAATGCGTCATCCTGTTCTCCTCCCCCGAAAGTGTCACGTGACAACGATGCTCATTCGTTTCTACCACGAGGAAGTCAATCACATGGGTCGTAGTACTACCCATAATGAACTGCGCCAAAGAGGGTATTGGATCACCGGAGGATCAGCCGCTGTAGCGAATGTCATTTCCCAGTGCGTAATGTGTCGCAGACAACGCAGAGCCCTCGAGCAACAGCAGATGGCAAGTCTTCCTAAGGACAGGGTCTTACAGGCCTTGCCCTTTAGCTACTGTGCTGTAGATTATTTTGGCCCGTTTGTAGTCAAGGAGAGAAGAAGCGAAGTGAAACGCTACGGAGTGCTATTCACGTGCCTTGCGTCAAGAGGAGTGCACCTCGAAACTGCGAACAGTTTGGACACGTCCTCATTCATAAATGCCCTAAGACGATTCCTTGCCCGTCGCGGCCCCGTGAGACAGATAAGATGTGACCAGGGAACGAACAAAATGAGCTCAAGGCAGCACTCACCGAAATGAGCCAAGAACGAGTAGCAGAGTACCTACTTGGACAAGACTGCGAATGGATCTCCTTTCGGATGAACACACCACATTCCAGTCACATGGGCGGCTCCTGGGAGCGCCAAATTGGTACAGTGCGAAGAGCCTTGGAACCTGCCCTCAGAAACCATGGTGGACAACTGGACGACGAGTCGTTAAGGACTGTCATGACGGAAGTGGAAAGCATCGTCAATTCGAGACCCTTGACGACTAATAATCTGTGCGACTCAGATGCGCCAGAGCCCTTGACACCAAGTCACCTCCTTACTATGAAACCCAAGTTGCTGATGCCACCCCCAGGAGAGTTCCAGAAGGCTGATGTGTATAGCAGACATCGCTGGAGAAGAGTACAATATCTCGTTAATGATTTCTGGCTAAGATGGCGAAGAGAATTCCTTCACACCCTTCAAGAGCGTCAGAAGTGGGTGAATCCTAAAAGAGACCTCAGAGTGGGAGATGTAGTGATTGTAAAAGACGGAGATTTGACAAGAAACAAGTGGCCCCTTGCAGTACAGACCTTACCATCAGAAGACAATCACGTGAGAAAGGTTAAACTCCTCATGGCTGATGGAGCTCTTGACCACAGAGGCAAGCGCCTACATCCTCCATCCTATCTGGACAGACCAATCCACAAGCTGGTTCTTCTCCTCCCTGCCGAAGACTGCACGGACAACTAAACAGAAGATTACCGGGGATTCCCAGCCGAGGAGCCTTAGTTTCCTTTCAAGACATTGAACTTTGTTTACACGGAACGTTTACTGAACACTGAACTTTATTGAGTTGTTGTTGTCAACATGTTAATGATATTAGAAAGTTTTAGATATTGTAACTGTAAGCCACAGTTAGAGGAGCCATGTTGCCACAGGCGGGATCCCTGTGTCAAGGGATGCGCCATGTTGTGTCAGGTCAGCGGGCGCGCGCGTGAGAGGACGGCTTTCTCATCGTAGCACGAGGCCTGCAGCCTGCACTGTCTTGTTAACTACAACTATAACTATAATTTAAGTAGATTTAGTCGAGTTAATTTTAAGGCTAATAAAGTTGGAATTAAGGACAAGAGTGCAGAATTTGAAACTCCACCGGCCAAGTGGCCGGATGGCAGCCACAAATAGATTAAGGGTGTGTCATACAATAATTAAATAAAAATGTTCCAGATCCTGCTCTTATATATACCTTATTTTTAAAGTGTTGCTTCAGTACATAGTACATGTACCCAACCCTTGAAATAGTATTTTTATCCTCGTCCAGCAACTCGCATCGAGTGCCAAAAACCTGGAAAGACAGGCATTTACAGTCATATACACAGTAGCTGAAACACTGTTGAACATACGTGATGGTTAGGTTCTTGTATGAATGGCCGATTATCGCTTTGTTATTCTCGTAGTCTTTGGACCTAAATCTTCCAGAATACTGTGTGAAAGGACATGATGTTGCTAACAGAGCTGTAGGGAGGATCTTCAGTAGGAATATTATGTAGTAGGCAACTGTCGTCATGTTGGTGGAATTATCTGAAATACATAAAAGAAAAAAAGTACAATTATTATATACATACCGAGATTTACTCAGTAAAATCCTGTGTAATAAATATTCGTTCTTTCACGTGTGAGAAAAACGATACGACCAATCAGAAGCCACGTACGGCTTTTCTTCACGTGTGAGAAAAACGATACGTCCAATCAGAAGCCACGTACGGCCTTTCTTCACGTGTGAGAAAAACGATACGTCCAATAAGAAGCCGGCAGCAACGGGCTGTTCTTTCGTGTGCATGAGACTTTCGACTAAACCAGTAGAAATTTTGAGTTCAAAACATGAATGAAACTATATTTTAGACGACAAAACCAAAGAGAAAATTGATGAATTACCTCTAGTAAAGAGGAGAAAAAACTGACTGAGATCTATTGGAAAAGTTCTTAAAAGTATTGAAAACTTAAACAACAACAAGGAAAGGTAGCTTCAGTTCAGTGTTAAAATTAAAATGTATGCCCCACTTTACCACTTTGAGGTGGACGGAAAGCCTTACAGGTTTAGGACCCAATTACGAGGCAACCGATAGATCGAATTAGAATTTGGAAGTTGATTTTTGTGGAGGGAGGAAAACCGGAGAACCCGGAGAAAAACCCTCGAAGCACAGGAGAGAACCAAAAAACAACTCTACTCACATACCACACCGAGCCCAGCGAGGCTCGAACCCTGGTCGCATTGGTGAGAGGCGAGCGCTCTCACCGCTACGCCACCTGTGCTTCCCTAAGAAGAACCTGTGTTCTTGTAAGAAGGCGACTGACTTCGGTGAGACCTAAGCTAGAAAGTTGAGTTCAAAACATGGATGAAAATATAATTTAGACGACAAAACAAAAGAGAAAATTGATGAAATGTCAATAGTAGAGCGAAGGAAAAGCTGACTGATCTGTAAATCTCGTGAAAAAGTTCATAAAAAGTATCAAACAACAACGAGGAATTGAAAGGCAGCTTTGTCGTGTAAGAAGAAGACGACTAAACTAAAGAAACTTCGGTAAGCTTTCTCGATCATTTATGGTGTAAACTAAAAGCCTAGGTGTTGAAAATATTAAAATTAGATAACGAATTAGAAGTTGATCAGAATAAGTTTTTATTATGCTTGTAAAACAGCTTTGTAAAATATAGAATTGAAAAAGCATTTCAGCAATATAATTTCTAGTTTGCAAACTGAGCTTTGTTTACAAACTTTGTAAACTGAAATAGTTTCTAATTCAAACCAAATTGAAAATCTCGGTATGAATATAATAAAAAGAAAACAATGGAAAGTGCTCGAGACTCGCTTGTTCGTTTTATGATACTTCACAACTCGTGATTAAAAACCGTACGCGCGCACTTTCCATGAAGTAATCTCTATATATTGGATATTTTGACTCGAGTAAAGTCGTTCTGATCGCTAAAAATATTATTTAAAAATAAATATATACGGCTTATAAACAGCGATTGCTCATAGAATATACAATATTACACATTTCTGGTGCTATATTGACTTGTTAGGAAGTTAAAGTAATTAAGAATTCACTTAAATAAAAATACAATAAAAATGAGTTTTTCCACACAAAACTTGCAAATTTTCGAAGCATTCAATCGTCTCGATGGACCGCCTGGCTGAATTAAATAACGCGCGCTGATTGGTCAAATCTTGATGAGCTGTCAAATCGAGATCACCTGGATCGTCGTGCACGGGTTAACCAAGTACGTCATAGGTTTCCGAACACACGAGTGGGACTTAAGTTCTCCTCACTTAGGCAGGAGGATTCGAACCCCGGCCTTTCGGCACCAAATGCTTAATAAAATATCTATCCCAACCCTAACCCTAAATCTAACCACCCAGCCACGAAGTGAATTCCCTTGGTTGGTCTCCTTTTTTTGGTCATATTTAAATGATGCATTGATTAGTATAAACACGAAAATATTTATTGTATTATGAACATATGCTATCGTAGAGGTACGAATACTAACCAAATTCATTTGGATACCCGCGGAAATTTGAATTTGAATAGAATTCCCCTGGCAATTCCCGTACACGACGATGGCCTTGATAACATTCGAAAAAGCTAAACAATCCCCGGTACATTCGTCCAGGTTTCACTGTTATCAATCTCATTTGGTTTTCGGACTAGTCTCCTTCGCGAGCAGGGGTTAGCACGTTCCACCAGCATCTGGTGGCCCGCATCTGCTGGCCCCACACGCATCTGGTGGCCCCTTGGCCATAACTCCTCAACAGAGCATGCTATGACAACCAAACTTAGTAGCATGGTTGGCACTTGGGTTGTCAATCATATGACCACGTGACGTGATGTGACGTCACACATCACGTGACTTACGAGCCAAACATTATCGCCCATTTTTGAAAATAGTCGGCATTAAATGCTATGACCACGGAACTTGGTAGGATGGGTGGTATTTGTGTCACCAGTCATACGGTCACGTGGTTTGATGTGATGTCACACATCACGTGATTTAGAAGTTAATTTTAGAGGAAAGGCATGGCAATGCACATGAATTACGAACTATAGCTTGTAGTCATGTTATCAGACGACCGAATCATTATTGTAACGAAACTCCGCTCTCACATACCTCTCATGGCCCCATCGTGCCTACATGTGGTGGACCCGCATCTGGTGGCCCCACATGCATCTGTTGGCCCCTTGGCCATAACTCTTCAACAGAGCATGCTATGACAACCAAACTTGGTAGCATGGTTGGCACTTGGGTTGTCAATCATATGACCACGTGACGTGATGTGACGTCACACATCACGTGACTTACGAGCCAAATAAAATTGAGTCTGATAAGATAATCAGACGTCTTACCGCCTATTTCTAACCAGTTTAAGCTTTTTTTGTGAAATAATGGACACTACCTATTGATGGTTATTTGTTTAAGTCTATGGTGAAACGTGGGGTAGTTCTTGCAACCTGGATAAGATACCGCCGTTTCTTCAAATTCAGCATTATTCGATATTATTAGTGTTTAGATACCTCTGTTTAGATATACTGAAATGTTATCTAGATCTACTTATTGCTTTACATTCTGGGTAACACCACATTTTTTCCATGGGTAAATAGGCTTCCCCAGCGGGAAACGATGTTCCCCAACTTCCCAAGATAAAGCTGAATCCTGGAAATTATCGGGTCGCGGTAAAACGAGGAAACTGAAACGGCGGAAAGCGGAAAGCGGAAAGCGGAAATTCGATACATTTCATTATACTCCAATTTCGTACAAGAATCAACATGAATTGAAATTTAATACATTTTATAATACTCAAATTTTCGTAAGAGAATCAATATCAATGTTTGAAACTTCAGAAATACTCATGTTTTACGATAAAGAATCGAAAACATATCTCTTAAATTAAACCAGACACTTTAAACATCTCTAGGGATTTTTAGGGATTTTAAGATGATAAAATAATAGGCGCTGTACTCGGGTTTATTCTATATGCCGGCGCTGACTGATGATCATCACTAAGGTCAATGTCACGAACGTACACTCTGTCTAATTTCTACAAAACCCTCCACAAAAACTACGTTCACGCGGAGGGGAGATGCTTTTGATCCCGGGAAACCCATAATTTAAGTTCAACTTGTTTTTCATCCAATGAATTACTTTCTGTATTCACTTGTCTCTTTACTAATGAATTCTGTCTTTGCTACTTGGACGTCACTTATCGCGTGACATAAGACAAATTAGCACAAAAAATTACTTAGCATTTTTCAGTTTACCGTGAAGTCATATCGTTTCTCTTCCTTGATATGGGTTTTATTTACGACTTTAGCACACTACCACCTTTATATCGGCGATGAACTAATCAAATTAAAATCATCAAATGTTAAAGTTAATCATAGTAGTAGTAGTAGTTTCGTTTTTCAATAATAAGCAGCCACGCACCAAAGGTTTACAAAGTTTGTAAACCTTTGGTTGCTGCTTATTATTGAAAAACGAAACTACTACGCTAGCTACTACTCTACGCAACTACAACGTGAAACAGAACTTGAAAACGGGGGCAAAATCCTCATACATAGGAAGGCGTTTGGGGAAATTTGAGTAAATTGCTTAAATTTGGGTTTAGAATCGAAACCACATTCAAAAACTTTTTATGATACTTTTTGCTCTATAGTAACTATAGGCACCTTAAAAAAGCTTTCGTACTTCACTAATTTGTGCTAGAGTGCAAAGAGTTGAGTTGTTCCGCACAAAAACGTCAGTTGCAAATGTACAACTTGAGACCTTAGACTATGTGAATTAATGCCGAAAGTGTAAAATAAACGCGTGCAGCTTTCTTAGCATCTTCATTGTACAACTTTTCTTGTTTAGACGTCTTGTTTATAACTTCTTGATTTATTTTATTTCTATGAAGCCTAAAGGTCGGCTTTTCTTTTCTTCTATACTGAGGATAAAACTAAAAGTAATTTTTCATTGACTGCTCAGTATCAATGAGTTAAATTGACAAAACTGACCAATCACTTTTCTCTAAAGAATATTGATACTTGCTGGTTATCCACTCCCCTCCGCGTGAGGGTTTTGTAGAAATTAGACAGAGTGTACGTTCGTGACATTGACCTTAGTGATGATCATCAGTCAGCGCCGGCATATAGAATAAACCCGAGTACAGCGCCTATTATTTTATCATCTTAAAATCCCTAGAGATGTTTAAAGTGTCTGGTTTAATTTAAGAGATATGTTTTCGATTCTTTATCGTAAAACATGAGTATTTCTGAAGTTTCAAACATTGATATTGATTCTCTTACGAAAATTTGAGTATTATAAAATGTATTAAATTTCAATTCATGTTGATTCTTGTACGAAATTGGAGTATAATGAAATGTATCGAATTTCCGCTTTCCGCTTTCCGCTTTCCGCCGTTTCAGTTTCCTCGTTTTACCGCGACCCGATAATTTCCAGGATTCAGCTTTATCTTGGGAAGTTGGGGAACATCGTTTCCCGCTGGGGAAGCCTATTTACCCATGGAAAAAATGTGGTGTTACCCAGAATGTAAAGCAATAAGTAGATCTAGATAACATTTCAGTATATCTAAACAGAGGTATCTAAACACTAATAATATCGAATAATGCTGAATTTGAAGAAACGGCGGTATCTTATCCAGGTTGCAAGAACTACCCCACGTTTCACCATAGACTTAAACAAATAACCATCAATAGGTAGTGTCCATTATTTCACAAAAAAAGCTTAAACTGGTTAGAAATAGGCGGTAAGACGTCTGATTATCTTATCAGACTCAATTTTATTTGGCTCGTAAGTCACGTGATGTGTGACGTCACATCACGTCACGTGGTCATATGATTGACAACCCAAGTGCCAACCATGCTACCAAGTTTGGTTGTCATAGCATGCTCTGTTGAAGAGTTATGGCCAAGGGGCCAACAGATGCATGTGGGGCCACCAGATGCGGGTCCACCACATGTAGGCACGATGGGGCCATGAGAGGTATGTGAGAGCGGAGTTTCGTTACAATAATGATTCGGTCGTCTGATAACATGACTACAAGCTATAGTTCGTAATTCATGTGCATTGCCATGCCTTTCCTCTAAAATTAACTTCTAAATCACGTGATGTGTGACATCACATCAAACCACGTGACCGTATGACTGGTGACACAAATACCACCCATCCTACCAAGTTCCGTGGTCATAGCATTTAATGCCGACTATTTTCAAAAATGGGCGATAATGTTTGGCTCGTAAGTCACGTGATGTGTGACGTCACATCACATCACGTGGTCATATGATTGACAACCCAAGTGCCAACCATGCTACCAAGTTTGGTTGTCATAGCATGCTCTGTTGAGGAGTTATGGCCAAGGGGCCACCAGATGCGTGTGGGGCCACCAGATGCGGGCCACCAGATGCTGGTGGAACGTGCTAACTCTACTTGTCCTTCGCAGCCGTCAGTTAGTTTCGGTCCAAGATCCTCCTGGGGAAACTAATGACGGCTGCGAAGGAGACTATTTTCGGACAAGCTGAAGCCAAATTTTATCCAATAGAAAAACAACCCGGTTGGTCGGGAGCGCAGGGTATGCGAAAGAAAATGACGACTGTACATCAGTAATCGCTGGAACGAGAGAATGACTTCATAATGGCGGGTTTTTTCATGCTTTAATTATAATGGTAGATATGTTTTTATCTAGTAGTTTTATCACAGTTTACAGCAGATTTGCTACCCATAACTTTTCTTGCTTATATGAAGTTAAATATATTTTACTCTTTCAAAAAGAATTCGTAATAAAAAAACTCTACGAAAACAAAACTAATTGAAAGCTAGATATACAGGCTAGGTATATATAGACTATAGGTAATGAGGATAGACCTAGAGAATAATAAAGCTCTATGAAATCAAGACTCATTGAAAGCTAGATATACAGGCTAGGTATATATAGACTATAGGTAATGAGGATAGACCTAGAGATTAATAAAGCTCTACGAAATCAAGACTCATCGAAAGCTAGATATACAGGCTAGGTATATATAGACTATAGGTAATGAGGATAGACCTAGAGAATAATAAAGCTCTACGAAATCAAGACTCATCGAAAGCTAGATATACAGGCTAGGTATATATAGACTATAGGTAATGAGGATAGACCTAGAGAATAATAAAGCTCTACGAAATCAAGACTCATCGAAAGCTAGATATACAGGCTAGGTATATATAGACTATAGGTAATGAGGATAGACCTAGAGAATAATGAAGCTCTACGAATTCAAGACTCTTGATATTAGGTCGCCGAAAACAATGTTAAAGTCAGTGAAATCGGTCTGAAATGTTTTAAAACAGCTAGCTAGAAGTAGGTTGTTTAACGCTTTCACAATATTTCTTGATGATGGACGATGGCAGGAAAGCTTGGATCTACCCCGGGGGGGGGGGGGGGGGGGGTACTTCGGGTCGTTTCATACAGGGATGCTCCGCCCGGACTCTCGACTCCTTACCCTTTTCTATACCTAATTTCAGCGAAAAAGTACCCCTTTTTATACCTTTTTGCCTGAAAAGGTACCCCTTTCATATACCTTTGAAGAAAATCTACCCCTTTTTATACCAAAACTCGCAAATTTCCACCCCTTTGCTATACGCATCCCCGTATAGTCCATTATAGGGAGTACCCCCCCCCCCCCCCGATCTACCAATAAAGATTAATTCTTTCTTGATATTTATTTTTGCTGGCTGAGACAGAAAGTCCTAAAGATTCGAAACTTAGAAAACTTCGTGGGGAAAAAAATATAAAGCAAAGCAAAGCAAAGCAAAGCAAAGCAAAGCAAAGCAAAGCAAAGCAAAGCAAAGCAAAGCAAAGCAAAGCAAAGCAAAGCAAAGCAAAGCAAAGCAAAGCAAAGCAAAGCAAAGCAAAGCAAAGCAAAGCAAAGCAAAGCAAAGCAAAGCAAAGCAAAGCAAAGCAAAGCAAAGCAAAGCAAAGCAAAGCAAAGCAAAGCAAAGCAAAGCAAAGCAAAGCAAAGCAAAGCAAAGCAAAGCAAAGCAAAGCAAAGCAAAGCAAAGCAAAGCAAAGCAAAGCAAAGCAAAGCAAAGCAAAGCAAAGCAAAGCAAAGCAAAGCAAAGCAAAGCAAAGCAAAGCAAAGCAAAGCAAAGCAAAGCAAAGCAAAGCAAAGCAAAGCAAAGCAAAGCAAAGCAAAGCAAAGCAAAGCAAAGCAAAGCAAAGCAAAGCAAAGCAAAGCAAAGCAAAGCAAAGCAAAGCAAAACTAATGATATTAGAGAATAAAATAAGAAAGCGAAAAATCAGCCACAACCAACTACAATAACAATTAAAAGTACCTTGAATCACAATTTCTTGCTATCACTTTCTTGGAGTTTCTCAATAGTCTCAATCTTCTGTTCTTGAGCTTTACCCACGTACGTGTTTTGAAGCTTGAGTCTCCTAACTTAAACTTTTTCTGTATAGTGTAAATATCAAAAACTACCTCCAACTGTGCCTTGTTAAAGTTGTAATTTGTTTACAATCGGCTTTGTCCCTAGTATTCCTCCTTAACAATGGCTTATTTTGTGTGTAATGGCTAGAGGGTCAAAATGTTTGATAAATCCTACATGCTCCATAATGGAATGACAGAAAATTTAACTGACTAAATTGATCTATCGATGGCTTGTTTCGATTGGAGTCCCTGTCATTTAATTTTGGCGGGAATTTTAGCGGCCAAACGCGCGTGGTTTCCCCTACAAATCTACAATTCTCGCTACGTCACTTCCGCTTCAAATTCTTGAAATTTGTCATTTCCAGTAAGTGTTCTTCTACTATGCAGAGTATGTGTAGTTAAGTTTCTTTCATTGTTTGTTTCATTGTTCAATGTTTCCAACTGTGTCATTGTCGTGTATTTAGTTTTTATTACTTTGTTATTTCATCACACTGCTTTCATAATGATTTCTGTTGATTTTTCTTCAAATTCACCTGTAGCTTTCTAGATCTTTCCATCTCATTCTCACATTCCCATCAGTCCAATGATCTTCTACTGTAAACTTTTGCTAGAAAAGGCTACTAATTCCCTACTATAAACGGCTTACGGCAAATTTTTCGAATCTTGGAAAAGCATTGTTTAAAATTTCGCAAAAAAGTTGCTCAAAAATTTCGAAAAATTTGTCTTGAATCCATGATTTGAATTATTCAGGTTTTGTGAATAATTTAAGATGACATAATTTTCTTATAATCCGTGCCCTAGTGTTCAGCTTTCAGTCAGCTTTGTCGGTGGCTTTTAGTTTAAGAAAGATTTATTTTTAACTTTCGTTGTAGCTTATCAGCAGTTTTTCTTTCAAGTTTTTCAAGGGGGGGGGGGGGGGGGGGGGGGGGGGGGGGGGGGAATCGGTGAACCCGGAGAAAAACCCTCGAATTAAAATTAAAATTACTCTATGTAACTCTAGTCAGTAATATTACCAAATTGTATAATTTTGTATTTTTTTCCTCGTTTCTAAATCTTCCATCCTATTTTCACAAAAGTTATTTGCGTGAATGCAGGGCCGTAGCCAGACTTAAATGTTTACTGAGGCAATCGACCGCCATAGGTGGGAGCACATGGGGGGAGGGGGGGGGGGGGGGGGGGGGTTGGGGAGCATGAATTGAATTGAGCACAAATTGAAATTCAGACCCTCAGAAATGCGATTTTCATCGTTTTGAGAGGCATTTGCAAAACATATTTATTGTATTAAAGTTATGACAATTTCACACATTCTGACAAAGAAAAAGAATAGAATTGCATTCTTATTAAAGAATTGATAAAAGAAAATCGAAAAAATAATATCTGAGTGAAATTTTACCGAGGCAAAAGCCTCGCTTGCATCATCGTAGCTACGGCCCTGGAATGTTGAAAGTTACTCATTATAAAGGTCTTGTGAATAATTAATATGATATAAAGTCGGCTTTGTCGGTGTTCAGTTCTTTGGTTTTTAATTTAAGAAAGATTTATTTTTAACTTTCGTGAAGCTTATAATTATCAGAAGTTTATCAATGAGTTTTTTTCTCGTTTCTAGATTTTTCCACCATATTGTCATATTCATATTTATCCAATAATATTCTGGAAACTTTCAACAGTTTTCAACTGTTTTTACTAGAAAAGGGTTGAAGCTTATCACAAGTGTATCAATTCGGTTTTTTTCTCGTTTCTAGGTCTTTCCAACCCGAGATACAGTTAGGATCGCAGTTAGGGTCCTCCATCGCGATCGCAATTAGAATCGCAATTTGGATAACTTCATACTAACTTTAAGCCTTTTGTACAATTCAAGTCTATTTTGTATTTCAAAGCCAACGACGAGGACTTGGCAGGATTTCAAAGTCCACACAGGTACCTTGGCGTGCTACATTCGTATTCCTACTTCATCAAATGTGATTAAAAAAACCTTCAGTGAATTGAGTCATAGATTGTGAAACACCAGCACTACAACTGCTATCAGCATTTATATTAACTTCGTTGTTTGTTTTTTTTACCAAAAAGTTCAGATATTTTGCGCTACTGCAAATAATTAAGCATTCTAACAAGCCGAAGCATGGGTCAGAGAAAAACAAGTGTGTAAGCCTTTAAGTATAAAGCAAGATGTAAAAATTCACTTACTGATGCCTTATGAGAACACACATAATCACTTACAGATGTTTTGAGTATCAGAAACAAAGCGGCGCACTATGTGAACTGAGAACTGACCAAAACTTGATTATATATTTTTCCTATGTATTTCATTAACTTACAGATTTCTAAAAAAAAGAAAAAAAGAAAAAAAAACAAGAAAAAAAAAAAGAAAAAAACTTACAGATTTCTTTAACTTGCAACGGTATTATTTATTAAACTTGCAACTTATTTCTTTAGAGAGGTTATCATTAACCCTTGAAACACACAGAATGTACTACTACCTCGGCACGATAATTCTTTTCAAAACGACCTGGAACCATCGTAACAAATGTTAAAACGAGTCCTATTTCTCGTAAATAACTCCGCAAAGCCCAAAGTAAGTGCGATCCCAGTTTTATGCTTATACTTTTACTGTGAGATAAAGATTCTTTCGTAGATTTTTGGAGGATCCCGATGGAGGATCCTAACTGCGATCCTAACTGCGATCCTAACTGCGATCCTAACTGCGATCCTAACTGCGATCCTAACTGCGATCCTGACTGAGATCCTAACTGCAAAAAATAGCAAAACTCTCCAACCCATTCTCAAAAAAAGTTGATCAAAAATTTCGAAAATTTGCTTTGAATGTCGAAAATTTATCAAAAATTTCTTTGAATCATGAAAGCTACTCATTGAGGTTTCTTGAATAACTCATTTGTCTTTTTATTAACCACCTTCAAGTACATATTTAGCCTTTCAGGTTTGTTCGTATCATTTGGCAGTCCGCGTAAGTTAAGTGCGTGGGCGCTCATCCTGATGACGTCATTCGAATGTTGCGATGAGCAAAATATTAAGAAAACAAGTTTTGCACTCTTCAAACTCTTCTTCACTCTTCTTATAGCTCTAAAAAACCCGATATCCCGAAATTATTTTTTCATTATTTCATTTTTGAAAGTACTTTATAATCCCTAACTTTACAGGAAAAACTAAAATAATCTGACTTTGGGATCAAATCGAAATCACTTATTTTGTGCACGTAACGTGAAGGTTAATTACAATTATATGGCCACACTTGTAGCTCACCCGGACGATCACTCACTCAACTACTACACCTGGGTTCAAACCATTTACTCTCTTACTTGTAGCTCAATTACATTATATGTTTATAATGGACTACTTCGACGGTACGAAATGCCGGGGGTATACGTGGGAGCTGATGAAGAAAAAACGAATCCTGGCTTTCTCTGACTGTGTCATGATGGTTAAGTGACAAGCACTCCATTTTTCTACGTACGTAGTATCAGTCATTCTTTTTACATCTTGAATCGTAAGGCAGTATGGGGCCTCCAGGGGGGGGGGGGGGGGGGGGCAAAACAAAACAAAGATGTCGGATAATATATTAGAGTTTCGTTTATTTTTCTTTCTTTCGTGTTCATCTTTTTTATAACTGCTTGCGAGTTATCCCGGCTGTAGATCCGACTGATTTGAGCCTGAAAGGGAACGACAGGGAACGACAGGGAACGACAGGGAACGACAGGGAACGACAAGAAACCAAATACTGGACTAAACGATTTATTTTCCTTTAGAAGATGAACTAGCTGTCGCTCTCGTACAGATTCAGTCCGGGACTGAGCACATGCTCTCGACAGACCATAATACACTACAAATGTTCCACAGGGAACTCAGAACTACGGCAGGAGTTACATTCTTAGTTCATCTTTTCTCAAATTGTCTAGATCTTGTGGTGAATTGTTAACGTTAAACGACGCCATTACTGTAATAAAGCTTTTTATTATATGAAATAGAGTGTGATATTGAGTGACATCAAAATGATAAAATTGATATCCCCACTCCCACCAATGGCCAGTGGGGATTCGATTTATATCAACACTGGTGGTGACAAATTTCGACTTTTTGCTCAGCTTCTCAAATTCTCCACTATTTTTCATTGAAAATTTCATATAATAAACAGAACATTACATGGCCGCTTGGATATACGAATTTTATCTTCTCGTGCTGATAGTATCTCACACGAGTGAGCACAGCACAGCAACATCAACACTCGAAGTTAAAATTCGTATCTCCGCGCGACCATGTAATATCCTATATGTATACTTGCCCCTAACCAAGATAGCCGCCGTATCATCGAAGTAGTATTCGGCATCATTTAAATTTTAGTTAAGTCCTAACCATTAATGTTTTATTGAATTTTATAAATAGTAAAAAGCTCAAATAAAAGTTTTATCATAATTTTGTAAAGCGCTGTTGCAATCCCCAGATGAAACAGCGCTATATAAATTTTCTTTATTATTATTATTATTATTATTATTATTATTATTATTATTATTATTATTATTATTATTATTATTATTATTATTATTATTATTATTATCATGTTTTTAAAAAAGCTAAGCAATTATTGGGTAATTTTCTAGAGTTCTGTGAAAAATGGGGACGATTGATTCATGTTTCACTCAAAATGTGATCGACCTCCTTTAAATTAACATGCTTTGCTGAATGGAGACATTAATATCAGACTTAAAGCTGAGGGCTTCTAGGTAAAAAAACTGAAGAGGTAAAAGGTAAAGAAACTATATTTAACGTCGGTAGTTCCTTCAGCTACGAGGCTGGTATCAATGGAAGCCGACGGTGCGCACTTTACCCCCTCTCTCCATCAGTGCTCTGTTTTAAGAGTATTCAAAGCTGAAGCTACACGGATTAGAGAGAAGTCGAAACAGACGTGGAGATCCTGAGGATCGAACCATGGACCTCTAGCTCCGAAGGCCGCGCACTAACCAACTGAGCTACGCCTGCTCCTAAAGAGGGAAGCACGAAAGATGATCGTTTTTTTATGCACCACGTCTTACCGCTATGGTCATTGGTTCGATCCCTGGACTCGCCATCGCTAGCAAGTAGAGTTGCTTGTTGGTTCTCTCCTGGGTTTCTAGAATTTTTTCCGGGTTTTCCCTTTTTTTATGCCTCGGTAAGAACTAACTTTAAGAATCTAATTCGATCTTTTATGGACCACGTCAGTTGGTTTGTAAAACATGTCGAACTCTTCGTCGTCTCTCAGATCGAATGCTAAATCCGATTGTGAATTAAATTTGTGACATTTTTTCATTGTCGTTTTCAGCTTTTGCCTTCTCAAAAGAGGAAGCGCTAAAAACGAGGATGTGATTTTTTAGTCTTTAAAACCGACTCCACATGCAGTGGTTTGGGATTTCCATCCACCGTTATACGTTAGTTATACGTTATATAGTTAGTATCTTTAAGTAGTATATATGCATGCAATCATGGACCTTTCCCAAATTCGCAAGAAACAAGAAACAATGGCTCCAATTAGTCGAGGTTGGACTTGATGTGTACATACATTTACGGTGCTTTATCAAGTCCAACCTCGACTAAGAGCCTTTGTTTCGTGTTCACTGCCGGTTTTGCGTGAGGTCGTGGTTCGAGTCCCGGCCAGACCAACACTCAGGGTCTTAAAATGTCTCAGTAGAAGGTATTGCCTTTGCTCTAAAAATGTATGCAAATGGTTAGTCCTTTGCCGTGGCACGGATGACCACGTAAAATGTCGGTCCGTCTTCTTCAGAGACGTTAACACCTGGCTCTCTAAATAAATGCATGCAACTGTCTTTTTTTGGCGCCAGATATGTTGCCAGGTTTTCGGGAAGTTTCTTTTCTAGCCTTCACTTCTTCTGTGAACATTTATTCGGGCTTCCTGTGTTGATATTATTCTGTTCCATTTGTTTACTTATGAAGCTGACAGAATGGCTTCCAGGCAAATAATATCAGATATATTCTGCATGGAGTGTTTTATCAACATTGAAATAGGCACTTAAATTTAAGTGCCTATTTTCTTGGAATCAGTAGTGTCTCTAAGTGTTCTGTAAGGCCCTATCTTGTTTTTGTTGTTGTTTTTTTTGATGTTCTGTAAGACCTTATCTTTGTTTTTTTTTGTTTTTTTTATGTTCTGTAAGACCTTATCTTGTTTTTTTTGTTTTTTTTTATGTTCTGTAAGACTTTATCTTTGTTTGTTTTTTTATGTTCTGTAAGACCTTATCTTGTTTTTTTTGTTTTTTTTATGTTCTGTAAGACTTTATCTTTGTTTTTTTTTTTTATGTTCTGTAAGACCTTATCTTGTTGTTTTTTGTTTTTTTTATGTTCTGTAAGACCTTATCTTTGTTTTTTTTTTTTATGTTCTGTAAGACCTTATCTTGTTGTTTTTTGTTTTTTTTATGTTCTGTAAGACCTTATCTTGTTTTTTTTTTGATGTTCTGTAAGGCCCTATCTTGTTTTTAAAATGTTTTGTAAGGCCCTATCTTGTTTTTTCCTGTTATATCCCTTCCACCAATTGGTTGCTGAGGATGCAGATGCATGCCGAACGGTAATGTGAAGAAAGATTTGTTAATTCATATGTGACAACCGCTTCATAAATACGACCGGAGCAGTCAATAAATTTGCAGTTGGAGTCAGAGCAAAATAATTACGTTTTTAAAACTTGTGCGACGAGCACTAGATCTCCGTCATGGATGATGGGAAGGATTTATCAGGCGCAAAGAGTCTTTTGGTGAGATATTTACTAGCTAGTTTAGCTTGTGCATCGGCATTTATTTGACTTAAGAAGGTTAAAGATGTTCTTTGAGGTATCAATATTGTAGTATGGAGTTTAGTTTAACTTGTATCCAATCCACCAGTTTGTCGTGGAGGTTGAAGATGACGAACAGTTATGTTTGTTGGATACATGAACATATGCTCCAAATGCTTCGTAATTCGAATAACCGGAGCAGCCACTAAATACGCAGCCTTGGTGGGAAAAGCAAGGAGAAAAAAATGGATGAAATCTTGTAGTTTCAAAAAGGGTTTTACAATTTTCAGTGCAGGTTGTTCCTTCAAGTCTTAGAAAACCAGTGTGATTAAAACATTTCGAAGAGACTGACTGCATAATATCTACTGTCTTCATGTCGACTCGAACATAGTCAGTAGTTGATATGTTAGCCGAGTCCAAGTTACAAGTAGCACGCCAGTGTGTTGCGTTGGTCCTGATTTGTGTCATATCTTCAAGTGACAGTCGATAGTCGACCCAGTTTGGACTCGATTCACTGACAGGATGGTTTTCATAGAACTTCCTGGTCAAATAGTTGGACATATTTGAAAACGCAAAGGATTCCACGAGCGTCCAGACGTAGTTCTGTAAAGTCGCAGTAGACTTTAAACTTGCTAGTCAAAGATAGTCTGGTGATGGTGTAAATACCTGAACTACGATTTCCAGGAATTCCAGCACATGACACTATGAACTGACAGTATCTGCCTTGAACACCCAATGAACAGATGCACTTGAACTTGCGTCTGACGTCATCACAAGTATCTACACATGTTCCACCGTTCATACAGGGATTGGTGTGACAGCAGCCGTTACGGCAACCCCCTGAACAATTTATGCTATTGTACTATGAGTAGATAGAGAAAGAAAAGGAAAGTTAAAAGGAAGGAAGATGTATAAAGTTGAACTCAGCCAGTGAGCCGCCAACCAGCCAATTAGCCAACCAAGCCAACTAACCAACCAACCAAGCCAACTAACCAACCAACCAAGCCACAGTCGATCAACCAGTCCACCGGCAGTCAACTTGCCAACTAGTCAAGTAGCCAACCCGCCAACCAGCAACCCGGCCAACCACTGAGCCAACCAGTTAACCAGTCAACCAGCTAAATAATTTCAATCCCTCATAATGTAAATAGCGAAACTGAATTCACTTGTTAATTAAATAACAATGCTCCAGATACCTTATTTTTAAAGTGTTGTTTTAGTACATAGTACATGTACCCAACCCTTGAAGTAGTATTTTTATCCTCGTCCAGCAACTCGCATCGAGTGCCAAAAACCTGGAAAGACAGGCATTTACAGTCATATACACAGTAGCTGAAGCACTGTTGAACATACGTGATGGTTAGGTTCTTGTATGAATGGCCGATTATCGCTTTGTTATTCTCGTAGTCTTCGGACCTAAACCTTCCAGAATACTGTGTGAAAGGACATGATGTTGCTAACAAAGCTGTAGGGAGGATCTTCAGTAGGAATATTATGTAGTAGGCAACTGCCGCCATGTTGGGGAAATTATCTATCTGAAAATACAGGGAAAACACAATCCATGAGATTAATTTTAGATTAATATTGTGGGGGCATAAATGACCGTGTGACCGTGTGACCGTGTGACCGTGTGACCGTGTGACCGTGTGACCGTGTGACCGTGTGACCGTGTGACCGTGTGACCGTGTGACCGTGTGACCGTGTGACCGTGTGACCGTGTGACCGTGTGACCGTGTGACCGTGTGACCGTGTGACCGTGTGACCGTGTGACCGTGTGACCGTGTGACCGTGTGACCGTGTGACCGTGTGACCGTGTGACCGTGTGACCGTGTGACCGTGTGACCGTGTGACCGTGTGACCGTGTGACCGTGTGACCGTGTGACCGTGTGACCGTGTGACCGTGTGACCGTGTGACCGTGTGACCGTGTGACCGTGTGACCGTGTGACCGTGTGACCGTGTGACCGTGTGACCGTGTGACCGTGTGACCGTGTGACCGTGTGACCGTGTGACCGTGTGACCGTGTGACCGTGTGACCGTGTGACCGTGTGACCGTGTGACCGTGTGACCGTGTGACCGTGTGACCGTGTGACCGTGTGACCGTGTGACCGTGTGACCGTGTGACCGTGTGACCGTGTGACCGTGTGACCGTGTGACCGTGTGACCGTGTGACCGTGTGACCGTGTGACCGTGTGACCGTGTGACCGTGTGACCGTGTGACCGTGTGACCGTGTGACCGTGTGACCGTGTGACCGTGTGACCGTGTGACCGTGTGACCGTGTGACCGTGTGACCGTGTGACCGTGTGACCGTGTGACCGTGTGACCGTGTGACCGTGTGACCGTGTGACCGTGTGACCGTGTGACCGTGTGACCGTGTGACCGTGTGACCGTGTGACCGTGTGACCGTGTGACCGTGTGACCGTGTGACCGTGTGACCGTGTGACCGTGTGACCGTGTGACCGTGTGACCGTGTGACCGTGTGACCGTGTGACCGTGTGACCGTGTGACCGTGTGACCGTGTGACCGTGTGACCGTGTGACCGTGTGACCGTGTGACCGTGTGACCGTGTGACCGTGTGACCGTGTGACCGTGTGACCGTGTGACCGTGTGACCGTGTGACCGTGTGACCGTGTGACCGTGTGACCGTGTGACCGTGTGACCGTGTGACCGTGTGACCGTGTGACCGTTTACAACATGAGCGCCCGTGTTGTATCGGCTCTACGATCACGAGCCAGACGCGAGTGATTGTATGGCCGATGCAACACGGACGCGAATGTTGTAAACGGTTTATTATATTTATTTTTCATAACGATACTGATTTCTGAAGAATGTATTTCAAAAGCAGTGTTATTTAGGAAAATATAGTTTGATGTTTAAAGGAGCATCGTACAATGTTTTCTGACGCCACACATTGTTTGGTACGGGCTTCCCACATTGATTATTGTGTTTAGGTTGACAAAGCATTTTTTTAAATAGACCAAATGGGCTAACGCGTTGCTACATAGGCGGGGACGAAGGGGCCTGGGTGCTAGGCCCCCATTTTAAATTAAGGGGGTGGCTGTGCCCCCTCACCGTTTTGGGGAAAGTTGTAATAGATAGAGCTTTCTCGATAGCCGCACCTAAGATATGGAACACTTTAACAACTGACTTAAGAACTATTGATTCCTTGATCGCTTTTATATCTTATTATTATTTTTTTTTGATTTTCTTTTCATTTTATATAGCTTTGCTACCTGATCTAAGAACTATCGATTTCTTTGAACGTTTTTAAGTTCAGCATTAAGATTGATTTATTTAAGAAAGCTTACCCATGATAATAATGTCTCATTATTTTAAATAGCTAATTATACAAAGATTTATAGACATACTAACATATTTCATTAACTTTTATTTAAATAAATTAAATACCTAATCTCTAAATTTTATGAAAATGATTGTAAATAGAAAATTTTCAATTTTACCATGTAAATATGTAATTCTATACACCGTATTTCTGTAAACGCATCGAGGCTCTGCAAAATGCGTTCCAAAAGCTGTAATTATTATCATTCTATTATTAATACCACAATTCTTGCGGGATTTGCTCACTTTGTTTTATTTACTTCTGCGATTTTAGCGTTCTCATTTTTTTTTTGGTGCTTCGGCGAAATTTTGGCTATTTTAACTACCCCACTTCAGTTTCAGTTCCTTCTGCCCTCCCAGTGTTATGTAAGTTTTGACCCAATTCAAAACCTTTGGAAATAAAAACTTTTGTTTCAAAACATTTTCACTTCATATCGAAATACAAAAGACTCCCGCTGATGCATAGCACCATGTTAATTAGCCGATTTGGACTATTCCTTTATTTATTTATTCTTTTTTTACAGCCATTCTTAAAATTTTTAACATTCTGGTCTTCAAAGTCAAAAATTAAAAAGGCGAACTTCATCAACTTTCAAAAGTTTGCTCTCTTCGCTATAAATAGTATATTGCTACTTTATTCACTACAAAATGTGGCTCACTTCAAAATAAATTTATCCTGAAATACGAAAAGTGCCAAGGCCAAAATAAATTTCGAAACTCAGTTCTAACGTAAAATGTTCAAATTTTAACCTAAAAAATGTGGGTATATAAAGGTTTTTACTATCGAGTTACACTCGAAAACTGACTTTACAGTGTAGCTCCCGCGCGGGCCGAATGTGTTAATCATATTTGATGAAGTTAAGAAATAAATATATAAGTAAAATAAAAGGAAACATGTTTACTAGTAGTTTCAAGAACAAAATGTTCATAACAATGTATACATTTTGCCTCACTAGCATACTCCGGTATTACACTTATAACATCAAATCCGTTCTGAATATCGAAAGAGCATGGTATAATTAGCTAACTTTTAAAATTTTAAATTAGCTTGACACAAAATAGATTTTGCGTGAAGCGGGTTTCAAAATATTTAATTTTTACAGAGAATGTATAAGCTTATTAGCGTTTTCGTCACCCAGTAACTTTGGAAGCTGATATCTCGGAAAGTATTGCATGTTAAGAGCTAAACCTTTCGTAGATTACTTATATCAATGAGATATTTTAAGTTTTGGGTTAATTTTGTATTTTTCTTGACTTCAAACCTTATGCTAATGAGCAAAATATTGTAAACAAAGATTTGCCTAAAGGGCTGTTAAGTGTGGCGTCGCTTGTATAGAAAAACAACTTCTGTGTCCAAAACGAAAAGCAGTTTTATAAAGATTTTTCTTATTTTTTCTTCATAACAGGATTGGTTGTCCAAAGTTCTAACTGTTTCAGATGAAGGTAAATTCATTTTTTGCTTTATCTTAGCGGTTTTTGTGAGCAGTTGGACCCGGAAATACGTCACAGCTTAACAGCTATATTAATATCATTCATATCTAAAAATGGAATCTTTCGTGTTGTATAAAAACTTCAAAGAGAGTTTCAAATTTAACAAACAATTGACCAAAAAAAATATCGAATAAAAAAAACCTTTTTTAATTTTACTTGGTTGAGAATTCCGCATAAGTAACACGCTTAGTATAGCGTATAATACGAAGAACGATCAAAACAGGAAACCAAGATTAATTCATGCTTGTTTACAGAAACTGGCGCATTTAGAAATAGCGTGATTCAATTTATTCCAGTGAAAATAAAAATTATCATCATTACATGATTTTGATAGTAAATGTAAATCGTTTGAACTATTACTTGGCTACTAACTTATAATTTTCAAACAAATCGATCAATTTTTGCCGATTAATAAGTTGATTAAGACGGCGAAAGGCGTAAGCACTTTCCAAAGTCGCTTTTAAGGATAAATTAATCTTGAATTGAGCCACTTTTTCTCTCCGAAAAAAAATCAAGAAATACGTTGTCTTTAAAAACGCTTTACGATAGGAAAATGAGTTTCCTTTTTTCGTGCATGAAGAGATCGAATAGTATTTTGAACCACTGCAGTGAATAAAGCAGCGAAATACTATTTATAACGAAGAGTGTAAGCGTCTTAAAGTTGATGAAAAATTCGCCCTTTTAATTTAACTGTTGACGCCGAAAACCAAAATAGTGAAAGTTTCTAAATGGCGTTAAAGCTCTACCACTAAAAATACGAGAATCTCTTAAACTTTCTGGTTTTTTTAAAGAAACATTTTAGGAAAATTTTAATTATTTTTTTTGTATTCAATTCTCCTTTTATATTATATGTAACATGCACGGTTCTCAGGAAGAGCATTTATTTTTGTAGATGATGTAGATACCATGTTTAGATAAAGTTTATTATATAAGAAATAATTCAAAGGAATTTTTTAAAAAGGATTTGATTTGAATAATCTAAATAAATTTTGAATAATGTTTAAAGAAAATATCCTGAGAAAATTACATCCATAGCTTTAAAGTTTGCGAGTTATGAATTATTTAATTTGTGCAAAGCTTGGATTGAAATTTTCTTTCGAAAACTTGTCAAGATGGTCAGTAATATTCAAATTTCATTATCTCGAAAACGAGCTCGATAAACCTCATATTTCTTTCTTTACTTTCACACAACGTTATATTTTGAGTAAAATGAGCTTTCATAAGAAGTTTTGTATTTACATTTTGCAAAAGTAGTCACCTGTCAACCTTCGCTGGGTACTCTTGGTTCAAAATTGTTTTCGTATGCGCGTCTTGTTACCGAAATATTTTTCAAACTCAAATTAGGCAAAAGAAAGAATTATTAAGTTTAAAATTTCTGACTGCATCATTACCATTTCTTGGTTATGTGTCAATCATTCCCAGCACGTACATGGCTTAAAAAAAAAACGGGTTGGTTTTTAGCAATATTTAACTTTATTGTTGTGCAAAATGCATTCAATTTTTTTTATTAATTGTCAAAAGCTATAAGGTCTTAATCGATAGAGCCAAACACTGTCTTATAATGTCTAATATGTAAATTGATCCATGTGTCGTTTTATATAATTGCCTAAGTTAACTATGGCCGAATATTATTGACGGGAATAATTCGAATTGTATTCTTTTAAAGTCGGAGAGTTTGCCAAAAAAAAATATTTGTAAACATTCTTACCTACTTTCAAAGATATCTGTCATAATTTCTCAACATCTCGCTCAGAATAAAGTTTTTCAAAATATTTCTTGATATCAAGTGGATTTCGAAGAGCCACAAACTTTGACAGTAACCTCATATGTTATAATTAAATTTATTTTTCCTCTCCTCTCTGTTTCCCGTGTTACAGGATCAGTGTCTTTGAAATAAAAAGCTAAAAATAGTCACAACTTTTCCACCTGTCTTTGTCCTTGTTTCACCTTTCTAGCATCAAGTTCAAAAACAATATTTAAAATTTATTTTTTTTAACGGCCAAGTTTGCGAGTTACAGGGAAAATTGATAAACTTTTCTTCTTAAAAATAAAAATTATTACTGACAGTGCGAATCGAAAACCGTGGGCACCCAGAAAACATTTCAGAAATCGTTTATCGTTCGTTGAACCGATATAAAACGACTCTCTAAATACACGAAGTTTATCTGACTACAAACCAGTCGAATTTCTTGCAGTTAGAGAGTTGTTCGACGGTTTTTCGATTTGCGCTGTAACATTCGCTTTTTACCACTGAAAACATCAATGGAAGAATCGAAAAGTTTCCTTAAAACAAATCTTTGAAGTCGCTTTAAGAAAAGGCTTGTCTAAAGACCGCCACTTTATTCTATCATTTAGGTCATAATATTGTTTATTTGAAATGTATTTTTACAATGGTTTCCTCTAATGACAGTAACTTGAATTATTACCAAGCGAGCCTTTTCATTTGTCTCATCTAGTGTCCCTGTCGGGGTGAAGAAATATTTCAACTATTTCCTAGTTCAGATTTCGAACTTTTGCCTTGTCGATTCTAATTACTTTGAGGTCAAGCGTTGTTTTCTCTTAAAATAGTAGTAGTATGTAGTTCTCGGCGTTCTCTTAGTCGCTGGCCTGAAAAGTAATTAGAAATTTCGCGGGAAACGTTCGACTTCTCAACTGGGCCTTACTTGTTCGAATGTTTGCCCGAAATGACTATATCAACGAAAGGCCACTGAAAGCACTGTGCAAGTGAAATGTTTTATAAACTTTTGGGAAACTTCTCTTCAGTCTTTAAGGCTTTTTTGAGCTAGTCTACGAATCTTACCTGAGTTATATAATTATTATCATTATTATTATATTTAACGAGGAAGCCACACTCATCGGTGATGATATTAGTGTAGATATGTTAAGGCTTTTTTGAGCTAGTCTACGAATCTTACCTGAGTAATAGAGTGTAGATATGTGTCCTTGCCAAGCTATGAAGAAATAAAAAACGCATCCGCAATTTTAATATTCAACCTTCGTTCACTGTCAGACTTCAAAAATAAATATTATTGGTTAAAACTGATCATGTGATTTATCTGAAGACATCAAACTATAAGGCAGACCATTATTGATAATATAACGTAAACATCGCGTGCCGGCTATTGAAATATTTAGTGGGTACTAAAGACGAAAACATCTTAACATGATCAATAATAAATGTAGTTCAAGGACGAAATTAAAGTGGGTGAATTTTTCAAAAGGTAAAAACTGTTAATATTCAACCTTCGTTCACTATCAAACTTCAAGAATATATAGTATTATACATTTTACTCACTATCTCGCTTCTGATTGGCCGAGAGCCCTCAGCCAATCCATGATATCGTGTGAACTCGACATGATAAATCTATTATCTGGTCATATAGGAGGCAGCATGCACAGGAAAAAATATTGAATTTCCAATTAGGTTAAACTGGGATTTTTTTGGGGATTTATTCCTAATATTGTTTTATGTAGCACTTTTCCAATATTGGGAAATTCCAAAGGAAACCCAAAGATAACCCAAAGATATCCCAATAATTCCCCATTTTTCCCCAAACTGAAAATTCAATATTTTTTCCTGTGGGATACCTTTGGGTTATCTTTGGGTTATCTTTGGGTTATCTTTGGGTTATCTTTGGATTTCCTTTGGAGTTTACAAAATGTATAATAAAACAATTATTGAATTCGGTTTTCGCATGATATCGTAAATATCAAGACCTCAGCTTGGCCGTTTTATCCGCCTCAGCTTACGGCTTTGGCAGATAACACAGCCTTGGTCTTGATAATGTACGATATCGTGCTCAACCTCATCCAATAATTGTTTATTATTATACATTTTACTCACTATCTCACTTCTGATTGGCCAAGAGCCCTCAGCCAATCCCTCATGTTGTGCGAACTCGACATGATAAATGTATTATCTGTAGGTTTTATCATGTCGAGTTCACTCAAGGTCACAATGGAAATGGAAATACGTTCGCTATTTTTTCGAAAGCAGAATTAAATCTTTATTCTTAGTTTACAAAATGTATAATAAAACAATTATTGAATTCGGTTTTCGCATGATATCGTAAATATCAAGACCTCGGCCGTTTTATCCACCTCAGCCTTTATTATTGGTTAAAATTGATCATGTGATTTATCTGACGACATCAAACTGGAAGGCAGAGCATTATTGATAATATATTAAACGTAAACATTGCGTGCCGGTTATTGAAAGATTTAGTTGGTAAGAAGACGAAAATATCTTAACATGATCAATAATCAATGTAGTTTAAGAAATATATTATATATAATATATTATACCGGCTATGGTCTTTTACATTCGCTCTGACATCTAGTCAAACTGTAATTCGAAATAAATATTATAATATTAACATTTTGTCAGACATGTCTTATGAGACAGTTTTTAACATTTTTAACATTTCATGAGATAAAACTCGAAAAGCGTGTTTTTTTCTTCAAAACTTGTACTTACAACTTTGTCTTGAAATTATATTGAAACTTGTCGACAGAAACCTTGGCCGCTTACGTCTCTTCATGTTACTGTTACAACTGACTATGTAAATTCTCGATTAAAATTCTGAAGCCTCGGGGGACAGACCATCACATGTTCTTAATGAACAGAATATTTCATTGTATTTCTGTTATTTCAAAGCTAAAAAAATATGTCGTATATTACTTTTATTCAAAGATTCATTTTCTCTTGGGAGGGGAACAAAAAAAAAACAACGTAGCAAACAAATGTATACAAACAATGATCTCGTGAGTATGACTTTATATTCTAAATCGGTTAGAGAATAAACCCTCGTGCTTTATGGGATTTAAAGCTCCTCGCAATGCTCGGAGCTCTAAATCCCATAAAGCACTCGCGTTTATTCTCTAACCCTTACTTAGTAGACGTCACAGTCATTAACATAGCATAACTCAAATCAAGAAATATTTCACCATTCAACTATTTACTTCATGTAGAATCAGTATTGAAGGCATTGGAAAAAAGGTTATGTGCACTTTAACACTCATTCACAACAATAACAATAAATTTTCCAATCCAGAAATTGATTGAAGACGGCGACATTTTAGGCCAATTAACATCAAGGTTTTTGATTTCTTCAAGCGAGATGTTTTTAAAGCTCGTTGATTCCGGATCCATGGCGGCAATTTTGTTCTTTCTTGCTTCCCGCCATTGTTCAAATATATTCACGACCCATTTGTTCTTGTACCGTGTGGCAAGTGGTACTGCATTTTTTAGTGCTTGTTCTTCCTCGTCCTTGTTTTTGGCTTTTCGAAAGCGTTTTAACGGTTGAAAAATCTCCTTGTCCTTGCTCGAAGTTATGTCGTAAACTCGCTGACGTTGACAAAATCTAAACTTGAATTTGTTTTTTCATTCGAGAAACAAAGCGTTTTGTTAAATTCCTGGAAGGTGATGATGAATAGGCTTCTCAATCCGAAACAAGTTCTCTCCCAATAGTGAGTGAGAATAAAAATCACTATTACAATACAATACAATACAATACTTTTATTCACATTTCTAATTAGCAAGTTTATATATATATTTATATATTTACATGTTTGCATATTTTGCTTATATATATATATTTTTCCAGTACTAATTTTTTTTTAAGCAGAAATATAATTATGTTTTTCGAAATGTTTAGTATCTAAATGAACCGTTAGGTTTTCTAGTTAGATACTAACATTATGAGTTACATTTAGATGAGCTAGTACACACAACAATAAATATATCAATTTACATAAATTTATAAAGAACGAAGGAAGTATAGACCTTGAATTTTAAGTAAGATTAGGAGTGTTGAGAAATATTTGATTAAGTTATTTTACCATAGGCTTTAAATTTCTTTCGAGGAATTTTGGAGTTCTAACAAAAATATTTTGAGTTTCTTAGCAAAGGACTGATGAGTATTAATTTGTTTCAGTCCTATTGTTGAGCTAGTTAAAATTACAAAGTCCCAAAGGGCTGAAAACAAAGAATGTTTACTCTCCATAAAATAAACAGACTTTGAATTCAATACATATAGCCTCCCGAATAATTAATGAGTATGAGATGTATTTCCAAAGCCTCCAATTTGGACTGAAAAGTCCTCATTGTCGGCTTTGAAATATTACTTCATTCATTGTAAATTTTCAAACGGTTCAAAAACCCTCATAACCACAATCTTGTTCCAACATTTCAGCGCTAAAATGTTCCTCAACTACCAAACAACATTTGTAGAGACTTTATTCAAAAGCATGACGAGAAATTATGGACACGCACGCGCAGTAGATGCCCTGAGTTTGCAAAACAAAATAATCGATCAGCGTATAGACTTTGTATGGGATAAAAGTCAAAAAAGATATTATCTCATATAATTGTGTCCAGGAATTTCCAAAATGTTCTATCTGATCTTGCTTGTAGACACCGAGAGCAAACTGTCAAACTCATAGATAGGATATATCCTTGTTTATTCTTTGCGGTATGAGCACAAATTCTCCGAAGTTGAATCAAGAAGGCGTTATAGGGCGATGATCCACACCAGCATCATTGAAGAAGTAAATAACGCCATTTTTCAAAAGAAAACAAACAGATTTGAAAGATGTCCTATCTCCTCCAGCTTGCCAAGTCGTTGCACTTCTTAGTTTAATGTACCAAAAATTCCAACAACAAATATCCGTTGCGGTATAAGGCTTTACCTTTGAAGGGTTTTGAAGAACGCGCATCGCTGGAGATAATTAATTCAATATAAACAATACTTTTAACAATACATAATTTTCTCCAGCGATGTGTGATGCGTGAATTTAAAAAAAAATATCTCAAAAGTTTGGATAGGATAAGCTGTAAAAATTTCCCCACATTCTAGATATAGCTATGATCGATGGATGTAGGAAGTTTAAAGAAACAACTTGGCGCTGTTTGAAAGAGTTCGACGAAATTGTGATTTTGGGAAAAACTCTCAATTCGATGTATCTAACGGACTTTAGTAAATAAATATTTATTCAATGAGTTATACAAGCAGTACCTAAAAACAGATATTTCAAAAATTCAAGGCAATTTAATAAATGGTGATTTTTCTACAGCCCAATATTTTGTATGCCTCAAATTTTAGGTTCCATTTTAGATGGTCGTCAAAACTTTTTTCCTGCCCAAAATTTGCAATTCAAATTTGTGCACAAGCTGTACCTGGAATAGGAGATAAGATTCTGAAACTTTCAGAAAAATCGTATTCGAAGATGTGGAGAAAAAAGCCAAGGACTAAAAATATATTTGTTTGAATTTCCGCCGTCATAAGTCCTCCACTTATGAAAATATGAACATAAGGTACGCTTATAAAATTTAGGATATTCAAATTACAATATATGAAAAATTCAGTTAAATTGACGCTATAGTTTATCTAAGCGAGAGAGAATAAAGTTGAGCAAAATTCGCACTGAATTAGTTGGAAGTCCGAACTAGACCTTCTTGTTTACAAAGCAGCATAATGTCAGCAGCCAATCATACGCCACGATTCGTGAACATGATTGACGGCTAATTTTGTCATGAATAATAATCTCCGCCCATTGATGTCCAAAATTTCTCGCCATGCATAAAGCAATTTAAGTCGATCCTCCTGAAAGCATATTTTCAAACCATATATGATCACTCAAGTTCAAGTTCAAGTTCAAGTTTTATTACACACATATAAATATTACAGAAAATAACAATACAGAAAAATTAGTTTGTATTTACAAAGTCACTGAAGCCCATAACGTCACATCCCACTAACTCTACGCTTGGGCTGCCTGTGAGCTGACGACCGGAAAAAAAAAATTCAGTTGGGGTTGCCAAACGACCACGAAAGTTATACTCCATACGTAAAACCAAACTACGGCAAAATATTTCTATACCAAACGATAAAAGTCAGGCCAAAAAGCAGTTCTTTTGTAGAATTATTTAGAGAATAAAAACATGGACGTCCACTTGGCAAGTTTGCCTTGAATAGCATTTCAATCTCCTGAGAATAGACCATTTTCCAGCAGCGTCAATAGTGCGCGCGATCTTGCCCGAAAATGCCTCTTTTTCATGCCTGCGCCTGGGATATTTTTGAAAGCGCTCGCGTATCTCGAAAATGGTCTATTGGAACCTGTTGTTTTGTCCTCCAAATTGAGCTGCATTTCCGACGTGCTGCATGAAGGGGTCTTAGCTTGCTATCAATAGACGTCATTTTATATTTTTTTAGCAGGAATTTGAACAAAGAATGCTTGTATTTCATTGTTGTTGTAAAATAGTTGTAGTCAGGTCATGCTTTCAGCATACATAAGTGTTGTGCATTGGTATGCCGCCCGACTCGTTGTTGACTATACAACAATGAAATACATATTTTGTTGAAATTCTTAAGATGTTCAAATTCTGTACAATCCTTGATCTCACCTATTGTTCTTAAAGTGCACGAAGTCGAAAATAGTGGTAAAGCAAAAAGGTCTATTCAATGTTTTCGCATACTCAGTTCTATGCACAGGCGTTTAAATGCCAAACGAGCTTTTACACGCATTATTTGATAAAACCAGCCAGCTTCGCATCGAAAACCCCGTGCATGGAAGTATGCAAATACATGAAATGTGGTCCGGCATAGCTGCATTAACGTGAGGCGAAGAACTTCATGCATAAATATTAAGAAAGGCCTATAACAGTGCCTTCAAAAATGTTTATCGATAGACGTTAAAACAGCTCAATTTGGAGCACAAAAATGAATTTCAATCTCCTTAGAATTGGAAACCTATTGTTTTGTCCTCCAAACTGAGCTGTATATAACCAAATATTAATGGTTTAAGTTACCATTTTAAAAATGGTTAATTCTACCAATTAGTAAATGGTCATTACAACCATTACAACCAGTCATTACCACATATCCACTTTTCAACCAATTTTTTAAGGTTGTTTCAAACAACCCATTTTTACAGTACGTATTCCGACGTGCTGCAAGAGGGTCTATACTCTGCATGCAATCATAGACCTTTCTTCCAGAATTCACTTGCATGGTGACCACAAAACAATGGTTTCAAGTCAAGGTTGGACTTGATGTGTTCATACATCTAGTGTATTATTTGATCAAGCTCAACCTCAACTTGGAGCCATTGTTTTGTGGTCACTATGCAAGTGAACTCGAATTCGGGAAAGGTCTGAGTTCATTTAATTTTCAGTACGCTCTATCATTGTCGTTCTTAACGGAATTTCGCTCTCCATGCATTAATCAATTTCTTTGTCATCATCGCATTTTCTTGCATTAGGAACTGTCTTTTTGACTCCAGATATGAGGCCACATTTTGAGGAAGTTTCGGTTCTCTCCACATCTTCTGCGTATTTTTTCTGGCTCTCGGTGCTAATGTTTCTAGATTTTTAGCTGACAAAAAGGCTTCCAGACTTTGACAGACAGTTGGAGTCAGAGCAAAATAATTACGTTTTTAAAACTTGTGCGACGAGCACTAGATCTCCGTCATGGATGATGGGAAGGATTTATCAGGCGCAAAGAGTCTTTTGGTGAGATATTTACTAGCTAGTTTAGGTTGTGCATCGGCATTTATTTGACTTAAGAAGGTTAAAGATGTTCTTTGAGGTACCGATATTGTAGTATGGAGTTTAGTTTAACTTGTATCCAATCCACCAGTTTGTCGTGGAGCTTGAAGATGACGAACACTTATGTTTGTTGGATACAGAACCATATCCTCCAAATGTTTCGTAATTCGAATAACCGGAGCAGCCACTAAATACGCAGTCTGGGGTGGAAAAGCAAGGAGAAAAATATGGATGATATCTTTTAGTTTCAAAAAGGGTTTTACAATTTTCAGTGCAGGTTGTTCCTTCAAGTCTTAGAAAACCAATGTTATTAAAACATTTCGAAGGGACTGACTGCATAATATCTACTGTCATCATGTCGACTCGAACATAGTCAGTAGTTGATATGTTAGCCGAGTCGAAGTTACAAGTAGCACGCCAGTGTGTTGCGATGGTCCTGATGTGTGTCATGTCTTCAAGTAACAGCCGATAGTCGATCCAGTTTGGACTCGATTCACTGACAGGATGGTTTTCATAGAACTTCCTGTTCAAATATCCCACTTTCTTCGAATACTCAAAAGATTCCACGAGCGTCCAGACGTAGTTCGGCTCGGATGTAAAGTCACAGTAGACTTTAAACTGGCTGGTAAAAGATAGTCTGGTAATCGTGTAAATACCTGAACTACGATTTCCAGGAATTCCTACACATGACACTATGTACTGACAGTATCTGCCTTGAACACCCAATGAACAGATGCACTTGAACTTGCGTCTGACGTCATCACAAGTATCTACGCATGTTCCACCGTTCATGCAGGGATTGGTGTGACAGCAGCCGTTACGGCAACCCCCTGAACAATTTATGCTATTGTACTATGAGTAGATAGAGAAAGAAAAGGAAAGTTAAAAGTAAGGAAGGAAGATGTATAAAGTTGGTGAACTCAGCCAGCCAATCAGCCAACCAAGCCAACCCGCAGTCGATCAACCAGTCCACCGGCAGTCAGCTTGCAAACTAGTCAAGCAGCCAACCCGCCAACCAGCAACCCGGCCAACCACTGAGGCAACCAGTCAACCAGTCAACCAGCTAAATAATTTCAATCACTCATGATGTAAATAGCGAAACTGAATTCACTTGCTAATTAAATAACAATGCTCCAGATACCTTATTTTTAAAGTGTTGTTTCAGTACATAGTACATGTACCCAATCCTTGAAGTAGTATTTTTATCCTCGTCCAGCAACTCGCATCGAGTGCCAAAAACCTGGAAAGACAGGCATTTACAGTCATGTACACAGTAGCCGAAGCACTGTTGAACATACGTGATGGTTAGGTTCTTGTATGAATGGCCGATTATCGCTTTGTTATTGTCGTAGTCTTCGGACTTAAACCTTCCAGAGTACTGTGTGAAAGGACATGATGTTGCTAACAAAGCTGTAGGGAGGATCTTCAGTAGGAATATTATGTAGTAGGCAACTGCCGCCATGTTGGGGAAAGTATCTATCTGAAAATACAGGGAAAACACATTCCATGAGATTACTTTTAGATTAATATTGTGGGGGCATAAATGACCGTGTGACCGTGTGACCGTGTGACCGTGTGACCGTGTGACCGTGTGACCGTGTGACCGTGTGACCGTGTGACCGTGTGACCGTGTGACCGTGTGACCGTGTGACCGTGTGACCGTGTGACCGTGTGACCGTGTGACCGTGTGACCGTGTGACCGTGTGACCGTGTGACCGTGTGACCGTGTGACCGTGTGACCGTGTGACCGTGTGACCGTGTGACCGTGTGACCGTGTGACCGTGTGACCGTGTGACCGTGTGACCGTGTGACCGTGTGACCGTGTGACCGTGTGACCGTGTGACCGTGTGACCGTGTGACCGTGTGACCGTGTGACCGTGTGACCGTGTGACCGTGTGACCGTGTGACCGTGTGACCGTGTGACCGTGTGACCGTGTGACCGTGTGACCGTGTGACCGTGTGACCGTGTGACCGTGTGACCGTGTGACCGTGTGACCGTGTGACCGTGTGACCGTGTGACCGTGTGACCGTGTGACCGTGTGACCGTGTGACCGTGTGACCGTGTGACCGTGTGACCGTGTGACCGTGTGACCGTGTGACCGTGTGACCGTGTGACCGTGTGACCGTGTGACCGTGTGACCGTGTGACCGTGTGACCGTGTGACCGTGTGACCGTGTGACCGTGTGACCGTGTGACCGTGTGACCGTGTGACCGTGTGACCGTGTGACCGTGTGACCGTGTGACCGTGTGACCGTGTGACCGTGTGACCGTGTGACCGTGTGACCGTGTGACCGTGTGACCGTGTGACCGTGTGACCGTGTGACCGTGTAACCGTTTACAACATGAGCGCCCGTGTTGTATCGGCTATACGATCACGAGCCAGACGCGAGTGATTGTATGGCCGATACAACACGGACGCGAATGTTGTAAACGGTTTATTATATTTATTTTTCATAACGATACTGATTTCTGAAGAATGTATTTCAAAAGCAGTGTTATTTAGGAAAATATAGTTTGATGTTTAAAGGAGCATCGTACAATTCCCACATTGATTATTGTGTTTAGGTTGACAAAGCATTTTTTTAAATAGACCAAATGGGCTAACGCGTTGCTACATAGGCGGGGACGAAGGGGCCTGGGTGCTAGGCCCCCATTTTAAATTAAGGGGGTGGCTGTGCCCCCTCACCGTTTTGGGGAAAGTTGTAATAGATAGAGCTTTCTCGATAGCCGCACCTAAGATATGGAACACTTTAACAACTGACTTAAGAACTATTGATTCCTTGATCGCTTTTATATCCAGCATTAAGACTTATTTATTTAAGAAAGCTTATCCATGACAACAAAATATTATTATTATTATTTTTGATTTTCTTTTCATTTTATATAGCTTTGCTACCTGATCTAAGAACTATCGATTTCTTTGAACGTTTTTAAGTTCAGCATTAAGATTGATTTATTTAAGAAAGCTTACCCATGATAATAATGTCTCATTATTTTAAATATCTATTTATACAAAGATTTATAGACATACTAACATATTTCATTAACTTTTATTTAAATAAATTAAATACCTAATCTCTAAATTTTATGAAAATGATTGTAAATAGAAAAGTTTCAATTTTACCATGTAAATATGTAATTCTATACACCGTATTTCTGTAAACGCATCGAGGCTCTGCAAAATGCGTTCCAAAAGCTGTAATTATTATCATTCTATTATTAATACCACAATTGTTGCGGGATTTGCTCACTTTGTTTTATTTACTTCTGCGATTTTAGCGTTCTCATTTTTTTTTTGGTGCTTCGGCGAAATTTTGGCTATTATAACTACCCCACTTCAGTTTCAGTTCCTTCTGCCCTCCCAGTGTTATGTAAGTTTTGACCCCATTCAAAACCTTTGGAAATAAAAACTTTTGTTTCAAAACATTTTCACTTCATATCGAAATACAAAAGACTCCCGCTGATGCATAGCACCATGTTAATTAGCCGATTTGGACTATTCCTTTATTTATTTATTCTTTTTTTACAGCCATTCTTAAAATGTTTAACATTCTGGTCTTCAAAGTCAAAAATTTAAAAGGCGAACTTCATCAACTTTCAAAAGTTTGCTCTCTTCGCTATAAATAGTATATTGCTACTTTATTCACTACAAAATGTGGCTCACTTCAAAATAAATTTATCCTGAAATACGAAAAGTGCCAAGGCCAAAATAAATTTCGAAACTCAGTTCTAACGTAAAATGTTCAAATTTTAACCTAAAAAATGTGGGTATATAAAGGTTTTTACTATCGAGTTACACTCGAAAACTGACCTTACAGTGTAGCTCCCGCGCGGGCCGAATGTGTTAATCATATTTGATGAAGTTAAGAAATAAATATATAAGTAAAATGAAAGGAAACATGTTTACTAGTAGTTTCAAGAACAAAATGTTCATAACAATGTATACATTTTGCCTCATTAGCATACTCCGGTATTACACTTATAACATCAAATCCGTTCTGAATATCGAAAGAGCATGGTATAATTAGCTAACTTTTAAAATTTTAAATTAGCTTGACACAAAATAGATTTTGCGTGAAGCGGGTTTCAAAATATTTAATTTTTACAGAGAATGTATAAGCTTATTAGCGTTTTCGTCACCCAGTAACTTTGGAAGCTGATATCTCGGAAAGTATTGCATGTTAAGAGCTAAACCTTTCGTAGATTACTTATATCAATGAGATATTTTAAGTTTTGGGTTAATTTTGTATTTTTCTTGACTTCAAACCTTATGCTAATGAGCAAAGTATTGTAAACAAAGATTTGCCTAAAGGGCTGTTAAATGTGACGTCGCTTGTATAGAAAAACAACTTCTGTGTCCAAAACGAAAAGCAGTTTTATAAAGATTTTTCTTATTTTTTCTTCATAACAGGATTGGTTGTCCAAAGTTCTAACTGTTTCAGATGAAGGTAAATTCATTTTTTGCTTTATCTTAGCGGTTTTTGTGAGCAGTTGGACCCGGAAATACGTCACAGCTTAACAGCTATATTAATATCATTCATATCTAAAAATGGAATCTTTCGTGTTGTATAAAAACTTCAAAGAGAGTACCAAATTTAACAAACAATTGACCCCAAAAATATCGAATAAAAAAAACCTTTTTAAATTTTACTTGGTTGAGAATTCCGCATAAGTAACACGCTTAGTATAGCGTATAATACGAAGAACGATCAAAACAGGAAACCAAGATTAATTCATGCTTGTTTACAGAAACTGGCGCATTTAGAAATAGCGTGATTCAATTTATTCCAGTGAAAATAAAAATTATCATCATTACATGATTTTGATAGTAAATGTAAATCGTTTGAACTATTACTTGGCTACTAACTTATAATTTTCAAACAAATCGATCAATTTTTGCCGATTAATAAGTTGATTAAGACGGCGAAAGGCGTAAGCACTTTCCAAAGTCGCTTTTAAGGATAAATTAATCTTGAATTGAGCCACTTTTTCTCTCCGAAAAAAAATCAAGAAATACGTTGTCTTTAAAAACGCTTTACGATAGGAAAATGAGTTTCCTTTTTTCGTGCATGAAGAGATCGAATAGTGCTTTGAACCACTGCAGTGAATAAAGTAGCGAAATACTATTTGTAACGAAAAGTGCAAGCGTTTTAAAGTTGATGAAGTTCGCCCTTTTAATTTAACTTTTGACGCCGAAAACCAACAAAGTGAAAGTTTCTAAATGGCGTTAAAGCTCCACCACTAAAGGTATGAGAATCTCCTAAACTTTCTGTGTTTTTTTTTAAAGAAATATTTTAGGAAATTTTGTATTCAATTCTCCTTTCATATTATATGTAACATGCACGGCTCTCAGGAAGAGCATTTATTTTTGAAGGTGATGTAGATACCGTGTTTTAAATAAATAAAGTTTATTATTTAAGAAATGATTTAAAGGAATTTTTTAAGAAGGAGTTGATTTCAATAATCTAAATAAATTTTAAATAATGTTTAAAGAAAATATCCTGAGAAAAATACTTCCAAAGCTTGAAAGTTTGCGAGTTATGAATTATTTAATTTGTGCAAAGCTTCAAGCTTTGGATTCAAGTTGGATTCCGCCAGTTGAAATTTTTTTTCGAAAACTTGTCAAGATGGTCAGTAATATTCAAATTTTGTTGTCTCGAAAACGAGGCAGTCGATAAACCTCATTTTTCTTTCTTTGCGTTCACACAACGTTATATTTTGAGTAAAATGAGCTTTCATAAGAAGTTTTGTATTTACATTTTGCAAAAGTAGTCACCTGTCAACCTTCGCTGGGTACTCTTGTTTCAAAATTGTTTTCGTATGCGCGTCTTGTTACCGAAATATTTTTCAAACTCAAATTAGGAAAAAGAAAGAATTATTAAGTTTAAAATTTCTGACTGCATCATTACCATTTCTTGGCAAAACGGGTTGGTTTTTAGCAATATTTAACTTTATTGTTGTGCAAATTGCATTCAAATTTTTTTATTAGTTGTCAAAAGCTATAAGGTCTTAATCGATAGAGCCAAACACTGTCTTATAATGTCTAATATGTAAATTGATCCATGTGTCGTCTTATATAATTGACTAAGTTAGCTATGGCCGACTTAAAGAAATATGGTTGACGAAAATATTTCGACTTGTCCTTTGTTATGTGTCAATCATTCCCAGCACACACATGGCTTTTTAAGAAACGGGGTTGGTTTTTAGCAATATTTAACTTTATTGTTTTGCAAAATTCATTCAAATTTTTTATTAGTTGTCAAAAACTATAAGGTCTTAATCGATAAAGCCAAACACTGTCTTATAATGTCTAATATGTAAAGTGATCCATGTGTCGTCTTATATAATTAACCAAGTTAACTAAGGCCGACTTAAAGAAATATGGTTGACGAAAATATTTCGAATTGTATTCTTTCAAAGTCGGAGAGTTTGCCCATAAAAAGGTTTTGTAAACATTCTTACCTACTTTTAAAGATATCTGTCAAAATTTCTCAACATCTCGCTTAGAATAAAGTTTTTCAAAATAATTCTTGTTTTTAAGTGGGTTTCGAAGAGCCACAAACTTTGACAGTAACCTCATATGTTATAATTAAATTTTTCTTCTCCTGTCTGTTTCCCGGGTTACAGGATCAGTGTCTTTGAAATAAAAAGCTAAAAATAGTTACCAAAAACCAGCCTTCACAACTTTTCCACCTGTCTTTGTCTTTGTTTCACCTTTCTAATATCAAGTCCAAAAACCTGAATATTCAAAATTTATTTTTTTAACGGCCAAGTTTGCGAGTTACAGGGAAAATTGATAATCTTTTCTTCTTAAAAAATAAAAATTATTACTGACAGTGCGAATCGAAAACCGTGGGCACCCAGAAATATTTCAGAAATTGTTTATCGCTCGTTGAACCGATATGAAACGACTCTCTAACTACACGACGTTTATCTGACTACGAATCAGTCGAAGTTCTTGCAGTTAGAGAGTTGTTCCACGGTTTTTCGATTTGCGCTGTAACATTCGCTTTTTACCACTGAAAACATCAATGGAAGAAACGAAAAGTTTCCTTAAAACAAATCTCGAAAAGACTTGTCTAAAGACCGCCACTTTATTCTATTATTTAGGTCATAATATTGTTTATTTGAAATGTATTTTTACAATGGTTTCTTGTAATGACAGTAACTTGAATTATTACCAAGCGAGCCTTTTCATTTGTTTCATCTAGTGTCCCTATCGGGGTAAAGAAATATTTCAACTATTTCCTAGTTCAGATTTCGAACTTTTGCCGTGTCGATTCTAATTGCTTTGAGGTCAAGCGTTGTTTTCTCTTAAAATAGTAGTAGTATGTAGTTCTCGGCGTTCTCTTAGTCGCTGGCCTGAAAAGTAATTAGAAATTTCGCGGGAAACGTTCGACTTCTCAACTGGGCCTTACTTGTTCAAATGTTTGCCCGAAATGACTATATCAACGAAAGGCCACTGAAAGCACTGTGCAAGTGAAATGTTTTATAAACTTTTGGGAAACTTCTCTTCAGTCTTTAAGGCTTTTTTGAGCTAGTCTACGAATCTTACCTGAGTTATATAATTATTATCATTATTATTATATTTAACGAGGAAGCCACACTCATCGGTGATGATATTAGTGTAGATATGTTAAGGCTTTTTTGAGCTAGTCTACGAATCTTACCTGAGTAATAGAGTGTAGATATGTGTCCTTGCCAAGCTATGAAGAAATAAAAAACGCATCCGCAATTTTAATATTCAACCTTCGTTCACTGTCAGATCAACTTCAAAAATAAATATTATTGGTTAAAATTGATCATGTGATTTATCTGACGACATCAAACTATAAGGCAGACCATTATTGATAATATAACGTAAACATCGCGTGCCGGCTATTAAGAGCGTATGTCTGTAAGCATCGAGAATCTCAAATCAGTTTCAAACAATCGAATTTTATTTTATTTTACCAAAACAACCCTTTGGGTAAGGGGTTTTAGGATATCATATTAGAATGTCCCAGCGCGCTTTCATTTTTGAGAAAATTACAAAAGTTTGAAAAATCGATTAAAATGCATAATTTTCCCTCATTAATATGCAAAATTGGTGACCAACTTTAAAGGGCTCTCAACAGCGTAAAAAGAATCCAAATGAATTCATATTACAGAGATAGTTAAATCAAGTCGCTGTCTTTAAGACTGCACCAAAAACCTCAGGAGAAAAGCTTTTTAAATGCAAGAAATTAGCCTTTTAAAACATGTTGTGTTTTGGTGATTGAACGGCAGTTAAATTAAAGGTAAAATTCAGCCTCCGATATCGCTGCTGGTACCTAACAAATCGAAATAACACTTATACTACACGAAAGCCCACATATTCTTGTCTACTTGGGCCAAGTTTTAACTCTGACTATTAAAATGCCACCGCGTGAAGGAATTTTAAAGTTAGCGTTCAAACACGCAATACGGCCAATCAATTACACGGGTTATTTATAAATATAACACTTATGAAAAACAAATCGCTTCAAATATTTCGATTTTTGATCTAGATGATTTTCTATTTCCTTCTTGGAGTACGACTGCCATCACTAGAGATTAAATAACCTTCAGTCAAGTGGTTTGCTGTGAGTTTATCTAAGTTTGAGCTCAGCGGGAGCTTAAAACCACGTCACACAATCTTACTTGAGTCACGACAAAATGCGCCTTGTTTAAATAGCGGCTCTAAAAAAATTTCACAGTGCGAAAGATTTTATATTGGGCTCTCAGAACATTACCAGATACTCTTAATTAGAATATTTATTTTACTTTTGGATCCTTTTTAGTTAAATTATTACAATAACTGTTGTGCAACTTTTATGTCAACGACCTACTGATAGCTAGCTGTCAACGCGAGCAACGCTTCGTGAACAGTTCAAAGTACAGGCCAATTATTGTCTCAAACATATGAATTGTACAAAAATAAATGGCCACCAAAAAGGGTTACCGTGATTTACTAAGTTTAATACCAAACTACACTTGGTCTGGAAGATATTGAAATGTAATTAGACTACCTTTTGACCGGAAAATTCTACACGGATATGTTAGGGGAGGGTTAGTTAAATTTTCTCAAAATAGTTAATCATTATAGTAGCGCTATACTATATCTTGTTTACACAACGCACTGTTATGGCTTGGCCAGCTTTAGATCGGGTTGTTTACATGTGCGATGGCGCAATGCGGATATTCAGCTTTTACTAGACATAGTCCTTGTGGTACCAGTACAGACTACCCAGATCAAGCTCACAGTGTTTCTCTTTCTGATTGCCAAAAAGACATTTCCAGGCATCTTGAAATGTTTGGCATCAGCGAAGATTCGTCTCTGAATGATGAAATGAAGCTCTTGTTGGCTCGTGCAGGTAACTTGTTGGCCTTGCGTTTTATTCGTTTACATCGTTCCCTGACTACGAAATGAATACCTATTGATGAAACTTTGTCTTTAGGTATATTCTCGCCTGAAGATGCACATAAATCTATAACGATATGCCTCAAACATCGAGCTGAATACGGGATTCGGTGGCGATGTCGCAAAGTAAGATGCTCTGTACCACACCCCCTGGCTGCTCATAAAACGTCCACGATTAAAGCTACAAGGCGGATAAGCACACGACTTTCCTCCTTTATTCTAGACAAAACCAAAGAACTAGTAGCTGTCGGATCACGTAAGTTAAATCGATATATTTTATCCTATTTTATAAGTACAAATGAGTACAAATGATACCATGCTGGGCAGTAGTGGTTGCGAGGTGTCTATCATAGGAGGTGGGGTGGAGAGCAGCGCATCATTTTCCCGCCAAATCCACAGGGATCCCAGACGAATTAATTTGTTGTTGTTTATTTTGGGAGGGTGTGGGGGGGGGGGGGGGGGTGCGGGGGCCTCTATATGCTCCTACTCCTCCTCCTGAAGGCTACAAAAGGAATCCGAAACATTTTGAATCGAAAGCAATTTTATATTCTTCTTCTTTGATCTAGCAATATGTAAAACATGCAACGCTTATATTCTAAGCGTTTGCACTGAAGAACAAGAAGAACAAGAAAAATGCGTTCCGACAGTTATTGAACCTGAACCTGACACTGACGAAGTGAGTATCTATGCTGATCATTTTTAGTTAGAGTGCTACATAGGGCAGGAGTACTTACAAAATGGAGACAAAGGCAATATGGGGTCCGTTAACAAAAAAAATGTCAGTTAAAGCATTCCGAATTCTTCTTCTTATTAATATTATTATTCATAATAATTTTATTAGATAACACAGAAGGAGGAAAAGAAAACCGCTGAAGAGGCTGAGCTTTTAGAGTCCCTCAGCCAGTTGCAGATTCACGAGGGAATCAGGATACCTCAAGCACTGCATCCACACAAAGTGACGAAGCTACTTCTGCCATCAAAGCTTCGGATGAGACCTTCCTGAGCCCAGATACTGCGAGTACTAGCGCATCTTCGTATAGTGATGAAGTGCGGATCCAACCACTTCAACATCTGAACAACTTCTTGGTTGCTTCAAACATTCCACCCTTTCAAAGACGATGGTTGGACTGGAATGAGGTCAGTGAAGTAACCAAACAACGATATACGAAGAGGAGCGCGGAAATTGTAGCTGCCGTACTCCAAACTGTGTCTTCTGATAACGCTGGACACCTCTGGCAAGCCCTGATATCATCAAGCACGACAAGTACGCTGCTTGGTATAGATGAGCTAACAAAGGCAGATCACCGCTACTTAGAGGCTCTTGCGGAAACCTACAATAATGCGTCCAGCTGGGATACCCGCAGACAAGTGCTTTCAATAATGGCTGGTTTAGCGAGCTTCAGTGTGATAGCTTCATATATTCCAGGTCTTACCAAGTACCGGTACACTTCAGCTAACCTACATCGACTACAGTTTGGTAGAGGGGTACCAGTCCCTGTTCAAAAGATATCTCGCATCAGAGTAGATCCCAAGCAGCTCACTCATTTCTTATCCTTCATAACTAGTCCACATTTGGTCCAAGACCTCCCTTATGGCCTAAAACATCTTACTCTCTCCTCTGGCCAAGTCCTTGAAGTGCCCAATGTCATACGTACTATGATACCTCGTCGAATCGTGCTACAGTATGTTTGTTACTGTGAAGAGACAAACTTTCGTCTATTTAGTGAAAGCACAATGTATCGAATACTTTCTGAATGCAGTGCTACGACGAGAAAGTCTCTTCAAGGCCTTGACTACTTTTCTGCAGATGGTGCAAGAGCGTTTGATGAGCTGTTAGCATTAGTCCCAAAACTGGTTGAATACGGTGCCGAGAGGGACTGTGGAATGAGAACGACAGAAGCTCTGAAGGCAGCTAAACTCTACTTAAAGGGAGACTATAAGGTAAGCCTTTCATTCGTAAAGTAGTTAGAAAGAACAGCGGTATTTTTTATTAGCTTATATTCAATTTACAAACAACTGAAGGACGTAAATTTGAAAAAAATTGAAAAGGTGGAAAAACAAAGATATACAGGATATAAAGAGATCTAGTTTACAGTACCCCGTTGACAACAGCGTCTTTTATACCGATGCCTGTTTCTCCTGTCAAGTGTTATCATGATCCTCATCATAACCATCCTCGTTATCATCCGTCATGTTTAGCTCTGTTCTTCCTCAGGCCCTTTATCTTTGTATCTTTATCCAACAAAAGTTGTTACTGGATTTCTTGGGTGGAATTTAGTATCGTTTTACATGTATTGAAGTCTGACTATGTGTTCTGGCAGGTGCATCTGGACAAAGCTGCGGAGGTTGCGGACCACTGTGTTGTATTCTCCCTCAGTGATGATTGTGATCCAGATTTCAGGAAGGCCTGCAAACACAAACATCAGGCTACGTGTGGTCAGTGTTTAGCACTGGGAGAAACTTTGAAGGAAATTGAAAGATGCGCCAAGGATTGCCAATACCCTTCCGATGATGAACGAGATGAAGCAGTCTATATCATACAGTCGGCCACGCTTGCCATCCAGTCATGGAAGTGCCACATACTACGATCTTGGAATCAAGACCAAGCGCGTTTTGATACCATGGATCTCATTGATCAAAAAACGGTTTTGATTGTCAACGATTGGGCGATGAAGTTTCTGCCACAGAGGTACAGGGAGTCGCAGTCTGACTGGTTTGGTAAGCGTGGTATCTCTTGGCACATCTCCGTCGTGTATCGGCGAATTGATGGCAAGCTAGAGTGGCAGGGATTCGTTCATGTGATTCAATCGTGCAGCCAAGATAGCCCAGCTGTTGTTTCTATCATGCAGGATGTGCTTCGAACCTTGAAGCAAGAACACCCTGAAATCAATAGCTCATACTTCCGCCAAGACAACGCTGGTTGCTACCACTCGGCCACAACGATCCTATCATGTCCAGAAATTTCACGATCTACTGGAGTGAAAGTAAAACGTGTCGATTTTAGTGATCCCCAGGGCGGTAAAGGAGCCGCAGATCGGCTAGCAGCAACTACAGCAGCCATAACAGTGCGTTGTGTAAACAAGATATAGTATAGCGCTACTATAATGATTAACTATTTTGAGAAAATTTAACTAACCCTCCCCTAACATATCCGTGTAGAATTTTCCGGTCAAAAGGTAGTCTAATTACATTTCAATATCTTCCAGACCAAGTGTAGTTTGGTATTAAACTTAGTAAATCACGGTAACCCTTTTTGGTGGCCATTTATTTTTGTACAATTCATATGTTTGAGACAATAATTGGCCTGTACTTTGAACTGTTCACGAAGCGTTGCTCGCGTTGACAGCTAGCTATCAGTAGGTCGTTGACATAAAAGTTGCACAACAGTTATTGTAATAATTTAACTAAAAAGGATCCAAAAGTAAAATAAATATTCTAATTAAGAGTATCTGGTAATGTTCTGAGAGCCCAATATAAAATCTTTCGCACTGTGAAATTTTTTTAGAGCCGCTATTTAAACAAGGCGCATTTTGTCGTGACTCAAGTAAGATTGTGTGACGTGGTTTTAAGCTCCCGCTGAGCTCAAACTTAGATAAACTCACAGCAAACCACTTGACTGAAGGTTATTTAATCTCTAGTGATGGCAGTCGTACTCCAAGAAGGAAATAGAAAATCATCTAGATCAAAAATCGAAATATTTGAAGCGATTTGTTTTTCATAAGTGTTATATTTATAAATAACCCGTGTAATTGATTGGCCGTATTGCGTGTTTGAACGCTAACTTTAAAATTCCTTCACGCGGTGGCATTTTAATAGTCAGAGTTAAAACTTGGCCCAAGTAGACAAGAATATGTGGGCTTTCGTGTAGTATAAGTGTTATTTCGATTTGTTAGGTACCAGCAGCGATATCGGAGGCTGAATTTTACCTTTAATTTAACTGCCGTTCAATCACCAAAACACAACATGTTTTAAAAGGCTAATTTCTTGCATTTAAAAAGCTTTTCTCCTGAGGTTTTTGGTGCAGTCTTAAAGACAGCGACTTGATTTAACTATCTCTGTAATATGAATTCATTTGGATTCTTTTTACGCTGTTGAGAGCCCTTTAAAGTTGGTCACCAATTTTGCATATTAATGAGGGAAAATTATGCATTTTAATCGATTTTTCAAACTTTTGTAATTTTCTCAAAAATGAAAGCGCGCTGGGACATTCTAATATGATATCCTAAAACCCCTTACCCAAAGGGTTGTTTTGGTAAAATAAAATAAAATTCGATTGTTTGAAACTGATTTGAGATTCTCGATGCTTACAGACATACGCTCTTAAGACGAAAATATCTTAACATGATCAAAAATAAATGTAGTTCAAGGACGAAATTAAAGTGGGTGAATTTTTCAAAAGGTAAAAACTGTTAATATTCAACCTTCGTTCACTATCAAACTTCAAGAATATATATTATTATACATTTTACTCACTATCTCGCTTCTGATTGGCCGAGAGCCCTCAGCCAATCCATGATATCGTGTGAACTCGACATGATAAATCTATTATCTGTTCATATAGGAGGCAGCATGGTCGAGTGGTCAGAGCGTTGGTCTCACAATCCGTTGGTGCTGGGTTTGAGTCCCGCTGTGTATTTGTCCCGATTTCGATTTGGTCAGCTGCAGCCTCTCGTCCATGCTTGTGAATAACCTTCTGGTTTGCGTCCTTACCTTTTTTAATAACACTTTATTTTGTAATCATTATTAGTTTATTTGTGTCTATTTATGTAAGCGCATTGAGATTTGTAATGTGATGCGCTAAGAATCATATTATTATTATTACTATTATTATTATTATTATTATTATTATTATTATTATTATTATTAATATTATTATTATCATGTCGAGTTCACTCAAGATCACAATGGAAATGGAAATACGTTTGCTATTTTTTCGAAAGCAGAATTTTAAAAATCTTTATTAATTTAAAAATTTTTTAAATCTTTATTCTTAGTTTACAAAATGTATAATAAAACAATTATTGAATTCGGTTTTCGCATGATATCGTAAATATCAAGACCTCAGCTTGGCCGTTTTATCCGCCTCAGCTTACGGCTTTGGCAGATAACACAGCCTTGGTCTTGATAATGTACGATATCGTGCTCAACCTCATCCAATAATTGTTTATTATTATACATTTTACTCACTATCTCACTTCTGATTGGCCAAGAGCCCTCAGCCAATCCCTCATGTTGTGCGAACTCGACATGATAAATGTATTATCTGTAGGTTTTATCATGTCGAGTTCACTCAAGGTCACAATGGAAATGGAAATACGTTCGCTATTTTTTCGAAAGCAGAATTAAATCTTTATTCTTAGTTTACAAAATGTATAATAAAACAATTATTGAATTCGGTTTTCGCATGATATCGTAAATATCAAGACCTCGGCCGTTTTATCCGCCTCAGCCTTTATTATTGGTTAAAATTGATCATGTGATTTATCTGACGACATCAAACTGGAAGGCAGAGCATTATTGATAATATATTAAACGTAAACATTGCGTGCCGGTTATTGAAAGATTTAGTTGGTAAGAAGACGAAAATATCTTAACATGATCAATAATCAATGTAGTTTAAGAAATATATTATATATAATATATTATACCGGTTATGGTCTTTTACATTCGCTCTAACATCTAGTCAAACTATAATTCGAAATAAATATTATAATATTGACATTTTGTCAGACATGTCTTATGAGACAGTTTTTAACATTTTTAACATTTTATGAGATAAAACTCGAAAAGCGTGTTTTTTTCTTCTTCAAAACTTGTACTTACAACTTTGTCTTGAAATTATATTGAAACTTGTCGACAGAAACCTTGGCCGCTTACGTCTCTTCATGTTACTGTTACAACTGACTATGTAAATTCTCGATTAAAATTCTGAAGCCTCGGGGGACAGACCATCACATGTTCTTAATGAACAGAATATTTCATTGTATTTCTGTTATTTCAAAGCTAAAAAAATATGTCGTATATTACTTTTATTCAAAGATTCATTTTCTCTTGGGAGGGGAACAAAAAAAAAAACAACGTAGCAAACAAATGTATACAAACAATGATCTCGTGAGTATGACTTTATATTCTAAATCGGTTAGAGAATAAACCCTCGTGCTTTATGGGATTTAAAGCTCCTCGCAATGCTCGGAGCTCTAAATCCCATAAAGCACTCGCGTTTATTCTCTAACCCTTACTTAGTAGACGTCACAGTCATTAACATAGCATAACTCAAATCAAGAAATATTTCACCATTCAACTATTTACTTCATGTAGAATCAGTATTGAAGGCATTGGAAAAAAGGTTATGTGCACTTTAACACTCATTCACAACAATAACAATACATTTTCCAATCCAGAAATTGATTGAAGACGGCGACATTTTAGGCCAATTAACATCAAGGTTTTTGATTTCTTCAAGCGAGATGTTTTTAAAGCTCGTTGATTCCGGATCCATGGCGGCAATTTTGTTCTTTCTTGCTTCCCGCCATTGTTCAAATATATTCACGACCCATTTGTTCTTGTACCGTGTGGCAAGTGGTACTGCATTTTTTAGTGCTTGTTCTTCCTCGTCCTTGTTTTTGGCTTTTCGAAAGCGTTTTAACGGTTGAAAAATCTCCTCGTCCTTGCTCGAAGTTATGTTGTAAACTCGCTGACGTTGACAAAATCTAAACTTGAATTTGTTTTTTCATTCGAGAAACAAAGCGTTTTGTTAAATTCCTGGAAGGTGATGATGAATAGGCTTCTCAATCCGAAACAAGTCCTCTCCCAATAGTGAGTGAGAATAAAAATCACTATTACAATACAATACAATACAATACTTTTATTCACATTTCCAATTAGCAAGTTTATATATATATTTATATATTTACATGTTTGCATATTTTGCTTATATATATATATTTTTCCAGTACTAATTTTGTTTTTGTTTTTTTTAAGCAGAAATATAATTATGTTTTTCGAAATGTTTAGTATCTAAATTAACAGTTAGGTTTTCTAGTTAGATACTAACATTATGAGTTACATTTAGATGAGCTAGTACACACAACAATAAATATATCAATTTACATAAATTTATAAAGAACGAAGGAAGTATAGACCTTGAATTTTAAGTAAGATTAGGAGTGTTGAGAAATATTTGATTAAGTTATTTTACCATAGGCTTTAAATTTCTTTCGAGGAATTTTGGAGTTCTAACAAAAATATTTTTAGTTTCTTAGCAAAGAACTGATGAGTATTAATTTGTTTCAGTCCTATTGTTGAGCTAGTTAAAATTACAAAGTCCCAAAGGGCTGAAAACAAAGAATGTTTACTTTCCATAAAATAAACAGACTTTGAATTCAATACATATAGCCTCCCGAATAATTAATGAGTATGAGATGTATTTCCAAAGCCTCCAATTTGGACTGAAAAGTCCTCATTGTCGGCTTTGAAATATTACTTCATTCATTGTAAATTTTCAAACGGTTCAAAAACCCTCATAACCACAATCTTGTTCCAACATTTCAGCGCTAAAATGTTCCTCAACTACCAAACAACATTTGTAGAGACTTTATTCAAAAGCATGACGAGAAATTATGGACACGCACGCGCAGTAGATGCCCTGAGTTTGCAAAACAAAATAATCGATCAGCGTATAGACTTTGTATGGGATAAAAGTCAAAAAAGATATTATCTCATATAATTGTGTCCAGGAATTTCCAAAATGTTCTATCTGATCTTGCTTGTAGACACCGAGAGCAAACTGTCAAACTCATAGATAGGATATATCCTTGTTTATTCTTTGCGGTATGAGCACAAATTCTCCGAAGTTGAATCAAGAAGGCGTTATAGGGCGATGATGCACACCAGCATCATTGAAGAAGTAAATAACGCCATTTTTCAAAAGAAAACAAACAGATTTGAAAGATGTCCTATCTCCTCCAGCTTGCCAAGTCGTTGCACTTCTTAGTTTAATGTACCAAAAATTCCAACAACAAATATCCGTTGCGGTATAAGGCTTTACCTTTGAAGGGTTTTGAAGAACGCGCATCGCTGGAGATAATTAATTCAATATAAACAATACTTTTAACAATACATAATTTTCTCCAGCAATGTGCGATGCGTGACTTTAAAAAAAAATATCTCAAAAGTTTGGATAGGATAAGCTGTAAAAATTTCCCCACATTCTAGATATAGCTATGATCGATGGATGTAGGAAGTTTAAAGAAACAACTTGGCGCTGTTTGAAAGAGTTCGACGAAATTGTGATTTTGGGAAAAACTCTCAATTCGATGTATCTAACGGACTTTAGTAAATAAATATTTATTCAATGAGTTATACAAGCAGTACCTAAAAACAGATATTTCAAAAATTCAAGGCAATTTAATAAATGGTGATTTTTCTACAGCCCAATATTTTGTATGCCTCAAATTTTAGGTTCCATTTTAGATGGTCGTCAAAACTTTTTTCCTGCCCAAAATTTGCAATTGAAATTTGTGCACAAGCTGTACCTGGAATAGGAGATAAGATTCTGAAACTTTCAGAAAAATCGTATTCGAAGATGTGGAGAAAAAAGCCAAGGACTAAAAATATATTTGTTTGAATTTCCGCCGTCATAAGTCCTCCACTTATGAAAATATGAACATAAGGTACGCTTATAAAATTTAGGATATTCAAATTACAATATATGAAAAATTCAGTTAAATTGACGCTATAGTTTATCTAAGCGAGAGAGAATAAAGTTGAGCAAAATTCGCACTGAATTAGTTGGAAGTCCGAACTAGACCTTCTTGTTTACAAAGCAGCATAATGTCAGCAGCCAATCATACGCCACGATTCGTGAACATGATTGACGGCTAATTTTGTCATGAATAATAATCTCCGCCCATTGATGTCCAAAATTTCTCGCCATGCATAAAGCAATTTAAGTCGATCCTCCTGAAAGCATATTTTCAAACCATATATGATCACTCAAGTTCAAGTTCAAGTTCAAGTTTTATTACACACATATAAATATTACAGAAAATAACAATACAGAAAAATTAGTTTGTATTTACAAAGTCACTGAAGCCCATAACGTCACATCCCACTAACTCTACGCTTGGGCTGCCTGTGAGCTGACGACCGGAAAAAAAAAATTCAGTTGGGGTTGCCAAACGACCACGAAAGTTATACTCCATACGTAAAACCAAACTACGGCAAAATATTTCTATACCAAACGATAAAAGTCAGGCCAAAAAGCAGTTCTTTTGTAGAATTATTTAGAGAATAAAAACATGGACGTCCACTTGGCAAGTTTGCCTTGAATAGCATTTCAATCTCCTGAGAATAGACCATTTTCGAGCAGCGTCAATAGTGCGCGCGATCTTGCCCGAAAATGCCTCTTTTTCATGCCTGCGCCTGGGATATTTTTGAAAGCGCTCGCGTATCTCGAAAATGGTCTATTGGAACCTGTTGTTTTGTCCTCCAAATTGAGCTGCATTTCCGACGTGCTGCATGAAGGGGTCTTAGCTTGCTATCAATAGACGTCATTTTATATTTTTTTAGCAGGAATTTGAACAAAGAATGCTTGTATTTCATTGTTGTTGTAAAATAGTTGTAGTCAGGTCATGCTTTCAGCATACATAAGTGTTGTGCATTGGTATGCCGCCCGACTCGTTGTTGACTATACAACAATGAAATACATATTTTGTTGAAATTCTTAAGATGTTCAAATTCTGTACAATCCTTGATCTCACCTATTGTTCTTAAAGTGCACGAAGTCGAAAATAGTGGTAAAGCAAAAAGGTCTATTCAATGTTTTCGCATACTCAGTTCTATGCACAGGCGTTTAAATGCCAAACGAGCTTTTACACGCATTATTTGATAAAACCAGCCAGCTTCGCATCGAAAACCCCGTGCATGGAAGTATGCAAATACATGAAATGTGGTCCGGCATAGCTGCATTAACGTGAGGCGAAGAACTTCATGCATAAATATTAAGAAAGGCCTATAACAGTGCCTTCAAAAATGTTTATCGATAGACGTTAAAACAGCTCAATTTGGAGCACAAAAATGAATTTCAATCTCCTTAGAATTGGAAACCTATTGTTTTGTCCTCCAAACTGAGCTGTATATAACCAAATATTAATGGTTTAAGTTACCATTTTAAAAATGGTTAATTCTACCAATTAGTAAATGGTCATTACAACCATTACAACCAGTCATTACCACATATCCACTTTTCAACCAATTTTTTAAGGTTGTTTCAAACAACCCATTTTTACAGTACGTATTCCGACGTGCTGCAAGAGGGTCTATACTCTGCATGCAATCATAGACCTTTCTTCCAGAATTCACTTGCATGGTGACCACAAAACAATGGTTTCAAGTCAAGGTTGGACTTGATGTGTTCATACATCTAGTGTATTATTTGATCAAGCTCAACCTCAACTTGGAGCCATTGTTTTGTGGTCACTATGCAAGTGAACTCGAATTCGGGAAAGGTCTGAGTTCATTTAATTTTCAGTACGCTCTATCATTGTCGTTCTTAACGGAATTTCGCTCTCCATGCATTAATCAATTTCTTTGTCATCATCGCATTTTCTTGCATTAGGAACTGTCTTTTTGACTCCAGATATGAGGCCACATTTTGAGGAAGTTTCGGTTCTCTCCACATCTTCTGCGTATTTTTTCTGGCTCTCGGTGCTAATGTTTCTAGATTTTTAGCTGACAAAAAGGCTTCCAGACTTTGACAGACAGTTGGAGTCAGAGCAAAATAATTACGTTTTTAAAACTTGTGCGACGAGCACTAGATATCCGTCATGGATGATGGGAAGGATTTATCAGGCGCAAAGAGTCTTTTGGTGAGATATTTACTAGCTAGTTTAGGTTGTGCATCGGCATTTATTTGACTTAAGAAGGTTAAAGATGTTCTTTGAGGTACCGATATTGTAGTATGGAGTTTAGTTTAACTTGTATCCAATCCACCAGTTTGTCGTGGAGCTTGAAGATGACGAACACTTATGTTTGTTGGATACAGAACCATATCCTCCAAATGTTTCGTAATTCGAATAACCGGAGCAGCCACTAAATACGCAGTCTGGGGTGGAAAAGCAAGGAGAAAAATATGGATGATATCTTTTAGTTTCAAAAAGGGTTTTACAATTTTCAGTGCAGGTTGTTCCTTCAAGTCTTAGAAAACCAATGTTATTAAAACATTTCGAAGGGACTGACTGCATAATATCTACTGTCATCATGTCGACTCGAACATAGTCAGTAGTTGATATGTTAGCCGAGTCGAAGTTACAAGTAGCACGCCAGTGTGTTGCGATGGTCCTGATGTGTGTCATGTCTTCAAGTAACAGCCGATAGTCGATCCAGTTTGGACTCGATTCACTGACAGGATGGTTTTCATAGAACTTCCTGTTCAAATATCCCACTTTCTTCGAATACTCAAAAGATTCCACGAGCGTCCAGACGTAGTTCGGCTCGGATGTAAAGTCACAGTAGACTTTAAACTGGCTGGTAAAAGATAGTCTGGTAATCGTGTAAATACCTGAACTACGATTTCCAGGAATTCCTACACATGACACTATGTACTGACAGTATCTGCCTTGAACACCCAATGAACAGATGCACTTGAACTTGCGTCTGACGTCATCACAAGTATCTACGCATGTTCCACCGTTCATGCAGGGATTGGTGTGACAGCAGCCGTTACGGCAACCCCCTGAACAATTTATGCTATTGTACTATGAGTAGATAGAGAAAGAAAAGGAAAGTTAAAAGTAAGGAAGGAAGATGTATAAAGTTGGTGAACTCAGCCAGCCAATCAGCCAACCAAGCCAACCCGCAGTCGATCAACCAGTCCACCGGCAGTCAGCTTGCAAACTAGTCAAGCAGCCAACCCGCCAACCAGCAACCCGGCCAACCACTGAGGCAACCAGTCAACCAGTCAACCAGCTAAATAATTTCAATCACTCATGATGTAAATAGCGAAACTGAATTCACTTGCTAATTAAATAACAATGCTCCAGATACCTTATTTTTAAAGTGTTGTTTCAGTACATAGTACATGTACCCAATCCTTGAAGTAGTATTTTTATCCTCGTCCAGCAACTCGCATCGAGTGCCAAAAACCTGGAAAGACAGGCATTTACAGTCATGTACACAGTAGCCGAAGCACTGTTGAACATACGTGATGGTTAGGTTCTTGTATGAATGGCCGATTATCGCTTTGTTATTGTCGTAGTCTTCGGACTTAAACCTTCCAGAGTACTGTGTGAAAGGACATGATGTTGCTAACAAAGCTGTAGGGAGGATCTTCAGTAGGAATATTATGTAGTAGGCAACTGCCGCCATGTTGGGGAAAGTATCTATCTGAAAATACAGGGAAAACACATTCCATGAGATTACTTTTAGATTAATATTGTGGGGGCATAAATGACCGTGTGACCGTGTGACCGTGTGACCGTGTGACCGTGTGACCGTGTGACCGTGTGACCGTGTGACCGTGTGACCGTGTGACCGTGTGACCGTGTGACCGTGTGACCGTGTGACCGTGTGACCGTGTGACCGTGTGACCGTGTGACCGTGTGACCGTGTGACCGTGTGACCGTGTGACCGTGTGACCGTGTGACCGTGTGACCGTGTGACCGTGTGACCGTGTGACCGTGTGACCGTGTGACCGTGTGACCGTGTGACCGTGTGACCGTGTGACCGTGTGACCGTGTGACCGTGTGACCGTGTGACCGTGTGACCGTGTGACCGTGTGACCGTGTGACCGTGTGACCGTGTGACCGTGTGACCGTGTGACCGTGTGACCGTGTGACCGTGTGACCGTGTGACCGTGTGACCGTGTGACCGTGTGACCGTGTGACCGTGTGACCGTGTGACCGTGTGACCGTGTGACCGTGTGACCGTGTGACCGTGTGACCGTGTGACCGTGTGACCGTGTGACCGTGTGACCGTGTGACCGTGTGACCGTGTGACCGTGTGACCGTGTGACCGTGTGACCGTGTGACCGTGTGACCGTGTGACCGTGTGACCGTGTGACCGTGTGACCGTGTGACCGTGTGACCGTGTGACCGTGTGACCGTGTGACCGTGTGACCGTGTGACCGTGTGACCGTGTGACCGTGTGACCGTGTGACCGTGTGACCGTGTGACCGTGTGACCGTGTGACCGTGTGACCGTGTGACCGTGTGACCGTGTGACCGTGTGACCGTGTGACCGTGTGACCGTGTGACCGTGTGACCGTGTGACCGTGTGACCGTGTGACCGTGTGACCGTGTGACCGTGTGACCGTGTGACCGTGTGACCGTGTGACCGTGTGACCGTGTGACCGTGTGACCGTGTGACCGTGTGACCGTGTGACCGTGTGACCGTGTGACCGTGTGACCGTGTGACCGTGTGACCGTGTGACCGTGTGACCGTGTGACCGTGTGACCGTGTGACCGTGTGACCGTGTGACCGTGTGACCGTGTGACCGTGTGACCGTGTGACCGTGTGACCGTGTGACCGTGTGACCGTGTGACCGTGTGACCGTGTGACCGTGTGACCGTGTGACCGTGTGACCGTGTGACCGTGTGACCGTGTGACCGTGTGACCGTGTGACCGTGTGACCGTGTGACCGTGTGACCGTGTGACCGTGTGACCGTGTGACCGTGTGACCGTGTGACCGTGTGACCGTGTGACCGTGTGACCGTGTGACCGTGTGACCGTGTGACCGTGTGACCGTGTGACCGTGTGACCGTGTGACCGTGTGACCGTGTGACCGTGTGACCGTGTGACCGTGTGACCGTGTGACCGTGTGACCGTGTGACCGTGTGACCGTGTGACCGTGTGACCGTGTGACCGTGTGACCGTGTGACCGTGTGACCGTGTGACCGTGTGACCGTGTGACCGTGTGACCGTGTGACCGTGTGACCGTGTGACCGTGTGACCGTGTGACCGTGTGACCGTGTGACCGTGTGACCGTGTGACCGTGTGACCGTGTGACCGTGTGACCGTGTGACCGTGTGACCGTGTGACCGTGTGACCGTGTGACCGTGTGACCGTGTGACCGTGTGACCGTGTGACCGTGTGACCGTGTGACCGTGTGACCGTGTGACCGTGTGACCGTGTGACCGTGTGACCGTGTGACCGTGTGACCGTGTGACCGTGTGACCGTGTGACCGTGTGACCGTGTGACCGTGTGACCGTGTGACCGTGTGACCGTGTGACCGTGTGACCGTGTGACCGTGTGACCGTGTGACCGTGTGACCGTGTGACCGTGTGACCGTGTGACCGTGTGACCGTGTGACCGTGTGACCGTGTGACCGTGTGACCGTGTGACCGTGTGACCGTGTGACCGTGTGACCGTGTGACCGTGTGACCGTGTGACCGTGTGACCGTGTGACCGTGTGACCGTGTGACCGTGTGACCGTGTGACCGTGTGACCGTGTGACCGTGTGACCGTGTGACCGTGTGACCGTGTGACCGTTTACAACATGAGCGCCCGTGTTGTATCGGCTATACGATCACGAGCCAGACGCGAGTGATTGTATGGCCGATACAACACGGACGCGAATGTTGTAAACGGTTTATTATATTTATTTTTCATAACGATACTGATTTCTGAAGAATGTATTTCAAAAGCAGTGTTATTTAGGAAAATATAGTTTGATGTTTAAAGGAGCATCGTACAATGTTTTCTGACGCCACACATTGTTTGGTACGGGCTTCCCACATTGATTATTGTGTTTAGGTTGACAAAGCATTTTTTTAAATAGACCAAATGGGCTAACGCGTTGCTACATAGGCGGGGACGAAGGGGCCTGGGTGCTAGGCCCCCATTTTAAATTAAGGGGGTGGCTGTGCCCCCTCACCGTTTTGGGGAAAGTTGTAATAGATAGAGCTTTCTCGATAGCCGCACCTAAGATATGGAACACTTTAACAACTGACTTAAGAACTATTGATTCCTTGATCGCTTTTATATCCAGCATTAAGACTTATTTATTTAAGAAAGCTTATCCATGACAACAAAATATTATTATTATTATTTTTGATTTTCTTTTCATTTTATATAGCTTTGCTACCTGATCTAAGAACTATCGATTTCTTTGAACGTTTTTAAGTTCAGCATTAAGATTGATTTATTTAAGAAAGCTTACCCATGATAATAATGTCTCATTATTTTAAATATCTATTTATACAAAGATTTATAGACATACTAACATATTTCATTAACTTTTATTTAAATAAATTAAATACCTAATCTCTAAATTTTATGAAAATGATTGTAAATAGAAAAGTTTCAATTTTACCATGTAAATATGTAATTCTATACACCGTATTTCTGTAAACGCATCGAGGCTCTGCAAAATGCGTTCCAAAAGCTGTAATTATTATCATTCTATTATTAATACCACAATTGTTGCGGGATTTGCTCACTTTGTTTTATTTACTTCTGCGATTTTAGCGTTCTCATTTTTTTTTGGTGCTTCGGCGAAATTTTGGCTATTATAACTGCCCCACTTCAGTTTCAGTTCCTTCTGCCCTCCCAGTGTTATGTAAGTTTTGACCCCATTCAAAACCTTTGGAAATAAAAACTTTTGTTTCAAAACATTTTCACTTCATATCGAAATACAAAAGACTCCCGCTGATGCATAGCACCATGTTAATTAGCCGATTTGGACTATTCCTTTATTTATTTATTCTTTTTTTACAGCCATTCTTAAAATGTTTAACATTCTGGTCTTCAAAGTCAAAAATTTAAAAGGCGAACTTCATCAACTTTCAAAAGTTTGCTCTCTTCGCTATAAATAGTATATTGCTACTTTATTCACTACAAAATGTGGCTCACTTCAAAATAAATTTATCCTGAAATACGAAAAGTGCCAAGGCCAAAATAAATTTCGAAACTCAGTTCTAACGTAAAATGTTCAAATTTTAACCTAAAAAATGTGGGTATATAAAGGTTTTTACTATCGAGTTACACTCGAAAACTGACCTTACAGTGTAGCTCCCGCGCGGGCCGAATGTGTTAATCATATTTGATGAAGTTAAGAAATAAATATATAAGTAAAATGAAAGGAAACATGTTTACTAGTAGTTTCAAGAACAAAATGTTCATAACAATGTATACATTTTGCCTCATTAGCATACTCCGGTATTACACTTATAACATCAAATCCGTTCTGAATATCGAAAGAGCATGGTATAATTAGCTAACTTTTAAAATTTTAAATTAGCTTGACACAAAATAGATTTTGCGTGAAGCGGGTTTCAAAATATTTAATTTTTACAGAGAATGTATAAGCTTATTAGCGTTTTCGTCACCCAGTAACTTTGGAAGCTGATATCTCGGAAAGTATTGCATGTTAAGAGCTAAACCTTTCGTAGATTACTTATATCAATGAGATATTTTAAGTTTTGGGTTAATTTTGTATTTTTCTTGACTTCAAACCTTATGCTAATGAGCAAAGTATTGTAAACAAAAATTTGCCTAAAGGGCTGTTAAATGTGACGTCGCTTGTATAGAAAAACAACTTCTGTGTCCAAAACGAAAAGCAGTTTTATAAAGATTTTTCTTATTTTTTCTTCATAACAGGATTGGTTGTCCAAAGTTCTAACTGTTTCAGATGAAGGTAAATTCATTTTTTGCTTTATCTTAGCGGTTTTTGTGAGCAGTTGGACCCGGAAATACGTCACAGCTTAACAGCTATATTAATATCATTCATATCTAAAAATGGAATCTTTCGTGTTGTATAAAAACTTCAAAGAGAGTACCAAATTTAACAAACAATTGACCAAAAAAAATATCGAATAAAAAAAACCTTTTTTAATTTTACTTGGTTGAGAATTCCGCATAAGTAACACGCTTAGTATAGCGTATAATACGAAGAACGATCAAAACAGGAAACCAAGATTAATTCATGCTTGTTTACAGAAACTGGCGCATTTAGAAATAGCGTGATTCAATTTATTCCAGTGAAAATAAAAATTATCATCATTACATGATTTTGATAGTAAATGTAAATCGTTTGAACTATTACTTGGCTGCTAACTTATATTTTTCAAACAAATTGATCAATTTTTGCCGATTAATAAGTTGATTAAGACGGCGAAAGGCGTAAGCACTTTCCAAAGTCGCTTTTAAGGATAAATTAATCTTGAATTGAGCCACTTTTTCTCTCCGAAAAAAAATCAAGAAATACGTTGTCTTTAAAAACGCTTTACGATAGGAAAATGAGTTTCCTTTTTTCGTGCATGAAGAGATCGAATAGTATTTTGAACCACTGCAGTAAATAAAGCAGCGAAATACTATTTATAACGAAGAGTGTAAGCGTCTTAAAGTTGATGAAAAATTCGCCCTTTTAATTTAACTGTTGACGCCGAAAACCAAAATAGTGAAAGTTTCTAAATGGCGTTAAAGCTCTACCACTAAAAATAACTTTCTGTTTTTTTTAAAGAAACATTTTAGGAAAATTTTAATTATTTTTTTTGTATTCAATTCTCCTTTTATATTATATGTAACATGCACGGCTCTCAGGAAGAGCATTTATTTTTGTAGATGATGTAGATACCATGTTTAGATAAAGTTTATTATATAAGAAATAATTCAAAGGAATTTTTTAAAAAGGATTTGATTTGAATAATCTAAATAAATTTTAAATAATGTTTAAAGAAAATATCCTGAGAAAATTACATCCATAGCTTTAAAGTTTGCGAGTTATGAATTATTTAATTTGTGCAAAGCTTGGATTGAAATTTTCTTTCGAAAACTTGTCAAGATGGTCAGTAATATTCAAATTTCATTATCTCCAAAACGAGCTCGATAAACCTCATATTTCTTTCTTTACTTTCACACAACGTTATATTTTGAGTAAAATGAGCTTTCATAAGAAGTTTTGTATTTACATTTTGCAAAAGTAGTCACCTGTCAACCTTCGCTGGGTACTCTTGGTTCAAAATTGTTTTCGTATGCGCGTCTGGTTACCGAAATATTTTTCAAACTCAAATTAGGCAAAAGAAAGAATCATTAAGTCCAAAATTTCTGATTGCATCATTGCCATTTCTTGGTTATGTGTCAATCATTCCCAGCACGTACATGGCTTTAAAAAAAAAAACGGGTTGGTTTTTAGCAATATTTAACTTTATTGTTGTGCAAAATGTATTCAATTTTTTTTATTAATTGTCAAAAGCTATAAGGTCTTAATCGATAGAGCCAAACACTGTCTTATAATGTCTAATATGTAAATTGATCCATGTGTCGTTTTATATAATTGCCTAAGTTAACTATGGCCGAATATTATTGACGGAAATAATTCGAATTGTATTCTTTCAAAGTCGGAGTGTTTGCCAAAAAAAAAAATTTGTAAACATTCTTACCTACTTTCAAAGATATCTGTCAAAATTTCTCAACATCTCGCTCAGAATAAAGTTTTTCAAAATATTTCTTGATATCAAGTGGATTTCGAAGAGCCACAAACTTTGACAGTAACCTCATATGTTATAATTAAATTTATTTTTCTTCTCCTGTCTGTTTCCCGTGTTACAGGATCAGTGTCTTTGAAATAAAAAGCTAAAAATAGTCACAACTTTTCCACCTGTCTTTGTCCTTGTTTCACCTTTCTAGCATCAAGTTCAAAAACAATATTTAAAATTTATTTTTTTTAACGGCCAAGTTTGCGAGTTACAGGGAAAATTGATAAACTTTTCTTCTTAAAAATAAAAATTATTACTGACAGTGCGAATCGAAAACCGTGGGCACCAAGAAAACATTTCAGAAATCGTTTATCGTTCGTTGAACCGATATAAAACGACTCTCTAAATACACGAAGTTTATCTGACTACAAACCAGTCGAATTTCTTGCAGTTAGAGAGTTGTTCGACGGTTTTTCGATTTGCGCTGTAACATTCGCTTTTTACCACTGAAAACATCAATGGAAGAATCGAAAAGTTTCCTTAAAACAAATCTTTGAAGTCGCTTTAAGAAAAGGCTTGTCTAAAGACCGCCACTTTATTCTATCATTTAGGTCATAATATTGTTTATTTGAAATGTATTTTTACAATGGTTTCTTGTAATGACAGTAACTTGAATTATTACCAAGCGAGCCTTTTCATTTGTCTCATCTAGTGTCCCTGTCGGGGTGAAGAAATATTTCAACTATTTCCTAGTTCAGATTTCGAACTTTTGCCGTGTCGATTCTAATTGCTTTGAGGTCAAGCGTTGTTTTCTCTTAAAATAGTAGTAGTATGTAGTTCTCGGCGTTCTCTTAGTCGCTGGCCTGAAAAGTAATTAGAAATTTCGCGGGAAACGTTCGACTTCTCAACTGGGCCTTACTTGTTCAAATGTTTGCCCAAAATGACTATATCAACGAAAGGCCACTGAAAGCACTGTGCAAGTGAAATGTTTTATAAACTTTTGGGAAACTTCTCTTCAGTCTTTAAGGCTTTTTTGACACACTCATCGGTGATGATATTAGTGTAGATATGTTAAGGCTTTTTTGAGCTAGTCTACGAATCTTACCTGAGTAATAGAGTGTAGATATGTGTCCTTGCCAAGCTATGAAGAAATAAAAAACGCATCCGCAATTTTAATATTCAACCTTCGTTCACTGTCAGATCAACTTCAAAAATAAATATTATTGGTTAAAATTTATCATGTGATTTATCTGACGACATCAAACTATAAGGCAGACCATTATTGATAATATAACGTAAACATCGCGTGCCGGCTATTAAGACGAAAATATCTTAACATGATCAAAAATAAATGTAGTTCAAGGACGAAATTAAAGTGGGTGAATTTTTCAAAAGGTAAAAACTGTTAATATTCAACCTTCGTTCACTATCAAACTTCAAGAATATATATTATTATACATTTTACTCACTATCTCGCTTCTGATTGGCCGAGAGCCCTCAGCCAATCCATGATATCGTGTGAACTCGACATGATAAATTTATTATCTGGTCATATAGGAGGCAGCATGGTCGAGTGGTCAGAGCGTTGGTCTCACAATCCGTTGGTGCTGGGTTTGAGTCCCGCTGTGTATTTGTCCCGATTTCGATTTGGTCAGCTGCAGCCTCTCGTCCATGCTTGTGAATAACCTTCTGGTTTGCGTCCTTACCTTTTTTAATAACACTTTATTTTGTAATCATTATTAGTTTATTTGTGTCTATTTATGTAAGCGCATTGAGATTTGTAATGTGATGCGCTAAGAATCATATTATTATTATTACTATTATTATTATTCTTATTATTATTAATATTATTATTATCATGTCGAGTTCACTCAAGGTCACAATGGAAATGGAAATACGTTTGCTATTTTTTCGAAAGCAGAATTTTAAAAATCTTTATTAATTTAAAAATTTTTTAAATCTTTATTCTTAGTTTACAAAATGTATAATAAAACAATGATTGAATTCGGTTTTCGCATGATATCGTAAATATCAAGACCTCAGCTTGGCCGTTTTATCCGCCTCAGCTTACGGCTTCGGCAGATAACACAGCCTTGGTCTTGATAATGTACGATATCGTGCTCAACCTCATCCAATAATTGTTTATTATTATACATTTTACTCACTATCTCACTTCTGATTGGCCAAGAGCCCTCAGCCAATCCCTCATGTTGTGCGAACTCGACATGATAAATGTATTATCTGTAGGTTTTACCTACAGATAATACATTTATCATGTTGAGTTCACTCAAGGTCACAATGGAAATGAAAATACGTTTGCTATTTTTTCGAAAGCAGAATTAAATCTTTTTCTTTGTTTACAAAATGTTTAATAAAACAATTATTGAATTCGGTTTCGCATGACATCGTAAATATCAAGACATCGGCCGTTTTATCCGGCTCAGCCTACGGCTCCGGCAGATAACACGGCCTTGGTCTTGATAATTTACGATATCATGCTCAACCTCATCCAATAATTGTTTATTATTAGTTAAAATTGATCATGTGATTTATCTGACGACATCAAACTAGAAGGCAGAGCATTATTGATAATAGAACGTAAACATTGCGTGCCGGTTATTGAAAGATTTAGTTGGTAAGAAGACGAAAATATCTTAACATGATCAAAAATTAATGTAGTTTTTAAAGGACGAAATTAAAGTGTGTGAATAACAGAAATATATCATTCCTAAAGTAAATCTTAACAGGCAGTAGCTTAATATTTATTTCTTTGGCACTTGTACTGACTTTGCAAATCAACAGAAATGAACAGATTTTTTTCGATATTTGGCCCAATTATACAAGAAACGAATTGCTTTAAGTCTTTCCCGTAAAATCGAAATATCAAATTTTGGAAGCATTTCTGGGATTTCTTTGAATCGATTATAGACCACGTCTTGCCAATATTCAGCTTTCAAACGGCAACTTATTTGCGTTCTTTGACGTAGTACTAATTTAGATAAGTTTTGGTTCCTTACCGGCGTATGCACTTGGCATCGGAGTAGTATTTTTGGCTGTTTTGGACATACCGGCTATGGTCTTTTACATTCGCTCTGACATCTAGTCAAACTGTAATTCGAAATAAATATTATAGTATTAACATTTTGTCAGACATGTCTTATGAGACAATTTTTAACATTTTTAACATTTCATGAGATAAAACTCGAAAAGCGTGTTTTTTTCTTCTTCAAAACTTGTACTTACAACTTTGTCTTGAAATTATATTGAAACTTGTCGACAGAAACCTTGGCCGCTTACGTCTCTTCATGTTACTGTTACAACTGACTATATGTAAATTCTCGATTAAAATTCTGAAGTCTCGGGGGACAGACCATCACATGTTCTTAATGAACAGAATATTTCATTGTATTTCTGTTATTTCAAAGCTAAAAAAATATGTCGTATATTACTTTTATTCAAAGATTCATTTTCTCTTGGGAGGGGAACAAAAAAAAACAACGTAGCAAACAAATGTATACAAACAATGATCTCGTGAGTATGACTTTATATTCGAAATCGGTTAGAGAATAAACCCTCGTGCTTTATGGGATTTAAAGCTCCTCGCAATGCTCGGAGCTCTAAATCCCATAAAGCACTCGCGTTTATTCTCTAACCCTTACTTAGTAGACGTCACAGTTATTAACATATTGGAAATATAAACATTCATAACTTAAGGACGCACCACTCAAATCAAGAAATATTTCACCATTCAACTATTTACTTCATGTAGAATCAGTATTGAAGGCATTGGAAAAAAGGTTATGTGCACTTTAACACTCATTCACAACAATAACAATACATTTTCCAATCCAGAAATTGATTGAAGACGGCGACATTTTAGGCCAATTAACATCAAGGTTTTTGATTTCTTCAAGCGAGATGTTTAAGCTCGTTGATTCCGGATCCATGGCGGCAATTTTGTTCTTTCTTGCTTCCCGCCATTGTTCAAATATATTCACAACCCATTTGTTCTTGTACCGTGTGGCAAGTGGTACTGCATTTTTTAGTGCTTGTTCTTCCTCGTCCTTGTTTTTGGCTTTTCGAAAGCGTTTTAACGGTTGAAAAATCTCCTCGTCCTCGCTCGAAGTTATGTTGTAAACTCGCTGACGTTGACAAAATCTAAACTTGAATCTGTTTTTTCATTCGAGAAACAAAGCGTTTTGTTAAATTCCTGGAAGGTGATGATGAATAGGCTTCTCGATCCGAAACAAGTCCTCTCCCAATAGTGAGTGAGAATAAAAATCACTATTACAATACAATACAATACAATACTTTTATTCACATTTCCAATTAGCAAGTTTATATATATATTTATATATTTACATGTTTGCATATTTTGCTTATATATATATATTTTTCCAGTACTAATTTTTTTTTAAGCAGAAATATAATTATGTTTTTCGAAATGTTTAGTATCTAAATTAACAGTTAGGTTTTCTAGTTAGATACTAACATTATGAGTTACATTTAGATGAGCTAGTACACACAACAATAAATATATCAATTTACATAAATTTATAAAGAACGAAGGAAGTATAGACCTTGAATTTTAAGTAAGATTAGGAGTGTTGAGAAATATTTGATTAAGTTATTTTACCATAGGCTTTAAATTTCTTTCGAGGAATTTTGGAGTTCTAACAAAAATATTTTGAGTTTCTTAGCAAAGAACTGATGAGTATTAATTTGTTTCAGTCCTATTGTTGAGCTAGTTAAAATTACAAAGTCCCAAAGGGCTGAAAACAAAGAATGTTTACTTTCCATAAAATAAACAGTCTTTGAATTCAATACATATAGCCTCCTGAATAATTAATGAGTATGGGATGTTATTGCAAAGCCTCCAATTTGGACTGAAAAGCCCTCATTGTCGGCTTTGAAATATTACTTCATTCATTGTAAATTTTCAAACGGTTCAAAAACCCTCAAAACCACAATCTCGTGCCAACATTTCAGCGCTAAAATGTTCCTCAACTACCAAACAACATTTGTAGAGACTTTATTCAAAAGCATGACGAGAAATTATGGACACGCACGCGCAGTAGATGCCCTGAGTTTGCAAAACAAAATAGTCGATCAGCGTATAGACTTTGTATGGGATAAAAGTCAAAAAAGATATTATCTCATATAATTGTGTCCAGGAATTTCCAAAATGTTCTATCTGATCTTGCTTGTAGACACCGAGAGCAAACTGTCAAACTCATAGATAGGATATATCCTTGTTTATTCTTTGCGGTATGAGCACAAATTCTCCGAAGTTGAATCAAGAAGGCGTTATAGGGCGATGATCCACACCAGCATCATTGAAGAAGTAAATAACGCCATTTTTCAAAAGAAAACAAACAGATTTGAAAGATGTTCTATCTTCTCCAACTTGCCAAGTCGTTGCACTTCTTAGTTTAATGTACCAAAAACTCGAACAATAAATATCCGTTGCGGTATAAGGCTTTACCTTTGAGGGGTTTTGAAGAACGCGCATCGCTGGAGATAATTAATTCAATATCAACAATACTTTTAACAATACATAATTTTCTCCAGCAATGTGCGATGCGTGACTTTAAAAAAAAATATCTCAAAAGTTTGGATAGGATAAGCTGTAAAAATTTCCCCACATTCTAGATATATCTATGATCGATGGATGTAGGAAGTTTAAAGAAACAACTTGGCGCTGTTTGAAAGAGTTCGACGAAATTGTGATTTTGGGAAAAACTCTTTATTCGATGTATCTAACGGACTTTAGTAAATAAATATTTATTCAATGAGTTATACAAGCAGTACCTAAAAACAGATATTTCAAAAATTCAAGGCAATTTAATAAATGGTGATTTTTCTACAGCCCAATATTTTGTATGCCTCAAATTATAGGTTCCATTTTAGATGGTCGTCAAAACTTTTTTCCTGCCCAAAATTTGCAATTGAAATTTGTGCACAAGCTGCACCTGTAATAGGAGATAAGATTCTGAAACTTTCAGAAAAATCGTATTCGAAGATGCGGAGAAAAAAGCCAAGGACTAAAATTATATTTGTTTGAATTTCCGCCGTCATAAGTCCTCCACTTATGAAAATATGAACATAAGGTACGCTTATAAAATTTAGGATATTCAAATTACAATATATGAAAAATTCAGTTAAATTGACGCTATAGTTTATCGAAGCGAGAGAGAATAAAGTTGAGCAAAATTCGCACTGAATTAGTTGGAAGTCCGAACTAGACCTTCTTGTTTACAAAGCAGCATAATGTCAGCAGCCAATCATACGCCACGATTCGTGAACATGATTGACGGCTAATTTTGTCATGAATAATAATCTCCGCCCATTGATGTCCAAAATTTCTCGCCATGCATAAAGCAATTTAAGTCGATCCTCCTGAAAGCATATTTTCAAACCATATATGATCTCTCAAGTTCAAATTCAAGTTCAAGTTCAAGTTCAAGTTCAAGTTCAAGTTCAAGTTCAAGTTCAAGTTCAAGTTCAAGTTCAAGTTCAAGTTCAAGTGCAAGTTCAAGTTCAAGTTTTATTACACACATAAATATTACAGAAAATAACAATACAGATAAATTAGTTTGTATTTACCAAGTCACTGAAGCCCATAACGTCACATCCCACTAACTCTACGCTTGGACTGCCTGTGAGCTGACGACCGAGAAAAAAAAATTCAGTTGGGGTTGCCAAACGACCACGAAAGTTATACTCCATACGTAAAACCAAACTACGGCAAAATATTTCTATACCAAACGATAAAAGTCAGGCCAAAAAGCAGTTCTTTTGTAGAATTATTTAGAGAATAAAAACATGGACGTCCACATGGCAAGTTTGCCTTGAATAGCATTTCAATCTCCTGAGAATAGACCATTTTCGAGCAGCGTCAATAGTGCGCGCGATCTTGCCCGAAAATGCCTCTTTTTCATGCCTGCGCCTGGGATATTTTTGAAAGCGCTCGCGTATCTCGAAAATGGTCTATTGGAACCTGTTGTTTTGTGCTCCAAATTGAGCTGCATTTCCGACGTGCTGCATGAAGGGGTCTTAGCTTGCTATCAATAGACGTCATTTTATATTTTTTTAGCAGGAATTTGAACAAAGAATGCTCGTATTTCATTGTTGTTGTAAAATAGTTGTAGTCAGGTCATGCGTTCAGCATACATAAGTGTTGTGCATTGGTATGCCGCCCGACTCGTTGTTGACTATACAACAATGAAATACATATTTTGTTGAAATTCTTAAGATGTTCAAATTCTGTACAATCCTTGATCTCACCTATTGTTCTTAAAGTGCACGAAGTCGAAAATAGTGGTAAAGCAAAAAGGTCTATTCAATGTTTTCGCATACTCAGTTCTATGCACAGGGGTTTAAATGCCAAACGAGCTTTTACACGCATTATTTGATAAAACCAGCCAGCTTCGCATCGAAAACCCCGTGCATGGAAGTATGCAAATACATGAAATGTGGTCCGGCATAGCTGCATTAACGTGAGGCGAAGAACTTCATGCATAAATATTAAGAAAGGCCTATAACAGTGCCTTCAAAAATGTTTATCGATAGACGTTAAAACAGCTCAATTTGGAGCACAAAAATGAATTTCAATCTCCTTAGAATTGGAAACCTATTGTTTTGTCCTCCAAACTGAGCTGTATATAACCAAATATTAATGGTTTAAGTTACCATTTTAAAAATGGTTAATTCTACCAATTAGTAAATGGTCATTACAACCATTACAACCAGTCATTACCACATATCCACTTTTCAACCAATTTTTTAAGGTTGTTTCAAACAACCCATTTTTACAGTACGTATTCCGACGTGCTGCAAGAGGGTCTATACTCTGCATGCAATCATAGACCTTTCTTCCAGAATTCACTTGCATAGTGACCACAAAACAATGGCTTCAAGTCAAGGTTTGACTTGATGTTTTCATACATCTAGTGTATTATTTGATGAAGCCCAACCTTAACTTGGAGCCATTGTTTTGTGGTCACTATACAAGTGAATTCGAATTCGGGAAAGATCTGAGTTCATTTAATTTTCAGTACGCTCCGTCTATCGTTATCGTTCCTAACGGAATTTGGCTCTCCATGCATTTAATCAATTTCTTTGTCATCATCGCGTTTTCTTGCATTAGGAACTGTCTTTTTGACTCCAGATATGAGGCCACATTTTGAGAAAGTTTCGGTTCTCTCCACATCTTCTGCGTATTTTTTCTGGCTCTCGGTGCTAATGTTTCTAGATTTTTAGCTGACAAAATGGCTTCCAGACTTTGTATTTTCTTGTAATTAATTAACTAGATAGGCACGTTTCTTGAATCAGTAGTGTCTTAAAAGTACTTAAAAGTACTCATTTAAGGCCCTATCTGGTTCGTTTTAGTTTCTCTTATATACAATCCACTAACTGGTTGTTGAGGGTGAAGATGCAGAACAGTGATGAGAAGACCTTGTTAAAATACATCGCCTAACGCTTCAGAAATACTACCGGAACAGTCAATAAATTTGCTGTTGGAGTCAAAGCAAGGAGTACCGTATCTACTCGATTAAGCACCGCCGATTAAATTTTTAGTGTTTCGGTGGCGGCGCTTATTTGAGGGCGGCGCCCTTTAAAAATCATAACATTTGGAAATGATGACAAGCAAATGTTAACAAAATAAACGTGTTTTTCAATAATGTCTCAGTTTGATGATGCTTCGATTAAAGCCGCATTGCTGTGAATGAATGGGGCGATTATTCGAGAGCGTCTTGTCTTGAAGGTTGATGATGACGAGTAATGCTCCGTCAATGATGATTGGAAGGATCTATCAGGCGCAAAGGCTGTCGGTTTTGGTGAGTTTCTAACTAGTTTTTGCATCTATTTTGACTTCAAAAGGTGAGGTACCAATATTGTAGTATGAAGTTTAATTTAGCTTGTATCCAATCCCCCAGTTTGTCGTTGAGTTTAAAAATGACGAGCAGTCATGGTTGTTGAGGATGCAGATGCCAAACGGTGATGTGAAGAAAGATTTGTTAATTCATATGTGACAACCGCTTCATAAATACGACCGGAGCAGTCAATAAATTTGCAGTTGGAGTCAGAGCAAAATAATTACGTTTTTAAAACTTGTGCGACGAGCACTAGATCTCCGTCATGGATGATGGAAAGGATTTATCAGGCGCAAAGAGTCTTTTGGTGAGATATTTACTAGCTAGTTTAGCTTGTGCATCGGCATTTATCTGACTTAAGAAGGTTAAAGATGTTCTTTGAGGTACCGATATTGTAGTATGGAGTTTAGTTTAACTTGTATCCAATCCACCAGTTTGTCGTGGAGCTTGAAGATGACGAACACTTATGTTTGTTGGATGCCAAATCATATGCACCAAATGCTTCGTATTCCAAATCGGAGCAGCCACTAAATAAGCAGCCTCGGTTGGAATAGCAAGGAGTAAGGTATGGATGGTATCTTTCAGTCTCAAAAATTGTTTTACAATTTTCAGTGCAGGTTGTTCCTTGAAGTCTTAGAAAACCAATGTGATTAAAACATTTCGAAGGCACTAACTGCATAACATCCACTGTCTTCATGTCGACTCGAACATAGTCAGTAGTTGATATGTTAGCCGAGTCGAAGTTACAAGTAACACGCCAGTGTGTTGCACTGGTCCTGATGTGTGTCATGTCTTCAAGTGACAGTCGATAGTCGATCCAGTTTGGACTTGATTCGTTCACAGGATGGTTTTCACAGAACTTCCTGTTCAAATATCCCACTTTCTTCGAATACTCAAAAGATTCCACGAGCGTCCAGACGTAGTTCGGCTCGGATGTAAAGTCACAGTAGACTTTAAACTGGCTGGTCAAAGATGGTCTGGTGATGGTGCAGGTACTTGACTTGCGATTTCCAGGAATTCCAGCACATGACATTATGTACTGACAGTATCTGCCTTGAACACCCAGTGGACAATTGCACTTGAACTTGCGTCTGACGTCATCACAAGTCTCTACACATGTTCCACCGTTCATACAGGGCTTGGTGTGACAGCAGCCGTTACGGCACCCCCCTGGACAATTTATATTATTGTACTATGAGTAAATAGAGAAAGAAAAGGAAAGTTAAAAGTAAGGAAGGAAGATGTATAAAGTTGAACCCAGCCAGTCAGCCGCCAACCAGCCAACCAGCCAACCAGCCAACCAGCCAACCAGCCAACCAGCCAACCAGCCAACCAGCCAACCAGCCAACCAGCCAACCAGCCAACCAGCCAACCAGCCAACCAGCCAACCAGCCAACCAGCCAAATACATGAAAATAGCTAAATAAGACGTAAATAGCGAAACTGAATTCACTTGTTAATTAAATAACAATGCTCCAGATACCTTATTTCTAAAGTGTTGTTTTAGTACATAGTACATGTACCCAATCCTTGAAGTAGTATTTTTATCCTCGTCCAGCAACTCGCATCGAGTGCCAAAAACCTGGAAAGCCAGGCATTTACAGTCATATACACAGTAGCCGAAGCACTGCTGAACATACGTGATGGTTAGGTTCTTGTATGAATGGCCGACTATCGCTTTATTATTCTCGTAGTCTTCGGACCTAAACCTTCCAGAGTACTGTGTGAAAGGACATGATGTTGCTAACAGAGCTGTAGGGAGGATCTTCAGTAGGAATATTATGTAGTAGGCAACTGCCGCCATGTTGGGGAAATTATCTATCTGAAAATACAGGGAAAACACATTCCATGAGATTAATTTTAGATTAATATTGTGGGGGCATAAATGACCGTGTGACCGTGTGACCGTGTGACCGTGTGACCGTGTGACCGTGTGACCGTGTGACCGTGTGACCGTGTGACCGTGTGACCGTGTGACCGTGTGACCGTGTGACCGTGTGACCGTGTGACCGTGTGACCGTGTGACCGTGTGACCGTGTGACCGTGTGACCGTGTGACCGTGTGACCGTGTGACCGTGTGACCGTGTGACCGTGTGACCGTGTGACCGTGTGACCGTGTGACCGTGTGACCGTGTGACCGTGTGACCGTGTGACCGTGTGACCGTGTGACCGTGTGACCGTGTGACCGTGTGACCGTGTGACCGTGTGACCGTGTGACCGTGTGACCGTGTGACCGTGTGACCGTGTGACCGTGTGACCGTGTGACCGTGTGACCGTGTGACCGTGTGACCGTGTGACCGTGTGACCGTGTGACCGTGTGACCGTGCAATATATTGAATATTGAATATTGAATATTTCCATTTATGAAAATACAGAAAACAAAAACTGAGGGAAAAACCAATTACCAGTTAAACACATTTTGGCTAAGAGTATTTACATTGATAAAACGTTTGTTTTGCAGTGAACAGTTTCGATACTGAAATAGATATGTTTATTTCATCAGCTAATCTTGAAAGGTCACGGTACTCTAGTAGCTCAAGTAGAATCCTAATACGCGTTGACGAGTGAGTAACGCAACACTAATGTTTTACTAGGATTTAAAATGTTTTTAATAAAGGGGGACTTTGAACCCAAAAGGAACACTTTGGTGTGAAATAATAAAGAGTATATAGGATTGGCGAGTGGGCGAGCTCTTGCACAGGCAAACCAGTGAACGCTCAAAATCGCTCAATAACATCTTTTAGTGTGGGTCTACCACGTACGGCGTGTGCGTTTGTAAGTAGTTTAAGGAGGCTCCCTAGAGTTTACTCTTCCTCCACCAAGAGTCACAAAAACTACTCGCATTTTGTCCAGAATTATCAATCATTTCAAACCAGTAGCAACAGAAGCAGCAGCAAATAAAGCTCCGTGAAATCTACCCTTGTGTTTAGTGATTTTTATACGACTTTGACAAACTTGCACGTTCAAAACAGTTCATTTAATATATTCAGAATGCAATGAGTATGCTTGCGCATGCGCAACTACTAAACTTGAAGAATTTTTATTTTGCGTACGTTAATTTTCAAAATGAAATTAACTCAAAAGTACATGGTGAAATGTTCCCAAACGTATACAGTTTTTTCACAATGTTATAAAAAGGCAACTGACAAAATGCTACTGAAATCCTGACATCGGATTTTTTTTAATCCAGGAAAATCGAAATTTCTCAATATCTCACGTTCTGATGTCAAGATTTTTTTAAGCCGCAGTTATACTATAAAAAACCCAACGGAGTTTTATATTATGTATTTAGAAGAATATTGACCGTGGAAAATTCGAGTTATTATTTTTTTAATGTTAAAAATAGGCCTTTTTACGACAGATGCAGCGTTGCTATGGTAACATTGTACGTGATCATTACTACCACAAACAAATCCTAAACTCATAATCTTTAATATGGTTGGTCTATCAGGCATCGATATGCAGATATGCTTTTGCTATAAAAGGATTTCTCTTATAGCTCCAAATACCTGTAAACTCTAGGGAGCCTCCTTAAGCATACCGTTAAAAAAGCTAAAGACAATGGTAGGCCACGAACCTTGAACGAATGAATGAATTAATGGCAACCAAACATCGAAAGCTATAAATACCTCGTTCTCGATATCATGTGGCAAATTCTATAAAATTGTCGATCATATTTGTACACAAATACATAACACAACACAACTTCATTGGACAGACTATTGCTATGGTTACAAGTTCTCGATCAATCATGACGTTACACGTCACAATAGACATTATGGTCTACCTGAGGCCCGAAAAACGGCCCTCATTTTGAGACTGGTTTGCCACATGGCAACCCAGTAATTATTGCATTGCTGTAGCTGTCATGACTTTCTTGACTTTCATTTTCCTATTTTAAAGTGCATCGACTACATAATTGGCTGCGTGAATGGAATGTATGGCTGAATTTGTTGTAAATGTATCGAGTGTTGTGATCGTCAACATCAGTTTTGACTGGATCTCTGATCTTATAAATATGCCTTTGCTGCTGGCTGTGCGGAGTAAATCAAAAGTTTCTTTGATGTGGATGTTTCTAAGTCGTACGTCAAGTACTCTTTCAGTTCTGATAACATTTTTACATCATATGACTGAGTAAAAGGAAAACATACCTCCATCGACCCGACATGGAAAAAGCCGTCCAACATTCGTAAGTTGAGCCTTTTATGAATTTGAATTTCTCGGATACGGTTGCTTCAAAGTTTTATAATTCAAGTTGAATGGTAGCAATAGATAATATAGAACTGATTTATGGCCATATTTGCTAAGTTGAAGGAATTTTTAGAGGCATTGATGGGGTTACAACATGACTGATTTCCAATGCTTTGAAAATTTAGCTCAAATGTTACGAACAGCCCGCAGACTTTCTTCCACGATCCAAGAGATCAATGTTTCTATAAACTGTGACAAAGAGTAGGCTTCTCAGAAGGCGCTACTTTGGGAGATATGAGCCGAATAGTTTTCCATGCTTTTACTTTTCATGAAAATGGCCAACATGGCTCTTGAATATGTATTAACTTTTTGAGGTTGATTGTTTTAAAGTCTAGCTGTGTCCTAAGAAAATTACTTGCATAGCTTATTAAGTTTTAGAGTTATGAATTATTTTGGTTTCCTTTATTAATATTTTTATTTCGACGACTTCTTAAAGTGGAAATATTTAAATTTCGTTCTCTCGAAAACGTGCTCGGGACACTCAATTTTTCTTTCTTAATTTTGATTAGCGTTACGTTCTGTGTAAAAAACCTTTCCTAAATTTTTTTCCCCGATAAATGTTTGGTAAAGTAGTTGTTTTTTGTCTGTAACGGTCGAGAATGGCCGGACAGTTGCAGAATTTTCATATTTCACATATTTTGTCAGAAGATACCCTCTAGTAAGCTCTTTCAAAAAATCTAGTTTAAAACTTCGAGCGCGCTTTTATTTTTGCAAATTTTACAAAAGTTTGAAAATCGACTTCCGGTCGGCTTTGGACCGGTGCGACAGCTCAAAATAAGACTCATCTTTAAGAAGGCATGGCTAGTTCAGAATTACCGCTAGCTAGAACATTTGAACTAGCTAAATATCAGACACTAAAACCAAAGTTAAATAGTTCTAGGAAAATAATTTTTTTTCGTGTTCTTGGCAGTTTTGTTTGATGCCGTTCTAAGGAGCCACATCTCGAAGCAAATTTTAGCCTAATTTGAATGCCCTTAATCATCATCTGCCACATGATTTTTTCTTATTAAAAGTATTTGCTCTGATAGCTTGTTTATTGTACTTTATTTCTTGAAAGTATCAGCCTCGGAACGCAAATACTTCCCGGCAGCTAAACGATTCTTCGATGTATCACACGCAGGTCTAATTATTTATTTTATTATTATTATTATTATTAAACTTCTATAGCGCCTTAATTATTAAGATATTCTAAAGCGATTAACAATCTAAAAATATATATATGATGTAAAATCTATGCATAGGCCAACAGAAAATAAATAACTATATATAATTAAATAAATAACATACCTAAAATATAATAAATTTATATAAAACAACTGTCCTAATAAAACGCTTTTCTAAAAAGGTGGGTCTTAAGTCCTTTTTTAAAAGAGTTAATGCTATCACATGTTCTAAGTGATAATGGCAGAGCATTCCAAACAGTAGGGCCTGCGTGTACAAATGCGCGCTCGCCGAAGGTCTTACACCTTGCACGAGGAACTTGCAAGAAATTTCCAGAATCAGATCTCAAACTATACCTGGTAACAGGTTTAGTATTAATCAACTCCATGATATACACTGGAGCAAATCCATGCAACGTCTTAAAAACTAGTAGCGCAATCTTATATTCTACTCTATACTTAAAGAACCAAAGCAGTGCTAAAAAAATGAAGGGTTCTAACTTTGTTTGCTGTAGGATTGACTCCGCGAGTTACTACTCTATTCAATGTTCGACGAACAAAAAAATTAAAAACACACAAGAATAACTGGACAAATTTTTAGGTACTAAAATACTTTATCTGAACTTGAAAATCCAAACAGGCGTAGTTCATGTATCCACCTTCACATTGTATATAAAAGTTTTGTATAGATGTTCAAAATATTTCTTTAATAAGCGAAATAAAGGACACACTTGGAAAATAAAGTTCGCAAAAAGCTTCAAAACAAGTCGAGTAAATCGAGCTTTCTCATTGGATGTTCCGGGTCACGTGGATCGTGTCCAACACCGCCTGCGAGGATATGGAAAATATGTCACTGAGGTCCTGGACGTAGTTCGTAGGAAAAATACAAATACGAGTGGCGTATTTCTCAGCAAAATACTAACTAGTCTATATAATAAAAAACAGCAAAATCCAAATTTCGCGTTATTTTAGAATCTTTTAATTTTCTTCCATATTAAAGATAATTCAATGAACTTAGATTATACGAAATTTAAAAAAATTCACCCTGAAAAACTAGAGTTTTGATTTTTTAATAGAAAATATTACCTTAATAATATCAAGAGACCATGAAGGACAGAGAGGGACTCTACCAGTATAAGCTTTGGGATATCGGTATTCCTCGAAAGTTATTTTTAGATTTTGCGTCAGCATACCCTTGCGCTTTCGGTTACTAGTCGCGAGGATCCTTGAAGCAATATGGCGGCCGGTGGTGAAGTGAAAACTATTTTGATGACTGAAAATCATTTTAAAAACATGAAAATACTATTTTTATAGATAGTCTAAGGAAAGGGGTCACTGTAGATAAATTACAATCAAGTTGCGATGATAAAATGTCAAGTTTTATCCATGAATTTGACTCCGAGTCCGACTCAATTTTGAAGTGCGAAATAATACTTCCAGTAATATTAGCGACAACTAAATTGAAAACTGAGAAATAAAAAACTTCATTGGAAAAAAGAAAAGGGGAAAACTATCAAGATTCAAAGTATAAAGAGCCTGTCGCCCAAATTTAGATAAAAATCTAACTGCGAGTCCAAAATACACAGCGACTAGATTCACTGATTACACAGCCTACTAAAAGTAACTGAAAAAGGAATAAATACCTTTTTTGTATGAAAAATATAGCACATTTTACCTCTAAGTTGGCGTTTTCAAATATCTTTTCCAGCTTTGAAAGACTTTCGTAACTGATTAAGTCAGCAACCAACAAAATTTTACTTTAGCTGTTGTATTTTAAAGCAACTTGTGAGATGACAAGACGATGACAACTCAGTTGAAAACAGAGATTTTTGTACTGAGGTTTGTACTGCTCTAATTGGCTTTGCTTTTCTTGTCTGGTAGTAGAAACAAAAACCTCCAGATGCAGAGTCCAAGCTTGTGTTTTCAGTCAAACCCTCCTGATTAAAAGCATTTGGTTTTTCTGTTTTCATTCATCTTGTAGGAGCCGCTCGTCGTTTTCATTCATGTCAAATAAATTCAAACTCTTGTAAAGTCTTTTCCTTTCGTAAATCAGTCGATGTACATGTGTACTTCTAAGAGTGATTGGAAAATGTTTTAATTCCCTTAGGCCTGTGGTCCATGACTTAAAAAGAAAGAAATTTCTTCTTTACTCAGAGTAAATCAGGTGTTTTCTTGTCTTTTTTATCGTTTTCTTGGAAAAGTTTGGTGATTTCAGCCGAAATCTTTCACAAATTTTGATTGGCTTAAACATTGAAACACTTGGGAGAATTCAAAACTTGATCTTTACATAATGTTAAAAGAACTTGTGTTTTAGTATGTCTGAAAATAAAGAAAGATCGATTTTCTTGATTTCTTAAAGAAGCGAAAAATCGCCGGCTAGGGATAAGCAGGAACCATTGCCGACAACTCGTGATTTTCAAATACTTTTCTTACTCTCCCAGACATAAAATATGATTTATATAACATTTCGAAAAAAGGGTGAAGTGTCTTGTATCGTTAGGAAAATTCAACCCGGAAAAATGGGGTTTCCATTCGGTTTTTATAGTGCGATAATTAAAAGCTTTATATCTGTATTCTCTTTCGCTCTCTTTACAAAAGCCTTCAACCGGAACCGGAAGCGCAAGGGCATGCTGACGCAAGATCTAAAAATAACTTTCGAGGAATACCGATATCCCCAACCCTAATGCGAGAGTCCCTCTCTGTCCCTCATGGTCTCTTGATAATATACATGAAAAAAATACTCGAATTTGATTGGCTTAGAGCAGTGCAGTTCAAGTGTAACACAGTGCAAAAATCTGTAACACAGTGCAAAAAAGTGTAACACAGTGCAAATTACATTTTCCGAAAACGGTCTTGAAACCAAATTGTTTTTGATTCTGCTGTTGATAACATTATTAAGCATCAAGACTATGCATTTTCCGATCGCGAAGGAACAAGTTTAAGTGGTGAATTCACCACATGAAGACCCGACACTGATCACTGAAGAATTTAAAGTCAAAGCCGAAACATATAATTGCTCGAAGACCTCGACATCTGGAAAACCATCTATCTGAAAACACCACTCATGTTGTCTGTTACATTGTCCATTTAGATGTTCCATTCATAGACACTTGACATGATCGTTTTGATGTTCTATTTTTTTTCTTTTTCGAAAACTTATAACATAATATCATATGTAATTGTTTAAGGGCCCACAGTAATTGGCAAAAGCTGTTGTGGTGTCCCCGCCATTCAATTCACTATTTCTTGTTTTCATTTTTTTCCTCCCAGTTACCAATCTACCAAACTGATCACTGATTTTGTTTTTAAAAGGCGAAGTTAAATAAAATAAGATAAGATAAAATAAAAAGTTGGTGATTTTGTTTGTTTCAGCTGAAGAGCGCGCGCTGCTGACGCTATCTCACGTCATTGAGCTCGCGCTCAGAGTTTTTTCTTGAGATTTTCAATGTCGGACGGTAATGTTTGTAAGGTTTTTTATGTATATTATTAACACGGTCTCGTGCAATTTGAACTTTTTGAAAAACACACTCGTGCATATTAGTGCCAAATTGAACTCGAAACCATATAATTACCTATACATATAGCCGACGTAGTGCTATGTTAAGTTATACGTGATCAGTCTCATAAAAAATGCATTCCTCAAAACCCTCTGAAGCCACGTTACGTGAACGTTGCGTGACGACGTGACGACCCTAAGAACGTCTGCAAAGGAGGCTACGTTAAGACTGTCAAATTTTCACAAAACCTTGCTCAGAATAATTCTTTTTTAAATAATTCATTGGATGAAAATTTTTTTTGTCAAAAAAATGCCACAAACTTACTTAACAGTAACCTTATATGTTATATGGTAAGAGAATTTTTCTTCACCTGTTTTAAATTTGTTTCCCGGGTTACTTTGAAATAAAAACCAAAAAATAGTCTCAACAGCCAGCCTTCAGAACTTTTCCACCTGTCTTTGTCTTTGTTTCTTACTTTTAAGTTCTGCTAATATATGTTCAAAAACAATATTCAAATTTTATTTTCTTACAGTTGGACGAGAAACGGCAAAGTTTGCGAGTTACAGGGAAAATTGATAAACTTTTCTTCTTAGAAAAAAAAATTATTACTGACAGTGCGAATCGAAAACCGTGGGCACCCAGAAATATTTCAGAAATCGTTTATCGTTCGTTGAACCGATATGAAACGACTCTCTAACTACACGAAGTTTATCTGACTACAAATCAGTCGAATTTCTTGTAGTTAGAGAGTTGTTTCAGATTGTTCAACGAGCGATATACGCGATTTCTGAAGTATTTCTGGGTGCCCATGGTTTTTCGATTTACACGCTAACTTTCTTTTTCGAATGGCTTTTTATTACCGAGCCAGCCTTATTTCATTTGTTTTTAATTTAGTGTCCCTAGCGGGGTCGAGGAATATTTCAACTCTTCCCCGAATGTACGTTCCCCATTATATCAACGAAGGTCACTCAAAACACTGTGCAAGTGAAATGTTTTACAAACTTGACACGAAGAAAGAAGTAAAAAATAAAATATGTAAATATGTAAAAACATAGGAAATAACTTATCACACCACAAAGCCCTGAATATCACAGATTCGGAACTTTTGGCAAACTTCTCTTCTTTAAGGCTTTTTTGAGCTAGTCTACGAATCTTACCTGAGTTATAAAGCGTAGATATGTGTCCTTGCCAAGCTATGAAGAAATAGAAAACGCATCTGCAATTTTAGTATTCAACCTTCTTTTGCTGTCAAAATTCAAGAATATTATTGGTTAAAATCGATCATGTGATTACTCTGTGTCTGACGACATCAAACTGAGGCACAGCAGGCTTTACTGACAATATAACATAATAATTGCGTGTTATTGAAAGATTGAATGAAAGATAGCACAAAGGTAACACAAAGGGATCAAAAACATGATCAAAAAATCCTTGTCCTCAAGGACGAAAGCGTGTAAATTATTTAAAGGTAAAATCAATATAATCTTGTGGGAGTTTTATTGCAATGGAAACACATCCAACTGAACTGAGTAAAAATGTTAGCCATGCAATCAGAATCGAGTGAATTTGGTGACTCGGGAAACGGTTATTCCTTTAATCTATTTCCCAATGAATAATCAATATCATAGTCACTACAGGTTTCTTTACCACTTATCTTACTGTCAAGCCGTAAGTTAAAAAACTGTAAAAGGTTATTATGTATCCCTCCTTAAATAAAGTTATTGTATTGTATTGTATGTAAAAAACAAACAGCTTACATATCCTGCTGGTTGGTTTGTGGTTCTCTTGCCGACTACAAGAGAGTTTCCCACACTGATGCCTCCCAACAGTTTTCATAGACATAGTTTTCATATACCTTCAGGAACATTCTTTTAGGAGTTAACTATTGACAAGGGCACGAATCGGCAGGAGATTTCCAATTTGCATTTTAATTTGCATGTCCTATTCTCTTTGGTTCATTGAAAAACAAGACAGAATCCTACAAATAACTATGAAATACAACTTGAAACTTTTCTCTCTTGTCTTTGACTTCAGTTATTTCCAATTCAAAAAAGATTAAGATATTCAAAAAAATCATCCGAAAGCAAAGAAAAGTATTCTGTATTTATCTAAAAGAGATATAATGGCCGGTGTTTTCCACTTGTACAGAAAAACCGGTAATATCGGTTGGAATACCGGGGAACACCTATCGAGCTTGTCGAGCCATTTCGGTTGGTGTGAACCAAGTGGAATCAATGGCTGAACCATTTGAGAATTTCTCGGAATTTCTCAGGCCCAGTTCTCTAATTCGCGCGCCCATGACGAAAACTTTCAAGGTGGCGGACTTTAAGGTGTAAAGTCGGTTTGAACTGTTCCATTAGAACCGTTCTTGTACCGGTTTTGTAGCATGTATTTTTTAGTGTGACAGTATATTGACATGAATCCACACATAGGATACCATAGGGGAATTATATAGGAAAACAAAGGCGCGTGCGAAAAAAAATGTTCAAGTGCATTTTTTACGGATTTGTTTTGCTCGTTCGTATCATAGAGGACATTATCTTGACCTTGAATTAAGAAAAAAACTAAAGTTGATTTTTTTCCGATCGATTTTATTTCCATCTTTTACTTTTATCTAAATTGGGCTTCCTGTGGTTTTAGCATAACATTTTTTTTCATTGACAGAAATCAATAAGTTTTGTATTACAAGTATATCCTAGTATCAGTAGTGTTATTTGGAAAACTATATCATCAAATTATGAATCATGAAGAAAATTAGTAGAAATAAGTCGATAATCCAGGAGAAGTTTGTACGACGGACACAAAATCTTCCTCGCCGGTCACGCAGTCACGTTTATCATAGATAATTTTTTGTCAAACTCACGATCACTCCAATCTCAAAACTTTCAAAAGTAGAACAACAAATGGTACTCCTAGACATTTGATAAGCAATATACGATATTTGCGTCTGTACTGTACGGGCTTGTTTTACAAATGCCCATAAATATCTGTAGTCTTCCCCCAGCCGTTTTTAGGGTCGTCACGCAACGCTTTCTCCCCACTGTGTGGAGAGAGCGTTGCGTGACGACCCTAAAAACGGCTGCGGGGGAGTCTAAAAGATCTGCCGCTCATATCGTAAAACTAACTATAAAACTAACCTAATATTATACCTTTTCCCCCTAAGCTTTGACTAAGAAGACTCTTACATTCTTCAGTGAGCCTATTACCACACAATTTGATACTTTTTACATGACAACTTTCATGTAGTAAGGCCCTACGAATATCTTTCGCATTCTCTCCTGCGATATGATTGTAGGGCAGATTCAGGATTGTAACCTTTGAACGACACAAACCTTTTATTATTTGAACACAGTGGCTGTCGTCAAGGCCACAACAACTCAGTTCTAACTCTGTCACTGTAGAATCAGCGAGTGAGTCACAGATGAGCTGAACTCCTGAAGTCGCTAAAGTTGAATTAAAAATAAACAATGTGTTCACAATATAAGATTTTTTGAATAATTTCAACTGTCTGTCTGAATCTTCTTTCAGGGATCTGATAATACCAAACAAATATGCTATGGAAAGACAATCCATATCTGTTATAGATTTGAACACAATCCATCCCTTTTCGTTACAGAACTTCTCGTATTGTTCAGCAATTCTTCTTGTGGCAAAATCCTTATCCCCAAATTCTTGCAAGCAACGCAAAGTTAGTAGCCTATTTGTATCATCAGTTTCGTCTTTTGGTTCAATAGTTTTGAGCAGCTTTTTCAAAAGTTTTTTATCCCTTTTTGCGGACAACATTTCAGCTACAAACACGAGTGTCATACTTGTGGTCTTGTCCTTCTCGGGTATCATCTTCGCCTGCACGTAGCAGAAGGCAGAGAGATATTCCTGGATAGTCAGGTGTGTAAACGTGTATTCAAGTGGAATTTCGCCAAAAGGATCTTGGGATCTCTTAAAGAATGATGGCCAGCAGTCAAGCAGTCCACTGGCTTTCAGACTGTCTATTTCATCTTGGGAAACACCCAACTTCCTCATGTCATATTCGTTGAATGAGAACTTCTTTTTCTCTGTTAATTTCACTGCCACTTCGGCTAATCCATTTATTATTTCCTGAACCTCTTCGTCTGTTATTTCCCGCTTGACTTTCAAGTGAGTATGGTGTTCTTTGATGAATACCTTGATGACTTTGTGATAAAGGTCGGTCCTGGTCTGTGGAAGTCGACTTCTCGTCCTTGCCTTGGTGATCTGCCATTCCATATAGTAACACATCAGGAAGCACATGACAGGAATGTGACCAAATCGTACAAGATTTTCATTCCCTTCTATATGACCAAGCACTGCATTTTTCAAAGGTTCATTATTAATGAAATACCTTTTTACATAATCCACAACTTGACGAGAAGAAAAACCCTTAATCTCAGCTTTAGCGTCAAAGATTACATTCCCCGCCAATGTGCTGGCTTCACCAGGTCTTGAGGTTACCAGGACAACAGAATTTTTCCAAATTTTTCTTTTCAAAAGCTTAGCAATCCAGGCAGGAACAGGCATCTTTTCTTTGGGATCGTTTTGGTAATTTTCTTCAAAGTGCCCAACTACGCTACTACAATAAGCATACTCGTCGTATCCATCAAGAATCATCAACAACTTCTCTGGATTTTCACTTATCATTTCAAACACACCATTATCGATAACCGAGTGGTCATCCAGTATCGACGAGTGCTTCAAGATTTCTTTTAAAGTAAGCGATTTGTCACCGAGCGAATTTAGTTGACGGAATGTCAACAAAAATACAAATTGAAAATCAGGGACTTTGGTATGTTTTTCTTCCTCATCAAATAACTTGTCATCACCCCAGTCCCGAACTATTTTTCGACAAAAGAGAGATTTTCCAATCCCTGCTTTGCCAATAAGCAAAATAAATTTGGGATAGGAGTCTCTCACTTTGGATTGCGGAACGTGCTTTTCTGCGGGACAAATAAAAATTTCAGAACATTTTTTCAGTAGAGTAATTCTTGATTTTACCATGTACTCTCTTTTTCTGTCACTTCTTTCTGCTTGTTCAGTTTGAGCAAAGCGTTCAGGGTCGCGTTGGATGGTCATGTTCGTAAAAATGTCATCAGTTCTGATCTTCCTGCCTTTCTTGGGCAAAAGGTCGTCGGTTTGTTGTTGTATTGAGGATTTTAACTTGCGTGTAAACTCTGGGAAGAAAAAATGGAACATGCATAAATAAGTATGAAGTAGTAAATGAAAACTCGGATTCATGTAACAACTTGTGGTGATCAAAGCCATTGCACGGCTGTCATTGCTCAGAGATCGAATTAAAAAATGGAATTTAGCCTCCATTTGTTTGGGTTTCTTGGAAGAAGGGAAACTCGAGAACTGAGAGCCAAAAATGCAATGATAGAGACCTCTTTGCAACATCTTGGACAATTATTCACATGTCTCTATCATTGCAAGCTCACCGTTTGTCTCGCTTCGATGCAAAGGCCCAGATATCTTTCAGGATGGGGCAGAAAATCGTGGAGAAAATCTTACCTTTCTTTTTTTGTTGTCTTGTGGCATCAACGGTTTGGTCGGTTGGATGTTCACTGGTTGCAACTGGGGCATCGCAGCTATGATAAAGACCACAGAAAATATTTGAATGAATAAAATGAAGAAAAAAAACTTATTTCTAAAACAACAGAACATTTCTAATTTGTTGAATTCCTTTTCAATTTACACCACGTATCATTCCCTTGCAGTGAATATGGTTTCTTTTTTATTGATAACTTTTTTGTAGATAAATAAAAATAGAGGCGACTCAAAGGATTTTGTTCTGAAAAAAAAAGACACGCGTCGTCTGAAATGGAAAAGCGTGGCAACACTATAAAAGGTTTGAATGAGGCACTACGGTTGCAGCATATTCCCAGTGCATGATATGTTCAATGCAATATTCATGAGAGAACAATTATATTTTTTTGTCCTGAAAATAGCCTCCTTCACAGTTCCCTGTGCCATCTTGAAAGGTAGTCGTGCCTTTGCATCGAAGCGAGACATAAGGTGACCTTGCAATGCTATTTAACACCTTGGACATTCTGGCACATGTCTTCATCATTGCAAGTTCACCTCATACTTCGCTTCGATGCAAAGTCACGGCTACCTTTCAAAATGGCACAGGGAGGTGCATTGGGAATATGCTGTAAAGGGTCCATTTTTGTAACTTGAGAATTAATTCAAACTGCTTTGACATCACTGAAGTATTGAAAATGTCAGTAACTAATTCAGTCTTACTTTGTGACACAGGCCTTGTCTCCTACCGCTATATGTGAAGAATTCGAAGCAGTTATGTAATAGGTAACATATTTGTCGCCTGAAAACAAATGTTGGATTAAAAAAGAAACATGTAATTAACAACCGAGCAAACGAACAAACGAACGCGGAACGAACGAACGAACGGACAAATGAACGAACGAACAAACGAACGAACGAACGAACGCGAAAAGAACGAACGAACGGACAAATGAACGAACGAACGAACGAATTCGAACAAACGAACGAACGAACGAACGCGGAACGAACGAACGCGGAACGAACGAACGAACAAATGAACGGTAAAAAGCAAGCAAGCAAGCAAGCAAGCAAGCAAGCAAGCAAGCAAGCAACCAACCAACCAACCAACCAACCAACCAACCAACCAACCAACCAACCAACCAACCAACCAACCAACCAACCAACCAACCAACCAACCAACCAACCAACCAAACAACCGAATGCAAACACTACTACAACTAGTCTTACTACACGCCTGGATACAGTTACAACCTGTGGTATTGGGTATTTGGTGCCTTACTCACAGTTCGACTGACCCTTTTGAATTTTGGCCTGGTTGTTTGGATTTGGCGACATGACTTCCAACGTTGTTCTCTGCCGACTTTGCCTCGATGCTGTTTGACCGTCCAGTGTTTCTTGTCGTCTCTGATCGTGTTGAATTGTCGGCATGCTTTCTAGCGTTGTTTTCTGACCTTGCCTCAGCGCTCCCTGGCCGTCCAGTATTTCTTGTTGTCCCTGTAGCAGATTTTCCTGTTTGCTGTTAACTTAAATATTTACAAATGAATACAATCAGAACAAAATATATTCATGATGAAGCGTGAATAATGATGAAGGGGATGAACATAATTTATTCCTTTCGTGTGCCAGTACGTGTGGTTCTCTACAAGCCGTAGTTGCGCAGTTCCAATGCCAAACCATTATTATCATTACTCGGTTTTCTATTCTCGGCCTGAAATCATGCAATTCATGTCCGGAAAAAAACAAAAGTTAGGTCTAAGCCCCTATCGGCTTGAAATCCGGCAATAACGGTTAAGGAATGGCGTTCCTACAACAAGCTAAGAGAGGCAACCGGAAGTCGTTAATAATTTTAAAGCTCTACTTACTTGACTGTAATAGTAATAGAATGTCCCTCTCTTGAGTCGCGCATACTTTTAGCTCTGGTAGCAAGAACTTCCGAGACTTCTGAACATCTAAAAAGCAAAGCAATATTTCTTTTGTAAGAGAGTTTTTGTCCGGGTTCTTCACTTTTCTGCCCTTCACGGTTCCAAACACATGATACGACATGTCGTAAACCGGTCAGTTTTCATAAGAGTGGGAAACGCACATTGTACAGACCCCATGCAGCACATCGGAAAAACAGCTTAATTTTTTTTGTTTTGTCCTCCAAATTCAGCTGCTTTGACGTCATGTGCAAGGGGTCTACTGATTTACGATACGTACACGGTACTGACGCCGGGCCGTAGAATGGTGATCATATGATTATATTATAAATCTTCCATATATATTTTAATACAGCACGTACATTGTACGACATGCCGTAACATTGAAATGGCTTCAAATAAGAATGGTTATCATACGAGTAGGAAACGTACGGTACTGACTTAAATCACGCACATGGTACGACATGCCATAACATTGAAATGGCTTCCCATTTACTTCCAGTAATTCATCCAATCACAGTGCATACATAGTTAAAGTTTAAAAAAAAATTTTAGCCACACCTTACCTCTTTTCACTTTATCAAAGTCCCTAGATTTCGCACCAAATAAGCTCAGTGCATTACACGCGTCAGTCCAAAATCCTCCAAAATCGCTCGCTTCCATTCTTGCCGTAGTCGCATGACACAGCTTGTTTCTTAAATATCTTAATGTTTCAAGCGCTGTCACCAAATCTGGTGCCGTAGCAAACGGTGGCCGTGACTGTAAGAGAACCTTTATGACAAGAGATATGTCCCATGTTGACGTATCGCCTGATACGACTTTGCTTCTCTCGTATGGTAGCGGCTTAAATATATATTGTAAGTCCCTTCCATTTTGAGTAGAATCATTCCACGGTCTTGCACTTCGTCGTGTAGAATCCCACTGTGTTTTGAAGAAAAAACGCAGGCAGGGAGTTCCAACTCGTAGTAGAAGTAAAACCAAACTGCTAAAGTTCCTTTTAAAAACAAAACAAAAAAAACAACAAAAAAAGGAGAGAAAAAAAAAAAGGTTTTGAGCCAAGGTCAAATTAAAGCAATAGTTCAAAATAGGGACCCGATTTTATTGATTTATATGGGGTTTTTTTTTAGTAAATATACCTTCCCCCTCAGAGCTTTAGACCTGTCGAAATACTCGATACTGGACGTCCATAGTGACTATTTCTATACATATACATATACATATTTCTATACACGTTGTTTAGCAGCATACGAACAGATAGTACATTTATTTCTGCAATTTCACTGTTAGTTTTGGAGATATTTGAGGACAAAATCCAGCTTCCAGAGGTAGTGGGTACCGGGTAACCCCACCCGACTTCCCCTCTAATTTGGTCTCGTAGGATTACAATTGTTGCATGTGACATATTATTCCTTATTAGTATTATTTCATTATAATATTATTCCTTAGTTCTTGTCTTTTGAGACTGAGAAAGGAAAGAGACTGAGAAAGGCCTTATTGAAGTGAGATGAAAAGATCGATTGATCAATGATTAATATGGACTGCTGGTGTGAGGAATTGCGGGCTTGTAGGGGTAGGAAAGATCCATTCCTGAATGAACTAATATGCCCGATTAGACGCCATATTCGAAAAAGGCCCCGGGTCTGTAATAGATGAATGAATGGATAGAGTGATAAGTGGATTGATGGATAAAGGAACGAAGACATCTTCAAAAGGGGGGGTTCCAAAATAGCCGACACACATGCAAAAAACGCTAGCGCGAACGGCGTCACAAAATGGGATTATATGAAGGGAAAAAAACAGAAGGAAGGAAGAAAGGGAGGGAGGAAGGAGGGGGGAGGAATGGATGGGTGGATAAAAAATTGGACATACAAATTAATAGATAAATAAATAAACAACCAACCAACAAACATACAAACAAAAATAAACAAATAAACGAACAAACAAACAAATAACAAAACAAATAAATGAATAAATAAATAAATTGTTACAGTACGACTAATTGAACCAAAGCCACCCAAACAAATTTTAAATCAAATTCATAAATCACGTTGTGGACTCTGAATAACAAGATGATGACGACTTCTGGAGTTTAAACTGTTTCTTGTTCACTTCTGATCACAAATGCACAAGTATAAAGTAAAATATTTACTTTTAAAGGAAAAAATGTGAAAATTTGTGACGATTCTATTGTCTTAAATACTCAATTGTGATTGGCTAATTTGTATCAAAATTTGCTTGGGTGGCTTTGGTTGGAGTAGTCGCACTGTAAAATAGTGAGTGAATAGATGAATGAATATTTATACATTAATGAAGGCATAACGAGCAATATAAATTTGAAGCAAGATACTAACCTCTCTCCTTCATCCATGATCATTCATGGCTCTAACCCGTTAGCCAGCGTACTGATAGTAGCTATTAGTGAGGCTATGAAGTCTCTAGTTACAATAAAACAGGAAAATAATGATCCACATGATATCAATCATTTAATGACAAAGTATCTCAAATAAAAAAATCAAAATTCTTTGGTATTATAATATTTTCAGTACTTGATTGATCAAGCATGATTTGATGACTGATATGTTATCCAATCTTATAAATTCCTTCACCAATTTTACTTATACCTATGAGTTTTTCAGACAAACATTTACTTACTCAGCTTTATTTATTTATATTCTTCTTGTCTAAGCCCGATTGTAAACAACTTTTTTTATTATTGTCAGTTATTCTAAGAACTCAGTCCAAGTCAGTGAAGAACTCGTTGAGACCGGTTGAGATACAAGCTTCTTCATGGTAAACAAACTTGTAGGTTTTACAAATTACAACGGTAAAGACCTATTTTCTGTTTCTTGTCCCAATTTTTTTCTGCAGGAAAGCGAACAAATACAGTATTTGTTATTTGATACAATAATTATCAAAAGTCATCCGAGCTTTTCAATTCATAAATTTGTTGTGAAAACGTAGGAAAATCAAATCAAATCAAATTCGATGCATGAGAAGGAATTTGTGCTAGTTCTTCCGACGGAGGAAAAACATGTTAGTGTCCAAGAATAAGCTCTTGTACAACAGAAGAAAAGACACATAAACTTGTTGTGAAAACTTAGGAAAATAAAGTTCAAATCCAATTCGATGCATGAGAAGGGATTTGTGTTAGTTCTTCCGAGGAAAAACATGTTAATGTCCAAGAATAAGCTCTTGTAGAACAGAAGAAAAGACACATGAGCTAGCACAAAGAGAAAAAGAAGTTAGTGTAAGTGTTACAGCACAGAGAGAAAGAGATATTGAGAGATAATTTTTACCGAATTATGCTAAACAAATGAATTCAAGAATCAGTCGATTCAAATACAATATGTTGACGGTCGTACATACCTGCCACCGCTTGTTGAGCTCAAAGCTCTGCATTGGATCGTATTTACTCCAGTCTAGCAGTTGCTGGGCCTAACGACAAGAATCGAATTTTAATAATAAGCTAGGCTTTATGCCTGCCAGAACTTGTCGATATGCTCACTGCAGACTATTAAATTTGTAGTAGCCACTGATCAAGGAAGTTAACGCATAATTACTTTCATATTTTATCAATTAGTCATGAATAATATTATACACAATTCACTGCACACTAGCCTCCTGCGCAGCCGCTGTGAGGCGCTTCCGGTTACCGTCATTCCCCCACTAGCGTCTGCTCCAACTGGAACAACATTCCTTTCTACATTGTTTTCTATTAGCCAATCAAATCGCTAGGGGATATGCAAATTTTCTATTTTGAGTAGCCGTTGCTGTTGATAGTGCTAGTGAAGTCGCTAAACCTGTGAGATAATAATTGCTAAATAGTCAAATATACAATGAAATTAGGGTCTACTAAAGTGTATTAGTCTAATATCTATTTCACTGGTTCAATGATTTAGAGTGGTTTTCATTAACCCGTGAAACAAAGTGTGCTTATTAAAGTTTAATAGTCAAAAACTCACAATAGAAAACAAAAGAATTAGAGTGAAGTAGAGTGTAATACGCTAAAGTGTGTTTCACGGGTTTATGAAAACCGCTCTAACTCTAACCGAGTTAATTAGTGACTGAAACTCTGTAATCGAGAGTAGACTTCTCGGAATGCGGTGTGTTTAGTAATCATAAAACAGGTACTCGTGAAAAGTTCAAATATACTAACATTTAGTCCCACATTATGTTGTGATGGACCGAGGAATAGTAGAAGAGAGACAGCCCGTAGGATTTATTTACTTGTACATTGTAGCTCAGTAATTTTAATACTTTTAAACGAGCGTGATTTCTATACTAGATTAATGTTTCAAGGACGAGGATAATCAATATCATCAAGTAGGAAAGATTCACAAAAACGTCTTTATTTTCTAAAATCACGGCATCTATGGCTTTTTTCTGATGAATTTTGAACTTATTTATACAAAACTCCTGGCTTACTTTGCTATAATAGTCATCCATACGTTCATTCTCTAGGACGAAAAGAAAAGGGGAAAGACGGCCAAGGTCAAGGTCGTACCCACAAGCTTTTGTGGGGCTCTCTCTGATTGGTCAAATTCATAGAAAGGAATGTTGTTCCAGTTGGAGCAGACGCTAGTGGGGGAATGACGGGAACCGAAAGCGCCTCACAGCGGCTGCGCAGGAGGCTACTGCACACAAGATTGAATCAATTCAGCAAAATATCAATGTAAAATATCAAAGTAACTCTACAAACTGAAATGTTGTAACAGGATTATTTGTTTGTTGTATTTCAACATCAATGAAGCATTGATATATGGATAAGGTTCAAATTCTCAGGAGATTGAAATTCATTTTTTTTCCAGTTTGTCCAAATTGAGCTACTTTGCCGTCACGTGAAAGGGGTACTATAGCCACGACCAAATCAGCTAACGCAATATTGTACACGATTCAAAATCTGTTGGGAATCTTTTTCTTTGTCTATTAAATATTTACATATCATATCCATACGAATGCTTCAAGGTGAAGGACCTCTTAACAAACACACGTCATGCCGTCATGCCATATGCGCAGAACAGATGCGCACAAACAATAGCCGATGTGCACGAGCGCGAAATTATAGCACAAAGCATGTTGGGAAAGTGAGTTCTTACGCTTTTTTGGCTCCTCTAAAAATTTATCTCATCAAATTAGAACGCTGTTTTCATCCCTTTTTAAATGTTTTAGTAAACTCGGAAAGCTAGCTGTGAGAAAACGCGAGCTGTTTTCTTCGAAGAAATCCATTTTCCTCGAGTTGTAGCTCAAAAATGACAAGGGTGACCCCTATTTTTTATTTTATTTTTGGAACTCTAACATGATGAAATAACTTTGTGCCAAGTTTCATCACAGGTAGCCCAAGCTGGGTTTCTGTGGTGTCATATCATAAGAAAATGTATGGGGAACTATAAAGAAGCCTCAATAAAATCGTCAAAATATGAAATAAAGTAAAGAAATCTTAGCTGACCTTTGAGAAGTTATACCTCTATCGCCCTGCCTGGATTAAGCCAGTTTTAGCATTTTTTTCACTGGCTTAATCCAAATTCTAACCAGGCAGGGCGATAAAGGTATAATTTCTCAAAGGTCAGCTAAGATTTCTTCACTTTGTTTCACATAATATGACACCACAGAAACCCAGCTTGGGCTACCTGTGGTTTCATAAAATTGATATTACATCGCGAACGTCCTAAAAACCGGAAACACGTCACTTCAATATAATTTGGAGCCTCGATTTCGTTCTCGAACCAGCGCTATTCTCTTCAGCGGTAATTCGCAAAAATTCAGAAAGTTAGTCAAACATTTTTGTTTTTTCCTCATTATTTTATTTAACTTTTTGGCATCTATTTTAAAATACTCAACAGTGATTACCATAATCACGATATGAGTCATCTGAGCACTTTTGAAGGCAAGTATAAATCATTTAAAAATCGTTGAAAATGTATTCTATTTGCACAAAAAGGGTTCCTATTTTAAGCTTACTTGTTTGATTTTTTGTCCCGATTAAGCTTATTATTCAGGTAATAATCCTTATATATTTATCCTTTTCTTACAAAATGTCTCATACAGAAGCAACAAGATGGTAAGTAAGGCTTTTACGTATATACATGTATATAATAGCGAATTTTGAATTCTCTATGATGAATGTAAGTACAATCTTGCTTGGCTCACGAACTTCTAACTTCTGGTGCTTTATCAGGTTAGATTGAACTTAATTCTAAATTCGTTATAAGACTTAATTTTATATTAAAGCTTGACTCTCTATTTATTTTGACAACAAGATTTGCTAACTCGTATATTCAAGCCTGTATTAACTTGGAAATCTAATTCTATCGATTTATGAATAATATTTTTCTAATACAGCCTTGAAGCAGCAGCAAACGAGTGCAAGAAAACAGAGAATGTTGACTTAGATTTACTGATTAGCGAATACCAAAAGGGTGCAGAGTATGTTGATAGTCTGAAAGCAGTGGAACAAAGACCAGTAATACAGGTAGTGAAAAAAATATGTTTAGCAGTAGAAATATAATTTTATCTCGTTTACCAAACAAACAAGCAAAAAATAAATAAATAAATAAGCAAAAACAAAAAACTCAAAGCTAAAGCCAAAGTGTGCAAACAAACAAGCAAGCACAGAAACAAGCTGGCACACAAACAAATAAGCAAAAAAATAAACACAAAAAACGAAAACAGCAAACAAAGCAGTGCAACTATAAACAGGAGGGGAAAAAACCCAGCATAACCCTTCATATATCTCTAATTGAGTAGTATCATATTTTTTCTCAATTCAATATAATTTCACAATCAGAATGCACTAGATCAACTGTCCCAGAGTCAAGCCCATAATCTTAACATACTACTGGCAAAACAGTCACAATTAAATCAAGCTGGTTTGGTACCAAAATCACAAGAAAAAGGTAAGATTTTAGAAACAACATAGAACTTATAGTCATAGAGGTAGTCTATGGAATCAAGGGTGGCATACCATATAGTGCACTTGCCTCTCACCTCTGGTGTCTTTGGTTCAATTCCTGGATCCTGGACACATGGTTTGGGGTGGTGGCCCTGGGCCATGTGGATTTTAAGGGGTCAGATGATACTTTGTAATCTTAGCATGAAAATTTTACTCTTTCAAAATGTTCGTACATGAAAATAGTACGGAAACTAGTATTTTCAGCCATACTTGCTTTGGTTCATTGTGCACGGTCAATATCACGTGATGGTACGTTTCAACATCGCTAACCAAACAAAAGTCTAGAACAATAGGTTTCCAAACCATTCCACTCCATTAACTATGCCTATATGTATTGTTTATCTGATCAACAGTGAGATCATCGAGCAGCGATGAAAATGCTACTCCCAATACCAACAGGTAGATTGAATTATAACCTCTTTTTAATTAAAGCTATGAATAAAAATATCCTTACATCTCTCATCTCTTCTACTAAAGTATATTTTACCCTTTATTATATCCACTTTGAAATCACTAGCAAATCCTGTAATCTGATTGGCTCTCAGTAGATTGATTCAAGCACGAATCGCACTATTTTGAGTCCGAATCGCACTATTTTGAGTCCGAATCGCATCTTTTTGTCAGCCAATCACAATGCAACACTAGAAAAGGTAACCAATCAGATTACAGGATTGTATGTAATCAGCCAATCAGATTACAGCAAATAAGGAACATAAAATGTAGCTTTTTTCAAGTTTGACTGGAATTTTTTGTTACAAAAAGAAACAAAATACCGGCTATTTGTGAATAAATACTTTTGTATTTATCACAAATTTAGTGTCTATCTAGTATGATTTCAAAATGGATATAATAAAGTGATAATTGAACTTCGTGTCGTGCAATTTTGGTCTGATATCAAACTTGCGATTACAAATCACACTTCCGCTACGCGGTCGTGTGATTTTGTTATCGCGCGTTTGATATCAGACCAAATTGCACTCCACTTAGTTCAATTACCATTATGTACTTCATAAAAAGTATTATATGTACTGCTGCAGTCCCTCTGTGGTTGCACTGGGGAGGCATGGATATTTTCTGGGGTGAGATATCCCTTTCCTCAAGAAACCTTCCACAATATACCCCCTAACGACGTACCTTTAGAAATTCAAATTTTCTCCATATAGTAGAGGTATGAATTTTTTTTTCTGGAATTAAACATTATGCCCTCCTCCCCCTCAAACCTTGTGAATCTTAATCCCCTCCATGAGAGGTATTATATGATGGAACTACACAATATACCCTCCCCACCCCTTGGAAATTCCAAATCCCCTCCATGAGGGAGGTATGGGTATATTATTTTTCTAGGGCCACAAAATAAAGTGACTATGACTAATAATTATTGTCATTTAGTCGTAGGATTGCTATAGAAGATACCATTGTAGCAAGAGGTGGTATTAGTTTTTCTGATGTGGCTGGGCTTACAGTAGCTAAAGAGACTTTACGAGAAGCTATCATTCTCCCTCTTCAATACCCACATCTGTTTACAGGTAGATAAAACTTCTTATAAATTGGAACTTGTTTTACAACTGCAACTGGACTGCCAAGAGCCACCCCACCCCACACTTTTTCTCTGTAATTTGTATACTAGCTCCACACTTTAAATGTGCCCTGCCGTCCATGCCATGTTAGAAGGGACAGAAGTCAAAAATATATAAGGCACTAGCTATTTTATTTATTTAGGTGGTGGGCACCAGTAAATACTCCTGTCCTCCTTTTGTAACACTGTTCATTATTCACATCAATTCAGCTCTAAGGCATGGCATGCTAGCTCCACCACTTTAAATGTGCCCACCGTCCATGCCATGTTAGAAGGGACAATGTTCAAAAATATATAAGGCACTATTTAATTTATTTAGGTGGTGGGCACCAGTAAATATCCCTGTCCTCCTTTTGTACATCAATGTAGCTCTAAGGCATGGCATGCAATAGGTCATCTGGGGTGCTTGACTTGATCTGTTGTACTTGATCATGATTGTAGGTGGAAGAAAGCCATGGAGAAGAATCCTGCTTTATGGCCCCCCTGGTACAGGTAGGTCAAGTGTAGCAAGTAGTATCACAGAGCAGGAAACAAATGATAGGATGGGAAAAGAAAATAATGGGATTGAATGAAAAAGAAAAATAATGAGTGGGAAAAAGAAAAACTGCAAAACAGAACATATAACTACACTCTTCAACTTACCATATGGCAGAGGAAAAAGGAAAGGAGATAGAAAATAAATAATGGGGTTGGATGAATAAAAGTGGAAAATTATTCCATGACAGTGACAACAACAACAATAGTTTAAATATTCAATTTTTCTTTTTCTTAGGGAAGACAAGACTGGCTCAAGGTTAGTCTTATTTGCACTGTACACTTGTTTATGTTGAAATACATCTTTATTCGATCCTTGGGTGTAATGTTTTCCCATTTCAGACTATGTGTCATTATTCCCTTGAGTATCATTTCTTTGTTTAATGGTTGTGCACAAGAAGACACATGAATATAGATACAACTCAAACAAAGAATCTTATTCTCAAGAGAATGACACTTGGTCTGAAATGGGTAATCATTACACCCAAGGTAAAAAGGTCAATTTTTATTTGTGGAATTCAGTATAGAGAATAAACATTTCCCTAATAAGAACAATAGATTCAAGTTCTGGCTGGAGCAGACAATACAGTAAATTATGGATAAAAAACCCCAGCCTGAACTTGAATCTATTGTTCAGTGGTCATTCAAGCGAATTAGGGAAAGGCCTATTGGGCTCATAGTCTGTTGGTCACAAAACCCTAAAAATGTAAGCTTATTTTTTTTCTTGATCTTAACAGCTGTTGCATCAGAAGTGAACTCAACATTTTACAGTGTGTCAAGTTCTGACCTCATTTCAAGTTGGTTTGGTGAAAGTGAAAAGTAAGCTGGTCTACTTCCATGTTTAATATTGTTAATGAGAAAGCCTGTCATGGATTAAAAAACATCTTTTAAGGGCATTATTATAGGCCTTTTTAATAAATCCTGCAATGCTTTATTTTTGACGCTTGACATCAAATTTATTCTTTTCAATTTCATTCCAAAATACATATTTCAAAAAAATATATTAATTTTGAAGTCATTAACAACACAGAAAATAAGGCCATCATAATCATAATATTGTGAGCAGAGATGCTTGTTGGCTTTCTACTGTGCTTTGACATATTTCTCCAGCTTCTAAAGCTATTTTGAGTGTATTTCTCCCCAGGTTAATCAAAGAGCTCTTTCATGATGCCAGAGAAAGACAAGGAAGATCAGTAAGAAATCTTATTGCCAATGAATGCCATGGATTTTAGATACAACTTCTACCATACTATCCCTCTACATGATGCCTGGGGGGTACTCCCTATAATAGACTAAACAGGCATGCTCCACCCGAAAGGGGTACCTTTTTCAGGCCGCAGGTATAGAAAAGGGGTGGGAATTTGTGAGTTTTGGTATAAAAAGGGGTAGCTTTTCTTCAAAGGTATATAGACCCATTTCATGTGACGCCAAAGCAGCTCAATTTGGAGGACAAAACAAAAGAATTTCAATCTCCTGAGAATTGGAACCTATTGTTTTGTCTTCCAAATTGAGCTGAATTCCGACGTGCTGCAAGGGGTCTATAAATGGGGTACCTTTTTGCTGAAATTTGGTATATAAAAGGGTAAGGGGTTGAGAGTCTGGGTGAAGCATCCCCGTATGAAATGCCCCAAAGTACCCCCCCTGGGATATGATGACATACCCACAGCCCAGAGGTTGTTTCAGGGTATTGCATGTTAAAATGTAAAAATTTTATAACTTTCTAGAAGCCTGTTTTAAGGGCAAGGTATTTTACTGCTTGAAGAATATAGCTTTTAGATACATTGTTATGTAAGTGAAAACATTTTTTTTTAAGGTTATTTTCATAGATGAGATTGACAGCGTGTGCAGGAAAAGGTCTGCTAGAGAGGAGGAACATACGAGAAGAATTAAGACGGAACTTCTAAAACAGGTACACATGTAATCAATGGCTCATGTGTCATACACCTTCTTATCATGATACATCAAATGAAGATGATGATGGTAATGATGGTGATGACTGTGGGTGGTGGTTATGATGATTGTTGTGATATTAGGTTCAGTTGGTTGAGCACCGGTTGTACAGTAGGTTCAATCTGCAGCCATTCCAACACTCATGGTCTTAAAATACCCCAGTAGAAGGTGTTGCCTTTGCTTTAAAAATATCTCTAAATGGTCAGACTTTTGCCATGGCTCAGATATATGACCATGCAAAATGGTCAGTCATATCCTGTATCCTATACGTTATACGACATAATAATATCCTGATGATCACAGATGAACTTATAAGAATACAAATACTGATAAACATGGTTCCTATTTCAGATGGAGGGTGTTGAAAGTCCTGACAATGAACATTATTTTTTACTCTGTGCAACAAACTGTCCTTGGGAACTGGATGGTGCTTTCCTCAGGAGATTTCAAAAGAGAATTTATATTCCTCTTCCAGACAAGTGAGTGAAACAAACAAAAATTAACAAACAAACAAACAAACAAACAAACAAAACAAAAATCAGTAAAACAAAACAAACACATTAAAAAAAACAGACAAAAAAACCCGACAAACAAAAACAAATGATCAAAAACATGAAACAAACAAAACGAACAAATATATTTTAAAAAAACAGACAAAACAAACAAAGAAAAAAAAATGGATGGGTTACATGCTACCCCCAGGCTGCTGAAATACAACTTGCTGGCACCCATTTATATGTATGGTGTATAGAGGACAAGGTGAACATAGATCAGCCATGATTGAGATTTCAAACTTCAAGCCTCTGAGTGAACTCTGATTAACTAACAATAATTTTGGCCAGGGCATCTATTAATACCTTAACATCTACTTATTATCTATGACTATCGTAGGGAAGCAAGAATAACCTTAATGAAAATGCACCTTGGATCCACCCCTGCAAAACTGACAGAGTCAGACTGGTCACAACTTGGTGATAAAACAGAGGGGTATTCAGGGAGTGACTTGGCTAACTGTACATCAGATGCACTGTTTGAACCAGTCAGAGAGCTTCAACATACAACATACTGGCGACAGAACCAGGGTAAGATAAAATAACTAGTATCAACCTGAGATTAGGATAGAGTAGCTCGATGCATGGTCAGTAGGGGGTTGGTGAGTGGTCTGTAGGGTGTTGGTAGGTGGTCAGTAGGGTGTTGGTAGGTGGTCAGTAGGGTGTTGGTAGGTGGTCAGTAGGGTGTTGGTAGGTGGTCAGTAGGGTGTTGGTGAGTGGTCAGTAGGGTGTTGGTAGGTGGTCAGTAGGGTGTTGGTAGGTGGTCAGTAGGGTGTTGGTAGGTGGTCAGTAGGGTGTTGGTAGGTGGTCAGTAGGGTGTTGGTAGGTGGTCAGTAGGGTGTTGGTAGGTGGTCAGTAGGGTGTTGGTAGGTGGTCAGTAGGGTGTTGGTAGGTGGTCAGTAGGGTGTTGGTAGGTTAACTTTCTATTCAAACTTGATGATTATACTCAAAAATGTTTGATTGAAATAAATCTTGTAGAAGGCTTTTACGAGCCGTGTAACGAAGAAGATACTGGTGCATCTAAAACAACCTTGTGTGATATTCCACCACCAAAGGTATTCGAGCCTTCATTATCAACTTATAGAAGTTCCTTATATACTAAAATCTGTTATCCATGGAATATGTTGTGCTGTCAGTGGCTTAAAGTCAAGTACACTATACTCCCAAGATTGCATCTACAGCCTTTCTATAAATACAGGAACTAATGCTGGCCTTACAGTCAAACTAAGAAAACCGTGAACACCTAAAATATGTCTTGAATGTATATGTGTTTGATCACAGTGCCAAGCAAAGTATTTTCCCATTTAAAAGTTTCAAACTTCATATTTTAGTTTTATTCTCGTGAAATTAGAAGTTTCTATTCGAGACAGATGGATACACGAGAGAAGGATTCAATACAATCTTTTTTCATGGTGGTGGGAAACATCTTTTTTAAAACAATGGCCTAAATAAACATTCCAGACATATTTTAGGTGTTCACGGTTTTCTTAGTTTGACTGTAAACAGTACCAGACGAATTTTACCATTCAAAAAGTTGTACAATATTAGGCATTCCTTTTAACACCAAACTGTGCTATCTGGTCAAAAAGTCAAATGTCCAGCCATGCAAATTTCGGTCCAATTCCGTGTAAACAGAATATTAGACAGTTCTGTGTAAATGGCTTGTACTGGTCAAATACAGTATTTCACTGGTTAAAAATTCATCTGGTACAATGTAAGGGCAGCCTGAGATTACACTAGAGCCAACAACAAAACATTGTTGCAGCATATCAGGGCTCGGAATAGCGGACTGCCAATGGCCAAAAGCCAGGCAAAACTTAAAGTTTGGCAGGCAAAAATAATGGTGAACTGCCAAATCGAAAATGAAAATAATAAAAAGGCAGGGAAAATTTACTGAACTGACAGGCTATAATAATTTCCTATTACGAGCCCTGCATATTAGCATGTGTTTTGGACTTGTCTGCATTTCAATCCCATAATGCATCATCATGACGTCATCTGTGGAAAGCATTACTGCCCTGTGAAGTTCATGAACTGGTATTTTATCATTGGAATTTCAAACAAGCATAAAAATCTCTTAATAATTTTTAAGAACTAGAGGAAGGAACAAAGCTGGTTTCGAGTGGATTTTATTCTGAAAGATGGCGTTAAAATCTGAATACAACCTAGAACAGAATACGAACAGGGTCTTTCTTGTTTTACTAAATTTCAACTAATATTATTTATTTATATTATCTATTGATTAGATTCGCCCTCGGCATGTTGTACTTGGAGACTTTCTCAAATCTTTAACACACAATCAAAGTACGGTGACTGAAGAAGACATGCATCGATACCAGGCATTTACACAATCATTTGGACAAAAGGGATGAACGAAAAGGAAGAAAAACTGAACAGGCTAACTGAATGAAGATATGAGAATCCCTCAGACAACAGAAGATAAAATTATTCAACTCTGGTCATGTCAATGAGAAAAGAGTTTACAATAAAATTTAATTCAAAACAGAACATTGGTTAGTTAGTAGACTGTACATGTATGATGGTATAAAGTATTATCTACAGTATATTTATTTATTATAATATACTCTGCAAATAATAATATCACTAAATCTTGCTTCTATATTGCTGTCGTTTCCTCTCTTGTGCAGAGTGTTCATTATTAAGCTGAATTGCGAGTGCTAACAGCACATGGTGACCAGTGTTTGACCACCATTTACATGTAGGGCAGATAATGAGATTCAAAGACTTTTATCGGCTGCCTGAAACCCAACAATATGAATACAATGGCAGGCTGGAGAAGGATTAACTTTATCTTTTGGGGCTCATAAGGACATAACCCTTCACCATCATGGGTAGTGACATTGTCTTTTTTCTTTATATTTTTAACTCTTAATATTTATATTATTGTAGTGCCCTTTCCCTTCATCTTATCCTTGCATTCAGAGCTTGAAAAAATGGTTGCTCAATGGCCAGATGAGATAACCAGTCAGTCATCAGTCTGATCAGCTTGTGACTGGCAGTCAATGTGACCAGTCAAGACAGCCTAAGAGGCATTTGGCCAGACAAGTGACAATTTTGGCCAGACAATATCGTTTGACTCACCATTATCTTAAACCCTGGCATAATTTTGCAGGGCTTAAAATAATGGTGCCATGTTGTCCAGCCAAATTTAGTTTTAGCTCGTCATGTACTGTATAAGCCTTGTTTCTGGGTTAACGTTACTGGTCAAAATGACCGGCAAGGCAAAAATTTGACCGGACAATTGTCCAATGACCAGCCATTATTTCAAGCCCTGCATTTGTGCCCCAGAGGTCTTAGAATCAATATTATTAGCCTTTAATAGACTAATGTATACACCATAATGGACCATTACCTGTCGACTTCATGAGGTATATATACTCAGTTGCCATTGACTTCTTTCCAGGGATAAAAGAATGCATCTGTAGGTTTTCTATCTTTTCTTCTCCACATCTTTTTCTTGTCTTTGGTCTTGACATTCTCACACCATGTGCTAATGGCATACTTTTCTTTCCATTTGATGATAAACTGAAAATAAAATCATGTACTTTTAAATTGACCCTTTACCAAAAATTCAAATAATGGAGTTAAAATTAAAAACCTATACCAGCACTAGAAAGAGCACCTTAAATTTTACTTTAGTAACCCTAAGAAGATTCATTATGTCAGGTGTTATATTGGCTGAGAAAACTTGAGTTGAAAATGAAAATTCCAAATTCTAAAAATGTGTGCATGGGTGGGGTAAATGAATTACAGACAACTTGTCTACGGACAAACTCGCCTACCCAAACTTGCCTACGCATAAAATAGAGTTGATACGTAGGCGAGTTCGTTGTACTTCAGTGTAACTTACCAAAACTGAAAACCCTCGAAATAAGTCTTAGTTCTTATCATCTTTACAAAGTTTATTTTAATCAATGATTTTTACATCTCCACTCGTGAAGAAGTTCTCAAGAACGGCTAGAATCGTAGCTATCCACTAAACCTTCAAGATGACGTAGCCTAAGTCCTCTAGTTTTCGACTTCTTCTTCTGAATTAAACTATCCTAGAATTAACTTCATTGTACTACAAAAATAACATGATTGTGTAATGTGTATTTTACTAAAAAACACAGTTTACTAAAAAACATACCACCAGCCGTGCAAATGTCTGTAAATTTGTAAATTTTCAAGCTTAGTTTTCTTGGCCGATATAACACCTGACATAATGAATCTTTGTAACCAGTTACTAAAGTAAAGGTGCTCTTTCTAGTGCTGGTATAGGTTTTTCACTCAGTTTAATTTTAACTGATTCAAATTTGTTGCCCCTATTTTGATAAATCAAGGCTGCATCACTGATCAATGTAGTTTATTTTAGGGCCTTTATCTACTCAATCCTTTTAATTCCTGCCATATATAAATGGATGACTCTGGTGGGATACAAGTACCAGAACAAGCTTTATTCTGATTTCAATAGACCTTTTTAAATATGTAAAATCCCACGATAGCAATAGATCAGGGTCCCCTATACTTTTTATGTGAAGCCTGTATGGCAGATATATTTTTCTGTGAAACGTGATTTCAGGTTTTAAATATTTTTATGTTAATGTGAAAGCAAATTTTGAATTTTGCATGAATGTGAAAGAGATTTTGTAATTTTCTGTGATACATTGAAAAGTCTGACCAAATATTTTATTTTATGTGATTTCCTTTAGCAAAGGGGTATAGATCAAGGACCCTGATTGATTACAGACTAATTTTCTCTCTTCCATCTTACCTGAGGGTCCCATAGTTCACTTGCCACACCCAAGTCCTTACAGCATCTCATTAAAGCATTGGACTTGGCAGCTTCCATGGCTTTACCATAGACCATGTTGCCTGATGAGTAAAACGTATGCTCTCCTGCGGCCTGTGATACGTATCGACCAAAGCAGAATAGTGCGTATTCACGGACAATCAACTGACTGTTATCTTTGTCACTCTAAGATGAAAAATTATACATGGATTCAAAAACTGTGTTATGCTGGGGACTTGTGCAAACAGGGGTTTACCTGAGTCAATTCATTTGGGGGTCTGTTGGACTCATACTCATACAAACTGACCAATCACAGTGCACTTCGATGCTTAGCCAAGCGGCCCTAGCTCCAAGTCTCTTCCAAATACAAAAACACACATTTTCAAACATTTAGAGAAAAAAAGTGATGTGTAAAAAATTTAAAGCAAATCTTTGCCACCCATCTTATCAAATTCTGTGAGATATAGGACTTTTGAGACTTGGGCAAGGGACCCGCTTCAATTAGACCAATCCTATAAATTGTGCTTGGTTTTTTGTACAGCAGAAAACCTTAAGCTTTCCACTAGATATAACACTGAAGCTCACTTTTGCACAAAGGGAAGGAAGAAAGAGAGAGAGAGATGGAGAAAGAGAATTATACCTGAAACTGTAGAGAGTCACCCCTGGGTACTAGTGCCCAGCCTCCTGGTCCAAAAGCACGGTTCAGTATTCTTCTGTATTTGATTTCTGGTAAATAAATGAGCCCTGAAACAAGATGAATAAATGGAAGAATGAGTGAGTATTTGAATGAGAGAGAGTGAGCAGGAAAAGTAGGAAAAATTCATATCTATAAAGTAATAAAGAAACAATTATCTACAATAGCTGACCACATATAGCCTGACTTTCCAGTTTCTGATGTATAATTCAGCTAAAAGCCTAATATTTGGATCCTGGAAGTTTACAAATCTTTTTATTTTAGTTGTGGACCAAATTAGAAATTAGCTCCCTATATTTGATACACACATTAAATAAAGATTTATCATTATTATTATTATTATTATTATTATTTTTTTAGATTCTATAAATCATTAGTATCTTTATTATTCTTCAAAATCACTGTTAATATTTTCGTGTCTTTTTTACTATTGTCATTATTATTGTGAAATAAAATCTAATATCTAAAATTATTATTATTATTATTATTATTATTATTATTATAATATGCAGCCATATGCAGAAACAATCACATACATAAGAACAAAACTATCCTTTGAAATACTTAGATCCATTAATCTATGTGTACGTGGGTCACGAGTTCCTTTTTATAAGAACAATGACTTTTTATTTGATTTTAAACTTAATGTAAATACAACAGAAATCAATTGATTTATTTTTAAATATTTTTCTTCTTAATAATTTCTTAATAATTTTTTACATATTTTATAATTTTTTGTTTTTTAGATACTTTAATATCGCTCGTTTTAATATTATAATTAATTATTGCTATTATTGTCTTCTTTATTATTGTTATTATAATTATTGTGGAATAAAGTTATTATTATTATTATTATTATTATTATTATTATTATTATTATTATTATTATTATTATTATTATTATAAGCTCATAGCTTAGATTTTTGTTAATCTTGAGAATTGCTATTACCAAATTGATCAATTAATTTTTCGTAACTCCATACAAAATAATGTTTTCTTTCTTTGATTCTGAGGGTTGCACCCCCCTTGGCTGACTTTGTTCCCTGCAACCCTCCCTGAACAAAATCCTGAATTTGCCCTTGTCATCGCAACCCTGTTCAATATGACTTAAATGATGATAGTCTGTATGTAACATATTTATCTGTTGACTTACCATCAGGTTTGATTTCAATGTCTTCCTCATTAACAGGAGCCATAAGCTTGTTGCTGAACTCTTGACCAAAAGCTATTAATCCTGCTCCATTGAATCCCTCTGGAAACCTAAGATAAGATAAGATAAGATAATTGGGACTAGACTAGTATAGACCCCTTTCAAATGATGTCAAAGCAGCTCAATTTGGAGGACAAAACAAAACAATTTCAATCTCCTAAAAACTGGAACCTATTGTTTTTTCCTCCAAATTGAGCTGCATTTTGAAGTGCTGCAAGGGGTCCACTGCAGAAACCCTCTCTACAAGTGACATCCCTCAAAATCTCTGCCAACACCAGTGATGAATGCAACCAGTGAGTTGTACTATGTGACTTAGCTTTTAAACTTATGACTTTTTTCTCATGCTTTTCCAATGCTTTTCCAATGCCTTTCCAACTACCCTTACTTTAAAAAAAAAACAGTGACTCTTTAAGAAAAGAAAAAAACTACTTGAAATGTACAATAAAAGATTGATGCGTAAATACATAAATACATTTTAAAGCTTTAAACTCCTCTAAACATTCGTATTTTTGAAAAACTAGAACTCAAAAAGTACCAAATTTCACTGCCTAAGTTATAAAATAATGTTGTTCCTTTTTCTCCTCGAAAACTTAATCTAAGAATTAAAAAATAACAACAACAACAACAAAACCTAACACACGGTGAAACATTGCGCGCAGTGTTGTAGGCAATCGATGTTGCAAGCCATTCACACAATGTCACACGATGCAATTTGTTGCATGCAATGTTCTGAAGTCGAAAACGATCCTATTTCAGCAACATTGTTTCTGTACTGTACTGTAGCTCAAACCAACCTGTCGGGAGAAAATGCCGTTCCTCTTCCACTGCTTTCCTGAGTTGAGGCATTCTCTGCTGAGCTTTGTCCAGTAGTTTCTTGACTAGAATATAAAGCTACAGTTTTTCTTAAATGCATGGAGGAGAGGGTGAAAACGGGTCGTAACTTTTGAAGTGAAGACATGACGATCCTTCCACGTGAAGCCGCCATCTTGGACGGGAGGTTAAGGGAAGCCTGGTGACTAATTAACACAGGATGCCCATTTTGAGCACAGGCAACCCAATTAATATGATTAAGGGGGGACTTACCTATTTACCAGCCACAGTTGCTAAGGAAAGAATTTAAAAATGCCTAAGAGGTTTTTCTAATGCTTTAAGCTCATGATGAAACCAATTTGTGAAATGGACCATTTTTTGATATGTGTGATGACGTCATCACTCTTGCGTCATTAATGACGGCATATTTCATAAAAAGTTAAAAAACAAGCGTACAATAGGTCTGTTTGACCCAAAAATAAGCGAAATTATAGCTGACATGAATTGGAACAAAGTTAAGCATGGATTTTACTCTACGTTAAGAGAGTGGGAAAATATTTAGATTTAAAAAATTCAACATGGCTTGGTAGCCTGGTCTTTTCTCCGTTTTCAAAAATAATGCTTCACTTTGTTTCAATTCATATCCGCTATGATTTCGTTTATTTGTGAGTCAATCCGACCAAATGCACGCTTGTTTTTTAATTTTTAATGAACTATGACGTCATAAATTGCGTAAGAGAGATGACGTCATCGCACATATCAGAAAATTATCCATTTCACAAATTGATTTTATCTATGAAGTTATAATATAAGAAAAACCTTTTAGAGATTTAAATCCTTTCCATATCAACCGTGGCTGGTAAATAGGTAAGTCCCCCCTTAACGTATTACGTATTTACACGTTTAAATGTGGAGTCTCCTTTACTAGTACTATACAGCCAGTCCGACACTAAGAACGGCTGCAAAGGAGACTAGTTTGAATGCCGCGGCGCTCTTTAATTTTCTAGTGTTTCGGTTGCGGCGCTTATTCTGCAAAAGCGCTTATTTGAGGCAGCTCTGATATTTTGCCGTCATATGCGGCGTTTAATCAAGGGCGGCGCTTAATCGGGGGCGGCGCTTCAACGAGTAAATATGGTATGGTTAGGTGAATCGAAAAAAAAAAAAAGAAAAAAGAAAGAAAAACAGAAAAGGAAAAAAAACTCAAGATATATTTAGTTAAACACATTAAGACCACTAGGGGAAAAAAAGCAAAAGCAAAAAAAAAAAAAAAAAAAAAAAAATCGCTTAAAAGCGACTTTCTGTGTAGCCTGCGTACAGCCGAACGAAAACCCAGGTTATGTCCGTCTGCGAATCAGCGACACAAATCGTGTTCTAGACCCCCAGCACTGTACCTAGATATATGTACTAGATACTGATTGGTTACTTTGATTCCAATTCTTACGCGCGCTCTCATTAGCTGTATCCTACTCGTACCAGGCCGACTCATGTGTCATGGCTTGTTTTGGCTTTTCCCGGCAAAAAGATTTCGCATGGATTTCGAAAAGTGTTGTATTCTTTGTTTTCGAGATATTTTAGAACACAGCAAGAGGTATTTAGCTTTATCAAGAAAAGTATAACTCCGTGAAAGTCCCTAAAGATTACCAGCTTTATACATTAGAAAAAAATGTCGGACATAACCTGGGTTTTCGTTCGGCTGCACGCAGGCTACTTTCTGTGCTAAATGCTCCATTATTTAATAATTTCAAAGTTAAATTTACATAATCTACTTACAGTCTACCTTTGAAATTCAATAGGAAAATAATGAAGCGATGAAAAAAATGATCCGTCCACGTCAAATCTGTGTACCTTAAGCATCGTTTACTGAGAAACCACGTGTTCTAGAAAAGTACGCTGTTTCTCCAATATGAAAGACTATTTTTTAAAAGGCTAAGATATGTAATCCTTGTTAAATAACCTTTCAGAAAATGTATTATACAATACAATACCATACAATACAATCAACTTTATTTAAAGAGGGTTACACATGACAGTATATTATACTGATAATCCTGTGGCAATCTATCTAAATATCATCTTATTATGAAAAATATATCTAGATAATAACGTATAATATCTTAAACTATGAGAAAAATTACAATAAAAATATAATTTTGAAAAATAAATACATTTTTTTTTAAATGTATCTAATATATTATCAGTGGTAAATCAAAATCTAAACAGAGTTTGAGCACCGAAACCCACGTGCACCGAATCCAACACAAACAAGCACAGCAAGGACTGGTTATTTGCACCAGAATCAGCCTCACACATGAGGTTAGATACCCAAACTGAGCCCAAACAATATCTAAACATACAAGAAATATACTAGGGAAAACAAAAACAAAACAAAAAAACACTTCGAAAAAAAAGCCCAATGGCCAGCCAAATAGTAACTGTGCATTTCAATACTTTTTTGGGATTTCATTGAATATTTTAAAACGCGCTACACGAGGTCCACGAGTCAAAGCAAACTAATACTTTGTGTTATCATTCAAATTATTTTTTCCCTCATTTTGATTGGCCGAGAGAACTGCAAATAACTGCCTACAAATAACGGTCTGCTCATGCGCATTACGGTGCAGAGCCATCTTACTGCAAATAACGGTTTGCTCATGCGCAGTAACGCTGTATTTGACAATGGCTCGCTTCCCTGAAAAAATGAGCTGACTTCTTTGTTATTGTTTGACTCGTGCGCACTGCCCCTCAAAGATTAGAAAAAATAATTTGAATGATAAAACAAATATTGAACTCTGTTATGGCAAAATATCGTGATTTGTTAGTGTCTTGCAAGCAATTAGTTGCCTCTGCCTTCGGCATCGGCAAATAATTGCTTGCTCGCCACTAACAAATCACGATATTTTGCTCAACCTCGCGGTCCAATAATTGCTTATTAACTAATACCTTCAAAACGAAGTGACTTGAGGCATCACATTTCTATTGTTTTCTGGTCATGCGATTGTCACATGACAGGATGAACTTATTTCCGTGTCAGTCTTCTAGCTAACCTCAAGTCTTTTTGCATTACCCTTGCTTCAGTTTTCATATCGCTGAAGATGGTTAAGCCCAACGAAGTCAAACATGTGGAAGTAAAACAACTATCTCACAATTTAATGAACAACGAGTGTAGATGGAAAACACCCAGAGATAAGAAGAAAGTACGGATGGTTAGAGTCGTAGTATACTATTACACCGATTCAGAAGGGAATGTCGATAGCGTTTCAATGGTATGCTGTGCTGAACATCAAGATAAAGCTGAAGAAGCCCTCATTGAAAACAACGGCCTGGCCCACTGATAATAGATATCCTGGTATCATTCGAGCTGCAAGATTCTGATGGAGTTGATCACAATCATATGCATAGAACTCCAACCTCGAAAAATCCGGTCTGCAAAATTAAAACTCTTGGCTACGCCGAAGGAACTGGCCGCTAATAGCATACTTATAATAAATTGAAAGTAAAATGTACGTAGTGTTGAATTAAACTATAAAAGTTGTAGGCGATCAAACGTGTACATTTTTTTTAGTGTGGCTTTATCGTTATAAATATTATTTGCATATCAGTGCATATTGCAAGTAAAATGCTGCGATAGCGAGCCTACCGTAAATCCTCTATTAAGCCCCCCCCCCCCCCGGGGGGGGGGGGCTTATTTATTTCAGGCACCTTTGAGGGGGGGGGGGTTGATTTTTAGCCGAAACGCAGTAAGTTCTACGCTATCAGGATATAATATGATATGACAACTTTGTCCCAACACGGTTAACTAGCTAGTACTCATGATCAGGATTAAATGGAAGTATTACTATGGACTGTCTCGCATTTATCTATAGGGATGTTAAAGGCATTGTATATGCATTGTTCAAATTACACGGTATTTTCAACATTTTTGATTCACTTGCGTTAGTCTCTAAAGTATGATTTACCATTATTGTAAATTTAGTTGTGAAGAGGGAAGGGAGGGGAGGGGAGGGGGGTTTAAAAGAAAGGGGGCTTAATAAATTTCTTCCTTTAAAAAGGGGGGGGGACTTATTAGAGGAGGGGGCTTAATAGAGGATTTACGGTATATGTGAGATGATATCTAACGTGGTTGACCTGTATTTGTCACCACAATAGGTGACGTATAAATTGTGTCCTTGTGCGGCCGAGTTGGCGCGAACGCTTTCAAAAATATCGCCTGCGCAGACATGAAAAAGAGGCATTTTCGGGCAAGATCGCGCGTGTTATTGTCTGCGCCTGCGATATTAAATTTCAATTTTCTACGCTTTTGGAGCAAGTCGAGATGGCTCATTCTCAGTTTTGATTCAGTTCAGAGTACGAAAACACAGGTATTTATGGCACCTGGACAATTTATGGTCCGCTTAAATAGTGTTAATCTGATATGTTTCCTACATGATATCAAGAGGATGCCGCCATTTGGAATTTGCCATTTGGAACAATATTAAACCTTCCCTTTCTTCTCGGTGTAGAGCAGTTGCTAACGAAACGAGCTAGCTGTTGTTCGTGTTCTTGTTGTTTATGAGTTTTATCAGTTTTTCCCCGACAGCTGATCCAGACATTTTGCTCTCTAACCAATAGACGCACAGGTAGCCCAAGCTACGGTTCTGAAGAGCTATATAGAGAGAATGTATGGCAGATCATTAAAGTTCTTTAAAATAAAATAATTTTCATCATTTATTGTTTTCTTGACTGTATATCAATGTTCTATTGGATGCTTTGTGGTTTCCTGACGGTTTGGTTGTATTTTAAGGCGATTTTAGGAAATTTTTACCTTCGTCTTTAGGGAGGAGGTAGAATTTTCCTAAAATCGCCTAAAAATACAACCAAACCGTCAGGAAACCACAAAGCATGCAATAAAACATTGATATACAGGTAAAGAAACAATAAATGATGAAATTCATTTTATTTTAAAGAAATTGTATGATCTGCCATACATTCTCTATATATAGCTCTTCAGAACCATAGCTTGGACTTCCTGTGATAGACGTTATAGTGTCGGCAGTATAACAGATTAGCCTGTAGGCAAAATGGTCAGAGATAACGATAAATCCCTTGTGATAACGTGCGTTTAGCTTTACTTCTAATTCATCACCACTAAATTATATTATAGACCCCTTTTCGCACGTCGGAATGCAGCTCAATTTGGAGGACAAAACAATAGGTTCCAATTCTCAGGAGATTGAGATTATTTTGTTTTGTACTTCAAATTGAGCTGCTTTGACGTCACGTGCAAGGGGTCTATTCCTATTGCTTAGTGATTCAATATGGCGGCGCTGACGTCACAAACATAAATTGATATTCATCAAAACCGGCTCTAGTTGGTAGTGTCGCCAATTGCAAAATGTAAGATTCACTGCACGTGTTAATGAGGACCGTGAATCCTTCATTATCAGATAATAGGAATATTTTCGCCATTTTTACTCAGATTGTTCGAACATGCGCAATAGATCCCTTGCAGGACGTCGGAATGCAGCTTAACTTGGAGGAAATAACAATAGTTTTCAGTTCTCAGGAGGTTGAAATTCTTTTGTTTTGTCCTCCAAATTGACCTGTTTTGACGTCACGTGAAAGGGTTAATTCCTGTACATTTTCTTAAGCCCAGTTCAAACGTAACGTAGATCTTCTCATGAGCCGAACCTAATGACATTAAAAAAACCCGCCTTATTATCCAATGTTTTCAATGCGTTCGGCTCATGAGAAGATCGACATTCGAACTAGGCCTTATTTAAGCGGGAAATACACGTTGCGATTTGTACGTGTCTTCCCGATTCATTGCCCCGACACCATCGGGAAGCAAATCGTGCGTGTAGTTTAGGACCCGATTCGAAAAAATTGAATCGACCCGATTCACAAAAACTGTAGCACTGTCACAGATTTTCTCATGTCGGCCTGATTGTTTAATTCAAATCGGGCTTGAATCGGCGCACTAAAGTACACGCATGATTTGCTTCCCGACATATTATGACGAATAATCTGGCCGACAATCGCAGCGTGTATATGTAGATGGGCCTTTAAGGCTCAGATACACGGTTTAACATTGCTTGCAACATCATGATTACAGTGCTATTTCAGCAGCCAAATCACTGAAAATCTCGATTTTTCCGCTTAATTTACGAGGATAATACAAATGACATAAATTATATAAAACAGACGTTCAAATTTTTATATTCTAGTGTGATGTTGCACGCAATGTTGCACCGTGTGTCGGAGCCTTTAGAGTCAAACGCTTCAAGATGGCGCCGGGTACGGTACCGATGTTCATATTGAGACCAAACGTTTTCGGAAGTGCAATTTAATTAATACTTTTCACCATATACCATGAAACTAAAACACAAATGATTACACCAGTGTGTCATTCTTAAATAAATAAGCGTGCTTTATTAATTTCAAAATCTTAAAGGTTTTTCAGCCGCATCGAAGAAATAAAAATCAACATGGCGCCTGGATGCCTGGATGCGATGACAGTATCGCAATCAATTTTTTAAATAATTTAATTTGTCCTTTTTTGATAAACATTTTTTATTGTGTACCATACACAGTCTTTAATAATAAACAAATTCGTTTTTTTTTTTTTTATTTCAAAGTTTTGAAGATTTTTTTATCCGCATGAAGAAATAAAAACTCAATATGGCGCCGGTTACCGATGACTGTACTATACTTGAGGCCAAATGTTTTCAGCGTCTTTTTTACTGATACGTATCTTAGCTTGTATTTTTGTTTTGAAGGTTTTTCAGCCACTTTAAAGATCAACATGGCGCCGGTAAGCGATGACAGCCGGTATTGTGACCAATTTTTTCAACATGTATTTTGTATTTTTGTCAAAGTCTTGTAGATTTTCCCGCCACTTTGAGAGAATAACCATCAACAGAGATTGACAGACGTATTATCCTCACGCAAAATTTACCAATTAAGGTTTTTCATCAAAGCTCTGAAGCACTAATCGTCAGGATTTATTCCAAATCATATTTCAAAATCTTCTTTTTTATTATTTTCAAAGAATTGGACTACCGGAAATTGAATCGTGGCGATATCGATGTCGTTTTCGATGAGTTAATGTTCCTTTTCTCGCAATTTTACAAGATCTGTCACTCGAAAGCATTTCTTCCGGCAATTCAATAATAACGAAATATTTGAAAGAAACTTCACTTAGTTTAACATATTGAATATTTATAGTTAAAGATAAATACCCGGTAAATAAAATCTATGGGAAATACATTTTTTACTCAATTCCTTTTTCGCCATATTTTGACCAGTATCGTTAGACAAGCTGGAGTTTTCTTTGAGCAGGTGGCATGTGACTCAAAACGAATGCACTAATATACTTTTTTTCTGTTTCAATAGTAAATTAGATTTGAAGATGGAAATAAAATATGGCAAAAAAATGATGGAGATTAAGTGAAGAAAAGAAATTTGAAAGAGAGACAGAACGATAAATTTCAGAATGAAAAAAATTATAGAAAATTTATAAAGTAATTTTGCCATAAACCACAAAACTGTTTATCGTATGAATGTATTAACATTTTGAGCATTTTCACTTTCTTCGATTTACTCAAATTTTCAGCCCAATATACTGTCATAGCCCTTCTAAGTCTTTGAATTTTCTGTCCCTTCCGTTCCCTAAAGACCAAGAACATTTCACTTTGCATCAATTATTTGCCAGTTGTTGGAGTTAAGCAGCCTCGAAAACACGTCGGAAGTCGTTATCTCACTATTTTAATTGGTTTGTCTTTGATAAAAAGATGAATAACAAAACAGAAATATTACTTCATAGAGCTGAAACTCGCGGACAAATTATCGTCTTGGAAATCATGGATACTGCAGAGAAAGCTTTCAAGAGAGATTTTTGAAGAAAAAAACTGTGCAATTTCTTTCTTTCTAAAGGAATAGAAATCACGCGTGGTGTTGCGACTTGTTGTACATCATATTTAGTTTTTCCTATTAGTCAACTAAGTTATTCCGAAGTGACGAATGTAAAGTCATTGTTTTCAAGCACTTCCTAAGCAAATGGCCATATCATAGACCAGAAAGGATTGTATTATTGTACCCGAATCAGCACAACTAAGTTGAATTGAGTTGAATTTCACTATCTGGTTATTTCTTGAGAAGCCATTCAGCAGAAGCGGAGGATTTTCTGACGAGGAAACGATGGAAAACACGGCCATTCCAACTATGCACGTTGAAGGAGGTTCAAAGAAGTCTTACACTATTCTTTTTACAACGTTTGTAATGATTGTTGTGTATACAGCCGTATTGGGAAGTGTTATAATTTACTTGCTAAAGATCAACCAGGACATCAAGACGAGCCAAGACCAAAACAACGCCAAAATTAAACAAATCGTTCAAGATTTACGTGAATTGCGATTATTTGTCAACAACTCGAGGGCATGAATTCATTACTTTAGCAATATTACTCTCTTCCGTGCTTAAAAATTGGCTTCATAAAATGTCGAAGAATAGATGAACAGCGAACAAAGAAAGCACATTTTGCATGGAATTAAATTTATGAAGTTAGCTCGCCTTCAAGAAACAAAAACGATTGATGAAAGCGAATTATAAATTGTTCTTGAAAAAGCAAATAAATCTCACGAAAGGATGAAAATGGAGCAATAAAAGAGTAAAGAAAAACGCTTCCTGAACGATAAAGAAACCGAGTTTGACAGTTTAAGAAATCCTTTTGGTTTAGAAAAGAAAATGCCGAAATTTTCTGCTCAAAGTTTGTATTCAAAATAGGTGAAATTTTACTTGTAAAACAAGATATTCTAATGTCAAAGAAACCCGGTTAAATAATTCTTCCAAGGCGAATGAAGTTGTTGTGGTTACTGCAAGAACTAACTGAAATTATTTAAAAGATAAGCACAGGTTAAAAAATCCGGGATTATTGGCGGCAAAACAAGATGAAACGATGAGAAAAACGCTGCATTGTAAAGCAAAGAACTTAACAAAAACATGAGGGACATTTGAATGGCTTTGCCTCCGTTTTGACTCGCTTATTCCCGACATTTATTAAGTTAAAACCATGAATATGTATTTTTATTTTAACAGCATGTTGATCTTAAATAATTGATGTTACCGTCTTAAATAAACAACAAAAGAAACCTCCGATACTTTTTTGAACTCGCCGAAGCTTTCAACCAAATAGCCTTTGAATTTTGCTTACAGTCAATTTTCGGCACTTGACTTTTTACATTCACAAGCAAAGACCGAACTTTAATTATTGTAGAACAATCATGGATAGATATATTTAGCCGTAATTCATCATTCTACGAAGGATAAACGGGAATTAGGGATGAAATACAGACTTACAGATGGAGTTTAATATACATTATAGAGGGATTAGAAGTCATTCTTTCGTTCTTTTCAAGCACCTACTCTAAGCGATATTCTAGAATTTTAAGTATTTCTTTATTTCGTCTATGAATAATTTCTGTTCACTCTCTCCAGGAGTCGGTCAATATTACCTTTTACAACACCTCTGTCTATTAATTTCCTCAGAACCTACACATTTTAACTGTTCAGAATTTCATTATCTAGGACTTTAAGCGAAGGGCAGAGTTTGTTGATTCTCGTTCGATACTCTGGAAGACCACAAACTTTATTTCCTCTCAAATCCAGTTTTACCAAACGAGGACAGTTTTTTAATACATCAAGCGCTTTCAAATCCGTAATATCTAGAAATGTACGTTAAGGAGATTTTATGGTCAATATTGTAAACAGAATTATGATAATATGAATAATATATGCAATATAATTCGTATTGTCAATTAAGTTCGAAGAAAGTCACGTGACGTGGGGTCGATTTGGTAACATCTATTTTGATTCCAACCATCTGTGAAAAACAATCAAACAAACAAACACAGACACACGTCAAAACAAATTCGAATTTAGCGAGTTGGGTTTTGCTATAGTCAGTTTCCAATTCCAGTAGATCTTTTACCTTGGGCAAGTTTTCACATTTCAGACCACGCGTCATTCACTTGAGAAAAAAAAGCTTTATTTCAGCTGTGTCCATATTCATGTGTCTTCTCATGCCCAACTGTTAAACAAAGAAATTATACTCTAGGGAACGACACGTAGTTTGAAATGAGAAAATTTTGCGCCCCAGCTTAAGAGGATTATTCCCGGGTCATTTTTTGGTCCCTTGGTTTTACAGGTTTCCGCTCTCCACAAATCAAACATGCTGAATCGACCTCATTACGGTTTGGGTGTAAATTTTTACCTATTCCGGACCACGTGTCTTTCTCTTGAGAATAAGATTCTTTGTTTGTGTTGTATCAATATTCATGTATCTTCTCATGTGCGACCATTAAACAAAGAAATAATACTCTAGAGAATAACACGTGGTCCGAAATGGGAAAACATCACGCCCAAGATAAAGAAGTTTATTTGGCGCGTTAGAATTTGTGGAGGGCGGAAAACTTGAGAACTAAGGAACCAAGAGAATGACACTTTGTCTAACGCAAGAAAAAAAGACTGTGATTAGGTCTATTATTGAGAAAAGGTGTCATTATTCGTACCTTTCTCATGATATTGCTTTCATGAACATAATCTACTTAAAGATATTACCGGCCTCTGATTTAGTTTTGTGGTGGTTTTATCGGGCCATCTGAAGTTCTGGTACTTGAATCTCAGACGTTTAGACAAAACAGTTTTTTCCCCTAGTCTAAGTGTGGTACTCGGACATTGCTAATGACACGTGACTGGCGACATCCCAAAGCTTGAGTCAATCACAACGCGCGAAATTACTGTTCATCCAATCAAAATAGACTGTTGGGACACAACGAGAGGAAAATCTACTGCGCATGGCAGAGCAGAAAAACGGCAAGGCTGCTATTTTCACGATTTTTTTTTATTTCACTGACAGTGATACTGTAAAACTATAAACGTTTCATCTGTGTCACTGTTGCTCCAAACTTGTCTTTACAAATTGCCAAAACTTAAAGTCAGTTCTTGAAACTAAAGGCTAATTTTTTCATATTGTCTTTATTAACACATTATCTTGGTCTCACGAAAGTATACCCACGAAATTTTTTGTATACTCGGAGAAAACAAGCATTTATTTTCTCACTAAACCTCTATAAATTCTTGGAAAGCGTGCTGAAAGGCACGCATGCGCAAACGTTTTTCTCTAGTGTCTCTCTAAACTGCATTCACTGAATTTTGGTCGCATTTTGTCCATTGGCCCCAAAAGCGCATGGTTACAAAAATACTGTCGAGCTTAAAAACGTATATAACGAGGGAAAAAACTGTTTTTCTGCTCCGTCACTGCGCATGCTCAAGACGAAAAATGTTGGGAAAATACGGTATTGTTCTCAGAACCTGCGTTCCTCCTGGTCAGCGGAAACAAAATCTTTTGCAAAGACCTTGGGGGAAACTGACGACTTTTTGTTTACAAAAAAATATATACGTTAGATTTGATTTAAAAAAGGGTAATTCAGTGAGATAATAAATCAATTAGGTTGTCAAGGATACAGTTATTGTTGATAACCAATTCCTCCAAGTCTTCGAGTCGTAGAACGCGTTTCTTGGTCAGACATGTTATCTTGTTATTGCTTGCTTTAAGAACTTTAACACACTGCAGCAGGTTACACTGGTCTAGACTTGTCAACTTGTTATCAGAAAGATCCACTTCTTTCATTAGCATGAGTTGATGCATGTGATAAAGATGAGTAAGTTCCTATGGTAACCAAAAACGTAGTATGAGATGATACATGTGATATGGCACAGGGAGCCCAATTTAGATAAAACTGCTAAACGAAAATAAAATCTGGAAAAATTCTATTTTTTGGCCAAAAATTTGGTTAGAGTATAGATTGATGCATGTGATAAAGATGAGTAAGTTCCTATGGTAACCAAAAACGTAGTATGAGATGTTACATGTGATATGGCACAGGGAGCCCAATTTAGATAAAACTGCTAAACGAAAATAAAATCTGGAAAAATTCTATTTTTTGGCCAAAAATTTGGTTAGAGTATAGATTGATGCATGTGATAAAGATGAGTAAGTTCCTATGGCAACCAAAAAAAGTGGTATGAGATGATTCATGTGATATGGCACAGGGAGCCCAATTTAGATAAAATAACTAGATTCCATTAGCACGAGAAAAGTATCTTGAGTTTATGTGAAAGGAAAATAACTTTTGGAAGATTCGAAGTTGTTGACAGTGATAAATGAGTTTCAGATTTATTTTCGAGGTTTCGCTTTCAGTTCTTGTCTTAAGCTTAAACTTCGAGTCAAGACGTACCAGAAAATTGGATTTGATTTCTCCGAGTAACATAAAAATATTTTGAGTAACCTTATCAATTACTTAGTGAGAATATGAAACTTGAATCTTATACACGCATCGAGCATTCCGCGCTACTGCTCTAAGCGCATGCTCAGGGGATTAAAAAGTGGGATAATATTTTGTGAAATATGCAATTTTTTGGTATATTTGACTCAAAATTCGCTTAACGGTACGTGATCTTGAATATTTAATGAAAATTGAGTTTGACAAGAAAAATACAACTAAAATATAACATGTTTTACAAAATATTATCTCACTTTTTAATCCCCTGAGCAAGCGCTTAGAGCAGTAGCGCGGAATGCTTGATGCGTGTATTACCAGCAAAGTTGAAGGTAAAACATTGCACAGACACTTTAACGGATGTTCTTAGCTCTTATTCTTAAGTGAACAGAAAATAAATAAATATAGATGAATAAGTGAATGAAACAAGAATTGGAAGAAAAAAAACAACTTAGTTGCAAGATAAGAGATCACTTTTATAGTGAACCACCATCCCACCCATGATTAGACTTACCATGTGTGATAAGTTGATGGATCGTTCGAGTTCAACCTAAAATAGGAAAAAATAGACATATTATACAGTGCGAATCGAAAACCGTGGGCACCAGAAATATTTCAGAAATCGTTTATCATTCGTTCACTGAGCAATCTATAGCAACTCTCTAACTGCAAGAAATTCGACTGATTTGTAGTCAGATAAACTTCGTGTAGTTAGAGAGTCGTTTCATATCGGTTCAACGAACGATAAACGATTTCTAAGATATTTCTGGGTGCCCACGGTTTTTCGATTCGCACTGTAAAAAAGGAAAAACGGAGAAAACAGACTTCAGACCACATGTCATTCTCTTGAGAATAAGATTCTTTGTTTGAGTTGTATCCATATTCATGTGTCTTCTCATGCACAACCGTTAAACAAAGAAATGATACTCTAGGGAATGACACGTGGTCCAAAAAGATGGGAAAACATTACGCCCAAGCTAAGAAGGTCTATTTCAGGCGATTGTGTGGAAACCTCAGAGAAATCTTCAAGATCACTTACGTCACTAATGGCCCCTCGTTTCCAGTGCTTCTCGATGGCGTTCTCTAAGCGAAACTTTTCCCTAAGATCATGATAGTATTCTCTCCTACACTGGTCTATCTCGGATAATTTGATCAAGTAGTTCTCCGTGCTGTCTTCGTAAGCCAGAGGGTCTAGAGCCCTCATAAGCAGTACTATTGTTAGGATCGTCCCTATTGAGATCAAATGTTTGTGAAAATTAGGGCCGTGCATTTTTTTGCAGAAAGTTTTCAATAGAATAGACCCCTTGCACGTGACGTCAAAGCAGCTCAATTTGGAGAAAAAAACAAAAGAATTTCAAACTCCTGAGAATTGTAACCTATTGTTTTGTCCTCCAAATTGAACTGCATTCCGACTTGCTGCAAGGAGTGTATAGGAGGGTTATCAAGAACAGTTATACTTTTACGTACATTTATTATCTGGCTCTTCTTCAAGCAACATTTTACAGGAATCCAGTTCATTTTCTAGTAAAGAACTGTGTATCGCTGTTAACTCTGCCCTATAAAACGAAAAACGTACAGTAAATTTCAAACGTATGGACCATCTATGGACCACTTCTGTCTTACAAAGTTATAGCAGTTTTCAATACGCGAGATCGGTAGCTGCACGCTGTACGCTGCACGCTGGAAATTGGCTTTCGCTGCCACGTTTACAGGGAAGCGGTTTCACCGTGTTATTTGGGAACTTAAGCAACTCGAAATCTAGAACGGGAACGTCAGTATCTGAACAAGAAAAGACGATATCGTTCTCGCCAGAATGCAATATTCAGCAATTGCACGTCGTTCACGTCTTGAGATCAAGAAGTAACACCTATTTCCAGATCTTCCTCTATCATTAAATTCAGTTCTGAAACCTCGGGTCTCACGTCCCCGTCCTAGATTTCGAGCTGCTTAAGTTCCCTATTTTCTACTCGGTTACGCCTTGCGTTTACACAGCAATATGTACTGAAACCGTGATGCTTTGAAAACGCTGTCTGAGACCAATACTTCATACCGTTCTGGTGTAAAAGTTCTGTAACATAATCAATTCGACCCTGTTTTATGCTCGTGAAACCCGCCATAATCAGTCGGTGCCTTTTGCATTTTTTACTGGTGGCAGTAAACAACCAAATTCCAACGGGGAACTCGCAACTACCGAGTTCGAAAAATATGGAGAATTATAACCAATGGTGATGTACAGAGGGAACTTTTTGGTGGATTTGAATAAAATTTCATTCAATAATAATGATGATGATGATGATGATGATGATGATGATGATGATGATGATGATGATGATGATGATGATGATGATGATGATGATGATGATGATGATGATGATGATGATGATGATGATGATGATGATGATGATGATGATGATGATGATGATGATGATGATGATGATGATGATGATGATGATGATGATGATGATGATGATGATGATGATGATGATGATGATGATGATGATGATGATGATGATGATGATGATGATGATGATGATGATGATGATGATGATGATGATGATAGGTCTTTATTTCATAAAATAAAATCACATATCCTATGTTACAATATAAAAGCTAAAAAGAGGCAAAAAAAATAGAGAAAATAGAAAAAAGGGAAATTTAAAACTATAGAGCTAAAAGTTATTAACTATTAATGTATAATACTAAAGTATAATAATACTGCAGATTGATAAATGCAATTAATAATAATAATACTATAAAAATGTATATTATATAATATACGACTTCTAATTAGCAGCTAAATCGTGTTTGAAAATTATGCGGTTTACAACGAAACATTTACCTTAACAGATGGCAGTCGCTGGACATTAGCCATGCTTCTTCTTGTCCTAAGAAAACATAAAACAATATGTGGTGCATTAAGAAAGCAATATGTACAGGGAGCCCAAGCTTGGTTTTTGTTTTAATATATAACAGTACATGTATGTGGTTAATCAAAAATCACTTTTTTCTTAGATTTTTGGAAAATTCGGAATTATTTCCCCATCTCATGTCATTTTCTTACTCCTTATTCGCTATTTTCATTAAAAAAGGCTTCAACTGTGCTAAAACTCCGCTCTAGCTGAGGATAAGAAACAAAAGAAAGGAAGATAATAAAAAAGTATCGAATTTTTCCAAAAATATCAGAAAAAAGCGGGAATGAGTTCAAACAAGAATGGAAACGACGTCTAAGGGCCATAAGCTAACAAAGATAGGAAATTAAATATCTAAAGATTCCGTTCGCCTGAGAGAAAGAAAGCTCGTTTACAACGATAGGCTATGTGAAATGAGAATAGTTTGTTATTGAACGAAATGGCCCTTCCATACTACTTCCGGCTTAGAGCGGAAGTGCGTTTCTTATCAGTTTTAAGGAAAAAATCGTTATCTACCTTTTGTCAGAGATATCTTTCTTGACATTTTATTGTCCATCAACGGTACAGTCACCATAACAGAATCAATGTTTTCTTCGAAAGAAAAACTACATATGTGTCTAGTGTTAAGTAAAATAATGTACACGAGAATCCGAACCAATCAGATCTCCCACTCCGAAACATTTGCGCCGCCATTTATATGAATCAGTGGTCAAAATATATAGCTTGCAGTCAAACAGGAGTTATCTGCTCTGCGCATGATAAAACCGCTATTTTCACTCTTTAAAAACACACAGCTCTCAACTCAGTCACACGTTGATTTTTAAGGAGGGAGGAAAACTTGAGAAAAACCCTTGTGTGGCGAGGGGGAGAATAATACATCAAACAAACTCAACTCGCATGAACTGCACAGCGGTGAAAGACTGCGCCGTAGCAACGCATACCCTAGCAACAGCCGCAGACCGCAAAGCACCGTAGGCTATGTATATAATGAAAAAAGAGAAAAGAAGAAAAGAAAGAATTAAGAAATAGAAGACGATTTTCCATGTTATATAGCCTGTGACATACATATTATTATTACTATTATTATTATCATCATCATCATCATCATCATCATCATCATCATCATCATCATCATCATTATTATTATTATATACACTTGTGATGTTGGGAGAACACTCGAGAGCTGAAAAGCTCTATGCTCTCCTATGCTCTCTCGTGTTCTCCCAAAATCACGCGTGTTTAGATCAGGTTATTTAACACGGAAAATCGTCTTCTATTTCTTTTATAAAATAAATTTTTTGAGGCTAAATCGGCATTTTAATTGCTGATAAGAATAGCAATTCTCCATACGTGCGCCATCCACCAATCCACAGATGACGTGAGTATGTTTAGATAGCCTCATCCAACACGCTTTTTGACCAATCAGAGCGCGCGTACTACCTAAATTATTTTATAAATGGTATTTGAAAAGGATATCCAAATTTGACAAGGTTGGTTTGTAGAAAATACATTTCTCCACGTTCCCTTGATTTCCTCATCGTTTACTTTTACAACAGTGTTGCACGCAGATACCTGAAATGAAAAAATCAGTGTATTATTTAAGGAATAAAAAACAGTTTTTCGTGTATTAGACTCTGATAAAGACACGCGGGATGTGGAGAGAACACGAGAGAAGCGTAGGAAACCACGACGCGTAGCGTCGTTGAAAACAAATGGCATGGGTCATTCCGAAAGGAAAGTTGCGGAAAACTCGGATTTCCATTTGGGGCAAACTTTTCCCGCCTTTTTGGTTCTTCCGGTAGACGCGTGTACAATTTGTCGAAAGTCAAAGTTTCCCACTCTTTTCGTTTGGTAGACGCGCGAATTTCCAACCGGATGGACTGGTTTTAATGGTAAGCGTGCCTGTTTTATGATAGTTTACCTTGATTGGTTGTGAAAACTGGACAAGTAGCGTGGTATGATCAGGAAAATTCTTGACGTACATGCAAGTGATATCCATTGGTATTTGAGCTGGAAAAGAGAAACCCCGATAAGATTAGGATCAAAATTTAGTCTGCTTTGCAGACTCGATTTTTTTTACGCTCAGAATATATGAATATGAATATGAATATATGTCTTATCTTTGACAAATGTATGAAACCTTCATATCTTACAATTATATATATCATATCCATCGATACACAATCTTAAAATAAGTTTCGTTTTTTGTTTTTTTTTGTTTTGTTTGTTAGATTACCTAACTCAATTGTATATGTTGATATTTTCATACTGTACTTATTTATTCTTTCTTCTTCTTCTTCTATAAACGACAACTTCCATGACTTAAATTGTTAAAATAACTAGGAATATGCCAGCTGTTTCGACTAGTCTAAAGCTATTACAGCTGGCATGTACCACAAAAGCAGTGTATACCATTACATTATTATTACTTTGTAAATAATTGGTACGAATAAAGATTGATTGATTGATTGATTGATTGATTGAAAATATTCGGAATTCCGTCGGCCATGTCGGAGCCGCGCCGTAACCTGACGTGACTTTTCACACTCGTACGAAATCAGCTCTATGAAAATATAAGATTAAGTGTTTTAAAATAACGTTTGTTTCTACCAACCTCTTCCTAGAAGCCATCGATGGTAAAACCACGCACTCTGATCGTTAGGGTCCGTGAAGAAAGCATTTTGAGCTAATTCAAATTCTGTGAATGAGAGATGGAAAATGAAGAAAAAAATAATTATATCAAATCCAATACTAATTGTAATAAACTAAGGGTGAGAAGTTGCAGACAATTGAACGTTCTAACCCTCTAATGATACTGTACTTTTGAAAACCTTGCATGAGTTTTGCTTTTGTATAGCTATTTTATGTTCTAACTGGGTTAGACTTATAGTATAGTATATATATATCCAACTAACTCTAACTGGCTCTAACAGCATTGAGAGTATTTACAGTACTGGCCGCGAGTAAAGTACCATTCACTCGCGAGTACGAGTACTCGTTCCGACTCGTTACTCCCGAGTGGCGAGTGCTAATGAGGCTCAATGTGTCTGATGATGTCTGATGATGTCTTTCACTCGTTGCTTGCTACTCGCGAGTATTACGAGGATAATTAAACCGAAATGATGTGATGCATTCATCATAAAAAATACTTTCGTTTTTAAACCCCAAAAGAAAAAATATATCGCGAGTGAATGGTACATGTACTTTACTCGCGGCCAGTAATGTAGCATAGTTAAATAAATTTATTTGTGATTGGATGTGTTACTGAAAGACAATAGGTAGCCATTTCAATGTTACGGCATGTCGTACCATAGTTAAGGTATCAGGGTACCCCAAAACTGCTCCAAAAGGTCGATTTTTAGGTTTTTACATTTTTCGAGAGAATACACAATAAGCTATTATTTTCCAAAAATAAATTTCCAATGGCAATTTTTAATAACGAGTAATAAACGAAAAACGATTTTTTGGCTTTAATAATCTTCAATTTGTTGCTGACATCACTTGTCAACGATTTGTTGTCACGTCTCTATAAACCATTGTATTTTGATTTAAGGCGCTTGTAGAGATTTGTTTTGTTTTCTTGCCGCTTCCTCGCTTTTCTCCATACTTAGGCGTATGAAAACAAGACCATTAGCAAATCAAAACGTCTAACTTTGATAATATCGATTAATTCCTCAAAAATTATTACTAAACAACTAAGAATTCCATTCCACTCCATTAACTATGGTTGTACCGTGTACGTGCTGTAAGTCAGTGCCGTATGTTTCCCACTCATACGATAACCATTGTTATGGGAAGCCATTTCAATGCTACGGCATATAGTATTGTGTACGTGCTTTAAAACAGTAACTTATCTTTCCCACGTTTACAAAAACCGCTCTAAATTAACTGTGCAGACTAACTGGACCAATTTTACAAAGTTAACCAATCAGAAGGGAGCAGAATCACATTGATCTCAGCCAATCACACACTTTGATTCCCACGGTTTTTGTTAACATCTAACACAGTTTTTTTTCTCTGATACACGATCAGATGTAGGCTTAATATAATTTAATTAAATTTGGCAAAACATCCTTGGGAACCAACTGAATTTGTTTCCGGAAATACACACCAATACAAAGAAAAATGTCAAAAATCTAATGAATCCAAGATGGCCAAGTAAGGTTATACTTTCAATTTAAAGGAATAACTCACAGTTGACAAGGTTATGCTTGCATTAGGGGCCCGCGTTGATTGAATTTCTAGAGAGCATAATTTCCCCCTGAATGCAGTACTTTCTTTATCACATCGAAAGCATATTTTATTAGCCTAAACGTAACATAGTAAGTACTTGGCTCCATGGTGTGTGAAATCTTATATAGAGAACCATGCAGAACTTTGGAATGCAGCTCAATTTGGAGGACAAAACAATAGCTTTCCAATTCTAAGGAGATTGGAATTCTTTTGTTTTGTCCTCCAATTGAGCTGCTTTGACGTCACATGTTGGGGGTCTATTTTAATATTTTTTATCATTCCCATGCATAAATGGTCTAATTTTGTCCCAACGGGCTCGGTGTTGTATGTGAGTAGAGTTACTTGTTGGTTCTCTCCTGTGCTTCGAGGGTTTTTCTCCAAGCTCTCTTATCTTTCCTCCCGGATGTGGGGGGGGGGGGGGATCCTATATATAGAGGGGTGGGGATGCTTATCTGGAATTTTGAAAATGATCCCTAAAAAGTATGCAAAATATTATTTAATTTAATATGATGAATGCAATTACATTATGATGAATGCAATTACCTTTTAATAATGCACTTTCCTCTATCCGTTCTGGGTTTCCACTTGGATCAGGATGTATCAAGGGAAGAAGTTTACTACGGTAATGCCATGATGAATAATTGGAAAAATTCTCAACAATCTTATCAGTACTAAACTTGAATTCCTCCTCTGCTGTAATATTAGCTTTTTTTACTACAATCCTACGATAGTCCCAACAGTGAACTGAAATGGAAAAAAAAATTTTTTAGGGACTTTCCATAGTTTCACTCATTTATGGGTGGGTGGGGGGGGGGGGGGGGCTACATGGATTCTCAATTCTAAAACATCACTTTTTTGGTAGCCACCCCTTTATAATCCTAAAATTTATTTGATCAACCCAGAGGTTGTTTCAGGGTTCTATCTGTGAGTTAGCCATGCCCAGACTTAGATCAGCCCAGAGGTTGTTTCAGGGTTCTATCTGTGAGTTAGCCATGCCCAGACTTAGATCAGCCCAGAGGTTGTTTCAGGGTTCTGTGGGTTAGCCGTGCCCTGACTTAGATCAGCCCAGAGGTTGTTTCAGGGTTCTATCTGTGAGTTAGCCATGCCCAGACTTAGATCAGCCCAGAGGTTGTTTCAGGGTTCTATCTGTGAGTTAGCCATGCCCAGACTTAGATCAGCCCAGAGGTTGTTTCAGGGTTCTGTGGGTTAGCCGTGCCCTGACTTAGATCAGCCCAGAGGTTGTTTCTGGGTTTGATCTGTGAGTTAGCCGTGCCCTGACTTAGATCAGCCCAGAGGTTGTTTCTGGGTTTGATCTGTGAGTTACCTGTGCCCTGACTGCTCTGAACAGCCCAGAGGTTGTTAAGGGTTCTATAAACTTTGAAGGCTATGATGATTAAAGGAATGCTTACTCACAGTTTCTTTCGTCAAATGAAAGAAATAAATCACAGAGCTGGAGCTCTTGTTTCCAGTTAGCCTTGGGTAAAAATTCATTAATCCATTGGCGATGGTGCCAAACTCCATAAGATTTTGGATTAACTTTAAGACAGCCTTGGAGAAATGACAGCTCATTCTTACACAGCTTCTCCAGGTTTTCATCAAATCCACTAAGAAAATAATATAAGTAAAATGACATTTAAAAACACAAATCTAAACCCCTTTGAAATCCCAATCCCCCTCCATGGGATGGTATGGATATTTTCTGGAACTACACAATATATAGTGTATGTTCCAAGGTAAATAAAGTGTTGTATTTGTATCGTATTGTATCCTCCTCAAACCCTCCCCACTTTGGTAATTCCAATCTCCCTCCATGGGGGAGTTATAGATATTTTCTGGAACTACAAAACATATCCTCCTCAAACCCTCCCACCCCTTGGAAATTCCAATCCTCCTACACAACATACTCTACCCAAACCCTCTCCATCCCTTGGAGATTCCAATCCTTGATTTCGCCAAACCTTTACTGTCATAATCTCACAGAAAAAGTCATAATTACAAGTAGCTTTCATGTTTTTATTTTCTAAGTTATTTGCTTACTTTTCTTCTTTAATCTTGAGAAATGTTTCTCTTCGGAAATTCCAAAGGGTTCCAAAATCTGGGTTTGAACTAAGAAGTTGTTCTGTGAGCTGTAATGCTTCTTCATCATGCTCGTTATTCTTCTTCTGCAAATTTGTTTTATGATATAAATCAGTCAACCTTTTAGTCTCTTATATTCAAATCATTTCTTGTCAAAATTAATAGCAGAAACCAGAGTTACAGTCCATTACCTTCAAACAATTACTTTAAATTGTGGCATTTGGGTCTAACAGTTTCTATATATAAATTTACTGTATTGTTGACCCAAATGCCTTGCCTTGAAACAATAATATTTATAATTACTGTCACTGGAGACTGTAACTTTGATATTTGCTGTTATGAACTAAGTTAATTAATGAGGAAAAAAATAAGAAATCAGTCACTCAGGAGAAGTAGTACCTCAGCCTATTAAATTGGATACAGAATTGTCCTCGTTTGCATTCAACTTTAGCAATTGGATTTTCCTGGTCAAACTCATTCCAATCTCAAAATTTTGAGATTGAAACATAAAATTATACTCCTAGACATTCATATGTTATACATATATAATTTTTACATACAATCTCGTATATCTGTGTGGGCAATTCAAATACCCATACTGATTGGCTAGTTCTATTCCATAAATTATTTCAACACAAATTAAGGAATGATTTGAAATTCAACTAGTTTGGACTTCCCATGTCAGATGAGAAACAAGGTTATATATACATGTAGCTCATTGGAATACCGTGTATAGAGCATATTTCTTATTGAATACATGTGAAAAGTCACTGAATGTCGCAATATTTTGTATACATGGCATGGCACTGACATGGTCACAGCAAGGTGCTGCCATGCTTTAAGTTTTTCATAGCTATATGTCTAAAAATAGTCTAAAAAATAGTTCTAAGTGCTCCAGCTAGCCATTAAGTGGGTAAAATAACAGTCTTAAGTGTTAATTAGTATGATCATTAATTCACAAAATATTTGATCTAGCTACACTGTTTCTAAAGCTTATTTATCAACTGTCTAAGTTCATGAATATATTTTTTTCATACCTTCGTGAAGACACGTTGTGTAGCTTCATTATATATTTTCATTTTCTTCTCCCGTTCTTTTTGTTTTGCCGCAGCCTGTTCAGCAGAGGTCCTGACTTTGAGCCTGCCATGCTGAATTAGAAGGAATATCATAAGTTCACTCTCTTTGATCATCATTAATGTTCAACTCATTCCAAACCAAACTTATGAGGATATTTGTGGAGAAAAACTTTGAGACCACACCACATACACCAGTATATATATATGTTACTATCAGCACCAGAAAGCAGTGAACTACTATGATTGCATTTCAAGATATTTTTTACTGCAATACACAAGCATTCTGGTCAAGGAATACTGCAGAATTCCTTCCAGTAAGCTATTTATAGAGCCAAACAAAGCCTTTTGCCTGCAATGAACAGCCCAACATCCTTGATGCAGTCAGAGCTAGTAACTTGTTGACACCAAACCTCCAATCCATATATATGCAGAATTCAATTCAAATTTGAACTGCCATACTTGAAAAGTAAATATTTTGTCACTTTAGAGCTAACAATGATATTTAACCCCGAAAAACTTCTTAATACATTCTTATAGAAAAATTATTTGTTGATGATTTGGAGCAAATTTATCAAAGTATTTTTGTGTTTAGCATTCTTTTGCTTCACTACAAATGAATGCTAAGAACTATAATCTTCTGCTAATTTATAATTAAAATATGGAAATTTCTTTAGAAAAAACAAACAAAGATCTTATACCTGAACAAGAGATGATAGTACATTAGGATTAAGTTCAGCAAGCTTTGCTGCCCGGCGTTCACTTGAACTTTTGCTCAACTCTTCTGTGGACTCCAATGAATCTTCGTCTCTCATACGAATTAGTTTTATACCAGTGCTGAATTAAAATGCATTATTTACTACCTAAAAACGTTAAGATTAATTTGATTCAAGGCCAAATCTGTGATTTAGGAGCTTACCCTGATTTTTCCATGATTTTGTTTTGTTATTTTAAGACGTTAAAAGTCTAGGGTTTGAAGTGCCGGCTTTTATGATCAGAGAAAAAACCTTTCTATATTATTGTGCATTCTCATGCATAGAATATGACAAACACTACACGAATAAAGAATTTCATTGGCCGATGGACCGACCGATCAACTAAGTCTATCAATGTTTACGTTATCGGTCGGACTTCTGAGGTATGAGGTACGGTATGGCATGATCGAAGGACAATTTAGATTCTTCGTTTCTCTTTGAGAAATTTAAGCGGCTTTGAAATTCCTGATAATTAACCTGCATGTCATAGATCTCAATTACTCTCCAGCAAAGTAAACATGTGTTTAGTTTGGATAAGAGAGGCGAATATTGACATTTAACTTACCATGTTTGAGGAGTCAAATGCAAAACTTGGACAAAACCTCAAAAATGTTCGCGATATTTGGATAACAAATAGTCCACGAAGAAAGCACAAAACTGAATTGTAAAATCTCAGGTATCTCAGCTACGGGGATAGCTGGTCAAATACGTGAAATAGTCTTCGTAAATTGGCTAAACTTGACGATAATCAGATGGCTGGAAGATTAAATTTCCGTCTCGACCGCCATCTTGAAAACCGAGAAAAACCTGGGAACCAATCATTGAGTCCGCAATGTTTGTAACCGGAAAGGACGAGAATACTTACAGGGGAGAGGGAGGGAATCAGGAAGAAGTTTTATCATAAAAATAATCTAAAAATACATCATAAATTGGTTAAATTTGACAATAATCAGAAGGCTTTAGTAATTTAGTTTACGTCTCGAGAAAAACCTGAAAAACTACTGCAATTATTTTGGCTTCACACTAGTATAACAAAACCTACTTACCCTCAAGGGGTAGAAACAAAAAGGAGACTTAGGGAGGAGAGGGTAGTTTGATATATTTTACGAAATGGGCAACAACTTGTTGAAAGAGAGGAAAGATATATGAATATTACTTTTATTCCTTCATGACAACGCGTTTTTCCTATCGAGAAGAATCAGAGAGTATATGATACATCTCTTTATTTTAATTTGAAATTTTTATCCAGAATTCATAGTGACGATTGTTTGGGATTTCACTGCTATACACGTCACACCGTCTCGCTCGTCTCGCTCTGGTTACAGAGCCTTACATCACATTGCTAGATATGCCACCTAATATTGTACAACAACAACAACAACAACAAGATACGTTAACAGTAATGGGGATATCTGTGGTGAATGTTATCTCTTGGATCTCGTCAGGTGCCATGGTGTTCGGTGGAGTCGTTCCTTACATCCCTCAGTACTGGGATATTTTGAAATCAAAAAATGCGGATGGGTTTTCCATTCATGTTTGTCTTGCTTTGCTCATCGCTAATATACTTCGTATTCTCTTCTGGTAAGTAGGTTTAGAGCCCGTTTAGAGAGTGAGGTTCTGTTGTATTTTTATTATTTCCTCTTTTAGGGAATTTCAAGTTCACTAAGCTTGAGATTAGGATCAAAACAGATGTTTGTTTTTAGCGATGATTCATCAAGATAAAACCATGAAACTTAATAAAACTTGGGCTTCAAATCCTCTTAACAATTTTTCTTCCCTTGAATTTCTTTCTATGCCTTATATTTCTGATTTTTTTTGCAAGAAATATCCATCAAACATTAAAAAAAATTAATTAATTAAAGTAACCCTAGCCTATTACCAGTAAATTAAGGTTGAAGTAAACCTATGACAACAGCTATTCTTGGGGTGCAACCACTTGACTCAAGATCCCTTGAGATATGAATAACAATAAAACAGCCACCATCTTGGTTGATATAACAAGAGAATTTTAATAAGGAATTAATGCTTTGTATATATAGTCAACCAGCATTGCGGCTAGTGACATAACATGCACCCCAAAAATTGCCTTTAAACTGTCAAGTAGTAAATCAATCATCTTACCTTTGCAGGTTTGGTCGTCAATTTGAAACACCATTGCTTTTACAGAGTTTTATAATGATTGTTGCGATGCTTGCCATGTTGCAACTTTGTACAAAGATTAAAAGAGAAACAGACTTGTTGGGGAAAAGAAGGTCATTTCTTGGTGAGCACCTTAATGAATTTGATTTGGGGGGGAGGAGATAAGATCATATTTTTCGTGGTTAATTCCAGTTCGGCCCACTTTTCACTCACACAGTACCACCACATTTAATATTCAATGCATACAATTCTCAACTCACATTCATTCTTACGGAGGGAGGAAAACCTGAAGAACCTAGATGAAAACCTTTCGGTAAGGAAGAAAAATACACATTAAACAATCAACTATCAAATGTGCTGTCCATAAGAAATGGGAGCCCAATTGAGATAAAAGGGAAGGTGAAAATAAAATCTGTGAAAATAGAATCGGGGGGAAAAAAGTTGACTTTATTAATTATTTTTTTACTCAAGGTCAACAAAGACATGAACAAACAAAATGTTGTTCTAGATTTTTGATCAAATTCTTTCACTCTTTTGTGTTATGGAGTACATTATCTTGATCTCAAACTAAAAAATAATTAAAGTCAATTTTATTTCACCCTCACTTTTATCTAAATTGGGCTACCTGTGTTGCCATTTTCTGTGAATTTCCTCACTTTTCTCCATTTCCATTCATTCCCAATAAATTTCCATCTTTGATTTTCCCCCACAGATTTCAACTGGGAACATTTCTGGAGTTGGACTCATTTTTCAGATTATGTTTTATGTTTGTGCATATTCTTGGCTGTTACTGGTTATATTACCTATATATGTCTGGAATCGTTCATCTATGTAGAGACTATTGGCTTCTTAGCTGTGTTTACTGAAGCCATGTTAGGTGCCCCTCAGTTTTATCAAAACCATCAGAAGAAATCAACAATAGGAATGAGGTAAGGAAGAGATTGGTTGATATTTTGATTCTGAGTTGTGATGATCGCTGTCAAAAGTATCGCATGTGGACAAGGCAATTGTTTATTTTTGCTTCCAATAGACCCCTTGCAGCACGTCGGAATGCAGCTAAATTTGGAGGGCAAAACAAAAGAATTTCAAACTCCTTAGAATAGGAACCTATTGTTTTGCCCTCCAAATTTAGCTGCATTCCGATGTGCTGCAAGGGGTCTATTGCCTCTCTACCTTGCCTGCCTGGGATACTTTTGACAGTGATCATCATATCTTGGAATTTAACAGATATTATTATTGTTTCCTTGTTGATCTTAGATTCTTTTAAACAACTCTCCTGCAAGCTACCAATCACAGTGGCTTACTGTGATTCTCAGTATTCCGCAATTAACTTAGACATTTCAATGGCTTGCTGTGAAATTGGTCATTAGCTGCCGTCAATCAAAACTAATCAGTCTGAACCTTTTATAATTTTTATTGGCAGCAGTGAAATACAAAATGCCAATGGACAACTCGCAACTAACGAGTTCGCAGAATATTGAGAATCGCAGTAATGGTTGGACTTGATAAAATTCAGTAAATGTTCAACCTCCACTTTGAGCCATTGTTTCATGATCACTCAAGCGAATTTGGGAAAGGTTTATTATTTTCAATCACCTGAGATGATATGGTGACAGTAGTTTGCTGCTAATACACTGCCTCTAGATCACCACTGGTGGCATCTTTCTGGGACCCAAAACCATAATGTAAATCTAGACTGTGTTTTGAAGGTTTTTCTCCTGATGTTTTTTTTTCCAGTTTTCTCCTACCCTGCTTGGCAGAGGTTTCCTTATTTCTCTCCTCTAACAAGAAGGAAAGGAAATCTCTGCACGGATCTGCTCGATATTCTGTCGAACATGCGCAAAAAATGCAACACCATTAGAATGTCAGTTCCGGTGAAATGGCAATGCATACTCAGACCATGCCAGCGGATAAAATCACCGGGCTAGTTAATAGTCAGTCGCTATTTTATATTGTGACATGCGTGAAAATTCAAACTGGTTTTGAGTTAATTTATTCATTCAGAGTTTTGGACAGCTTTGAGCAGATCTGTGCAGAGGTTTCTCTTTTCTTCTTGTTAGAGGAGAGAAATCAGGAAACCTCTGCCAAGCAGGGTAGTTTTCTCCCTCCACAAAATAAACTTTTTAATTCCAATTCAGCAAGTGTTGGCCACAGGTTTGTTAGTTTATTCATAATTACCTTTTTCATTTCAGTGTGAAGATGGTGGTCATGTGGTTATCAGGAGACTCATTCAAGACTTGTTACTTCATTGTCAAGAATGCACCAATACAGTTCTGCATTTGCGGCATGCTTCAAATATTAATAGACATTTCCATTCTTATTCAGGTTTATACATACAGTTTTGAGGCAAGCAGACACATGACATAGCCTTCTGGCAGGCATTTATAATTCTTTATTTGTAGCATGCTTAAATAAGTATTACATTCCTGTTCTTATTCAACTTTATACATGCAATTCTAAAGAAAGCATTAACACTCGAGACCTTCAGGTTTGTTCTATTGGTGAAAAGTGGAACTTCACACAATATAGACCTCTTTAGCTTGGGTTTAATGTTTTTTCCATTTCACACCACATTATTTCTTAGAGTATGAGTACAGGGCTTAAGGTGTTTCCCAGTAGTTCCTTATTGACCACACTTCTCATGTTCATCTAGCGAATTGAAAACCTTTTCCTGGTCTGATCAAAATGAATTTTACACCAGACATCAAGCATAGATGGAAGTTTTGATTGATGTCAATTTCAACTCGATCGGCATTTCCATGGCAATGGAAAACAATGATCGTTGAAATCAGTTTTCCTTGAATATCTCCCGTTTTCGATGAGCTTCAGAAAAATGACTATATACATGCTAAACTTCGCATTCAGGCACAGCTATTCAGATGATAATTAGAGGGTTGGATTAGAGCGATTTCGAATAAATCGCAAAAACATTCTGTGACCGCTTATTATGATACTGGAAACTATAGCAGAACAAAAAAATCCTTCGCGTTCGCAAAATAATGTCAAACTACTGCTAAACGTTACCTACAATATCTATTTACCTTTCCTGAAAGCGAAATTTGTGAAAACCTTTTTCTTTGCGGAGTTAGAATTTTTCTTGTACAGGTGAAATCGTTCAAACTATTCTACTGAAAGCACCTGTACAAGAAAAATTCTAACTCCGCAAAGAAAAAGTTTTCACAAATGTCGCTTTCAGGAAAGGTAAATAGATATCGTAGGTAACGTTTAGCAGTAGTTTGACATTATTTTGCTATAGTTTCCAGTATCATAATAAGCGGTCACAGAATGTTTTTGCGATTTATTCGAAATCGCTCTAATCCAACCCTCTAATTATCATCTGAATAGCTGTGCCTGAATGCGAAGTTTAGCATGTATATAGTCATTTTTCTGAAGCTCATCGAAAACGGGAGATATTCAAGGAAAACTGATTTCAACGATCATTGTTTTCCGTTGCCATGGAAACGCCGATCGAGTTGAAATTGACATCAATCAAAACTTCCATCTATGCTTGATGTCTGGTGTAAAATTCATTTTGATCAGACCAGGAAAAGGTTTTCAATTCGCTAGATGAACATGAGAAGTATGGTCAATAAAAAACTACTGGGAAACACCTTAAAATAGTGGCCGGTCAGCCACCGGTCATGTTTACTGGCCAATTTACCGTAGTCTTAGCTTGGTCATACTTGTTTCTGGCTCAACTTTACTGTTCAAAATGACCAGCAAGGAAAAGCTAGATTTGACCAAACAAGTTCAATTCTGGCTGAACATTGTCCAATGACCGGCTGTTATATCAAGCCCTGAGAGTATGCTTTTCAGTTGATTGAAATCTTTGAAATGGAAGGGCAGACCTCTTTCTTTCTTCTTTCCTTTCTTTGCTTTTTCCTTTCCATATCCTTTCTTCCATCCCCCCTCTCTCATGCCTCTCTTTGTCCCTTTCACTTCCACCCTCCTTTCCATCCCATCCTCCCTTCCATTCTTCCCTGTTTTCCTACCATTCCTTTCTTCATTTCTTTGTCTGTTACATATTAGTATAGACACAAATCTAAACTGAGAGACAAGTCCCCAATATTAGGTGGACTAGAATATTTTTTCCCCTTAGGAGCAGGCCATAGCTCAGTTAGTGTGCACCCTTCAGAGCTAGAGGTCTATGGCACCTCTCTGTGTACCTTTAGCTTTAAATACCCATAACAAGGAGCACTGATAGTCTGAGGGGGTAAAGGGCACACCTCATTATCAAAGTAAAATTACATTTACCTTTTTTTTACCTTTTACTAACCTAATAATCATTGTCTAAAATGACATTAAAGTTTAAATTAATTGATTTTAATTTTAATATTTCTAATTCATTTTAAAGTATTACAATAGATCAGGCTTCTAAATAATTTTTTTTCTGTCAAACACCTTTACATGATTTATAACAGTCTAAGATAAAAAAATGTCTAGAAAAGAAGACTGTTCAAAAATAGAATAAAACGAGGGGGTTTAATATTTTTAGCACTCTATAGCTAGTTTACAATCCTTGTAACTTGTTATGACAAAAGTTATTAGTCATTCTGAGGTTGAGGAAAAAAACTGGATTGAGTTGGCATTATAGTACATTGTGGGACTGTTTTAGGGGACATTGCCAAGATGGTAACTATTTCGTCTCCTAAAACAGTCCAATAATGCACTGCAATGCCAACTTGACCCAGTCTTTTCCTCAACCTCGGAATGTCTAAATGTTTTTTTATGTGTGTCAAAGTATGTCTAATGCTGAAATCAATTCAGAGCAATTAATAACAAATAGAAAAATATAACTTTAACAACATAAATGTTTAAAATATAGATGGCTTTTAAGTCACTGAGTCCACTGTTATAGCCAATCATAACTGGTACCAAGCAAACAGTTCTTGATGATAACGTTAAGCATGTAGCAACATATCCTACCTCAAACAGAACACCATACCACATCTAAAAGAAGTAACCAATAACTGTCCATCATTCAACGCAGTTATATATACAGGATCATTGATTTCATCCCGTGTTTTGCCTACAAAATGACCATCCAGGGTGAATTTCTGAACACGATTGTTTCCGCGATCACAAACCAACAGATGATTGTTATTATCAATAGCCAGGCCCAATGGTCCACTCAGCTGACCATCAGCACTGCCGTATCCACCAATCGTTGATATTCTAGTCGGTAGGTTACCTTTCTTCTCGAATATGTGAATAACATGATTATATTGATCACTAACGTAAAACAGTCCATCATGTGTTATAACATCAACTGGATCAAACTTGTCTTGGGTTTTCAAACCAAACTGATATTGATAGTCACCATCTCTTGTGAAGACTTGAACACGAAGATTATCACGATCACACACAATGATGTTACCATTGTCATTGATACACATTCCACAGGGACGACTAAACTGTCCATTACTGTTACCATGGTTACCAAAGGTTTTGATCAATGTACCTGTTGAAGTGTTCACTATACATGTTCTGTGGTTATCATAGTCTGATATGAATAAATTTGTTTCATCAAGAAAAGTTAAACCTTCAGGATAAGACAACTGTCCCTGTGAACTATCTTGACTACCATACGTCAGTATGAGATCTCCATCAATATTGAATACATGGACACAGCGAGAACAAACATAAGAAACAGCGATCCTACTATTGTCTCTGTTTACTGCTATACCTGCCAAAGTAGGAGATTCAGTGTCCACACCATTCATGGTAAACTGTCCCATTATTCTTATTTCCTGTGGCTTGACATTCATCACTAGTGGACTGTTAGATACATGATTCCCATTCACTCGAACCTCTGCTGTCAGTTGACCAGCTACTTTAGCCATGAATTCAACTTCTATTCTCCCATCAGTCCTCACATCTTTCTCTTCTATTTCCACGTCATCTTCAGGGCTGATTTGAATGTCTATAACATCACCTGTATTGACACTATTCAGTCCTGTCGAGGTTTTAGTTATCAGTATCAACTTATGTTGTCTTCCAGCTTCTGGCTCACCCTCCACCAGAAAAGTGCTCATCGTATGGTCTGTTTCGGAATATGTCTGTATTTCTCCAAGGCCTTTATTCACTTGTTGCACCAGCTCTTTATTAGGAAAAAAGGCAATTCCTAAGGATTGTGGAATTGGGTTGAACACGAATTTCTCCGAGCACTGTGTCTCTCGAATGTTGATCATTTCACTTGCAAGTCCTCTTTTCATCACATCCTTCATGTATTCTTTGACTGCTGGAATATGTTGAATTATATTCAAGTTTGTTGTGGCAGTATCCAACTTCTCGTCGATTTGTTTAAGCAGTACTCTTTCCTTTTCTTGTAGTATTTGGATCAGTTTCTTGGTTGTGTCTTTGACTTCTTCTTTGGTATTTTCTCCTTGTTGTTTGATTTTGTTAGCAATATTTACTTGTTGTTGCTTTTCCTTGTCATCTAATCTTAACTGCTCCAGTACCTGCAGATGCTTTGACAATACAGCTTTCTTGATCGAAGCAAACTTCTCTAACGACATTGTCTTATGATCCTTGTGATCGCCTTTCAAGCATGACACACAAATCGTTACATCACAGTCTTCACAGAATAACTCTAGCCTGTGATGAGGGTGACTTGTACAAGGATTTTCTCTCGTTATTATGAACTCCATATCTTCTTTCTTCAAATCAGCCAGACGAACGACCTTGTGATCTTTGATAAACTCTGAATGGTTCTTCTCGCATTCCTCACACATCGAGCGATCACAGTCAAAACAATACCAAGATGCTGGTGAATGACTGTCAGAAACAGAACAAACCTTTTCTCCTTCTACCAACGCCAGACCCTTCAAGATTCTTGAATGTAGTAGACTTGGCTGTAGATCTTCGACGTTGCTTGGTTCTGGTAGAGAAGTTTGTGATTTGCATCGAACACACTTGAAAACGTTGACTTCGTCGATCAGTTCGGCGTGTCTTTTGATGCAAGGCTTACAAAATGTGTGGAAACATTGTAAGATCTTGGGTTCAATAAGTTTATCATTACACAAAGAACACTGGACGCCCTTTTTCAGCTCGACAAGGAAAGATTCCATGATTTCTTGAGGGATAGAATTGTCTGAAGACTTGTGTCTCGCCTGTCGAGCCTTTATATTTAGAGCAGGCGTTCCTGGTTGTACATGGGGAGGATTGGGGCGAAGCATAGGCAGCCCAAGCTGTGTTTTTACGATGGCCGAGAAGGGCCACTTGGGGTTTAGTTTCTTTTTTCTGCCCGTGCAACCATTTTGTTGAATATGTTTTAATTTCCTTGAAGCTGAACAATGCAGATCGTGTTTTATTGGTTGCTCATCTTGCACAGGGTGTCTTTTACGGTATAACTTCGAACTCGTAAACGTTTACTTGAGAAAATACATTGAAGGAGAAGTCAGAGGCGTAGCGAAGTCTCGATAAGGGGAAGGTAGCTAGAGGGGCCAATTTTCCAATTTTCCCGCCATATCCCATGGCTTATTTGTGGAGCCTTGTTTACAGTAGTTGTTAGACAAGCTGCGAGATACTGTGTGTAATGCGATTGATTACAATGCCATAGTATATATTATTCCGTGGGAAAATTTAAAACGTAAATTTAAATAGAACTGACGCATGAAATTGCCTGGTATCATATAACCGATCTGTGTATGCTATTTCAAAAACGTTGAATACTGAATACTGCATACTGAATAGTGCATTCCAAGACCGAAATGCATTTTGGGTCATGTAATATTGTCAGTAAAATAAATAATATTTATTTTATTTTTAGTGCATTCCGTCCGAAACAAAATAATAGCTACATACATATAGAGAGCCATTCGTTGTATGTTAAGGAGGCTCCCTAGAGTTTACTCTTCCTCCATCGACGTCCAGAGGCAAAGCACCAAGAGTCACAAAAACTACTCGCATTTTGTCCATATTTATCAATCATTTCAAACCAGTAGCAACAGAAGCAGCAGCAAATAAAGCTCCGTGAAATCTACCCTTGTGTTTAGTGTTTAGTGCAATGAGCATGCTTGCACATGCGCAACTACTAAACTTGAAGAATTTTTATTTTGCGTACGTTAATTTTCAAAATTAAATTAACTCAAAATTACACGGTGAAATGTTCCCAAACGTATACAGTTTTTTCACAATGTTATAAAAAGGCAACTGACAAAATGCTACTGAAATCCTGACATCAGATTTTTTTTTAATCCAGGAAAATCGAAATTTCTCAATATCTCACGTTCTGATGTCAAGATTTTTTTAAGCTGCAGTTATATTATAAAAAACCCAACGGGGTTTTATATTATGTATTTAGAAGAATATTGACCGTGGAAAATTCGAGTTATTATTTTTTTAATGTTAAAAATAGGCCTTTTTATGACAGGTGCATCGTTGCTATGGTAACATTGTACGTGATCATTACTACCACAAACAAATCCTAAACTCATAATCTTTAATATGGTTGGTCTATCAGGCATCCATATGCAGATATGCTTTTGCTATAAAAGGATTTCTCTTATAGCTCCAAATACCTGTAAACTCTAGGGAGCCTCCTTAAGGTGACTGACTACTTTAGCAAGGAATAATTACAAAATGTTCTTAGAAAGATATTTTACACAGAATTTAACGCTAATTCCAAAAATGAAAAGAAAAATGGGGTGTCCTGAGCTCGTTTTCGAGATAATGAATTTTGAATATGACCATATTGACAAGTTTTCGAAAGAAAAATGGCGGAAATCAAGCTTTGCACACAAAAAATCATAACTCAAATAATAAAAAGGCTCTGGAAGCAATTTTCTCAGGAAATGTACCTTGAGCCATATTTGCGAAGATGAACTAAAAATATTTGAAGAAAGTTTTTTAAAAAAGCTAAAAATTCAGCATCGTGTTAACTCAATAAGCTGAAAATCGTACTCAAACGACAACAAAAAAAATCACATAAAACGCTTTTTTTATAAGTTCTAATAATTACGTTTTTTTCAAACTTTCTCAAAAGATTGATTTTTACCTGTTGTTTTAGGAAATTCAAAGAAAAGTATAGAGTCCCGTGCAAAATTCGGGGTTTTTGCCCTGTTGAAGTTCAAAACGTGTATGGTTCCTCAATAAAATTTTGAAGTTTGTTATGCGGTTTTGAGCGGTTTTTGTGCGCGCGCACATCGTGGGCTCAAATTGAACGTTCAAAAGTAGTCAGTCACCTTAACTTTTTATTTCAAATTAATTAATGAGACCCACAATGCCCTTTGGTCTTGGAATGCAATATTCAGTATCACCAGTATTCCGTATTCAACGTTTTTTTAAAAATCGCTGTATATTTTTAACTCTTTCACTGGATTACGACTGTTTTAGAAGGTTTTTATAATTTGTATCTTACCTGTCAAGTAGTTTGTTGGAATTTTGCGCGTGACCTGAAATTGTCCCAGACAGCGTGTCACGCAAAGAAATCACCGCGCGATTAAATGATGCTTGCAGGATGGTAGCAAAATATTGGATAAAATATATATAGGTATTGGAATCATGCCCTGTTGCGCAATACCAAATTGAAATTAATCATTCAAATTCTGATGAATGGATGAATGGGTGAATGGATGAATGAACGAATGAAAGAATAAATGAATAGAAAAGTGATTGAGAAGAAGATAACGCTATAACAACCTGGTTCATTAGAAAAGCAAAAGAAACTAATGGAACAATAATTTTCACAATACAAATTTTATCGTCAAATTTAAAAATAACGATGTTTTAAAAGTGATTATAAAAATTATGCCGTTCGTGTGTTGGAAACTCTTCTGTATTCATTTGATAAACAAAAGAAAGATAAGGTACCTGTGATGGTAATGTTAAAACTTGGTCAGTTCTACCAACAACGTTAAGCTCTGTCAGCACACCCCTGCACTGAACACTTTAGTATTTCTAAGATAATTTGCATCATATCTTGTTAAACGTGGCTTTTTCTATACAAAACAGTTAACAAATAACGAAGAAAAGAAAAGAATATATAAGGATTACTCCATTCTTTTCCTTGAGCCTCGTCTTGAATTGCCTTGTGTGTGCATGATCGGGGGGGGGGGGGGGACTCCCATATATAGACGGGCGGGGATGCTCGTCGGAAATTTGGGTGAATGGATGAAGCACGGGAAGCACGGGTGACGTAGCGGTGAGAGCGCTCGCCTCTCCCAAGGTGACCCGAGTTCGAGTCCCGCCGAGCTCGGAGTCGTATGTGAGTAGAGTTTCTAGTTGGTTCTCTCCTGTGCTTCGAGGGTTTTTCTCCGGGTTCTCCGGTTTTCCTCCCTCCGTAAAAATGAACTTCTAAATTCCAATTGGAATAGAAACAGTGGACGAATAGCTACTTCTGTAGAGGAGCCACTGCTAAATCATATTTATTTATTTATTTTGAAAATGACCCATAAAAGGTACCAAAATTCTTATTTGTAGCTACAACAATCAAAAGTTTCACCCCTAAATGGGCCAAATGACGCTAATTTTACAGCATTTTAGTTAGTTTTTCCTTTGAACACCCTAAAAGGTACCAAATAACGAAAATAACCCCAAAAGGTACGACGAGCATCCCCGCCACTTCCATATCGTAGTCCTCCCCCCCCCCCCCCCCCTTAGGGCACTCAACCAGATTATTAAAAGTGGGCTATTGAAGAGGGTCTTCCTCACCTGAATCTACTAATATTCAAAGCATTTTAGCAAAGCATTTTAGGGATAATCAAGGCAGTTGCCTTCGAAAGATTTAGACTAGACTGACGTAAATATGCTACAAAATCTATGACGAGCAAAAACTAAACCGAGAAGTGTCTTACTCCTCATCAACTGTTCTTGATAATGATGATAACAACATGTCATATATCCAGTACGTAAAGCTATCTTAGCATTCCTTGCTTTACTGTGATTCTCAATATTCTGCGAACTCGGTAGTTGCGAGTTTCTCGTTGGAATTTGTTTTTTGGCTGCCGCCAGTCAGAAACATAAAAGGTACCGACTGATTAGTTTTGATTGACGGCAGCGAAAAACCAATTTCACAACAAGCCATTGAAATGTCTGAGTTCGTAGAATATTGAGAATCGCAGTAAAGTGAATATATACAGTATACTTGCTAGCACAGTCACCTTTCATATACAATCATGTATATTTTTAAGCTTGCAATGAAGCTAAGCACAGTTTTCTCTCCCACTTATGATTCAATCGAAATGTTCTCTGCAACAAATTTCATAAACAAATACGAATATCACATCAGCGTCATCATGATTACTGATCATCATCGTTATTGAATTATCAATATTCCGTCTACTTCACAAACCACACACAAGAACCAGATGTAGTGACCAATATCTGATCATCATCCAACACTGCCATACATACAGGATTCTTGATTTCATCGCATGTCTTGCCTACAAAACGACCATCCAGGGTAAATTTCTGAACACGATCATTATCAGCATCACACACGAGTAGATTATGGTTATTATCAATAGCCAGGCCCAATGGTCTACTCAGCTTCCCATCAGCAGTGTTGTATCCACCAATTGTCGATATTCTGGTCGGTAGGTTACCTTTCTTCTCAAATACATAAATAACGTGGTTATTACAATCACTGACGTAAAACAGTCCATCATGTGTTATCACATAAAGTGGATCAAACTTGTCCTTTCTCGTCAAACCAAACTGATATTGATAGTCACCGTCTTTTGTGAAGACTTGAACACGATGATTATTACGATCACACACAATGATGTTACCATCGTCATCAACGTGTACTCCACATGGATTAAGAAACTCTCCATTTCTTGTACCTTGCTTACCAAAGGTTTTTATAAATGTTCCTGTTGCAGTGTTCACTGTACATATTCTATGATTGCTCCAGTCTGTTATGACTAAATCCGTATCATTCAGAAATGCTAAACCGACAGGATTATTTAGCTGTCCTTCACTACTACCTTTATTACCATACGTCAACAAGAGATCTCCATTAGGCTTGAATACACGGACAAAGTGAGAATTGGTATCAGCGACACCGATCCTACTATTATCTCTGTTTACTGCTATACCCGTAAAACGTGATTGAGTAAACACACCTTTCATGTTAAACTGTCCTGTTATTCTCATTTGCTGTGGCTTTACATTCATCACTAATGGACTGTTAGATTCATGATTCCCATTCACTTGAACCTCTGCTGTCAGTTTACCAGCTACTTTAGCCATGAATTCAACTTTTATTCTCCCGTCAGTCGCATCTTTCTCTTCTATATCCACGGCATCTTCAGGTCTGATTTGAACGTCTACAACATCACCTGTATTAATACTATCTACTCCTGTCGAGGTTTTAGTTTTCAATATCAACTTATGTTGTCTTCCAGCTTCTATCTCACCCTCCACCAGAATAGTGCTCATCGTATGGTCTGTTTTGTAATACGTTTGTATATCTCCAAGTCCTGTATTCACTTCTTGAACCAGCTCTTGGTTAGGAAAAAAGTTAATTCTTGAGGATAGTGGAATTGCGTTGAAGATGAATTTCTCCGAGCATTGTGTATCTTGAATGTTGATCATTTCGCTTGCAAGTCCTCTTTCCATCACATTCTTGATGTATTCCTTGACTGCTGGAATATGATGAATTATATTCAAGTTAGCTGTGGCTGTGTTCAGCTTCTCGTCGATTTGTCTCACCAGCTCTCTTTCCTTTTCTTGTAGTATTTGGATCAGTTTCTTAGTTGTGTTCTTCACACCTTCTTTGGCCTTTTTTCCTTGCTCTTTGATAGTGTGGGCAATGTTTTCTTGTTGTTGCTTTGCATTGTCATCTAATCTCAACTGCTCCAGTACCTGCAGATGCTTTGACAATACAGCTTTCTTGATCGAAACAAACTTATCTAATGATATTGGCTTATGATCCTTGTGATCGTGTATCAAGCATGTCCTGCAAATCATTACATCACAGTCTTCACAGAATAACTCTAGCCTGTGATGAGGGTGAGTTGTACAAGGATTTTCTCTCGTTATTATGAACTCGATATCTTCTTTCTTCAAATCAGCCAGACAAACGACCTTGTGATCTTTGATAAACTCTGAATGGTATTTCTTGCATTCCTCACACATCGAGCGATCACAGTCAAAACAATACCAAGATGCTGGTGAATGACTGTCAGAAACAGAACAAACTTTTTCTCCTTCTACCAACGTCAGACCCTTCAAGATTCTTGAATGTAGTAGACTTGGCTGTAGATCTTCGACGCTGCGTGGTTCTGGTAGAGAAGTTTGTGATTTGCATCGAATACACTTTAAGACGTTGACTTCGTCGATCAGTTCGGCGTGTCTTTTGATGCAAGGCTTACAAAATGTGTGGAAACAGGGTAAGATCTTGGGTTCAGTAAGTGTATCATTACACAAAGAACACTGGACGTCCTTCTTCAGATCGAAAAGGAAAGATTCCATGATTTCTTGAGGGATAGAATTGTCTGAAGACTCGTGTCTCGACTGTCGAGCCTGTATATTTAGAGCAGGCGTTCCTGGTTGTACATGGGGAGGATTGGGGCGAAGCACAGGTAGCCCAAGCTGTGTTTTTACGATGGCCGAGAAGGACCGCTTTGGACTTTAGGACTTGATTTAGTTTTTTTTTCTGCCAGTGGATCATTTTGTATGTGTTGTTTCAATTTTTGTTGGAGATGAACAACGCATATCGTGTTTTATCTGTTGCTCATCTTGCACAGTGTGCTGATCAGTTGGACTATTAATGAGATTTCGAACTCGTAAACGCCTACTTGAGCCAATAAATTGAAGGAGAAGTCAGAGGCGTAGGGAAGTCTTGAACATAAGTGCAAGTAGTGTGTGTGGGGGGGGGGGGGGGGCTATTTTCAATTTTCCCGCCATATCCACAGGTGATCCCGCTTGAGTTAATGAAATTTCGAGGTGCAAAACTGTAACTTGTCATATTCAAAGAAAGATTATCATATGAATAGAAATTTAACTTAAAGAAAAAATGAAAAGTTTACAATTTTAAATAAATTTCGGGATGGGGAGGGGGTGTGAAGACGGCGCGCTAAGCCGTCTGGGAGAACTGCAGATACAAGCGGCTTCCCTTGAGAACATAAATGCGAATTAACAGTGGAATCCACAGAGTGGCTCTTACTCCACTGCATTGAGAACATTTTATAGGCTTTATGCTTTAATCTCCAAAAATAAGGAAGCATACACTTGAGACCTTTTAAAGTTTTGTTCTATTAGAGAAAAGTGCAACTGCACATAATAGACCTCTTAAGCTTGGACTTAATGTTTTTTCATTTCATACCACATTTTATCCCACACCATAGAAAATACAGCCAATCAGAAAGCAGGAAAGCCGTTGTATATTCGTCGGTATTTCACTCTTCCTTCCCAACATGCACTGCGCGTTGAAACTACCCATTTGTATTTTCTATGGTGTGGGATAAAATGGTTATACAATGGTTTCTCGTGGCATACCATGGATATCCCACTCGTCACTTGTATTTTCTTTGTATACAAACTCGCCTAAAGGCTCGTGTGTATACTAGAAACTACAAGTGACTCGTGTGATATTCCACGGTATGCCACTCGAAACCATTGTATAACTAGTATGTATTTCTTAGAGTATATGAGTACGGGGCTTAAAATAATGGCCAGTCGGTTGCTAGTTCTGATTACCGGCCAATTTAGTCTTAGCTCCGTCATACCTTGTTTCTGGCTCAATGTTACTGTTCAAAATGACCAGCAAGGCAAGATTTGACAAACCAAGTTCAATCCAGGCCGGACATTATCTGATGACCGGCTGTTATTTTAAGCCCTGAGTATGCTTTTCTATTGATTGAAAACTTATTTTTTTATAAATTGTATATGGAAGGGCAAACCTCTTTCGTCCTTTCTTTCGTTTTGTGTGTTTCATTACTTAATTTCTTTCTTTGTTTTTTTCTTTCCTCCGCCTTTCTTCGATCCCTCGATCCCTTTTCCCCTCTCCAGCCCAGTCTCTCTTTCTTCCTTTTCCCCTTTCTTCCACTCTCCCTTCTATCCCATATTCCTTTTTCTGGCCCTTCCATTCATCCCTTTTCTCGTCATTCCTTTTCTCATTTCTTTGTCTGTTCCATTTCTTAGAGACCAATCGGGCCTAGTGTGAGGTGGACAACAATCCTTTTCCCCTTGACTTGGCAGATCACTAAGCTAAATTATATTAAGAGAGTAAATGGTTTAAACCCAGGAGTAGTAGTGGAATGAGTAATGTGATCGTCTGGGTGAGTGTAGTCTTGAGAAAGACTGTTATTGGTGGTGACTGACGTTTCGACAACCTGAGCGGAAGTCTTTTTCACTGTACTCTGAAGATGACTTCCGCTCAGGTTGTCGAAACGTCCGTTACCACCACAAACAATCTTTCTCAAGACTACACTCACCCGGACGATCACATTACTCACTCCACTAAATTATTATATTGTCTAAAATAAAATAAAATTTTGAAGTGGTTCTGATTTCTAATATTTTTGATCTATTTTACCAAGTGCAAAACTTGGGAAATTTAATAAAAAATATTAAATATATCGGGTTCATAAAGAATTTTTAATGTCAAATACCTTACATGCATGATTCATAACAGATTGGGATAAAAATGTCTAGAAAAACAAGTTTGAAAATAGAATAAAATGTTGGTTTTCAACTATTTTTTGGCACTGTTGTTTACAAACCTAGTTAACCTGTTAGAAAAAGAGATATGTGGATAATGTGTGGCAAAGTCTGCCCAACATTAAATTGTTGCTTTTGGTTATCAGAGCAAAATTGAATAACAAAATTAATAGAAAAATATAACTTTTAAAGTATCAATGTTCACAGTGAGGACACACTAACCAGGACCACTTGAAAAAGACTTACCAATCAGATATCACCTTAAGACCATGATGTTTTTACAAAAACTATCTGGCACAAATAGCTTTAAGAATTTGAAACTGGAATTTTTAAAAAGTTTTGGTCTAAAATTTACTATATATGCATTATATTGCACCATCACGTGACAGCAGCCATCACAGAAGGCAGGAACAATAGAGTCTTTCCCCCTGGGAAACTGAATTCTTTCTCATGTAAATCATATTAGACCAGATCCAATTGTTCCTGCCTCCTGTCATGGCTGCCATAATGTGATGGTGCAATGCCTTTATAATGTAAACCAAACTAAAATTACTAAATTTGAAGACAGGAGGACAGAAAATATTTCCTATATCAAATAGGGATAAGGAGAGCTTTCTCAACTGTGTTTTCGACAGAAATTACACTCAGTTTGATGCTGGCAAAATGCCTGCAAGAACATGATGATCTGATTGGCTAATACTGTTAACAGTTCAATCTTTGTCTAGTTGAACTGGTTTAACAGTGTGTCTGCCCTGTAAAATAATATAAATGGCTTTTAACTCAATCAATCCATTGTTAAAGTGCACCTAACCCCTGATACTTTAAGCATTGATTCTAAATGAAGTGAATACATGTAGTTGAATGGTGAAATATTTCTTCCTTTGAGTATTGCATCTTTAAAGTACACCTAACCCTGGCTTATCTGATTTCCAATTTTACATTAAAACTATGATGCTGTGAAGCACTTCTGTGAAGAAAAAATTTAATTTTAATAAATTCCTGATTTTAAAATCCATTTTTTTCTTGAGTTTGCAGAAGTGCTCCACAACATTATTGGTTTCATATAAAATTGGAAACTTGTCAGATAGAGGTTTGGTTTCCAAAACATTTACTGTAAATTTGGTGTCTTTTAATGGCCAGTGTTTAGTATTACAAGAAAAACAAATAAAGACCGGTATCCAGAAGGTCACAGGTTCTATTCCTGTGAGCAGGACTTGAATTTCTTTCCAAGCCCCTGTACAAGATAGTGACAATTGAAAAGCTTTTCTATCAAAACAAATACACTAAAAGCCTGCAATGATGTCACAGTCATTAACATATTGGAAGTATAAACCTTCATAACTTCAAGACACAACACTCAAATAAAGAAATATTTTACTATTCAACTATTCACTTCATATACTGTAGAATCAATACTGAAAGTATTGTATCGTGGGTTACCTACACTTTAAACTATCATACATGTAGCAAAGCAAACTGTTCTTGATGATAATGATAACATTTAGTGTGTAGCCACAACTTCTACCTCAAAAAGAACACCATACCAGATGTATAAGCAGTAACCAATAGCTTTCCATCATTCAGCATAGTCATATATACAGGATCCTTGATTTTATCTTGTGTCTTGCCCACAATACGACCATTGCGGGTGACTTTCTGAACACGATTGTTTTTACGATCACAAACCAACAAATGATGGTCATTATCAATAGCCAAGCCCAATGGTCCATTCAGCAGACCATCAGCACTGCCGTACCCACCAATCTTCGATATTCTAGTCGGTACATTATCTTTCTTCTCAAATACATGAATGACGTGATTATTTTGATCACTAACGTAAAACAGTCCATCATGTGTTATCACATCAACTGGATCAAACTTGTCTTCCATTGTCAAACCAAACTGATATTGGTAGTCACCATCTCTTGTGAAGACTTGAACACGATGATTATAACGATCACACACAATGATGCTACCATCGTCATCGATATGTACTCCACAGGGTTTACTAAACTGTCCATTACTGTTACCATGGCTTCCAAAGGTTTTAATCAATGCTCCTGTTGTAGTGTTCACTATACAGATTCTATGATTACCACAGTCTGCTATGACTAAATCTGTATAATTCAGAAATGCTAAACCTTCAGGATTACTTAGCTGTCCCTGTACACTACCATATGTCATTAAGAGATCTCCACCAGTGTTGAACACATGGACACATCGAGAAGATGCACCAGCAGCAACAGCGATTCTGCCATTCTCTTTGTTTACTGCTACACCACTGGACGTAGATCCTATATTTACACCTTTCGTGGTAAACTGTCCTGTTATTCTTATTTCCTTTGGCTTGACATTCACCACTAGTGGACTGTTAGACACATGATTCCCATTCACTTGAACCTCTGCTGTCAGTTGACCAGCTACTTTAGCCATGAATTCAACTTCTATTCTCCCATCAGTCCTCACATCTTTCTCTTCTATATCCACGTCATCTTCAGGACTGATTCGAATGTCTACAACATCACGTGTATTAATACTATCCAGTCCTGTCAACGTTTTAGTTATCACTATCAACTTATGTTGTCTTGCAGCTTCTGGCTCACCCTCCACCTGAATAGTGCACATCTTATGGTCTGTTTTGGAATCATATGTTTGTATTTCTCCAAGGCCTTTATTCACTTGTTGCTCCAGCTCTTGGTTAGGAAAAAAGGCAATTCCTAAGGATAGTGGGATTGGGTTGAAGACGAATTTCTCTGAGCATTGTGTCTCTTGAATGTTGATCATTTCACTTGCCAGTCCTCTTTCCATCACATTCTTGATGTATTCCTTGACGGCTGGAATATGATGAATTATATTCAAGTTTGTTGTAGCTGTTTCCAACTTTTCGTCGATTTGTTTCAGCAGTTCTCTTTCTTTTTCTTGTAGTATTTGAATCATTTTTTTGGTTTTGTTTTTCACTTCTTCTTTGGCCTTTTCTCCTTGTTGTTTGATTTTGTTAGCAATGTTTTCTTGTTGTTGCTTTTCCTTATCATTTAATCTCAACTGCTCCAGTACCTGGAGATGCTTTGAAATTACAGCTTTCTTGATCGAAGCAAACTTCTCTAATGATATTGGCTTATGATCCTTGTGATCGTCTTTCAAGCATGACACACAAATCATTGCGTCACAGTCTTCACAAAATAACTCTAGCCTTTGATGAGGGTGACTTTTACAAGGAGTTTCTCTCGTTATTATGAACTCCATATCTTCTTTCTTCAAATTTGCCAGACGAACGACCTTGTGATCTTTGATAAACTCTGAATGGTATTTCTTGCATTCCTCACACATCGAGCGATCACAGTCAAAACAATACCAAGATGCTGGTGAATGACTGTCAGAAACAGAACAAACCTTTTCTCCTTCTACCAAGGCCAGACCCTTCAAGATTCTTGAATGTAGTAGACTTGGCTGTAGATCTTCGACAGTGCTTGGTTCTGGTAGAGACGTTTGTGATTTACATTGAGGACACTTGAAGACGTTGACTTCGTCGATCAGCTCGGTGTGTCTTTTGATGCAAGGCTTACAAAATGTGTGAAAACACTGTAAGATCTTGGGTTCAATAAGTTTATCATTACACAAGGAACACTGGACGTCCTTTTTCAACTCGACAAGGAAAGATTCCATGATTTCTTGAGGGATAGAATTGTCTGGAGACTCGTGTCTCGACTGTCGACCCTATATATTTAGAGCAGGCGTTCCTGGTTGTACATGGGGAGGATTGGGGCGAAGCATAGGCAGCCCAAGCTGTGTTTTAGGGCCACTTGGTTTACTTTCTTTTTTCTGCCCGTGCAACCATTTTGTTGACTATGTTTTAATTTCCTTGAAGCTGAACAATGGAGATCGTGTTTTATTGGTTGCTCATCTTGCACAGGGTGTCTTTTACGGTATAACTTCGAACTCGTAAACGTTTACTTGAGAAAATACATTGAAGGAGAAGTCAGAGGGGCGTAGCGAAGTCTCGATCATAAGGGGAAGGTAGCTAGAAGAGGGCGATTTTCCATTTTCCCGCCATATCCCATGGCTTATTTGTGGAGCCTTGTTTAACGTAGTTTTTAGGGAGGCTGCGAGATACTGTGTGTAATGCGATTGATTAGAATGCCATAGTATATATTTTTCTGCGGGAAAATTTAAATAGAACTGGCGCGTGAAATTGCCTGGTATCATATAACCGATCTGTGTATACAGGTATTTCAAAAACGCTGAATACTGAATACTGCATACTGAAAGTGCATTCCAAGACCGAAATGCATATTGGGTCATGTAATATTGTCAGTAAAATAAATAATCATCATTTATTTTATTTTTAGTGCATTCCATCCGAAACAATATACCAGCTACATATAGAGAGCAAATCGCTGTATATTTACTTTTTATTTCAAATTAATGAGACCCACAATGCCCTTTGGGCTTGGTATGCACTATTCAGTATGCATTATTCCGTATTCAGCGTTTTTTTTAAAATGGCTGTATATTTTCACTGAATTACGACAGTTTTAGGAGGTTTTTATAATTTGTATCTTACCTGTCAAGTAGTTTGTTGGAATTTCGCGCGTGACCTAAAATTGTCCCAAGCAGCGTGTGACGCAAAGAAAGCACAGATAAAATGATGCTTGAAGGATGGTAGCAAAATATTGGATAAAATATATATAGGTCTTGGAATCATGCCCTGTTGCGCAATACCAAATTGAAATTAATCATTCAAATTCTGATGAATGAATGAATGGGTGAATGGATGAATGGGTGAATGGGTGAATGGGTGAATGGGTGAATGGGTGAATGGATGAATGAACGAATGAACGAATGAAAGAATGGTTGAATAGAAAAGTGATTGAGAAGAAGATAACGCTATAACAACCTGGTTCATTAGAAAAGCAAAAGAGACTAATTGAATAATAATTTTCACAATACAAGTTTTATTCGTCAAATTTAAAAATAACGATGTTTTAAAAGCGATTATAAAAGTTATGCCGTTCGTGTGTTGGAAACTGTTCTGTATTCATTTGATAAACAAAAGGAAGATAAGGACCTGTGATGGTAATGTTAAAACTTGGTCAGTTCTACCAACAACGTTAAGCCCTATCAGCACACCCCTTGCAGTGGCGGATCCAGAATTTTACAAAGGGGGGTTCCATTTCGTCTTCACTCTTTCAACAACTGATACGTAAAACTTCATTGCAGGACGCATTCTCATTATTTCATGTGCCCCTTTTCAAAGGGTCTGATGCTCAAAGGGGGGTTCCGTGGAACCCATGGAACCCCCTCTGGATCCGCCACTGCCTTGCACTGAACGCTTTAGTATTTCATTTGTATCATCTTGTTAAACGTGGTTTTTTTTTTATATATGCAGCAGTTAACAAGTTATGAAGCTAGAGCAAAATAGCCAACTTTCGATATTCTGGTTGAGTGATCACGTACAAAGCAATCCAAGGCTTTGCTCCGGGGAAACAAGAGAATATATTAGGATTACTCCATTCTTTCCCTGGAGCCTCGTCTTGAATTGCTTTGTGCGCACGATCACTCAACCCCCCCCCCCCCCTCCCTTCTCCCCCATGTATATATATATAGAGAGAGGGGCGGGGATGCTAGTGGGAAATTTTGAAAATGACTCCTAAAAGGTACAAAAATTCTCTTTCTCGTAGTCACAGCAATCGAAAGTTTCATCTCTAAATGGTACCAAATGACGCTAATTTTACAGCATTTTAGTTAGTTTTTCGTTTGAACACCCTAAAAGGTACCGAATAATGAAAATCAACCCCTAAAAGGTACGACGAGCATCCCCGCCCCTTTCATATCGGAGTCCCCCACCCCCCCCCCCCCCCCTTAGGGCACTCAACCAGATTATTAAAAGTGGGCTATTGAAGAGGGTCTTCCTCACCTGAATCTACTAATATTCAAAGCATTTTAGCAAAGCATTTTAGGGATAATCAAGGCAGTTGCCTTCGAAAGATTTAGACTAGACTGACGTAAATATGCTACAAAATCTATGACAAGCAAAAACTAAACCGAGAAGTGTCTTACTGCTCATCAACTGTTCTTGATAATGATGATAACAACATGTCATATATCCAGTACGTAAAGCTATCTATCTACCGTATACCTACAGGTTTAACGTTATGCAAGCACACCTTATATTTACAATCATATATCTTACTTTTTACTCTGATGATAGAAGCTAAGTACAGTTTTCTCTCCCACTTGAGATTTAGTTGAGATTTTCTTCTGCAACAAGTTTCAAGTGCAAACATTTTCACGAAAATCATCTTCATCAACATCATAATCGTTCTCAAATTATCAGTATTCCTTCTACTTCACGAGCCACACACAAGAACTATTGACCAATATCTGACCATCATTCAACACAGCTATATCGACAGGATTCTTGATTTCATCGCATGTCTTGCCTACAAAACGACCATCCAGGGTGAATTTCTGAACACGATTATTATCAGCATCACAAACAAGTAGATGATTGTCATTATCAATAGCCAAGCCTAGTGGTCTACTCAGCTGACCATTAGCACTCCCTTTACTACCAATCGTCGATATTCTAGTTCGTACGTTACCTTTCTTCTCAAATACATGAATGACGTGATTTTTACCATCACTGACGTAAAACAGTCCATCATGTGTTATTACATCAAATGGATCAAACTTGTCATGTGCTGTCAAACCAAACTGATATTGATAGTCACCGTCTCTTGTGAAGACTTGAACACGATGATGATCACGATCACACACAATGATGTTACCATCCTCATCAACGTGCACTCCAAATACACACTGACTAAACACTTTCTCACCGTTACCTTGGTTACCAAACGTTTTGATCAATATCCCTGTTGTTATGGTCACTATACATATTCTATGATTACCCCGGTCTGCTATGACTAAATCTGTATCATTCAGGAATGCTAAGCCCCGGGGATAAAACAATTGCCCCTGTGCACTACCTTTACTACCATACGTCAGTAGGAGATCTCCATTAGCCTTGAATACACGGACACAGTGAGAATAAGAATCAGCGACAGCGATCCTACTATTATCTCTGTTTACTGCTATACCCGTAAAACGTGATTTAGTATCCAAACCTTTCACGTTAAACTGTCCTGTTATTCTCATTTCCTGTGGTTTCACATTCATCACTAGTGGACTGTTAGATACATGATTCCCATTCACTTGAACCTCTGCTGTCAGTTGACCAGCTACTTTAGCCATGAATTCAACTTCTATTCTCCCATCAGTCCTCACATCTTTCTCTTTTATATCCACGTCATCTTCAGGTCTGATTTGAACGTCTACAACATCACGTGTATTAATACTATCCAGTCCTGTCGAGGTTTTAGTTATCACTATCAACTTATGTTGTCTTGCAGCTTCTGGCTCACCCTCCACCAGAATAGTGCTCATCGTATGGTCTGTTTTGTAATACGTTTGTATATCTCCAAGTCCTGTATTCACTTGTTGAACCAGCTCTTGGTTAGGAAAAAAGTTAATTCTTGAGGATAGTGGAATTGGGTTGAAGATTAATTTCACCAAGCATTGTGTCTCTTGAATATTGATCATTTCACTTGCCAGTCCTCTTTCTATCACATTCTTGATGTATTCCTTGACTGCTGGAATATGATGAATTATATTCAAGTTTGTTGTGGCTGTGTCCAGCTTCTCGTCGATTTGTTTCAGCAGTATTCTTTCCTTTTCTTGTAGCATCTGGATCAGTTTCTTGGTTGTGTCTTTGACTTCTTCTTTGGCCTTTTCTCCTTGTTGTTTGATTTTGTTAGCAATGTTTTCTTGTTGTTGCTTTTCCTTGTCATCTAATCTCAACTGCTCCAGTACCTGCAGATGCTTTGACAATACAGCTTTCTTGATCGAAGCAAACTTATCTAATGTTATTGTTTTATGATGCTTGTGATCGTATTTCCAACATGACACACAAACCTTTTCATCACAGTCTTCACAGAACGACTCTAGCCTGTGATGAGGGTGAATTTTACAAGGATTTTCTCTCGTTATTATGAACTCGATATCTTCTTTCTTCAAATCAGCCAGACAAACGAATTTGTGATCTTTGACAAACATTGAATGGTATTTCATGCATTCCTCACACATCGAGCGATCACAGTCAAAACAATACCAAGAAGCTGGTGAATGACTGTCAGAAACAGAACAAACCTTTTCTCCTTCTACCAACGCCAGACCCTTCAAGATTCTTGAATGTAGTAGACTTGGCTGTAGATCTTCGACGCTGATTTGTTCTGGTAGAGACGTTTGTGATTTGCATCGAACACACTTGAAGACGTTGACTTCGTCGATCAGCTCGGCGTGTCTTTTGATGCAAGGCTTACAAAATGTGTGGAAACACTGTAAGATCTTGGGTTCAATAAGTTTATCATTACACAAGGAACACTGAACGTCCTTTTTCAGCTCGACAAGGAAAGATTCCATGTTTTCTTGAGGGCTAGAATTGTCTGAAGACGCGTGTCTCAACTGTCGAGCCCTTATTTAGAGCAGGCGTTCCTGGTTGTACATGGCCATGGGGAAGATTGGAGCGAAGCACAGGCAGCCCAAACTTGGTTTAGTTTCTTTTTCTGTTGACTATGTTTTAATTTCCTTGAAGCTGAACAATGGAGATCGTGTTTTATTGGTTGCTCATCTTGCACAGGGTGTCTTTTACGGTATAACTTCGAACTCGTAAACGTTTACTTTAGAAAATACATTGAAGGAGAAGTCAGAGGCGTAGCGAAGTCTCGATAAGGGGAAGGTAGCTAGAGGGGGGAGATTTTCCATTTTCCCGCCATATCCCATGGCTTATTTGTGGAGCCTTGTTTACAGTAGTTGTTAGAGAAGCTGCGAGATACTGTGTGTAATGCGATTGATTAGAATGCCATAGTATATATTTTTCTGTGGGAAAATTTAAATTGAACTGACGCATGAAATTGCCTGGTATCATATAACCGATCTGTGTAGTCACCTGCGTATACAGCTATTTCAAAAACGTTGAATACTGAATACTGCATACTGAATAGTGCATTCCAAGACCGAAATGCATATTGGGTCATGTAATACTGTCAGTAAAATAATTAATCATTATTTATTTTATTTTTAGTGCATTCCATCCGAAACAAAATAATAGCTACATATAGAGAGCAAATCACTGTATATTTAATTTTTATTTGGAATTAATTAATGAGACCCACAATGCCCTTTGGTCTAGGATCGGAATGCACTATTCAGTATGCAGTATTCCGTATTCAACGTTTTTTTTAAATGGCTGTATATTTTCACTGAATTACGAAAGTTTTAGAAGATTTTTATAATTTGTATCTTACCTGTCAAGTAGTTTGTTGGAATTTCGCGCGTGACCTAAAATTGTCCCAGGTAGTGTGTCACGCAAAGAAAGCACCGATAAAATCACAGGGAGCCCAATTGAGATAAAAGTAAACGGTGAAAATAAAATTTAAATTATATTGACACAAATCCACACGTAGGATACCATAGGGGAATTATATAGGAAAACAAAGGCGCGCGTATGAAGCTTTATCCCTGACAAAATGAGCTGTCGACAAATCGAGCATGCCTTTTGCTATTCGATCGTTTGGACTACTAAATCGAACAGCTCATATATCGAATTGGTACCTAAAACGAACGGCACGATTTCAAATCGAGCTCCCACACCAAACAAATCGAGCGTTTGCTTAATTAATCAACTGGCTGCTTTGTAACTCGAGCGATTGCTTCAGTTCCAAGGTGAGACCAACCAATACGATTACCCAACATACCATGCGAGTGTAGTATCTAAATTGGGCTCCCTGTGATAAAATGATGCTTGAAGGATGGTAGCAAAATATTGGATAATATATATATATATAGGTGTTGGAATTATGCCCTGTTGCGCAATACCAAATTGAACTTAATCATTCGAATTCTGATGAATGGATGAATGAACGAATGAAAGAATGAATGAATAGAAAAGTGATTGAGAAGAAGATAACGCTTTATAAAATAACTTTGATATTACGCGCGCTCTGATTGGTCAAAAAGCCATGTTTTATGAGAGCATAATACATGCTCACGTCATTTTTTTTCTCTCTCGAAAAGTTAGTTATTTTATAAAAGCAATAAAAAACAGTTTTCCGTGTCGCGTCGTGGTTTCCTACGCTTCTCTCGTGTTCTCTCCACATCCCGCGTGTCTTTATCAGAGTATAATACACGGAATACTGTTTTTTATTCCTTAAATAACAACCTGGTTCATTAGAAAAGCAAAAGAAACTAATGGAATAATAATTTTCACAATACAAGTTTTATCGTCAAACTTAAAAATAACGATGTTTTAAAAGTGATTATAAAAATTATGCCGTTCGTGTGTTGGAAACTGTTCTGTATTCATTTGATAAACAAAAGGAAGATAAGGTACCTGTGATGGTAATGTTAAAACTTGGTCAGTTCTACCAACAACGTTAAGCCCTGTCAGCACACCCTTTGCACTAAACGCCTTAGTATTTCTAAGATAATTTGCATCATCTTGGTAAACGTTCTTGTTCTTGCAGTTAATCAACAAATAATGAAGTTAAGCGGGGGGGGGGGGGGGGGGGGGGGGAGAAGGGGAACTTCGGGTCGTTTCATACGGGGATGCTCCGCCCGGACTCTCGACCCCTTACCCTTTGATATACCAAATTTCAGCAAAAAGTTAACCCTTTTATATACCTTTTTGCCTGAAAAGGGTACCCCGTTCGTATACGTTTGAAGAAAAGCTGCCCCTTTTTATACCAAAACTTAAAAATTTCCACCCCTTTTCTATACCTGTGGCCTAAAAAAGGTACCCCTTTCGGGCGGAGGATCCCCGTATAGTCCATTATAGGGAGTACCCCCCCCCCCCCCCCCCCCGGGAGCTAAGCAAAGCATTTATAAGGATAATCAAGGAAGTTGCCTTGGAAACATTTAGACTTGAAGTGATATGCTACAAAATCTGCGACGCGCAAAAACTAAACCGAGAAGTAAATTAACTGTTCTTGATAATGATGATAGTAAACCATTTTCACTGCTAAGTAACCGCTCATAGCTAGGCGTGGTTAAGTTATGGGAAATCGGGAAGCCCTGCGCTAATTCGCTCACTGCTCATATGTGTACCGCATCCGACCAAACGATATCTACAGGTAGGTTTAAAGGGTCGTGCGGAGGAAAAGATGATGGAGATTGTTAGCATAATACTCTCCCAAAACTCAAAACAAAACCATTCTTATTTATTTCTCCAAAATTGCTATTAAATGCATGGATTCCATGGATCTGCAAATGCCATTCCCTTGGATACTAATTCCACAGACGGGTTTGGTCCGGCTTTCCTTCCTTCCCAGTTGCACCACATCAATTCATTTTTCCGTATGGGTTGACTGCACGAGTTTTCGAAACTCTGGGGGGCAGTCTAGAAAAGAAAGGGATTTAAGAGCACATGTCAGCAAAAACCAAACAAATTTGAAAATTCGTGGCAAGTCTCAAAAAATCGATTTTGCTCAAACTTTCAGGGTTGATAGCCTATTATGTCCCAATCATCGTGGTGTATTTAGTTTGCGAAAATATTATTTTTTTCTTGAGAAATAAGGATTTTAGTCGGAACGGGTAATTATGCTAATTTATAGAGCCTCAAATTGACCAACTTTAGTGACTTCATGTAACGAAACTATCTAATCTATGGTATTGGTAATATCAAATTCCTTTTGCCTATCATCTATACTTCATTCACTGTCATTATGAAAGATTTCTTTACAATGTGGAATTTAATGCGAATTTTCTCATCAGCCCTACTTTTTCTTACTGTAAAAGTAGCTTCAAAACAAGTGGCATTTTTACTATGGCCGAAACATTAGAATCAATTGATATTTAGGGTATTAATAGAAAAGGAGTTGATCTTCATTTGTGCCAAAAATTAGCTTGGGTAAATTCGTTTTTGATTTTCTACAAGCGGCCGAAGTTACCAAAATACGCCGTTTCTTCCGTCCCCGGCTTAGCTTTTGAAATAACCAAGAAAGACAGGTCTGTCAACACTAAGTCAAACACTTGTACTTTCAATAATATTTTATTTTAAACATAATTATAAGTTTCTAGCCTTGTCGATGCAGAAGTTTTTAAAAAGATTAAAATCCTTTTTGAGGTATTCTAAACGAAGAACCGTGATGTTTTGGCATATCCATGTTATCTGTGTCAACAATGGCTTTCAAAACAACAACTGAATACGTCTGCAATGCCGCACAGTTTCAGCCTCTTATACTTAGCGACTGCTTATACTTCCCAAATTAACTGATACATTGATAATGGGCTAAAGATCCCACTTGATTTCTAAAGTTAATCAGCGAAGTCTAATCGACACCGTTGAGAAATAAAAAGAACTGAATTTATGAAATACTCTGTCCTTCGCCGACGAGACACTAATAATGATATGCATATTGAATTACGTAGCATTTGATTGACGGGCTGTAATCAGAAGTCGCGCCTTTACCTGCGGTGATTCTTCAGGACTAGAAACTCGGGATCGGGTATTCTTCGAGTTACGCGCTTCGAGTTACGCGCATCGAGTTACGCGCTTTTCGAGTTACGCGCTCAACCACACCCACATTTGTCTTTGCCCCGCCCTGCGCGTAACTCGAAGACACTAAAGGTTGTTTGTGAGTTCGAGTTATCCGCACATCGCGTAACTCGAACACGGTAAGAAGTTTTAATGAATTCGAGTTACGCTCTACTATGAATAAAAAAAGAATATACAAAGAATAATTAGAAATTTTTATTCATTTCATTTATTTGCAATAAATCAATTAGCCATTTTATATAATTAGAAATAAAAGTCAATAAAAACTTATAAAAGTAAATTTTTAAGGTACAATTCATGACATGGTTCTTATCTAAAATATTTCGTAAATATATTTTGCAACGAATGAATCGTTTTGAAAAATATCACGACAAGAATCGAAAAACTTGGTAAATTCTTGTGACTATATTAAAAGTTCAAATGATCCGGCATAAAATTAACAGTAACTATAATTGATATTTAAAATATTCCTAAATATATCAATGTTCAAAGTTTCTTAATCACTTTGCTGGAGATACTAGGGGTCAGACACTAGTAAGAAGAAAAAGATAATAATGGTAATGATAGTCAGTGATAATATTGCAACAATATAAAAAGCCAATCAGTGTTCCCTGTTCCCACCGTCATTTACTAACATTTATTTTTGTTTCTTGACCAGTTTAAACGTCGATGACAAATTTTGTTTTCTTATGTCAATCACGTACTGGACCTACTGTCCATTTAAGTTCGTATTTCATTTGTGTTCGAATTGTTTCGAAAGACTTGAGTGATACTAACACGGAAAAAACTGCAGGTACGACTATAAAGCTTCGACTTTTGTGCATGTTTACAGAAATCCATATGGACTTTGACGCTTACTAATTGTATCCCGCCAAAATCCCAAATAATAGATATGTAATTTCTGTTGTTAAGCTCGCTTGAACATTTAAACAGACCTTTCTTTACTGTTTACTTTTTATTTACGTTTTTAAGAAAATGTTTGAATTGCAAAACTTTTCATATGTTAGTGAATTCTTTTTGCTTTGCAGTTGAAAATCTAGCACATATCACATTTTTTAAATTTTCACGAAGATCAAATATAATGTGAAAAATAAAAAGGTATATACACCTTCCCGAATTCGTTTGCGTGACCACGAAGCAATAGCTCCAAGTCAAGGTTGACCTTGATAAAATTCAGTAAATTTATGAACACATCAAGTCCAACCTTGACATGGAGACATTGCTTCGTGGTCACGCAAGCGAAAAAACGGGCATCAAAGGGTTTACGAACATTATGCACTAATACACTTAATTAAAAATGTGAACAGATCGACTGTGAGCCGTCTAATTTTTATCATTATACATTTTAACCTCAATATTCAACCTCAATAATTACAAAATACTTTGTCCGTGATGTGTTAGATCATATGATATATTTTTGAAAAGTAGTGATAATAAACAAAAAATATAAATGAAAGTCAAAAACTTTAAATTATTGCTCTTTTAAATTTCTATTTATTCTTTGTATATTCTTTTTTTATTCGCAGTAGAGCGTAACTCGAATTCATTAAAACATCTTACCGTGTTCGAGTTACGCGATGTGCGGATAACTCGAACTCACGAACAACCTTTAGTGTCTTCGAGTTACGCGCAGGGCGGGGCAAAGACAAATGTGGGTGTGGTCGAGCGCGTAACTCGAAAAGCGCGTAACTCGATGCGCGTAACTCGAAGCGCGTAACTCGAAGAATACCCGCCCTCTAGAAACTCCGACTTAAAACATGGAAACTTATTGTTCATTTAAAGCATTTGCTGGTGGAAATTGTGGCGTCGATTTAAGCAAAGTAAGTCATTCCAGATGAAATTGACATTGATGAAGACGGAGAGGCTGAAAAGGATGCCAACGAAGCCTCAAGAGAAAAGGTACTAGACGATGTCGGAAGAGAGTGTTCTGGCACTTCAGCATCCCATCACATATGACACTTTCAACATCTGTGAACTTGCGTCCCAATCGCGATTATCTCAGTTTTCAATATCCATGTTCCAAGAGATCTGTGCTTCATGTGACTTGGACACGTCTGGTATTCAAGTAAAGCGGAAAAAGCCGTACATTGATCTCATCATCAGTATGGTAAACAGGTGTAGCTGTATGAAATTGTGACTGTTTTAAAATCGTTGACAACACCTGGAATATTTGCGTTACATTCGTTACATATAGTCGATCGAGAAGATTTATAGGCGAAATTTTACCGAAAGCTTACCTATGTGTGTCAAGCCATACGTTTATATGGCTAGCTGTCTAACAATAATATATCCTTTGCGAAAATCTGCTTTACAAATTAAAGAGTTGTAGGCTTTGCGCAAATCCAAATAATCGAGTTAAGTTCATATTGAAAGTAAATAATTATATGCAAGATTTTAATTTCTGTGGGCTACCAAACCTGAACTAATCACAACCTTCGAATCGGAAAGTTTTTACTTCATATGGTCGCAGAAAGTGCACTTCTACTTACAGCAGTGCCAGATCGATAGAAAAGGCGCGACTTCTGATTACAGCCCGTCAATCAAATGCTGCGTAATTCAAGGGGGGCAGTTCAATGCATATCATTATTGGTGTCTCGTCGGCGAAGGACAGAGTATTTCATAAATTCAGTTCTTTTTATTTCTCAACGGTGTCGATAAGACTTCGCTGATTAACTTTAGAAATCAAGTGGGATCTTTAGCCCATTGTCAATGTATCAGTTAATTTGGGAAGTATAAGCAGTCGCTAAGTATAAGAGGCTGAAACTGTGCGGCATTGCAGACGTATTCAGTTGTTGTTTTGAAAGCCATTGTTGACACAGATAACATGGATATGCCAAAACATCACGGTTCTTCGTTTAGAATACCTCAAAAGGGATTTTAATCCTTTTAAAAACGTCTGCATAGACAAGGTTAGAAACTTATAATTATGTTTAAAATAAAACATTGTTGAAAGTACAAGTGTTTGACTTAGTGTTGACAGACCTGTCTTTCTTGGTTATTTCAAAAGCTAAGCCGGGGACGGAAGAAACGGCGTATTTTGGTAACTTCGGCCGCTTGTAGAAAATCAAAAACGAATTTACCCAAGCTACTTTTTGGCACAAATGAAGATCAACTCCTTTTCTATTAATACCCTAAATATCAATTGATTCTAATGTTTCGGCCATAGTAAAAATGCCACTTGTTTTGAAGCTACTTTTACAGTAAGAAAAAGTAGGGCTGATGAGAAAATTCGCGATAAATTCCACATTGTAAAGAAATCTTTCATAATGACAGTGAATGAAGTATAGATGATAGGCAAAAGGAATATGATATTATCAATACCATAGATTAGATAGTTTCGTTACATGAAGTCACTAAAGTTGGTCAATTTGAGGCTCTATAAATTAGCATAATTACCCGTTCCGACTAAAATCCTTATTTCTCAAGAACAAAATAATATTTTCGCAAACTAAATACACCACGATGATTGGGACATAATAGGCTATCAACCCTGAAAGTTTGAGCAAAATCGATTTTTTGAGACTTGCCACGACATGTTTGAGTTTTACTGACATCCTCTCTTAAAAATCTATATATACCTGCGAAACTAGGAAGGAATTGCCCTTGCCAAGCCAGACCAGTACCCGCCCGGAGGCAGATGTAGGGTGTTGTTTAGGCTACCCTTCTGGTCGGCGAGGTGGGGGCTTACTAAGTAAAATGCAGTGGTCCCACTCTAGTTGTAGGTTATGAGATGAAATGATAGGCTAATGGGTTGCGGCTACTTATGGGACTTAGTTATTTTGATTTTATTCATTCAATTCGTTTCTTTATCACTTTATTGCCAGATATTAAATGGATCTCGCATAATTCATTTTTCCTTTGAAGAGACGTTAACCAATTGGTATATTTCATGGAGTAGAATAGAAATGGATATTTGTTATTATCATATGACCGTATTTCACTGTACGCGTGATTCTAAAAAAAACCTTTGGGGAAAATGTCGTCAGCAAATAAAGTACGCTTTTCCGAAAAGTGTAATAATTTCCCGTTCGGACTCGCCGTTCGGACTCGCTGCCGTCAATCATGTAAAAACTACGCATTTTGATTCGCATTTATTAAAAACGCTTTGAAATCGATTTTTCATATGTGGTCATATGATAAAATGCTTATTGACTGAGTTAAGGTCGGTCCGAACGGGAAAATATTTGGCTCGAGGTCCTTGGCACGGAACTCGCTGCGCTCGTTCCGTACTTCAGGACCTCGAGCCAAATATTTTCCCGTTCGGACCTCCCACTCAGTCAATAAGTACATAAGCATCTCTTTTCCACCTTGGAGGTGTGTCACGTGACAAGCTAACTCATTGGGTATGAATTTTAAAATCAAAAGTGGGGAACGCAAAGATTTATTCAATTTACATTTACTTGCTTTTAAAAAACGTTTTTTGCAAATACGCCTTTTGGAGTTAAAAATATAGTGTTAAGGGGGTTATTTAAGATTAGGAGTCACGTGACCTGATTTGCGTAAAGGTTTTTCCTAATATCTTCTTGCTTAATGGTGGTGGATGCGATAAAAGGGCAGTGTATATAATATGATATAGATATCTAAGAGCCGTGCCAGTTGAAGTCACGTGACCCATAAAAAGGAAAATATGTTATATCAAACTGCTGTTCACCCTCTGACCCTACATCTTCCAGAATGTATCACTTCAATAACTTGAAAACCCCTTTTGATATCAAACTATAAAGTACCGCCTTGTTGAAGTATGTTTTATCGCAAAGTAAGTAAATTTGCCTACGCGCATGGACCTAATCATTGTGGGGTAAGGGATTTGCAAATTGCTCCCACATGGCTGGGGTCCCTGGGTGATAGATTGAAAAACTGTCCCGCATTAGACTGGTGTTAATTTGCACGCGGCGAGTAATAAACGGCGGATTAGATTGCTAGTGACATTTAATCAAAATCCTGCGGCTTTACATTTCTTTACATTCCTGCCGCTTTTGGGCTCCCTGTGCACGTTTCACTATATGAATCATTGTCCTGCCGACCAGCGGCTTTACATTTCTTTATGTTCCTGCCGCTTTTGGGCTCCCTGTGCACGTTTCACTTTATGAATCATTGTCCTACCGACCAGCGGCTTTACATTTCATTATATTCCTGCCGTTCTACGGCCTAGCTTTTGGGCTCCCTGTGCACGTTTCACTATATGAATCATTTTCCTGCCGACCCACGGCTTAACTTTAAAATATATTCCTGCCGTTCTACGGCTAGCTTTTGGACTCCCTGTGCACAATTAACCACGTGTACTTATTTTCTACAGGTATAAGGTGTAATAATAGTGGTATATACAAAAGTAAGGTAGAAAAACTAAGGGCACTTACAATAAAATGGGTGTAGGATATGATGTAAAGTTAATCTTACCTAGAGGGGCATGTCGTGGAGCTAATATGTAATGGACGTATAAGGCAACTGCAGGATTATGTACGCTTAACAATAATAGAAAAGGGACATAAAGGCACTATATAAGTGTGTGGGTGGTACAGGCCGATATTACTGACACGAGGTTGGGTGTCGGGGAAACATATAACGTGTACCGAGCGTGATAAGCAGCGATTAAGATAGCAAATTAGATAAACCGCCGTGTAAGAACAAGCATGGGTTTAACAACGATAACCTAACGTAGGGAAACTAAAATAAGCTAAACGCCAGTAAAGAATAAGTAATAAATACCTCATTAGGTTGGTGTACAGATCCGCGTATTATAACAAGGAGAGGAAGAACAATAAAACCACCTACTAGATACGGACAATAAGAGATTAATAAATAGTCAATTACTAACAAAGGAACACGAATAACTTTAATATAGATTACATAATCGTTATATAATACTCGAGAGACTCAAGAGACTTGTCAATACTATTTAAGGAGTTGATTGTGAACATTAAATCAGTTAGTTACGAAAAGATCAACATGGTGTGATATTCTACTGCGCTATAGCTAACTCCTTGGGTCCCAAACCATACATTGGTAGCAGAGCAAGGTTAGAATCGATCAAGGTTAAGGCCCAAGTTTCAAGTTTCAAGTCAAGTTTATTCAAGTTTAAAAGACATGTCAAGAATTCAAGTCTACAAGTTATTCAACTAGTTGAAAGTTTAAGATATAAAGAAGTCAAGTATATCAAGTATGTAAAGAAGTCTACATTTTCAAGTCAAGCTCAAGAATCGATCAATTAAGGATGGCCCACGATGTGTCTGCGACAATACAAAGAATGGCCACGGCCGATATCCGAAATGAGTTGGAAGCCCAAGGCGCTTCGGCAATTGGTACCCGAGCGGAATTAATTAAAAGGTTAGTTAAGTTAAAACGGCCCGCTCCCTTAATTGCCGCCTCGTTTTCTACTCCAGTTAATCGCTCTACTCCTAAAGAAGTAAACACAAATTCTGTAGAACGGCAGATGAAAGAATTTAGAACGACAGTAGAAGATCAACTTAAGAGAGTACTGGAGAACGAGAGAGAGAAGGAAAAAGCAATTGATGAGAAACTAACAACACATTTTGAGAAATTAAATAAGCAATTAATGTTGTTTATCGGCGCCAGTGCTCAAAATCGGCATCAAAGTGAAGTACCTGATCTTAACCTAAGTGAATCGTTAAATCAATTTGAAGAAAGTTCATCGCAAGTTTTCAAGTTAAAGCGAAAGTTGAAGTTATTTGGCACACGTATTGAAATGATTTTTGGAGAAATCGAGCAATTAGAAAAGCAAGCTAATGCCTGTATTGAAATGCAAAGTACATTGCGTCGCCTGAATAATTTGGAGGAAAATTATGGCAATACAGTCCAAGAAATTATCTCAATGTTATACGATGAATCTGAAGTCGAAATTTTAATCAAGAATTGGACTAAATTTGAACAGGATATTTTACATATCTCAAGCAAAGGAGAAAGTTATATTAATTCAAAGCAAGCCGCGAGAGAGCATGAAAGCGATTCAAAGTCGTCTAAGTCAAAAGCTGATAACCATGACCATAAGTTTTGTTCTGGAGTTAGCCATTTACGTCTGCCAAAATTTACATTACCCGTATTTAATGGAGACATTTTAGAGTGGATTACTTGGTGGGACCAATTTAACGCATGTATTCATGAAAACAATTCCCTTGGGGATAAAAAACGACTTTATTGGACAGGGTACACCGTTACCAGGCTGATAATTTTCAGGTGGCCCTGAATTCCAATTGGAATTTAGAAGTTGATTTTTGAGGAGGGAGGAAAAACCGGAGAACCCGGAAAAACCCTCGAAGCACAGGAGAGAACCAACAAACAACTCTACTCACATACGACACCGAGCCCAGCGGGGCTCGAACTCGGGTCGCCTTGGTGAGAGGGAAGCGCTCTCACCGCTACACCACCCGTGCTTCCCTATAGCAATTACCTTTTAATGTATGTGGGCGGTGCAGCCAAACGTGCGATTGAATACATCGAAGTGACAAGCCAAAACTATCTAAGAGCTATTGAAGTTTTGAAACAGAGGTATGGAAGAAAGCGCATTATAATTGAACATTTAGTAGACGCCCTACTAAACGTCGAGAAGAAAAACTTTATAAGCGCAAGTTCACTACGATACTTACACGATACTTTAATTAATCGCTACCACACTCTAGAAGCATACGAGCCTAACCTTAAAATTTGCAACCGCATTATTGTTCCTATTTTGCAGTCTAAGTTACCACAGGTCGTAAGAAAGAAATGGGAATTTGAACTGTCTAAGCTCGAAAGTGAAGAAGATGACAAGAAAGTGACGGTTGAGTATTTCTTCAATTTTCTACGAGCCCACGTCATGTCTGAGGAAGCGTCGGAAGCAGCAGGCGTCACGCCCAAAACACGTGCCAAAGAAGAGCAGAACATCAAAGGTAGTTATCACCGCAATGAAAGATCTGGAGGTTACTCAGGAATAGCACTAAATACCAGCGCTAAAGACAACGGCCCAAGAAGCGAATGTCCGTTCTGTGAAAACCATCATGTGTGGCCAGATTTATAGACGATGTATGGAATCTAGAGCTTTCGAAAACTTTCGAAGGCAAGTAGTCCGGGAACCAATATGTCGCATGATTCAATGATCATTTTACGCTTATTTAGTAGCTTGTAGGGTGGGTTGTTTGTCGCGATGTGGAGCTCAGAGGAAATAAAACCCTATTCGCCGTAAATAGAGGAAGCTCTATATTCCCCATACATTTCCTATAAGACTCGGCGGCTATTTTGTAAGCTGAAACGCATCATTGCGCATGGATGAGCAGGCTCATGTCCCATATTTCTGGCAATGATTGGTTGATTCTGGTAGTGACCACTCATACATTAGATCGGAAGTTGCTGACGCTCTTGGTCTCAAGACGAATGGTCCATTTACGTCGATGACGATCTACATGCATGGTGGACAGACACGAACAACAAAGGTGAAAAACGTGAAATTCCAAGTCTCCACTCACACTGGCAGTACAAGACGAGTAAACCTCTCAGCATGGTCTGTAAATACAGTGTGTACGCCTCTTGACCAAGTGCAACTTGACGTCAGCAGGTATAAACACCTCGAGGGTCTTCATCTAGCCGACGAATTTCCTCGTAATTCCTCAACTATTGATGTGTTAATTGGAGCCGACCAATGGGGCCAAGTGATACTGGACGGTGTAAGAAAGGGCGGTGTAAGAAAGGGCGGTGCCGCGTCTGCTCCATTCGCTGTCAATTCAATTTTTGGTTGGATGCTGACTGGCTGCATCGAAGAAGCGCCAAACGAAGACGTTAAACGCAAGTCTATCTCTAACTTGACAGTTGTGAAGATCGAAGAAGATGTATACAAAGACGTCAATACAACCATCAAGAAATTCTGGGAACTCGAGTCAATTGGCATTACAGACAGCAAAGAGAAGAGGGAAATTACTGGTGAAGAACAACATGCTCTACAACAGTTCCAGTCCACGGTTGAATATGACGGTGAACATTATGAGGTCGGTTTACCATGGCGTTCTGAATGTCCAAAGTTGAAGATAAATTACCAACAAGCCCTAAAAAGGATGATAAAGATCGAAGAATCACTGCGTAAAGACAAGAACAAAGAAAAAATGTACAAAGAAGCCATGCAGAAATATATAGACGATGGTCACGCAAGAGAAATCAACAAAGATGATGAAGTGCAACAGCCAGTCTTCTATTTGCCGCATCACCCTGTTATTCGTGAAGACAGGACAACAACAAAGTGCAGAGTGGTCTTTGATGCTTCGGCAAGAAATCAAGATGGCATTTCACTGAATGACTGTTTGCTACCTGGTCCTGCACTTCAACCCAACTTATTGTCCATCTTGCTTCGTTTCCGATTGAACAGAATCGCCATGATGTCTGATATCAAGAAGATGTTTCTTCAGATCAAGCTAGCAGCAAAAGACCAAAACTGTCATCGTTTTTTGTGGAGAGAAGGTACTGATGAAGATCCAAAGGTCTACTGTATGACAAGAGTTACGTTTGGAGTTGTTAGCAGTCCATTTCAAGCCATCGCAACAGTCCAACATCACTGTTCAATCAACACAGAAAAGTATCCAGATGCATCCAAAGAAGTACTAGAAAACATGTATGTAGATGATCTTTTAACTGGTGCAGATGATGTTAACAAAGCCTATGTATTGCACAAAGACCTATGTTCTTTAATGAAGACTGGTGGATTTCAACTCGTAAAATGGTACACCAACTCACAAGAACTACGCGATCTCATAGACCCTGATCTAAGAGGAACAGCACCGTTAGTTCAAGTTGAAAGCAAAGAAGAGCCGCTTAAAGTACTTGGCATTGCCTGGAATACTAGAGGAGATACGTTCAAATTCAACCAAGGTGAAACATTACTTAATGCCGAAGATGAAACGACGAAGAGAAGCCTTATTAGTACAGCGTCAAGGTTGTTTGACCCTCTTGGCTTACTTGGTCCCTTTACAATCAGAACAAAGATGATGTTTCAAGAACTTTGGTCTAAAGGTATTCAATGGGATGAGTCACTTGATGAAGAAACCAAAGTTGAATGGAAGAGTTGGAAAGAAGAACTGAAGTATCTACAACAGCTGCAAGTACCACGGTGTCCGTTTGCTGAACTAGATGATGTGACTGAATTTGAACTACATGGATTTTGTGATGCAAGTTTAAAGGCTTACGGTGCAGCTGTCTACGTAAGATGCAAAGATGTTAGTGGTAATGTTCAAACACACCTTATGCTGTCAAAGAGCAAAGTCGCGCCAACAAAGCAAGTCACTCTTCCAAGATTGGAATTACTTGGCGCATTAATTCTCTCAAGAATTATGAAGTTAATACTGGAGTCTATAACTACAACCGTTACACAAGTGAAGTGCTGGACAGACTCTCAAGTTGTTCTCGCGTGGATTAGACAATCTAGCCAGAAGTGGAAGGTGTTCGTGGCCAATCGTGTACAAGAAATCAAGGAAAATGTTCCACCATCATAATGGCAGTACTGTCCTGGAGCACAGAACCCTGCAGATTTACTGACACGTGGAGAGCCATTACCACAACTGATTGCTGACAAGACATGGTGGAATGGTCCAGATTGGCTATCACGTGATTTTAATGAATGGCCAGATAAACTACTTACAGTTCCAAAGCTTGAAGATTTGAAGACAACTGAAGAATTACTTATCGAAGCCAAGAAAACTTCAATTACCATGACAAGCAGCACCGAAGTATGCTTAGAAGAGCGCTACGAGAGCTGGCAGAAGTTAGTTCGTGTCACCGCATGGTTGTTGAAGTGGAAAAGACTACACAAGAAACCAAAACTGGGATATCTCACCGGAGATGAGGTCAAGGATGCAGAGCACTCTTTACTGAAAGGAATACAACAAAATGCCTTTCAAGACGAACTACGAGCACTTCAACAAGGAAATCAAGTGAGCAAGTCAAGCAGTATCGCTAAGCTAGACCCACAAATGAATGATGACAACGGTCTACTGGTTGTTGGTGGAAGATTAGAGTTCGCGTCCATCTCAGAAGAAGCCAAACACCAAGTAATAATGCCTCACAAGTGTAATGTTACAGAAAAGGTCATATTAGATGTCCATTGTAAAGCCAATCACGCTGGACCTGAAACTACTCTCAGCATTTTCCGTCAACGATTCTGGATAACACAAGGAAGGAGAGAGGTTAAACGAGTACTGCGCAAGTGTCTAATTTGTCAACACCTGAAAACAAAGCCAGTCGAGCAGAAGATGGCCCCTTTACCTGCAGACCGAGTACAGATCGTTCCTCCATTTACGAATATTGGTCTGGATTTTACTGGCCCTCTATACCTAAAGACAAGAGAAGACAAATCCCTTGTGAAAGCCTACATTTGTATATTCGTGTGCGAAGATACGCGAGCAGTTCATCTAGAGCTTACAAACAACATGACAACGGAAGAGTTCTTACAAGCCTATCATCGTATGGTTAGTAGACGTGGTGTACCAAGAATCGTACGCTCTGATAACCAGTCCACATTCCACAAAGCAGACAAGGTGTTCAAGGTCTCAAAACAGAAGGCAAAACAAGCAAGCATTGACCCAGAAAAGGTTGTGAACAGTCTAGCCAACGACAAAGTTCAATGGAAGTTTATTACGGAAAGAGCCAGTCACCGCGGAGGACATTGGGAACGAGTATGTCGCCAAATCAAAGAACCATTAAGAAGAGTATTGGGCAAGGCACTTTTGACATACACAGAGATGTATACAGTCCTGACAGGCATCGAAGCTACAATCAATTCAAGACCTCTCACATACATTGGTGATGACATCAGAGATGGGAAAATAATTACACCTGCCCTACTTGCGATAGGAAGAGATCTTGGTAGCGAACCTGAAGTGCCAACTCGAAGTGTTTCCCTAAACGAACGTTATTATTATCAGCAACAACTGCTTAACCACTTTTGGACTCGCTGGATGCGTGAATATCTATACCAACACTTACTGTAAGACAATGGTGGACACAAGAGATGAACCCCCTTAAAGAAAAGGATATTGTGTTGATTACAGATGACAATATTCCTAGAGGGAAATGGAAGCTTGGAAAAGTCGTCCAAACGTTCCCTGGAACCGATGGTTTAATTAGAACTGTTAAAGTATTGACGAAAAAGGGACTGGTAAACAGACCAGTTCAACGACTTCACTTACTAGAAGCTTTCAAAGATCATCCAAGTTCCACAGCCAAGCTGCGAGATCATCCAAGTTCCACAGCCAAGCTGCGAGATCGTCCAAGTTCCACAACCAAGCTGCGAGATCATCCAAGTTCCACAGCCAAGCTGCGAGATCATCCAAGTTCCACAACCAAGCTGCGAGATCGTCCAAGTTCCACAACCAAGCTGCGAGATCGTCCAAGTTCCACAGCCAAGCTGCGAGATTATCCAAGTTCCACAACCAAGCTGCGAGATCGTCCAAGTTCCACAGCCAAGCTGCGAGATCATCCAAGTTCCACAGCCAAGCTGCGAGATCGTCCAAGTTCCACATCCAAGCTGCGAGATCGTCCAAGTTCCACACCCAAGCCGCAAGATCGTCCAAGTTCCACAACCAAGCCGCAAGATCATCCAAGTTCCGCAGCTTACCAAACATTAAGACCATCCAAGTCACAAACATCCAAGCTCGTCCAAGGGGGAGGATGTACAGATCCGCGTATTATAACAAGGAGAGGAAGAACAATAAAACCACCTACTAGATACGGACAATAAGAGATTAATAAATAGTCAATTACTAACAAAGGAACACGAATAACTTTAATATAGATTACATAATCGTTATATAATACTCGAGAGACTCAAGAGACTTGTCAATACTATTTAAGGAGTTGATTGTGAACATTAAATCAGTTAGTTACGAAAAGATCAACATGGTGTGATATTCTACTGCGCTATAACTAACTCCTTGGGTCCCAAACCATACAGTTGGTTTTCCGCGTTGTTCTGGGCTTCATTTTGGGCCGCTTGAGCTGCTGGAGCCGGCGCTGCTTGAGCTGGGGCAGCTTGTGCCGCAAGGGCATTAAGGGCAGCAATATTAGGTTCCTGTGGAGCGGCCATGTGTACGGCTTCGGCGACGTAAAACGTATAAAGGAGATATGTCTTCTTCGTGGGTAGGTCAAATGGAAAGAAGTCTTGAATTCGAGTGTTTGAGTCCTTAAATATGCTCAACTGCAGCATGCGTGAATGTTATTTAGGTTGAGTAACACCCTCCCGGGGGAATACAGTGTTTATTTTAACGCACGCCTGCAAACTGCGGTATTTTGAGCAATGAAAATAACAACATATTATATTTCGACTACGTATCTTAGCATTTCAGGCTTTAATAAAGTGGAAATCTACTGCATACCTACAGGTTTAACGTTATGCATTAGCAAAACACAACTTATATTTACAATCATATGTCTTTTTACTCTAGCGATAGAAGCTAAGTACAGTTTTCTCCATCGAGATTTTCAGTCTTCGGTAACAAATTTTATGTGCGAACACTTTCATTAGGATTATCATCATCTTCACCATCATCATAGTAGCTAAATGACCTGTTTAGTAGCCCTATAGTTATTTCATTTAGTCTGTACTAAATTAAGTTTTTTTATTATTTTATGTTAACTAGTCACACTAGGTGACCGTTGATTTTCGAGCTGCATCAACTCAGTTGTGGAATAAACTTCCATTAAGTCTAAGATCGACAACATGCATTAACAAGTTTAAAAAGGGAATTAAGACTTATCTCTTTAATCAAACTTTTAGTTGATCAACAATTTCATATTTCATGATTTCTCTTATATTCCCTATATTTATTTATTTAAATAGTACGAATTGTAAATTAGTAGTGATAACATTTTATATATATCATAATATTAGCTATTATTTATCTATTTTTTGTAATTAGTTATATGTAAAGTCCTATTGATCTATTCTTGTAAATAGGGCTATATAAATAATAAATTATTATTATTATTATTAATTAGTTTGTAAATTATAGTACTAAATAAATTATTTTCATTGTCATCATCATCGTTACTGAGTTTTTTCAATAGCCAGAGTTTTTTCAATATTTACTTCACAAACAACACACCAGATCTAAGCATAGTAACCAATATCTGGCCATCATTCAACACTGCCATAAATACAGGAGCCTCGATTTCATCGCACGTCTTGCCGACAAAACGACCATCCAGGGTAAATTTCTGAACACGATTGTTTCCACGATCACAAACCAAGAGATGATTGTCGTTATCAATAGCCAGACCCGATACAATATTCAGCTGACCATCAGCAGTGCCGTGTCCACCAATCGTCGATATTCTAGTCGGTACGTTGCCTTTCTTCTCAAATACATGAATAACGTCATTATACTGATCACTGATGTAAAACAGTCCATCATGTGTTATTACATGAAATGGGCCTCCTAGACACTTTTTCTGTCTTGGCAAACCGAAATGATATTGATAGTCACCGTCTCTTGTGAAGACCTGAACACGATTATCATCAGCTCCACACACAATGATGTTACCATCGTCATCAACGTGTACTCCACATGGACAACTTAACTCTCCATCCCCGATGTCACACATAATGATGTTACCATCGTCATCAAAGTTTATTGCACGTGGACAACCTAACTCTCCATCCCCGATACCTTCGTTACCAAAGGTTTTGATCAATTTCCTTGTTATAGTGTTCACTATACATATTCTATAATTAAAATAGTCTGCTATGACTAAATCTGTATCATTCAGAAATGCCACACCATGAGGAAGAGACAACGGTTCCTGTACACTACCTTTACTACCATACGTCAGTAAGAGATCTCCATTAGTGTTGAATACATGGACACAGTGAGAAGTACTAACTGCTACAGCGATCCTACTATTGTCTTTGTTTACTGCTATACCCATGAAACCAATATATTTAGTATCCACACCTTTCATGTTAAACTGTCCTGTTATTCTCATCTCTTGAGGCTTGACATTCATCACTAGTGGACTGTTAGATACATGATTCCCATTCACTTGAACCTCTGCTGTCAGTTGACCAGGTACTTTAGCCATGAATTCAACTTCTATTCTCCCATCAGTCCTCACATCTTTCTCTTCTATTTTCACGTCAACTGCAGGGCTGATTTGAATGTCTACAACATCACCTGTATTGACACTATCCAGTCCTGTCGAGGTTTTAGTTTTCAGTATCAACTTATGTTGCCTTGCAGCTTCTGGCTCACCCTCCACCAGAATAGTGCTCATCATATGGTCTGTTTTGGAATGCTTCTGTATTTCTCCAAAACCTTTATTCACTTGTTGTACCAGCTCTTGGTTAGGAAAAAAGACGATTATTGAGGATAGTGGGATTGGGTTGAAGATGAATTTCTCCGAGCATTGTGTCTCTTGAATGTTGATCATTTCACTTGCCAGTCCTCTTTCCATCACATTCTTGATGTATTCCTTGACGGCTGGAATATGATGAATTATATTCAAGTTTGTTGTGGCTGTGTCCAACTTCTCGTCGATTTGCTTCAGCAGTTCTCTATAATTTTCTTGTAGTATTTGGATCAGTTTCTTGGTTTTTTCCTTCACTTCTTTTTTTGCCTTTTTCCCTTCTTGTTTGATTGTGTTAGCAATCTTTTCTTGGTTTTGCTTTTCTTTGTCATCTAATCTCAACTGCTCCAGTACCTGCAGATGCTTTGACAATACGGCTTTTTTGATCGAAGCAAACTTCTCTAATGGCATTGTCTTATGATCCTTGTGATCGTCTTTCAAGCATGACACACAAATCATTGCATCACAGTCTTCACAGAATAACTCTAGCCTGTGATGAGGGTGAATTTTACAAGGATTTTCTCTCTTTATTATGAACTCGATATCTTCTTTCTTCAAATCAGCCAGACGAACGACCTTGTGATCTTTGATAAACTCTGAATGATATTTCTTGCATTCCTCACACATCGAGCGATCACAGTCAAAACAATACCAAGATGCTGTCGAATGACTGTCAGAAACAGAACAAACCTTTTCTCCTTCTACCAACGCCAGACCCTTCAAGATTCTTGAATGAAGTAGACTTGGCTGTAGATCTTCGACGCTGCTTAGTTCTTGTAGAGGCGTTTGTGATTTGCATCGACTACACTTGAAGACGTTGACTTCGTCGATCAGTTCGGCGTGTCTTTTGATGCAAGGCTTACAAAATGTGTGGAAACATGGTAAGATCTTGGGTTCAGTAAGTGTATCATTACACAAGGAACACTGAACGTCTTTTCTCAGATCAACACAAAAAGATTCCATGTTGGCTTGAGGGAGTTGTCTGAAGACTTGTGTCTCGACTGTCGAGGAGTTAGTTCTTGGAATTTGGAGTGACTCAATTGTTTCCTAGAAATAGTGTCACGCTGTGAGAGCGGAAATAGAATGATACGTTCGTCACAGATGGCCAAATGCCAAATAGAAATTTATTCATTTTCATAACAAGAGGCTTTTTTGTTCGACCATGCGCGAACTGCTGGACCGTGAATCGTGGTACAAGCTCACCACAGGGTAACCAATCAAGCAAACTAAATGGCGCGAGCTTTTCATCTTTTCGCTTGCCCGATCCTCAAGATTAAAATCTAGGGGAAAACTATGATGTGATTGGTTTTTAATGTCCAAAAATAGGCGCTTCACAAAGGAGTGACCTAATATTAATACTACAGGCAAGCCAGAAGACATATTAAATTGAAAAAACTCACCTTAAGAAAGTATTGTTGTTGACTTGCTGATGACTCCACGCGACTGAAGCAAGCGATGTGATAGTCACGTGGCAAGCCAATACTACCCTATAGGGGGTATTGCGAATTGACCTCATTCCTTCACCCTCTCTTGGTGATTCAAATAAATCTTTTGAAATTCGAGTAAATACATAAAAATACTATTCAAACCTTTTGAATATTCATGAACCTTCATGATGACGTCATTAGCATTATTTAAGGCAACCTTAATTATGCATAAGTGTTAGTTGGCGCGAAGCTGCTTAACGCTGAGTTGTCCCCTCCCACCCAACCCTTCTTGTTTACTCATTAGCTTTTATCTCCTGCGGGCTTGCTCGTCAGGGGCGACTCCATACCTTAACTAATGCTAATGAGGAAGCAGGAAGGATAATGTACTATTTTTATACAAATATTCCATTTGCTGAATGCGCAAAATATGCATTAAAATGTGGGGTGTGCAGAAAAAGTACTTGCATCCTCCCAATATAAAGACAGCAAACCAGTTGCTGAATACATTGAAGAGTTGTCTAGTCAGTCATGTATACCTAAAAAAAAAATACTGTATTTATTACATCATTGTACTCAAGCGTATCGAGCATGCGCAGCAAAATACCCCATTTGTTCATTGGATTCGTTTGTGAACTGTACTACTGTTGAACATTGCTGCTGCTATTATGATGCAAGAGGGAGCTCATTTTAAAACTTAAAAGTTAACTTAAAAGTTGCAATAGAGTGATTTTCATTAACCCGTGAAATAGTTAGTCAGACCATAGAGGTTGCTCAGTTTACCGAGTAGATGTTAGACTATTAAACTCAATTATAGTATGACGTGAGAACGTAAACACATATCATAGCAAGGTACTTAACGAATAATCAAAATGGAACATGCAGAAATACGATTTCAAACGAAAATTTCAGGGTCTGACACCAAAAATGTAACCGGCGGCAAGGCGCTCAAGCTTACAAAATCAGATTGCAAGTGGTTTAACAGTAAAATTTATTGGAAACAAAACACAATTTTACACACTAACTAAAACTTAGTTGTGGCTTACTTTTATGGGGAATTCCACATTCTTTGGCCCTTACTTGCCCCACGTATTCTACGCCCTCGGCTTAGTAAACAGGATGTCCCAAACTAGAATGTTTACTATAATGTATACTGAAACTAACTTGCATAAACATTACTCATTGATCTAATCAAATTAACTAAGGAAATTCGTAATTTCCTTGAACATGCTTCGTATATGATACTCAACTAAGGAAGAACATTCCTTTGCATACACGAAATATTACTAGATTATTAGGAATATAGATTTATAAAACTGAATAATAATTCTTCTAAAATAATGTCCTTTTGACCATGTCACACTTGCCCCTCCTTTTTTATTTGCTTCGTCCTCGAGCAAAACTAAGGAACATATATCCCGGGTATGCATGGTGGTCACATAACATCAGTACTGCAATGTGGATCTTGGCAGGTTGTAGCGGTTACGGTGTAGGCCTGCTGTTGTCCGTGTAGAACGTCTACATACTGGTGTTTCCTCTTCTTCTTCAGATGTATCCTCACTATCATTGTAGTCACCAAGTACTGGTTCACGTGCCATCGGTTGGAATGCAATGGTCATCTCTCCAATGTTATCTTCCTCATCGGATGAATCATCAGGTCTTGCAGCTTGAACTCGCTGTCTGTATGCAGGTTTCTGTCTCTGTCGCACCTCTAACATTGGTTTAGGGCAAACTTGCATCTCTGCTTGGCTAACAACCTTGTCTTGACCTTGTCCATCAGCTCTCTGAACTACATAAGTGTTGTTCCCTCTTCTCTCAACAATCTTGTATACTTGATCCTCCCAGAGGTCTTGGATTTTATTTCTTCCTCTGACTTTTCTGTTTCTCAGTAGGACTCGCTCTCCAACTCTGAGTGGTTCTGCAGTTGCTCTTCCACGCTTGTCGTGAGCTTTCTTCCTTGCTAAGGCTGCTTGATCCATTCTCTTGCTTGCGGTGGAATAGGCTTCTCGAAGGCAGTTTTGGTGTCTTGTGATCCACTCTTGGTTGCCTCCAATGTATTCTCTTTGTTCATCAGGTAACAAAATGTCTATAGGGAGTCTTGCATCTCGACCATACATTAGGTAGAAAGGTGAGTAGCCTGTAGATGCATGTGGTGTAGCGTTGTAAGCATAACATAACTCCTTCAGGTGTTCTGGCCATCTTCTCTTTTCTGTAATTGGGAGTGTTCTTAGTAGGTCATGAAGTGTTCGGTTAAATCTTTCACACTGGCCATTTCCTTGTGGATGATATGGTGTTGTTTTGGACTTGCGCACTCCATAGATTTTACATAGTTCCTGGACAAGCTCTGCTTCAAAGGATCTTCCTTGATCTGAATGTAGTCTTTCAGGGACACCATACACTAAGAACCATTCTTTGATTAAGGTTTTAACCACAGTGTTTGCTTTCTGATCTCTGGTAGGTACAGCTATGGTGAACTTTGTAAACACATCAGTTATGACAAGTACATTTTCCCGACCGTCCGATGCTGGTTCAAGTAGGGTGAAGTCCATGGCGAGTACTTCCAGTGGTCTCGAAGCAAGCATACTGCCAAGTGGTGTCTTGATTGGTAGGTATGACCCTTTTGCAATCACACATCGTTCACAGTTTGAGATCCATCTTTTCACATCAGCTTGTAGTCCAGGCCACCAACATCTCTTACGAATTAACTGTTCTGTTCGGTCTTGTCCTTGATGTCCACACTGGTCATGAGCTCCTTTCAACACTAATGGTTTCATTGAAGCTGGTAGTAACAACAGATTCAGCTCTCCCCCTTGCCCATCTCCGGTGCGGCGGTAGAGTACTCCACGTGTCTCTTCTATTCTCTTCCAGTCACTCAATAATCTTTTGGTGGATCTTGTCTCTAGTCGATGCTCTCTTCTGGTTGGTCGTCGCCCAAGATTCCTGAAGTGCACAAGACGGCTTATGTCCGGGTCCTCCTGCTGTGAATGCTGTATCTCTCCGGACGACATTGTTGGAAAGGAGGTTGCTTGCTCGTCCAGAGCTACTGTTCCTGCGTTGCTGTTGTTGATGTAGGTTGCTGCCACTCTCATGTGTCCACGTACTTCCTCTGGTATTTCGGTCGTATTAGCACTAAATGCTAACGTCTGCCTTACTTCTACTGCTGTGGTCTGCTTGCCTTGATTGATGCGACTCAACGCATCTGCATTTTGATTGTGACGTCCAGGGCGGTATTTGATTGTGAAATCAAAGTTTGCTAGTTCTGCTGCCCATCGTTGTTCCACAGCTTTAAGCTTGCATTTAGACTGCAGGTATGTTAGTGGGTTGTTGTCTGTGTAGACAACGAACTTTGCACCCATCACATACTCCCTGAACTTCTCGCAGACAGCCCACTTTAGTGCTAGTAGTTCCAGTTTCCTTGACGAGTAATTCTCCATGTTGCGCTCGCCACCTCTCAGGCCACGACTGGCATAGGCGATGACTTTCACTTTTCCATCCTGCTCCTGGGACAGTACAGCTCCCAATCCCTCATTGGATGCATCCGTCTCTAGGATGAAAGGCTTAGTGTAGTCTGGGTACGCCAGTACAGGTGCTGAGGTTAACAGGTTCTTCAGCTTGTCGAAGCTACTCTGACATTCAGGTGTCCACAATTCACGTATTTGCTTCTGCGTCGACTTCTTACTTCCTCCACTCCCAAGCTCAGCTACAATCTTGTGTAGAGGTCCTGCCACTTGAGCGAACTTGGGGACGAACCGTCGATAATACGATGCAAAACCAAGGAATGAACGAAGGTCTCGTACTGTTACTGGTACCGGCCAATCTTTCACTGCCTTTGTCTTTTCAGGATCAGTCGACACTCCTCCGGCTGACACAACATGACCTAGGTAAGAGACTTTATCACGGAAGAACTGACACTTGGTTGGTTCAATCTTTAATCCATGGCTTCTCAGCTTACGAAACACACTCTCCAAGCGCTTGAGGTGATCTTCAATGGACACCGAGAATACGATAATGTCATCAAGGTAGACCATCATGGTGCGTAAGATATCATCTCTGAATACCCCTTGCATCAGTCTTTGGAAGGTGGCAGGTGCGTTCTGTAGTCCGAACGGCATTCGGACATGCTCAAACAAGCCCATTGGAGTGGTAAACGCTGTCTTGTGTTGGTCCTGGGGGGCCACTTCTACTTGGTTGTAGGCTGAGGCCAGATCTATGGTAGAGAAGTACTTCGCGCCATGTAGTGCTTCAAGTGTCTCTTCAATCCTTGGTAGAGGGTACTGGTCCCGCTTTGTCTTTGCATTCAGCTTTCTGTAGTCCACGCACATCCTCAGGGCACCAGATTTCTTCCGTACCAAAACAATAGGTGAAGCGTAGTTGCTTTCACTTCCACGTATCACTCCTTTCTCTAATAACTCTTTTAGATGCTGCTGTACCTCTTGATATTGATTAGGGGGGATCCTTCTGTATCTTTCTGTGACTGGTACATCATCATCTGTGTAGATGCGGTGATGTATTGTCGACGTACAGCCAAGGTCCTCCTTACCCTTGGAGAACACTTCTCTGTTCTCTTCAAATAGCCGGAGAGCCTCCATTCTCTGACGTTCCGTCCCGGGAAAGTTATCCAATGTGATCCCTTGAGGGGGTGCTTGCATCCTCTGCCCACGTACTATGCCCACAGCTTCCCGTTGGGGTGGCGTCTGGGGGTCAGCACTGAGTCTACAGCACACTGTCACTAGGTTATTTCCTTGTACGAACTCCAACTGCTCTCCACTCTGGACCACGGTTCCCTCTCTGACGATTCCAATGCGCGTCCTCGGCTTTAGCCAAACATCCTTCGCAGTGTGGTTAGCAACTCGAACGATGTACAACGTTTTGGATGTGTCCACGAGAGTACTGGCCACGGTGAGGTTTCCTTCTATAGGTACTACAAGAGGTTCAATTACAGCATCAGTGCCCCATGAAGGGCCTGTAACTAAGACATCAGATTCAGTGAAAGGTGGGACCCAGATTTGGTCTGAGCCAGCAACCTTCACGAATCCAGTTTTTGGTTTTATCTTCTTTTCTTCTTGCAGGATCTGCTTAAACTGAGGTACCCGTCCCAGAACGTTGGTTCCAATGAGTCCAGGTACTCTCTGTAACACTGTAGTGGCTGGTGTGTCCTTCGTGACAAATACTCCACACCCAGGGACCTTTACTCCATTTATTTCCACTGTTGCCGTGAAATGACCAAGGTAGGGGATCTCCAGTCCGTTGGCTCCTCGCAACTGCAATAAACTCGTCTCTGCATTCAGGCCTCCTAAGTTGGGTTCAATCTTCTTTCGGTAGAATGACTCTGTGACCAGGGTTACCATGGAGCCTGTGTCTATAAGACTTTCCACTGGTACTCCTCCAATCCTGGCCATCACTGTGGGACTTTTCCCAACGAGCTTATCATTCTGAAAAAGAAAATCAGAGCCACTACAGTCCTCCTTCACGGCGTGGCTCACAGCCGTGAAGGGTTGGAGTTTGACGCCACCTGAGATTTTTCACTAGCCAGTTTCGGGCAGTTCGGTCGTATATGTCCTGCCTCCTGACAGTTAAAACACCTCTTCGGGCCGTTGTATGGTCGTCGCTGCGGTGATGGTGGTGGGCGGTTCAACTTCTCGGTTATTGACATGAGTAGCTTCTGTTGGTCATTCAGAACCTTCTGTTGTTGCAAGATCTGCTCCACCAGAGCCTTTTGACCAGAAGTCAGGTCCTGTATCGTCTTGGACATGGACAGACTGTTCACCTGGGCACATTCCTCAACTAGGACTTCTCTGCTGGCTGGCTGTCGGGTGGGGCGATCCAGCTCCTCCACTGTTCTGCGTGCCTCGTCGCGTATCTCGTCAAAGGTCTTGGCTGGATGTTCTCTAATCATCCTCCTTAAGTCACGCCGCATCACTCCATCCCTTAGGTTTTCCACAAAGGTGTCCCTCAGATTCTGGTTTTTATTGTCCAGTGAGCCGGGATGTGTCTTTAGTAGGTGGTCCACCGAAGACATCAGGGCGTGTGAGTAGTCCTGGATGGACTCTCTCTCCTTCTGTTTCCGTCCGAAGAACTTCTGGAGTAGCTGCGTCTTAGTCAGCTTTTCACTGAACACATCTCTGAGGATGGCATAACATTTAGTTGGCTCGTTCCAGTCCTCTGATGGTCTTAACCGGATCTCGTCTCGTGCCACTCCCTCCAGATTATGATATAAGAAGTCAACAGCCTCAACGTCAGTTAACTTTTGGGCAGTCACAGCTCTCTGGGCATCAGATATCCAGTCCTCCAGCAGCTTGTCATCTCTCCCGCCAGCATACTTTCGCAACTTCTTCTCTCTTGGGGCCATAACTTTGACAACCGGGATCGGTTGTGGGTCAACTCCTTCAACTGCAACAGCTGGCTCCAGCTGGGCGAGTTGAGTCTTGAGGGCAGCCAGCTGTTCTTCTAACTCCTCGAGTGTAGCCATACTGTTTTCCTACTCTTTCCCGTTTTAATTCTAATAAATTCAATGTTAATTTACTTGCAATCCCACTTCTGACACCAAAAATGTAACCGGCGGCAAGGCGCTCAAGCTTACAAAATCAGATTGCAAGTGGTTTAACAGTAAAATTTATTGGAAACAAAACACAATTTTACACACTAACTAAAACTTAGTTGTGGCTTACTTTTATGGGGAATTCCACATTCTTTGGCCCTTACTTGCCCCACGTATTCTACGCCCTCGGCTTAGTAAACAGGATGTCCCAAACTAGAATGTTTACTATAATGTATACTGAAACTAACTTGCATAAACATTACTCATTGATCTAATCAAATTAACTAAGGAAATTCGTAATTTCCTTGAACATGCTTCGTATATGATACTCAACTAAGGAAGAACATTCCTTTGCATACACGAAATATTACTAGATTATTAGGAATATAGATTTATAAAACTGAATAATAATTCTTCTAAAATAATGTCCTTTTGACCATGTCACATTTTATTTTCCATGTAAAAATGAACTGTAGAAAGAGGAGTCCTTTGGGGTTAACCAGACTTAAAGTAACGGTAGCAAAATAGGCAGGGGCGGATCCAGGGGAGGGGGGCAGGGGATGCGCACCCCTCCCTTGGTCGATGATAGCCAATACAAAATATTGATTTTCTCCTTTGATAATAAGGGGTACACCCCTCCCTGGGTGCGCTCCCAACGCAGCACCCCTCCCTTAAGAAAATTCTGGATCCGCCCCTGAAAGGTTTTTATTTAACAAGGATTTATAACAATATAACTAGAAAACGTCAATTATCAAGAAACATTCTTTGCAGACCCCATTATAGGTGTTAATTGAGACCACGTTTCTTTTCCTTCAGGGTTGTTTTCTTCCTAGAGATTTACACTGGCAACGACAATCGGAGAGTTGCTTTGAAAGGTATCCGGGGATTTTGTTGAACGATTTCTGTCACTCAAAACTCAACAGATCTGATGACCATCAGGTACGATTGCTTATTTATGGTTTCTTGTCGTGGCCTGGCATATTTCAATTGGTAATACTGAGTTTTGTCAGTGTCAATCAAAACTCGACATATCTCGTCAATGTCTTCTGAATCAGAGCTGCCTGAATCACTGGACTGGTGTAATTCTGAGGTACAATAGTTTATAGCTTTTCTTGTCGTGGCTTGCCATTCTTGGTCTTTCAATCTTGGTCTAGCAATCAAAACTCAAAAAAATCCACGTCTTCATCTTCTGAATCAGAACGGCCTGAATAACTCGACAGGTGCCCTTCTTGGGTACAATACTTGGGGATTGTATGGCTGTTCGTCGTGGCTTACCATTCTCGGACTTAATCAAAACTCAAAAAATCTCTATAGTCCCTGTCTTCATCTTACAGAGGTTATATCTCTAATACATTTATGAAAACTATTCGAGTCTGCTGCAGCAGCATATTGAATGGTTGTCTGACCTTATCATTGATTTAATCAAGACCGACTGAACTTTTCCCTGGCGTATGAAATTTAGTGATCTAAAGGCTTTGTAACGGAAGGGAAGACCTCTGTATATTTTTCCTTCCCTTTTGCCCTTCTCCCTCAGCTTTATCACTCTTTCTTCCCTTTTCTTCCTTCCATTCTCCCTTCCCTTTTTCTCTTCCTCCCTCGATTTATTCACTATTTCTCGGCGTAGTATATACAAAACTAAACAGAGACTAGTGCCCAGGATAAGATAGACAGGGATCATTTATTCCTTGACTTTGCAGGTCACTATAACCTAAATTATATTGTCTAAAATGACATTTAATTTTATAGTCATTTTGAATTCTTATATTTCTAAACCATTTTCCAGTTACTTTACTAAATTTGGAAAATTATTTAATACAAATTATTACAATATATCAGGTTCCTAATATAAAGAATTCTTGCTAAATACCTTTCATGATTTATAACAGTCTGAGAGAAAAAATGTGTCTGGAAAAGAAACTTGAAAATAGAAATGTGGGTTTAGTATGGAGCATTTTTTAGCACTGCTGTTTACGAACTTAGTAACCTGTTATAACAAAATTCATGTCTTTCATGTGAGAATTAGTCTGTACTGTTACAGTGCAGACACTCGAACCATGAACACTTCAAGGCTTTTTTGAAATTTTTTTAATAACTATCCAATCAGCGCTCTCCGTAAAAACAAAGGAATCAAAAAAAATTGAGGCGCCATCCAATCACAACACACGAAGGAAAATCTTTAGAAGTTTATTTTTAACTTTCTCATGTGAACTTATGAAATCACATAAATTATGCCGAATATTACTTTTGGTTATCAAAACAATTAACAATATAGAAAAAGAATGCTTTTACAGTAACAATGTTCAAATATACATGGCTAAGGGACTGGTCATAAAGTAAAATGGGGGGGGGGGGGGGGGGGGGGTTGGCCGGCAAAACTAGAATTGAGTTAACATTTTTGTTTGCTGGCACAATTATTGTGGTTGAAAAAGTGATGACCCACCCTCAGGTCTGAAGCAAAATTGCATAGATGTTAGATGTTAGATGGTCCATTTTATAGATAGCCCACCCATTTCAAGGAGCACAAAATTATGTGGCCCTACCCCTGTTTTTTGCCTCCCCACCCCCCCCTCCCATTTACTTTATGACCAGTCCCTAACTTAATTAACTCACTGAATCCACTGTCAGCCAATCACAGCAAAGCATTTTTAAGGATAATCAAGGGATTTGCCTTGGAAGCATTTGGACTACAGGTTAATATGCTACAAGCAAAACTAATTCAAGAAGCGGTAAAGTCTCTCACTTCATCAACTGTTCTTGATAAAAATGATAACAACATGTCATATATCAAGTACGTAAAGCTATCTTAGCATTTCATGCTTTAAAGTGAATATATACAGTATACTTGCAAGCACATCTTTCATTTACAATCATATATCTTTTTACGCTGGCGACAGAACCTAACTACAGTTTTCTCGCCCACTTGAGATTCAATTGAGATTTCCTTCTGCAACAAATTTCATGTGAAAATATTTTCCCGAGGATCACCAACATCGTCATTTAACAATTATTCACCAAAGGTGAAGTGAACATCGCAGGGGTGGATCCAGGATATTTAGAAGGGAGGTGACTGTTAAATACAGGGTAACTCGTGCCAATACCAAAGAAAACACATAAAAGGCAGGAAAATAGTGAAAAAATGGCGTCTCAAATTGACAGAATTTTTTAAAATTTGAGAGCTTCGAGTAAATCGAGTGAAAGCTTATCCAAATAACTTTTTTTCAGTTATAAACACCTTTTTTCAAATTGGTGCAAAAAAAAAAAAAAAGGGTGTGACTAGTCACCACCTCCCCTGCATCCGCCCCTGCATCAGTGAATATTTACCGAGACGTAGTTTAGTATATTTTTACACTTGAATATCAGAGATATGAAAATTCCGGATAAGAATACGTTATAGTATTACTTCCGCTTTGGCAAACCTCATATTCACCGCGGCTCGCGCAATGATGTCGTCTCATAATTACTGGTCGCTCGACCAAGCAGAAACTTAATATCCAAGTCTAAAATTATATACTAATTTAAAATATCTAAATTCTTTCTACTTTACAAACCACACACCAGAATACTTAGTACTGACCAATATCTGACCATCATTCAACACCGTTATATATTCAAGATTCTCGATTTTATCGCATGTCTTGCCTACAAAACGACCATCCAAGGTGAATTTCTGAACACGATTATTACCAGTGTCACAAACCAACAGATGTTGGTTATTATCAATAGCCAGGCCCAATGGTAAATCCAGCTGACCATCAGCAGTGCCGTATCCACCAATCTTCGATATTCTAGTCGTTACGTTACCTTTTTTCTCAAAAACATGAATAACGTGATTATAATGATCACTGACGTAAAACAGTCCATCATGTGTTATAACATAAAGTGGATCAAATATGTCCTGTGTTGTTAAACCAAACTGATATTGATAGTCACCGTCTTTCGTGAAGACTTGAACAAGATGACTATCACGATCACACACAATGATGTTATCATTGTCATCAACGTGTACTGCACATGGATTAAAAAACTCTTCATCTATGCTACCATGGTTACCGAAAGTTTTGATCAATTTCCCTGTTATAGTGTTCGCTATACATATTCTATGATTATCACCGTCTGCCATGACTAAATCTGCACCATTCAAAGCTATACCTTGAGGACAAAACCATTCTTTAGGCTGTGGTCTTCGTACACAATTATAGTATGTTAAGTGATCTCCATCAGTGTTGAATACAAGGACACAGGAAGAAATAGATGACTTCGGATTGGTAATAGCGATTCTGCTTTTGTCTCTGTTTACTGCTATACCCGTAATAAAAAAACGTGATTTAGTATCCACGCCTTTCATGTTAAACTGTCCCATTATTCTCATTTCCTGTGGCTTGACATTCATCACTAGTGGACTGTTAGATACATGATTCCCATTCACTTGAACCTCTGCTGTCAGTTGACCAGCTACTTTAGCCACGAATTGAACTGCTGTTCTCCCATCAGTCCTCACATCTTCAGGGCTGATTTGAAGGTCTACAGCTTCTAATTCTGGCTCGTCCTCCGCCAGAATAGTGCTCATCGTATGGTCTGTTTCGGTACCTTTCGTTTGTATTTCTCCAAGGCCTGTATTCACTTGTTGCTCCAGCTCTTGGTTAGGAATAAAGGCAATTCCTAAGGATAGTGGAATTGGGTTGAAGATGAATTTCTCCGAGGATTGTGTCTCTTGAATGTTGAACATTTTACCTGCGAGTCCTCTTTCCATCACATTCTTGATGTGTTCCTTGACGGCTGGAATATGATGAATGATATTCAAGTTTGTTGTGGCTGTGTCCAACTTCTCGTCGATTTGTTTCAGTAGTTCTCTTTCCTTTTCTTGTAGTATTTGGATCATTTTCTTGGTTTTGTCTTTCACTTCTTCTTTGGCCTTTTCTCCTTGTTGTTTGATTTTCCTAGCAATCTGTTCTTGTTGTTGCTTTTGCTTGTCATCTAATCTCAACTGCTCCAGTACCTGCAGATGCTGTAACAATACAGCTTTCTTGATTGAAACAAACTTCTCTAATGACATTGTCTTATGATCCTTGTGATCGTGTATTAAGCATGTTCTGCAAATCATTACATCACAATCTTCACAGAAAAACTCTAGCCTGTGATGAGGGTGACTTTTACAAGGATTTTCTCTCGTTATTATGAACTCAATATCTTCTTTCTTCAAATCAGCCAGACGAACGACCTTGTGATCTTTGACAAACATTGAATGGTATTTCATGCATTCCTCACACATCGAGCGATCACAGTCAAAACAATACCAAGATGCTGGTGAATGACTGTCAGAAACAGAACAAACCTTTTCTCCTTCTACCAATGTCAGACCCTTTAAGATTCTTGAATGTAGTAGACTTGACTGTAGATCTTCGACGCTGCTTGGTTGTGGTAGAAACGTTTGTGATTTGCATCGAATACACTTAAAAACGTTGACTTCGTCAATCAGCTCGGCGTGTCTTTTGATGCAAGGCTTACAAAATGTGTGGAAACATGGTAAGATCTTGGGTTCAGTAAGTGTATCATTACACAAGGAGCACTGAACGTCCTTTTTCAGAACAGTGAGGAAAGAAGATTCCATGTTTTCCTGAGATATAGGGAGTTGTACGATTATCTGTATACGTGTCACTGCCAAGGTTTACCACCTTGGTAGTCAATTTATCCCTGGCGATGTATGACACCCTTCCGCGATCAAATTTTATCGTGTCAGCGGTTGTGTAATCTAATTATATACATGATACATACGTAATGCAATACCTGGGTCACGCTAGAATATATTACACTTGAGTACTCGGAATATTTTCTTTTTCTATAGAGGGAGAGATTATTATTATTGAGTTCAGTTGAACTCTTTATAAAATCTAAATTGCATCCCGTGGTATTTATATTTGCTCAGCTGAAATTGTTAACTTTTCACTTCAAATATTTTGAATTGTTTTGAAAAATTAATTATGACTGATTTCGTTACATTGTATGAAAATCAGAATGTAGAATGTTTTGATTAAATCAGTCTGTACAAAAAACCCTCTACTTAAAAAAATATACATTATGGACAGTAAAAAAACGGTCTGGACAGGGCTTCAGAAAAGTCAAGCCCAATGCAGCTTGCGTGAAAAAATTGTCCGCATTTGTCACAACCCAGCCAGTCGTCGCCATCGTCCATTCTGCACTCTTTGCATAAATTGACATTTCGGCTTCCACTAAAAGATGAAAAGTACAATAGGTTTTTGGTCATATAACATACAGATATATCAAGTAACTAGCTAGTAATCGCTTACCTTAGGATATCATTATAACAGCATCCAAATAGATTACTCAAAATCTTCTGCCTTTCCATAATAAGGTTGAAGTTAGCAAAAAGGTCCTTTCCTTCGCTTAAACACTTGGAGAACTATATGAAAATATTGATAAGGAAACGTTTACGTAAACAAGTATCTTTAGTACCGTTCTTCAGTACAGTAGCTTATTTTAAGGATTCTTTGTCCGGGGGGGATTCTTCTGGGCTGTTTCATACAGGGATGCTCCGCCCAGACTCTCGACCCCTTAACCTTTTATATACCAAATTTCAGCAAAAAGTTACCCCTTAAATATACCTTTTTGCATGAAAAGGTACCCTTTCGTATACTTTTGAAGAAAATCTACCCCTTTTTATACCAAAACTCACAAATTTCCACCCCTTTTCTATACCTGTGGCCTGAGAAAGGTACCCCTTTCGGGCGGAGCATCCCCGTATAGTCAATTATAGGGAGTACCCCCCCCCCCCGAGTTCTTTGTTTCGTTTATTAAAATATCAAAATCAGTAAAATAAAAAAGGAATTAACTTACTACACAAACAAGAACGCCACAGTTGAATCCATCTTGCTGTTTAAAATGCGCTGGCTCAATGCACTTCCAGTGAGTGCTTCCCCAGCCTGTCTTGATATCTGCCACTTTACTGTATCGTGCAAATTAATGTGCGTAATCGAATTATCGGATTATCTACTTAAATATAACTTTACCTAATCTTATCGAGAAGTCTATAAAGAACTAGGCTAGAAGCAGCACTTATTTCTCTTGCCAAGTGGCTGCCTTTCATTGGATCGATGTACAAGCGAGTTTTTTCTTTTCTGTCAAGAACCTACAACAAGCATAAAAATTACAAATTAAATCAGTGTGCAAACCTTTCTAATTCACCTGCGAGAAAAGGCTGTTTTTCTCACCCTTACGCATGCGGCTGCGGAGGAGAAAGTAGCACTTTTTGTATTGCCGTTGTAATGAAGACTTAAGAAAAATATGTTTGCATGGTCAACACGGAAAAATACTTACAAATAACGTCCAGTGCGACCCACTTGCGTTCATGGGAATGAGAATTTTCTCTACGGCATCGAATTTCTCTCCTTTCCACAGTCGTCGTGTGCTGGAGCCGTTTGCGACTACTTGACAGAGCGTTGTATCGGCAACAAAGATATTTGGATTGTTACAACGAATTTGCCATAGTGTTGAGTCAATAATCTGTGTATTAATAGTGATCCAATGAATTACTTTACCCTGGTATACATCTTCCTATTTTATATCAAATTTACCTATAGACTTAGAACTACTTACAGTGTCAGCGAGCCATCCTTCCACGAAGCTGGGAGCATCTCTCTTTATTTCTTTCATTGCATTTCCGTTGAGTTCTCCAGGGTTTAAAGTGGTCCATAGATCTAATAATGTCACCTTGAATGGTCCAATCTGTAGCGCTGTATCATGGGCTCTCAATCCAATTTCTTTAGACTTAACTATGGATGCTGGATCGCACTTTCCTCGTATTTTTGTGCCTTCCTCTGAGAGACTGTATAGATAAAATCGTTTATGGATAATTCAGACGATAAGACGTCTTGCGCCGTAATAGCAGCCCGTATAAAGTCCCCCAAATACAATTATTATTTATTAGTATTAGTATTAGTATTAGTATTAGTATTAGTATTAGTATTAGTATTAGTATTAGTATTAGTATTAGTATTAGTATTAGTATTAGTATTAGTATTAGTATTAGTATTAGTATTAGTATTAGTATTAGTATTAGTATTAGTATTAGTATTAGTATTAGTATTAGTATTAGTATTAGTATTAGTATTAGTATTAGTATTAGTATTAGTATTAGTATTAGTATTAGTATTAGTATTAGTATTAGTATTAGTATTAGTATTAGTATTAGTATTAGTATTAGTATTAGTATTAGTATTAGTATTAGTATTAGTATTAGTATTAGTATTAGTATTAGTATTAGTATTAGTATTAGTATTACCTTGATGGGGGAAAGGGCGACTTTTCATTTAGAACTTCAGTATCAGAGGCATCGGTTTGCTCACCATCCGTATCACAATTTATTGTATCAGGCACATGGCAAATTGAATCGATCTGTGGGAGTAAAGTTAGGTTAATGGGACACCTGCATTGAATTTAAAAATTGCGCACATTTTTTTAGCGTATATTTTCATCTATATTGCATGCTTGTGAGTCAATAACGACTTGCCTCTTCTGTTATGATGGAACCTGCTTCATCATCAGACGTCAAGTCAATAACAGTTGTAGAGTCTTTTGACTTCTTTGAATACTTCTTTCTGATCGGGAGCTTCTTATGGAATACCTTGTGGTAGTCGACGCTGGTTTCTTTCAAGCGTTTTTTTGATGGACTTTGACGTATTGGAAGACCATTCTGTGTCGGGCACTGCTCTCGGATGTTCGAAATGAGAGCGTCAACACTTTCTATTGTCTCTTGCAGTACTTTTCCATTATCCACAAGATAGGCTAGGCTTCTAAAATGGTCCAGCTTTTCTATTAGAACTCTTCTCAGCTTTAGATTGTTTGGTGGGCTGGAAGCCGGCTGGGTGGCTGGAGGGGCTGGGGACTCAGTGGGTTGTTCGTCTTTACAATCATCACTTTCTTCACAAGGCGTGCAGTCTTGAAGTGAGCCGTTCGAAGTGTGTGGAGAGGTGCATATGATGTCCACAAAATTTGTCGTATCAAGAGTGATGAAAACACTGTTCTTGTACGAATCCGGCAAGCTTGTGAAATTCCACTCGTCAAAAAAGGTGAAAACAGCATACATGTGTTTGCAGGGGTAATGAGTTTTCTGCCAGCTTTCGCATTGGCAACTTGGTTGATCAAGATTTACCCCAAAAAATCTGTTGCTGTCACTACTACTTCGTACAAGAAATTCTCCTTTCATAAGGTTGACGCATTTGACGTCATATTCGCGGTATTCACCGGAAGCAAACTTGCTTTTCAGACAGTGTTTAATAAACTGTGGTGGACGATTATGCAGATATTCAGGAACCATTGCATTATATCGCCTGTAGGAGCTACTGAGCCTGAGGTTTGTGTCGAGGTAGTGTTGATAAGAATCTGGAATGAAGGACTCGACTAGAGTAATGGCTATCCCATATATCGATTTATCTATTGATCGTGGTAGGTAGTTATATTTGAAGAGATGGTTTTGCCGTTCAATACCATTGTTAGTGTTGACGATGTTCGTGGCTTGCTGCTTTCTAAAAGCATGAGACCATCGTTTAGAGCACTGGAGCCACACCTTGTCACAGTAATGTCGCACGTTCTCATTCCTCAAATATATATGGGACTTTTTTAACGACTCTACGGCCTTGTCATACATCCCTTGATTTCTTGCATAGGCAATCTTCTGCATTAGTTCTAGAAATACCTTTTGGTCGTCATGACCAAGGCTATTCCTTGAAGCCTTTGACCATCTTTGCCAAGCCTGTATTCTGTGAAAGTCACAAATGTATACTGAGGCTTGAGGGAAGTGTTTTTCTATGGCACTCATTTCGGCAGTGGAAAAATCCACCATAAAATATTTCGGATCCCAAGTAGGATTCCACTGCCTTAATATGCCAAGTGCCTCTCCAATAGAAAGGGACTCCTCATCCTGGCACATAAATTCCGCTACTACTTTATATCCAACATTGGTATGGACACAAATAAAAAACAAAGGGATCGCATACTTTGTTGTTTTATAGGTAGCATCCATTAGTACCAGGTCTCCGCCGTACCTCACAAGTATATCCCTTTGCCATTCCTCTTGATGGATGAAAAGGAACTTTGTCTCCTCTTCATTACTCGTCTTGTCTCTTGTTCTTAGAAAGAACTTTGAAGAGGGTGAAGATTTCTCCCAATCACTCACTTTCTTCTTTAGAGATTCTTGGTCGTCAGCGGAGTATTTTGTAACGCTTATAGCTTTTGCAATATGGTTACGTAAGTCTTGCCTACTGGGATAATAGCGACGGTTAGATTTATGTGGTTTTTGCTGAGCGTGACTGCCAAACAATTCTTTTTCCACAAACTGTTCGACACACCTCCTAATAATAGTGGGATTTGTGATGTTAGAAGCTACCAGTTCATGGATCTTTTCAATTACCCTCGTGTCTACAGAATGGCCAATCGTAGCTGATCTGCCTACAGGGTGCAGGGTGTGTGTGGGGGGGGGGGGGGGGGGGGGGGCTTCGCATTCGTTAAGTAATAATTTTTCGATATTCGATCCTTTGGAGCATAGCTCGCATTCCGTCTTTATGTTACAAAACATGTTATACAGTATGATCACATTAGAAAGAAAAGAGCAATAGGAGGTAGTAAACTGATGGGCTTACCTTCTCGGTACCATGTATACAGTGCCTTGTGTCATTGTCAACAATGGAAAATGGGTATGAAAAAAAGACTATTGGGATGTTTCCTCTTTTATGTTCAAATACAGGCGATGCTGTTGATTGATAAATTTTATAATTTTCAATTTTAAAAACACTGAATTAACAACTTTTTCACACAACGCTGTCTTCTCGCCTCATCAGCTGTGTAAAAAAATTCTATAGAAGAGTTATAGTTATAACTTATATTACTTATTTTACCTGTACTCGAAAACCTCTTGTGACCTTTATCTTTGTCGTGAACATGTGAACGAACAAAACACGTGGAGTTTAAAGACATAAAACTCTCTAAAAAATTATCTTTTTCTTCATTAGTTCCTTCAATGAAGCCAAGGCAACAGTTTCCCTCCCTTCGAAATTCATGTAAATGATTTTGAAGAAAGTCAACCTCCTGATTTTTAAGCTCCGAAGAGTGCGAAGACTGAGACATTTTATCTTTAAAATCAGTTGTGCCAGCAAATATGGATTTCGCAAATCAATTTACAGCCATTCTGAGGCAGACGCGCACTCTTGCGAATTTTTCTCTCGCGACAAGTTGGTTTTTGGTGGACGTCAATCAAAATCGTTGCCATAGCACTGTCGCAAAACACAAAGCTACAAAGGCATATGCGTATGGAATTTTATGGAAACGCTTTGATTGACGTCCCCCAAACCCTACTTTGTCGCGACAGAAAACATCGCAACAGTGCGCGTGTGTCTGAGAATGACTGTATAAGTTAGTTATACATTTTACCAGGCATGAACCCTTCACGTAGTGACACATTTTGAAAATTTTCAAGATAGACTATAGTGTACAAAGCATAGAGATAAATACGAACCAAACTTGAATTTAATTTTTACATAAAATGTGATTAAATTGGTTGGAGTACCATAAAGGAAAAAGTGTTTTCAATCGTCTGCATCTTGTGTGATTGACAGTTTGGACCTTGCACACAACTGGGTTCTTATAGGGGAAAAAACTTGAGCTTCATTTAGATTTTATAAGTGTCTAATCAAATTGTACAGAAATATATGAGTATTTCATAAGATTGAAGGTTTAATTTTTTGAAGATAGAAAAGAGAAAACAAAGCGACATGACAACATTCCTTCGGATCGAAAATCCTGATTACTGGATTTGGTGCATAAAATCATCTGGAAAATGAAGGCGAGCGTGACGAGCGTGACCACTATATCATCTATTGCATTACGTATATAATTAGATTACACAACCGCTGACACGATAAAATTTGATCGCGGAAGGGTGTCATACATCGCCAGGGATAAATTGACTACCGGTTTACACAGCTGTCGCGTCGAACCTGTATTGCAGCAGGCGTTCCTGGTTTGGGATGAGGAGGATTGGGTTACAGCACAGGAAGCCCAGCTCTTTTTTGGGATTTATAAATGTCGTTATAGTGACCTGCAAAGTTAAGGAAAAAATGATCCCTCTCTATCTTATCCTGGGCACTGGTCTCTGTTTAGATTTGTATATACTACGCCGAGAAATGGTGAATGAATCGAGGGAGGAAGAGAAAAAGGGAAGGGAGAAGAGGGAAGGTAGGGTGGAAAGGAGAGTGAAAAAAGGAAGAAAGAGAGATAGACAGGAAGTAAAAAAACAAAGAGGTCTTCCCTTGAATTACAAAGCCTTTAGATCACTGAATTTCATACACCAGGGAAAAGTTCAGTCGGTTTTATTCAAATCAATGATAAGGTCAGACAACCTTTCAATATGCTGCTGCAACAGACTGGAATAGTTTTCATAAATATATTAGAGATATAACCTCTCTACGGAGGTCTAAGGCGGCTGAGTTGAATTATTATTTTAGGGATTTAGATATCAAATCGCACCGTTGCTCACTTTAAGTTACTACAACTAATATATTTGGCCTTAGTTAACTAATTTCTATTGGATTTTTACCTATTAGTTTTTTCAAGTACTATTGAGTTTCATATATATTTAGTTTTTTATGATATGTATATACAGATATAGTATTATTGACATTAAATTTTTCAGTCCTTTTTAATTCTTATATTTCTAAACCATTTTCCAATTACTTTACTAAATTTGGAAAATTATTTAATACAAATTATTACAATATATCAGGTTCCTAATATAAAGAATTCTTGCTAAATACCTTTCATGATTTATAACAGTCTGAGAGAAAAAATGTGTCTAGAAAAGAAACTTGAAAATAGAAATGTGGGTTTAGTATGGGGCATTTTTTAGCACTGCTGTTTACGAACTTAGTAACCTGTTATAACAAAGTTCATGTCTTTCATGTGAGAGTTAGTCTTTACAGTTACAGTGCAGACACTCGAACCATGAACACTTCAAGGTTTTTTTGACATTTTTTTAATAACTATCCAATCAGCGCTCTCCGTAAAAACAAAGGAATCAACAAAAAAAAAATTAGGCGCCATCCAATCACAACACACGAAGGAAAATCTTTAGAAGTTTATTTTTAACTTCCTCATGTGAACTTATGAAATCACATAAATTATGCCGAATATTACTTTTGGTTATCAAAACAATTAACAATATAGAAAAAGAATGCTTTTACAGTATCAATGTTCAAATATACATGGCTAAGGGACTGGTCAGAAAGTAAAATAGGGGGGGGGGGGGGGGGTGCTTAGGGGGGGCTTCCAAAACTAGAATTGAGTTAACATTTTCGTTTGCTGGCCCATTATTAATTGTGGTTGAAAAAGTGATGACCCACCCTCAGTTTTGAAGCAAAATTGCATATGTTAGATGGTCCATTTTATAGATAGCCCACCCCTTTCAAGGAGCTCAAAATTATGTGGCCCACCCCCGGTTTTTGCCTACCCACCAACCTCCCATTTACTTTATAATCAGTCCCTAACTTAATTAACTCACTGAATCCACTGTCAGCCAATCACAGCAAAGCATTTTTAAGGATAATCAAGGGATTTGCGTTGGAAACATTTGGACTACAGGTTAATATGCTACAAGCAAAACTAATTCGAGAAGCGGTAAAGTCTCTCACTTCATCAACTGTTCTTGATAATGATGATAACAACATGTCATATATCCAGTACGTAAAGCTATCTTAGCATTTCATGCTTTAAAGGGAATATATATAGTATACTTGCAAGCACATCTTTCATTTACAATCATATATCTTTTTACGCTGGCGACAGAACCTAACTACAGTTTTCTCGCCCACTTGAGATTCATGCAATTGAGATTTTCTTCTGCAACAAATTTCATGTGAAAATATTTTCACGAGGATCACCATCATCGTCATTTAACAATTATTCACCAAAGGTGAAGTGAACATCGCAGGGGTGGATCCAGGATATTTAAAAGGAAGGTGACTGTTAAATACAGGGTAACTCGTGCCCATACCAAGGGAAACACATAAAAGGCAGGAAAATAGTGAAAAAATTGCGTTTGAATTTGACAGAAATTTTAAAAATTTGAGAGCTTCGAGTAAATCGAGTTAAAGCTTATCCAAATAACTTTTTTTCAGTTATGAACTCAAATTAGTGCAAAAAAGGGTGTGACTAGTCACCACCTCACCACCCCTGGATCTGCCCCTGCATCAGTGAATATTTACCGAGACATATTTTAGTATATTTTTACACTTGAATATCATATCAGAGATATGAAAATTCCTGATAAGAATGCTTTATAGTATTACTTCCGCTTTAGTACATTGGCAAACCTCATATTCACCGAGGCACACGCAGTGAATATCGTCTTATAATTACTGGTTGCTCAAACAAGCAGAAACTTAATATCCAAGTCTAAAATTATATACTAATTAAAAATATCTAAATTATTTCTACTTTACAAACCACACACCAGAATTACGATAAGAAGTAGTAACCAATATCTGACCATCATTCAACACAGTTATATATCCAAGATTCTTGATTTCATCGCATGTCTTGCCTACAAAACGACCATCCAAGGTGAATTTCTGAACACGATTATTACCAGTGTCACAAACCAACAGATGTTGGTTATTATCAATAGCCAGGCCCAATGGTAAATCCAGCTGACCATCAGCAGTGCCGTATCCACCAATCTTCGATATTCTAGTCGTTACGTTACCTTTTTTCTCAAAAACATGAATAACGTGATTATAATGATCACTGACGTAAAACAGTCCATCATGTGTTATAACATAAAGTGGATCAAATATGTCCTGTGTTGTTAAACCAAACTGATATTGATAGTCACCGTCTTTCGTGAAGACTTGAACAAGATGACTATCACGATCACACACAATGATGTTATCATTGTCATCAACGTGTACTGCACATGGATTAAAAAACTCTTCATCTATGCTACCATGGTTACCGAAAGTTTTGATCAATTTCCCTGTTATAGTGTTCGCTATACATATTCTATGATTATCACCGTCTGCCATGACTAAATCTGCACCATTCAAAGCTATACCTTGAGGACAAAACCATTCTATAGGCTGTGGTCTTCGTACACAATTATAGCATGTTAAGCGATCTCCATCAGTGTTGAATACAAGGACACAGGAAGAAATAGATGACTTCGGATTGGTAATAGCGATTCTGCTTTTGTCTCTGTTTACTGCTATACCCGTAATAAAAAAACGTGATTTAGTATCCACGCCTTTCATGTTAAACTGTCCCATTATTCTCATTTCCTGTGGCTTGACATTCATCACTAGTGGACTGTTAGATACATGATTCCCATTCACTTGAACCTCTGCTGTCAGTTGACCAGCTACTTTAGCCACGAATTGAACTGCTGTTCTCCCATCAGTCCTCACATCTTCAGGGCTGATTTGAAGGTCTACAGCTTCTAATTCTGGCTCGTCCTCCGCCAGAATAGTGCTCATCGTATGGTCTGTTTCGGTACCTTTCGTTTGTATTTCTCCAAGGCCTGTATTCACTTGTTGCTCCAGCTCTTGGTTAGGAATAAAGGCAATTCCTAAGGATAGTGGAATTGGGTTGAAGATGAATTTCTCCGAGGATTGTGTCTCTTGAATGTTGAACATTTTACCTGCGAGTCCTCTTTCCATCACATTCTTGATGTGTTCCTTGACGGCTGGAATATGATGAATGATATTCAAGTTTGTTGTGGCTGTGTCCAACTTCTCGTCGATTTGTTTCAGTAGTTCTCTTTCCTTTTCTTGTAGTATTTGGATCATTTTCTTGGTTTTGTCTTTCACTTCTTCTTTGGCCTTTTCTCCTTGTTGTTTGATTTTCCTAGCAATCTGTTCTTGTTGTTGCTTTTGCTTGTCATCTAATCTCAACTGCTCCAGTACCTGCAGATGCTGTAACAATACAGCTTTCTTGATTGAAACAAACTTCTCTAATGACATTGTCTTATGATCCTTGTGATCGTGTATTAAGCATGTTCTGCAAATCATTACATCACAATCTTCACAGAAAAACTCTAGCCTGTGATGAGGGTGACTTGTACAAGGATTTTCTCTTGTTATTATGAACTCCATATCTTCTTTCTTCAAATCAGCCAGACGAACGATCTTGTGATCTTTGATAAACTCTGAATGGTTCTTCTCGCATTCCTCACACATCGAGCGATCACAATCAAAACAATACCAAGATGCTGGTGAATGACTCTCGGAAACAGAACAAACCTTTTCTCCTTCTACCAACGCCAGCCCCTTCAAGATTCTTAAATGTAGTAGACTTGGCTGTAGATCTTCGACGCTGCTTTGTTCTGGTAGAGAAGTGGAAGTTTGTGATTTGCATCGAGGACACTTGAAGACGTTGACTTCGTCGATCAGTTCGGCGTGTCTTTTGATGCAAGGCTTACAAAATGTGTGGAAACATGGTAAGATCTTGGGTTCAATAAGTTTATCATTACACAAGGAACACTGAACGTCCTTTTTAAGCTCGACAAGGAAAGACTCCATGATTTCTAGAGGGATAGAATTGTCTGAAGACTCGTGTCTCGACTGTCGAGCCTATATATTTAGAGCAGGCGTTCCTGGTTGTACATGGGGAGGATTGGGGCGAAGCATAGGCAGCCCAAGCTGTGTTTTTACGATGGCCGAGAAGGGCCACTTGGGGTTTAGTTTCTTTTTTCTGTCGTTCAACCATTTTGTTGACATTTGGCAGCATTCCGTATTCAACGTTTTTTAAAATGGCTGTATATTTTCACTGAACTACGACAGTTTTAGAAGGTTTTTATAATTTGTATCTTACCTGTCAAGTAGTTTGTTGGAATTTCGCGCGTGACCTGAAATTGTCCCAGGCAGCTTGTGACGCAAAGAAAGGACAGATAAAATGATGCTTCAAAGATGGTAGCAAAATATTGGATAAAATATATATAAGTCTTGGAATCATGCCCTGTTGCGCAATACCAAATTGAACTTAATCATTCGAATTCTGATGAATGGATGAATGGATGAATGAACGAATGAAAGAATGAATGAATAGGAAAGTGATTGAGAAGAAGATAACGCTATAATAACCTGGTTCATTAGAAAAGCAAAAGAGACTAATGTAACAATAATTTTCACAATACAAGTTCGAGTCCCGCCAAGCTCGGTGTTGTATGTGAGTAGAGTTTCTAGTTTGTTCTCTCCTGTTCTTCGAGGATTTTTCTCCAGGTTCTCCTGTTTTCCTCCCTCCGTAAAAATCAACTCCTAAGTTCCAATTGGAATAACAGTGGACGAATAACTACTTCTGTAGAAGAGCCACTGCTAAATCATATTAGTTTATTTTATTTATTTTGAAAATGACCCAAAATTCTTATTCGTAGCTACAACAATCAAAAATTTCACCCCTAAATGGGTTAAATGACGCTAATTTTACAGCATTCTAGTTAGTTTTTCGTTTGAACATCCTAAGAGGTACCAAATAACGAAAATTAACCCCAAAAGGTAGGACGAGCATCCCCGCCACTTCCATATCGTAGTCCTCCCCCCCCCCCCCTCGGGCACTCAACCAGATTATTGAAAGTGGGCTATTGAAGAGGGTCTTCCTCAACTGAATCTACTAATATTCAAAGCATTTTAGGGATAATAAAGGCAGTTGCCTTCGAAAGATTTAGACTAGACTGACGTAAATATGCTACAAAATCTATGACGAGCAAAAACTAAACCGAGAAGTGTCTTACTCCTCATCAACTGTTCTTGATAATGATGATAACAACAAGTCATATATCCAGTACGTAAAGCTATCTTAGCATTCCTTGCTTTACTGTGATTCTCAATATTCTGCGAACTCGGTAGTTGCGAGTTTCTCGTTGGAATTTGTTTTTTGGCTGCCGCCAGTCAGAAACATAAAAGGTACCGACTGATTAGTTTTGATTGACGGCAGCGAAAAACCAATTTCACAACAAGCCATTGAAATGTCTGAGTTCGTAGAATATTGAGAATCGCAGTAAAGTGAATATATACAGTATACTTGCTAGCACAGTCACCTTTCATATACAATCATGTATATTTTTAAGCTTGCAATGAAGCTAAGCACAGTTTTCTCTCCCACTTATGATTCAATCGAAATGTTCTCTGCAACAAATTTCATAAACAAATACGAATATCACATCAGCGTCATCATGATTACTGATCATCATCGTTATTGAATTATCAATATTCCGTCTACTTCACAAACCACACACAAGAACCAGACGTAGTGACCAATATCTGATCATCATCCAACACTGCCATACATACAGGATTCTTGATTTCATCGCATGTCTTGCCTACAAAACGACCATCCAGGGCAAATTTCTGAACACGATTATTATCAGCATCACACACGAGTAGATTATGGTTATTATCAATAGCCAGGCCCAATGGTCTACTCAGCTTCCCATCAGCAGTGTTGTATCCACCAATTGTCGATATTCTGGTCGGTAGGTTACCTTTCTTCTCAAATACATAAATAACGTGGTTATTACAATCACTGACGTAAAACAGTCCATCATGTGTTATCACATAAAGTGGATCAAACTTGTCCTTTCTCGTCAAACCAAACTGATATTGATAGTCACCGTCTTTTGTGAAGACTTGAACACGATGATTATTACGATCACACACAATGATGTTACCATCGTCATCAACGTGTACTCCACATGGATTAAGAAACTCTCCATTTCTTGTACCTTGCTTACCAAAGGTTTTTATAAATGTTCCTGTTGCAGTGTTCACTGTACATATTCTATGATTGCTCCAGTCTGTTATGACTAAATCCGTATCATTCAGAAATGCTAAACCGACAGGATTATTTAGCTGTCCTTCACTACTACCTTTATTACCATACGTCAACAAGAGATCTCCATTAGGCTTGAATACACGGACAAAGTGAGAATTGGTATCAGCGACACCGATCCTACTATTATCTCTGTTTACTGCTATACCCGTAAAACGTGATTGAGTAAACACACCTTTCATGTTAAACTGTCCTGTTATTCTCATTTGCTGTGGCTTGACATTCATCACTAATGGACTGTTAGATTCATGATTCCCATTCACTTGAACCTCTGCTGTCAGTTTACCAGCTACTTTAGCCATGAATTCAACTTTTATTCTCCCGTCAGTCGCATCTTTCTCTTCTATATCCACGGCATCTTCAGGTCTGATTTGAACGTCTACAACATCACCTGTATTAATACTATCCACTCCTGTCGAGGTTTTAGTTTTCAATATCAACTTATGTTGTCTTCCAGCTTCTATCTCACCCTCCACCAGAATAGTGCTCATCGTATGGTCTGTTTTGTAATACGTTTGTATATCTCCAAGTCCTGTATTCACTTCTTGAACCAGCTCTTGGTTAGGAAAAAAGTTAATTCTTGAGGATAGTGGAATTGCGTTGAAGATGAATTTCTCCGAGCATTGTGTATCTTGAATGTTGATCATTTCGCTTGCAAGTCCTCTTTCCATCAAATTCTTGATGTATTCCTTGACTGCTGGAATATGATGAATTATATTCAAGTTAGCTGTGGCTGTGTTCAGCTTCTCGTCGATTTTTCTCACCAGCTCTCTTTCCTTTTCTTGTAGTATTTGGATCAGTTTCTTAGTTGTGTTCTTCACACCTTCTTTGGCCTTTTTTCCTTGCTCTTTGATAGTGTGGGCAATGTTTTCTTGTTGTTGCTTTGCATTGTCATCTAATCTCAACTGCTCCAGTACCTGCAGATGCTTTGACAATACAGCTTTCTTGATCGAAACAAACTTATCTAATGATATTGGCTTATGATCCTTGTGATCGTGTATCAAGCATGTCCTGCAAATCATTACATCACAGTCTTCACAGAATAACTCTAGCATGTGATGAGGGTGAGTTGTACAAGGATTTTCTCTCGTTATTATGAACTCGATATCTTCTTTCTTCAAATCAGCCAGACAAACGACCTTGTGATCTTTGATAAACTCTGAATGGTATTTCTTGCATTCCTCACACATCGAGCGATCACAGTCAAAACAATACCAAGATGCTGGTGAATGACTGTCAGAAATAGAACAAACTTTTTCTCCTTCTACCAACGTCAGACCCTTCAAGATTCTTGAATGTAGTAGACTTGGCTGTAGATCTTCGACGCTGCGTGGTTCTGGTAGAGAAGTTTGTGATTTGCATCGAATACACTTTAAGACGTTGACTTCGTCGATCAGTTCGGCGTGTCTTTTGATGCAAGGCTTACAAAATGTGTGGAAACAGGGTAAGATCTTGGGTTCAGTAAGTGTATCATTACACAAAGAACACTGGACGTCCTTCTTCAGATCGAAAAGGAAAGATTCCATGATTTCTTGAGGGATAGAATTGTCTGAAGACTTGTCTCGACTGTCGAGCCTATATATTTAGAGCAGGCGTTCCTGGTTGTAAATGGGAGGATTGGGGTGAAGCACAGGTAGCCCAAGGTGTGTTTTTACGATGGCCGAGAAGGACCGCTTTGGACTTTGGGACTTGATTTAGTTTTTTTTTCTGCCAGTGGATCATTTTTTATGTGTTGTTTCAATTTTTGTTGGAGATGAACAACGCATATCGTGTTTTATCTGTTGCTCATCTTGCACAGTGTGCTGATCAGTTGGACTATTAATGAGATTTCGAACTCGTAAACGCCTACTTGAGCCAATAAATTGAAGGAGAAGTCAGAGGCGTAGCGAAGTCTCGAACATAAGTGCAAGTAGTGTGTGTGTGTGTGGGGGGGGGGGGGGGGGGGGGGGCTATTTTCAATTTTCCCACCATATCCATAGGTGATCCCGCTTGAGTTAATGAAATTTCGAGGTGCAAAACTGTAACTTGTCATATTCAAAGAAAGATTATCATATGAATAGAAATTTAACTTATTACTTTCACAAAAAAGAAAAAACGAAAAGTTTACAATTTTAAATAAATTTCGGGATGGGGAGCGGGTGTGAAGACGACGCGCTACGCCGTCTGGGAGAACTGCAGATGCAATGCGGCTCCCCTTGAAAACATTTTATAGGCTTTATGCTTTAATCTCCAAAAATAAGGAAGCATACACTTGAGACCTTAAGTTGTGTTCCATTGAAGAAAAGTACAACTGCACATAATATACCTCTTTAGCTTGGGCTTAATGTTTTTCCATTTCATACTACGTTGTATTTCTTAGAGTATGAGTACGGGGTTTAAAATAATGGCCAGTCGGTTGCTAGTTCTGATTACCGGCCAATTTAGTCTTACCTCCGTCATACCTTGTTTCTGACTCAAGTTACTGTTTAAGGGGGGACTTACCTATTTACCAGCCACGGTTGCTATGGAAAGGATTTAAATCTCTAAAAGGCTTTTCTTATATTATAACTTCATAGATAAAATCAATTTGTGAAATGGATAATTTTCTGATATGTGCGATGACGTCATCTCTCTTACGCAATTTATGACGTCATAGTTCATTAAAAATTTAAAAAAAAAGCGTGCATTTGCTCAGATTGACTCACAAATTAGCAAAATCATAGCTGATATGAATTGAAACAAAGTTAAGCATTATTTTGGAAAACGGTGAAAAGGCCAGGTTGCCATGTTGAATTTTTTAAATCTAAATATTTTCCCACTCTCTTAACGTAGAGTAAAATCCATGCTCAACCTTGTTCCAATTCATGTCAGCTATAATTTCGCTTAATTTGTGTCAAACGGACCTATTGCACGCTTGTTTTTTAACTTTTTATGAAATATGACGTCATTAATGACGCAAGAGTGATGACGTCATCACACATATCAAAAAATGGTCAATTTCACAAATTGGTTTCATCATGAGCTTAAAACATTAGAAAAAGCTCTTAGGCATTTTTAAATCCTTTCCTTAGCAACTGTGGCTGGTAAATAGGTAAGTCCCCCCTTAAAATGACCAGCAAGGCAAGATTTGACAAACCAAGTTCAATCCAGGCCTGACATTATCTGATGACCGGCTGTTATTTTAAGCCCTGAGTATTCTTTTCAACTGATTGTAAACTTAATTTTTTATAAATTGTATATGGGACAAAACTCTTTCGTTTTGTTTGTTTCATTCCTGAATTTCTTTCTTTGTTTTTTTTGTTTCTTTCGCCTTACTTCGATCCCAGTCTCTCTTTCTTCCTTTTTCCCTTTTGTGTCCCTAGGGTGAAGTGGACAAGAATCCTTTTCCCCTTGACTTGGCAGATCACTAAGCTAAATTATATTTCGAGAGTAAATGGTTTAAACCCAGGAGTAGTAGTGGAATGAGTAATGTGATCGTCCGGGTGAGTGTAGTCTTGAGAAAGACTGTTGTTAGTGGTGACTGACGTTTCGACAACCTGAGCGGGAGTCATTTTCACTGTACTCTGAAGATGACTTCCGCTCAGGTTGTCGAAACGTCCGTCACCACCACAAACAATCTTTCTCAAGACTACACTCACCCAGATGATCAAATTACTCACTCCACTAAATTATATTGTCTGAAATGAAATAAAAATCTTAAGTGGTTCTGATTTTTAATATTTTTAATCTATTTTACCAATTGCAAAATTTGGGAAATTTAATAAAGAATATTTAACATATCGGGTTCATAAAGAATTTTTAATGTCAAATACCTTACATACATGATTCATAACAGACTGGGATAAAAATGTCTAGGAAAAAAGTTTGAAAATAGAATAAAATGTTGGTTTTCAACTATTTTTTGGCACTGTTGTTTACGAACCTAGTTAACCTGTTAGAAAAAGAGGGATGTGGATAATGTGTGGCAAAGTCTGCCCAACATTAAATTGTTGCTTTTGGTTATCAGAGCAAAATTGAATAACAAAATTAATAGAAAAATATGACTTTTAAAGTATCAATGTTCACAGTGAGGACACACTAACCAGGACCACTTGAAAAAGACTTACCAATCAGATATCACCTTAAGACCATGATGTTTTTACAAAAACTATCTGGCACAAATAGCTTTAAGAATTTGAAACTGGAATTTTTAAATAAGTTGTGGTCTAAAATTTACTATATAGGCATTATATTGCACCATCACGTGACAGCAGCCATCACAGAAGGCAGGAACAATAGAGTCTTTCCCCCTGGGAAACTGAATTCTTTCTCATGTAAATCATATTAGACCAGATTCAATTGTTCCTGCCTCCTGTAATGGCTGCCAGCATGTGATGGTGCAATGCCTCTATAATACAAACCAAACTAAAATGACTAAATTTGAAGACAGGAGGACAGAAAATATTTCCTATATCAAGTTGGGATAAGGAGAGCTTTCTCAACTGTGTTTTTGACAGAAATTACACTCAGTTTGATGCTGGCAAAATGCCTGCAAGAACATGATGATCTGATTGGCTAATACTGTTAACAGTTCAATCTCTGTCTAGTTGAACTGGTTTAACAGTGTGTCTGCCCTGTAAAATAATATAAATGGCTTTTAACTCAATCAATCCATTGTTAAAGTGCACCTAACCCCTGATACTTTAAGCATTGATTCTAAATGAAGTGAATACATGTAGTTGAATGGTGAAATATTTCTTCCTTTGAGTATTGTATCTTTAAAGTACACCTAACCCTGGCTTATCTGATTTCCAATTTTACATTAAAACTATAATGCTGTGAAGCACTTCTGTGAAGAAAAAATTTAATTTTAATAAATTCCTGATTTTAAAATCCATTTTTTTCTTGAGTTCGCAGAAGTGCTCCACAACATTATTGGTTTCATATAAAATTGGAAACTTGTCAGATAGAGGTTTGGTTTCCAAAACATTTACTGTAAATTTGGTGTCTTTTAATGGCCAGTGTTTAGTATTACAAGAAAAACAAATAAAGACCGGTATCCAGAAGGTCACAGGTTCTATTCCTGTGAGTAGGACTTGAATTTCTTTCCAAGCCCCTGTACAAGATAGTGACAATTGAAAAGCTTTTCTATCAAAACAAATACACTAAAAGCCTGCAATGATGTCACAGTCATTAACATATTGGAAGTATAAACCTTCATAACTTCAAGACACAACACTCAAATAAAGAAATATTTTACTATTCAACTATTCACTTCATATACTGTAGAATCAATACTGAAAGTATTGTATCGTGGGTTACCTACACTTTAAACTATCATACATGTAGCAAAGCAAACTGTTCTTGATGATAATGATAACATTTAGTGTGTAGCCACAACTTCTACCTCAAAAAGAACACCATACCAGATGTATAAGCAGTAACCAATAGCTTTCCATCATTCAGCATAGTCATATATACAGGATCCTTGATTTTATCTTGTGTCTTGCCCACAATACGACCATTGCGGTTGAATTTCTGAACACGTTTGTTTTTACGATCACAAACCAACAGATGATGGTCATTATCAATAGCCAAGCCCAATGGTTCATTCAGCAGACCATAAGCAGTGCCGTATCCACCAATCGTCGATATTTTAGTAGGAATATTATCTTTCTTCTCAAATACATGGATAACATTATTATTTTGATCACTGACATAAAACAGTCCATCGTGTGTTATCACATCAACTGGATCAAACTTGTATTGGGTTGTCAAACCAAACTGATATTGATAGTCACCATCTCTTGTGAAGACTTGAACACGATGATTACAACGATCACACACGATGATGCTACCATCGTCATTGATATGTACTCCACAGGGACGACTAAACTGTCCATTACTGTTACCATGGCTTCCAAAGGTTTTCATCAATGCTCCTGTTGTTATGTTCACTATACATATTCTATGATTACCACAGTCTGCTATGACTAAATCTGTATCATTCAGGAATGCTAAACCTTCAGGATTACTTAGCTGTCCCCGTACACTACCATATGTCATTAAGAGATCTCCACCAGTATTGAACACATGGACACATCGAGAAGAAGCAGCAGCAGCAGCGATTCTGCCATTGTTTCTGTTTATGCTACACCACTGAGCTTAGATCCTATATTTACACCTTTCATGTTAAACTGTCCTGTTATTCTCATTTCCTGTGGCTTGACATTCATCACTAGTGGACTGTTAGATACATGATTCCCATTCACTTGAACCTCTGCTGTCAGTTGACCAGCTACTTTAGCCATGAATTCAACTTCTATTCTCCCATCAGTCCTCACATCTTTCTCCTCTATTTCCACATCAACTTCAGGGCTGATTTGAACGTCTACAACATCAACTGTATTAATACTATCCAGTCCTGTCGAGGTTTTAGTTTTCAATATCAACTTATGTTGTTTTGCAGCTTCTGGCTCACCCTCCACCAGAATAGTGCTCATCATATGGTCTGTTTCGGAATATGTCTGTATATCTCCAAGTCCTGTATTGACTTGTTGCTCCAGCTCTTGGTTAGGAAAAAAGGCAATTCCTAAGGATAGTGGAATTGGGTTGAAAACGAATTTCTCCGAGCATTGTGTCTCTTGAATATTGATCATTTCACTTGCAAGTCCTCTTCCCATCACATTCTTGATGTATTCTTCGACTACTGGAATATGATGAATTATATTCAAGTTTTTTGTAGCTGTTTCCAATTTCTCATCGATTTGTCTCACCAGATCTCTTTCTTTTTCTTGTAGTATTTTGATCATTTTCTTGGCTGTGTCTTTGACTTCTTCTTTGGCCTTTTCTCCTTGTTGTTTGATTTTGTTAGCAATGTTTTCTTGTTGTTGTTTTTCCTTGTCATCTAATCTTAACTGCTCCAGTACCTGCAGATGCTTTGACAATACAGCTTTCTTGATCGAAGCAAACTTCTCTAATGATATTGGCTTATGATCCTTGTGATCGTCTTTCAAGCATGACACACAAATCATTGCGTCACAGTCTTCACAAAATAACTCTAGCATGTGATGAGGGTGACTTGTACAAGGAGTTTCTCTCGTTATTATGAACTCAATATCCTCTTTCTTCAAATCAGCCAGACGAACGACCTTGTGATCTTTGATAAACTCTGAATGGTTCTTCTCGCATTCCTCACACATCGAGCGATCACAGTCAAAACAATACCAAGATGCTGGTGAATGTCTCTCAGAAACAGAACAAACCTTTTCTCCTTCTACCAACGCCATACCCTTCGAGATTCTTGAATGTAGTAGACTTGGCTGTAGATCTTCGACGCTGATTTGTTCTGGTAGAGACGTTTGTGATTTACATCGAGGACACTCGAAGACGTTGACTTTGTCGATCAGTTCGGCGTGTCTTTGATGCAAGGCTTACAAAATGTGTGGAAACACTGTAAGATCTTGGGTTCAATAAGTTTATCATTACACAAGGAACACTGAACGTCCTTTTTCAGCTCGACAAGGAAAGATTCCATGTTTTCTTGAGGGCTAGAATTGTCTGAAGACGCGTGTCTCAACTGTCGAGCCCTTATTTAGAGCAGGCGTTCCTGGTTGTACATGGCCATGGGGAAGATTGGAGCGAAGCACAGGCAGCCCAAACTTGGTTTAGTTTCTTTTTCTGTTGACTATGTTTTAATTTCCTTGAAGCTGAACAATGGAGATCGTGTTTTATTGGTTGCTCATCTTGCACAGGGTGTCTTTTACGGTATAACTTCGAACTCGTAAACGTTTACTTTAGAAAATACATTGAAGGAGAAGTCAGAGGCGTAGCGAAGTCTCGATAAGGGGAAGGTAGCTAGAGGGGGGAGATTTTCCATTTTCCCGCCATATCCCATGGCTTATTTGTGGAGCCTTGTTTACAGTAGTTGTTAGAGAAGCTGCGAGATACTGTGTGTAATGCGATTGATTAGAATGCCATAGTATATATTTTTCTGTGGGAAAATTTAAATTGAACTGACGCATGAAATTGCCTGGTATCATATAACCGATCTGTGTAGTCACCTGCGTATACAGCTATTTCAAAAACGTTGAATACTGAATACTGCATACTGAATAGTGCATTCCAAGACCGAAATGCATATTGGGTCATGTAATACTGTCAGTAAAATAATTAATCATTATTTATTTTATTTTTAGTGCATTCCATCCGAAACAAAATAATAGCTACATATAGAGAGCAAATCACTGTATATTTAATTTTTATTTGGAATTAATTAATGAGACCCACAATGCCCTTTGGTCTAGGATCGGAATGCACTATTCAGTATGCAGTATTCAGTAATCAACGTTTTTTTTAAATGGCTGTATATTTTCACTGAATTACGACTGTTTTAGAAGGTTTTTATAATTCGTATCTTTCCTGTCAAGTAGTTTGTTGGAATTTCGCGCGTGACCTGAAATTGTCCCAGAGAGCGTGTCACGCAAAGAAAGCACAGATAAAATGACGCTTGAAGGATGGTAGCAAAATATTGGATAAAATATATATAGGTCTTGGAATCATGCCCTGTTGCGCAATACCAAATTGAAATTAATCATTCAAATTCTGATGAATGGATGAATGAACGAATGAAAGAATGAATGAATAGAAAAGTGATTGAGAAGAAGATAACGCTATAACAACCTGGTTTATCAGAAAAGCAAAAGTGACTAATGGAACAATAATTTTCACAATACAAGTTTTATCCTAAAATTTGAAAATAACGATGTTTTAAAAGCGATTATAAAAATTATGCCGTTCGTGTGTTGGAAACTGTTCTGTATTCATTTGATAAACAAAAGGAAGATAAGGTACCTGTGATGGTAATGTTAAAACTTGGTCAGTTTTACCAACAACGTTAAGCCCTGTCAGCACACCCCTTGCACTGAACGCCTTAGTATTTCTAAGATAATTTGCATCATCTTGGTAAACGTTCTTGTTCTTGCAGTTAATCAACAAATAGTGAAGTTAAGCGGGGGGGGGGGGGGGGGGGGGGGAGAAGGGGAACTTGGGGTTGTTTCATACGGGGATGCTCCGCCCGGACTCTCGACCCCTTACCCTTTGATATACCAAATTTCAGCAAAAAGTTAACCCTTTTATATACCTTTTTGCCTGAAAAGGGTACCCCGTTCGTATACGTTTGAAGAAAAGCTGCCCCTTTTTATACCAAAACTCAAAAATTTCCACCCCTTTTCTATACCGGTGGCCTAAAAAAGGTACCCCTTTCGGGCGGAGCATCCCCGTATAGTCAATTATAGGGAGTACCCCCCCCCCCCCCCCCCCCGGGAGCTAAGCAAAGCATTTCTAAGGATAATCAAGGAAGTTGCCTTGGAAACATTTAGACTTGAAGTGATATGCTACAAAATCTGCGACGCGCAAAAACTAAACCGAGAAGTAAACTGTTCTTGATAATGAGGATAACAACATATTATATTTCGACTACGTATCTTAGCATTTCAGGCTTTAATAAAGTGGAAATCTACTGCATACCTACAGGTTTAACGTTATGCATTAGGAAAACACAACTTATATTTACAATCATATGTCTTTTTACTCTAGCGATAGAAGCTAAGTACAGTTTTCTCCATCGAGATTTTCAGTCTTCGGTAACAAATTTTATGTGCGAACACTTTCATTAGGATTATCATCATCTTCACCATCATCATAGTAGCTAAATGACCTGTTTAGTAGCCCTATAGTTATTTCATTTAGTCTGTACTAAATTAAGTTTTTTTATTATTTTATGTTAACTAGTCACACTAGGTGACCGTTGATTTTCGAGCTGCATCAACTCAGTTGTGGAATAAACTTCCATTAAGTCTAAGATCGACAACATGCATTAACAAGTTTAAAAAGGGAATTAAGACTTATCTCTTTAATCAAACTTTTAGTTGATCAACAATTTCATATTTCATGATTTCTCTTATATTCCCTATATTTATTTATTTAAATAGTACGAATTGTAAATTAGTAGTGATAACATTTTATATATATCATAATATTAGCTATTATTTATCTATTTTTTGTAATTAGTTATATGTAAAGTCCTATTGATCTATTCTTGTAAATAGGGCTATATAAATAATAAATTATTATTATTATTAATTAGTTTGTAAATTATAGTACTAAATAAATTATTTTCATTTTCATCATCATCGTTACTGAGTTTTTTCAATAGCCAGAGTTTTTTCAATATTTACTTCACAAACAACACACCAGATCTAAGCATAGTAACCAATATCTGGCCATCATTCAACACTGCCATAAATACAGGAGCCTCGATTTCATCGCACGTCTTGCCGACAAAACGACCATCCAGGGTAAATTTCTGAACACGATTGTTTCCACGATCACAAACCAAGAGATGATTGTCGTTATCAATAGCCAGACCCGATACAATATTCAGCTGACCATCAGCAGTGCCGTGTCCACCAATCGTCGATATTCTAGTCGGTACGTTGCCTTTCTTCTCAAATACATGAATAACGTCATTATACTGATCACTGATGTAAAACAGTCCATCATGTGTTATTACATGAAATGGGCCTTCTAGACACTTTTTCTGTCTTGGCAAACCGAAATGATATTGATAGTCACCGTCTCTTGTGAAGACCTGAACACGATTATCATCAGCTCCACACACAATGATGTTACCATCGTCATTAACGTGTACTCCACATGGACAACTTAACTCTCCATCCCCGATGTCACACATAATGATGTTACCATCGTCATCAAAGTTTATTGCACGTGGACAACCTAACTCTCCATCCCCGATACCTTCGTTACCAAAGGTTTTGATCAATTTCCTTGTTATAGTGTTCACTATACATATTCTATAATTAAAATAGTCTGCTATGACTAAATCTGTATCATTCAGAAATGCCACACCATGAGGAAGAGACAACGGTTCCTGTACACTACCTTTACTACCATACGTCAGTAAGAGATCTCCATTAGTGTTGAATACATGGACACAGTGAGAAGTACTAACTGCTACAGCGATCCTACTATTGTCTTTGTTTACTGCTATACCCATGAAACCAATATATTTAGTATCCACACCTTTCATGTTAAACTGTCCTGTTATTCTCATCTCTTGAGGCTTGACATTCATCACTAGTGGACTGTTAGATACATGATTCCCATTCACTTGAACCTCTGCTGTCAGTTGACCAGGTACTTTAGCCATGAATTCAACTTCTATTCTCCCATCAGTCCTCACATCTTTCTCTTCTATTTTCACGTCAACTGCAGGGCTGATTTGAATGTCTACAACATCACCTGTATTGACACTATCCAGTCCTGTCGAGGTTTTAGTTTTCAGTATCAACTTATGTTGCCTTGCAGCTTCTGGCTCACCCTCCACCAGAATAGTGCTCATCATATGGTCTGTTTTGGAATGCTTCTGTATTTCTCCAAAACCTTTATTCACTTGTTGTACCAGCTCTTGGTTAGGAAAAAAGACGATTATTGAGGATAGTGGGATTGGGTTGAAGATGAATTTCTCCGAGCATTGTGTCTCTTGAATGTTGATCATTTCACTTGCCAGTCCTCTTTCCATCACATTCTTGATGTATTCCTTGACGGCTGGAATATGATGAATTATATTCAAGTTTGTTGTGGCTGTGTCCAACTTCTCGTCGATTTGCTTCAGCAGTTCTCTATAATTTTCTTGTAGTATTTGGATCAGTTTCTTGGTTTTTTCCTTCACTTCTTTTTTTGCCTTTTTCCCTTCTTGTTTGATTGTGTTAGCAATGTTTTCTTGTTGTTGCTTTTCTTTGTCATCTAATCTCAACTGCTCCAGTACCTGCAGATGCTTTGACAATACGGCTTTTTTGATCGAAGCAAACTTCTCTAATGGCATTGTCTTATGATCCTTGTGATCGTCTTTCAAGCATGACACACAAATCATTGCATCACAGTCTTCACAGAATAACTCTAGCCTGTGATGAGGGTGAATTTTACAAGGATTTTCTCTCTTTATTATGAACTCAATATCTTCTTTCTTCAAATAAGCCAGACGAACGACCTTGTGATCTTTGATAAACTCTGAATGGTATTTCTTGCATTCCTCACACATCGAGCGATCACAATCAAAACAATACCAAGATGCTGTCGAATGACTGTCAGAAACAGAACAAACCTTTTCTCCTTCTACCAACGCCAGACCCTTCAAGATTCTTGAATGAAGTAGACTTGGCTGTAGATCTTCGACGCTGCTTAGTTCTTGTAGAGGCGTTTGTGATTTGCATCGACTACACTTGAAGACGTTGACTTCGTCGATCAGTTCGGCGTGTCTTTTGATGCAAGGCTTACAAAATGTGTGGAAACATGGTAAGATCTTGGGTTCAGTAAGTGTATCATTACACAAGGAACACTGAACGTCTTTTCTCAGATCAACACAAAAAGATTCCATGTTGGCTTGAGGGAGTTGTCTGAAGACGTGTGTCTCGACTGTCGAGGAGTTAGTTCTTGGAATTTGGAGTGACTCAATTGTTTCCTAGAAATAGTGTCACGCTGTGAGAGCGGAAATAGAATGATACGTTCGTCACAGATGGCCAAATGCCAAATAGAAATTTATTCATTTTCATAACAAGAGGCTTTTTTGTTCGACCATGCGCGAACTGCTGGACCGTGAATCGTGGTACAAGCTCACCACAGGGTAACCAATCAAGCAAACTAAATGGCGCGAGCTTTTCATCTTTTCGCTTGCCCGATCCTCAAGATTAAAATCTAGGGGAAAACTATGATGTGATTGGTTTTTAATGTCCAAAAATAGGCGCTTCACAAAGGAGTGACCTAATATTAATACTACAGGCAAGCCAGAAGACATATTAAATTGAAAAAACTCACCTTAAGAAAGTATTGTTGTTGACTTGCTGATGACTCCACGCGACTGAAGCAAGCGATGTGATAGTCACGTGGCAAGCCAATACTACCCTATAGGGGGTATTGCGAATTGACCTCATTCCTTCACCCTCTCTTGGTGATTCAAATTAAATCTTTTGAAATTCGAGTAAATACATAAAAATACTATTTGTATACAAATATTCCATTTGTAGTCTCCTTTGCAGCCGTTCTTAGTGTCGGTCTCAAAATCCCTCCCCACTAACGGCTGCTTACTGCAGTCAGACATTCCATTCCAATTGTTTGATTTAAGCCAATCAGGAGACAGGCCCGTGACAGGCCGCCCTGTTGATTTCTCGCCAAATATTTCTCTGACATTCAAAACAATGATTCAGTTCTCGATTTTAGAACTAGAGCTGTGATTGGCTTAGCCGTTGGAATGGAATGTCTGGCTGCAGTAAGCAGCCGTTAGTGGGGAGGGATTTTGAGACCGACACTAAGAACGGCTGCAAAGGAGACTATTCCATTTGCTGAATGCGCAAAATATGCATTAAAATGTGGGGTGTGGAGAAAAAGTACTTTCGTCGTCCCAATATAAAGACAGCAAACCAGTTGCTGAATACATTGAAGAGTTGACTAGTCAGTTATGTATACCTTCATCCAAAAAAAAAATAAAATAAAATATTTTTACATCATTGTACTCAAGCGTATCGTGCGTGCGCAGCAAAATAGCCCATTTGTTCATTGGATTCGTTTGTGAACTGTACTACTGTTGAACATTGCTGCTGCTACTATGATGCAAGAGGGAGCTCATTAAGTTGCAATAGAGTGATTTTCATTAACCCGTGAAATAGTTAGTCAGACCATAGAGGTTGCTCAGTTTACCGAGTAGATGTTAGACTATTAAACTCAACTATAGTATGACGTGAGAACGTAAACACGTATCATAGCAAGGTACTTAACGAATAATCAAAATGGAACATGCAGAAATATGATTTCAAACGAAAATTTCAGGGTCTTTTATTTTCCATGTAAAAATAAACTGTAGAAAGAGGAGTCCTTTGGGGTTTAACCAGACTTAAAGTAACGGCAGCAAAATAGGCCGGGGCGGATCCAGGGGAGGGGTGCAGGGGATGCGCACCCCTTCCTTGGTCGATGATCGCCAATACAAAATATTGATTTTCTCCTTTGACAATAAGGGGTGCACCCCTCCCTGGGTGCGCTTCCAACGCAGCACCCCTCCCTTAAGAAAATTCTGGATCCGCCCCTGAAAGGTTTCTATTTAACAAGGATTTATAACAATATAATTAGAAAACGTCAATTATAAAGAAACATTCTTTGCAGACCCCATTATTATAGGTGTTAATTGAGACCACGTTTCTTTTCCTTCAGTGCTGTTTTCTTCCTAGAGATTTACACTTGCAACGACAATCGGAGAGTTGCTTTGAAAGGTATCCGGTGATTTTGTTGAACGATTTCTGTCACTCAAAACTCAACAGATCTGGTGTCCATCAGGTACAATAGCTTATTTATGGTTTCTTGTCGTGGCCTGGCATATTTCAATTCGTATTACTGGTTTTGTCAGTGTCAATCAAAACTCGACAGATCTCGTCCATGTCTTCATCTTCATCTTTAGAGTTGCCTGAATCACTGGACAGGTGTCCTTCTCAGGTATAATACATTATTTGGGACTTTTCTCATTTATCGTGGCTTGACTTTGCCAGTCTTTTTGGTTTTCCATCAATTAAAACTCAAAAACATCTCTATCGTCCATGTCTTCTGAATCAGAGTTGCCTGAATCACTGGACAGGTGTAATTCTGATGTACAATAGTTTATGGCTTTTCTTGTCGTGGGTTGCAATTCTTGGTCTTCATGATTGGTTTTCTATCAATCAAAACTCAAAAAAATCTCTAGAGTCCGTGTGTTGATCTTCCGAATCAGAACGGCCTGAATAACTCGACGGGTGTACTTCTGAGGTACAATACTTGGGGATTGTATGGCTTACCATTCTTGGACTTAATCAAAGCTTAAAAAATCTCTATAGTCCATATCTTCATCTTCTGATTCAGAGCTGCTTGAATCACTTGTGTCCATCTCGGGTACAATAGCGTGTTGATGACTGTTCTTGTCGTGAGTTGGTATTTTTGGTGTTTCTGGTTTTTGAACCTCTGCTGTGTCATCTTCGTCTTCTGACGTGGACCATTCCCAACGATCCAGGTCGATCTTCAGGAAGGCAAACTGTGAGGATAAATGAATGAAGATGTATCAAGGAACAGAAAGAAAGGGAGGATTGGAGGATGTAAGGAAGAAATGAAGAAAGAGAGAGAGAGAAGAAAGAGAGAGAAGAAAGAGAGAGAGAAAAGAAAGAGAGAGAAGAAAGAAAGAAAGAAAGAAAGAAAGAAAGAAAGAAAGAAAGAAAGAAAGAAAGAAAGAAAGAAAGGAAGGAAGGAAGGAAGGAAGGAAGGAAGGAAGGAAGGAAGGAAGGAAGGAAGGAAGGAAGGAAGGAAGGAAGGAAGGAAGGAAGGAAGGAAGGAAGGAAGGAAGGAAGGAAGGAAGGAAGGAAGGAAGGAAGGAAGGAAGGAAGGAAGGAAGGAAGGAAGGAAAGAATGAAGGAAGGAAGGAAGGAAAGAAGGAGGGAAGCAAGCATGGGCTCTTTCTTGGTGCTGCAGGACACCTGAAGCATGCGAATACAATAAAACAAGAGCCAAGAATAAAGAACTTGGAACAAAAAAATACCCTGCAAAACAAAGAACCCTAACCTTGAATACAATACTTCCTGCAACACCAAGAAAGACGACCCCAAGCAAAAAGGGGCAAGCAAGGAAGCAAACAAGCAAGGAAGGAAGGAAAGAGCATTTGATATATTTTGTGAAATCCAAACTGGATTTAGAATCGATTCAGCAGGGAATTGGAGGCAACCCTATCGAGAGGACTTATTGGACTACCTTATCTTTAGTTTTCAGCAATCGTGGCCAGCTTATTATTTTGCTTTTCTTGAGTAAAATCAAAACTTCATCTCCCTTGACTTCAACCTTACTTTCCTATAAAACACAAAAGACTCGTTACAATTGTTACTTTTAACTGTACTGCAACACAATAACCCTGTATGGACACATCTATCTGTTAATGGGTGACGTTGGCTTCCTTAATAAAGAAAATACACCTGGAAGTTTTTACCACTCATGATCAAGTGGTTATTATGTGTTTCAAATTTTTTTGTGTGCGCCTTTTTCAGTTTATTGTATTTTCTTGTTCACTGATTTACACATAAGTGATGACTCACCTCAGTTATCACAGAATCATACAGCTCTAGATCCAAGGAGTAATTCTTGCCTTGCATCTTTGTGCTACAGTAAAATGCATATATTATGGAAAAAGTCAGCAAGATCTGTATATAGCTGGGTTTCAATCAGCTGATAAAAGTCTTTGAATCTCATTATCTGCTCCAAATGGTGGTCAAACACTGACCACCATGTGCTGTCAACCAGAAAGAATTCTATTGAAAACTTGTGATTCAGCTGAGAAACATTCTGCACGAGACAGGAAATGACGTCAAGTGAAACCCAGCTATTCTTTAGCTTGGGTGTAATGTTTTTCCATTTCAGACCATGTGTCATTCGCGAGAGTATTTCTTTGTTGACGTTTGCGCATGAGAAGATAAATGAATATCAATACAACTCAAACAAAAAATATTATTCTTAAGAGAATGACACGTGGTCTGAAATGGAAAAGCTTTGCGCCCAAATTAAGGTGTATTTACTCCGGTGCATTAGTTAAGAAAGGAGGGGAGCTGACTTTGCAAAGGAGCTGGCTACTGACGGGCAATGTTTGCTTGTCATTGTAGGCTGGTAATGAGATTCATGAGATTCATTCAGCTGATTGATACCAAGCAATAGAATACTCTCTGGTTGATAGCACATGACGGGCAGTGTTTGACTATCATTGTAGACTGGTAATGAGATTCATGATGTTCATTCAGCTGATTGATACCAAGCAATAGAATACTCTCTGGTTGATGGCACATGACGGGCAATGTTTGCATGTCATTATAGGTTGGTAATGAGAGTGATGAGATTCATTCAACTGATTGATACCAAGCAATATAATGATAGCACATGACGGGGATTGATATTCATTCAGTTGATTGATGCCAAGCTATTCACTTCAACGAGGAACCATTTGAATAGTAATATTACACTGAAAACAAATGGACGATTGTCAAACACTCTCCTTTGTTTTACCTGAACAACAGTTTCTTTTCTTGTATTTCAGTTTGATGTTTTGTTACCCCTCGTAATCGAACAGCTACTCGTAGTAAATCCTTAGTCTGTGACCAGAATGTGAAAGGCTTGTATCTACGGGTGCAAAGTAAGACACGGTCTTCTTTACTGATAGAAAGGGAATAGGTGAGGTAGTATGTGAAGTAGGGTAATGCCATGATAGAGAAGGGGCAGCAATATGGAGAAACGCATGGAATGCAGTATGGAACACTTGGGAAGTTCGACCCTTGTACTACTGCGGTATCGAAAGGTAAGGGTAGAGAAGGGCAGGGTGGGGTAGAACTATGGTGGAACATATGGGACTGCAGGGAAGCTTGGCTCGCCTGACCTGGGTTCGATTCCAGAACTCGATGTCGTATGTGAGGAGAGTTGCTTTTTGGTCCTCTCGCTTGCTTCCAGGGCTCTTCTCCGCTGTTTATCCGATTTCCCTCCCTTCAAACAAATAAACATCTCTCTCTAAAATCAAATTTGCCACTTTGGAAACGAGCAAGGGACTGGGGTGAGTTTTGAATTTTAATCTAATTAGCAAAAGCATCTGAAGAATAGTTCCACACTAGCTTACCGCTAGTTATCATCTCATCTCAAGAATAGTAAGTCTGGCTAATTTGAACATGATCGAATGAAGAGAACCAGAATTATTGGCTTCCAAATGTGTCAAAAATTTACAAAGTATGTATGATTGCAGGTTTTCTGTAACCATACATTCTTTGTAAGTTTTCAACACTTTTGAAGGCTTGTAACTCTGCTTCTTTTTAACGAAACACGTTCAAATTTGCCAGACTTACTCATCTTGAGATGCTTTATCAGATGATAAGATTAAAATTCAAAACTCGCCCCAGTCCCTTGCTCGTTTCCAAAGTTGCCAATTGGATTCAGTGAATGAAGACCTACACTGTGTCTTCAACAACAACCTTATCCGTCCGTCCGTTCCTTCTTTCCTTCATATTTACATTATAAGATTCATCTTGTTGACCGTTTTCCTAATGACTTATTTTATCAATGAAGAGATATATTTTACCTCTTGTTATCGTTTTCTTCTGCTAGCCGAGTGCCTTCTCTTATTTCTTTTAAAGGCAATGGCATGGATGGCGTTTGTTTCTTTTTTGTGGAGACCTTTGCCTTATCTTTTATACTTTCTGCCTTTCCTTTATCGACTTGTGGTATCTTTTTCTGCTCTTCGTCATCTGAACCCTCAAGGGGAGGCATATCGTTTACATCATTATCAACTCCATTGCTGATCTGATCTTTTATAACATCAGCCCTCGTTTCCATGGTTCCATTTGCTGCCTGTGGGGAGGGGAAGTGGGGTGTCGTAGGTGCTTTCTCGGGCGATAAACCAACGTCAAAGGCAGCTGCTGCCCAACCTATTAATCTCTGGAGTAAATCTGAACACAGACGACGTGTGATAGAGCTGAACTGAGACGATGTGGTGAGCCTGAACGATAGAAAAAGTTAAGTAAAAATTGTGAGTGAATCAATGAAGAAAGGAAGGAAGGAATGAAGGAAGGAACGAATGGATGGATAGATTAGTGAAATGAATAAAGGAATGACATACGAATGAATGAATGAATGGATGAATGAACGAGTGAATAAATGAATCTTGATGAGAGTGACTTTAAAAACACAATTAGTAACTAGCAATAAGAGACTGAGTAGAGGAGGAGATAAACTCAATCATGTCAATGTTGTTGTGGTTTGGTATTATAACATACTTACTTTTGCAATGTATGTATCATGCCCATATCTCGCAACACGTCCTTGTTGTGCTGGTTGTTGCTAACTAGTACTTTCAGAGTCCCTGTTGCAGTCCTGAGATACTGTGAACAAGAGAAACGATAATTGAATTGCTAAGGGCTGATCTCAGTCAGGGAATGGCTAACTCACAGATCAAACCCTGAAACAACCTCTGGGCTGATCTAAGTCAGGGAATGGCTAACTCACAGATCAAACCCTGAAACAACCTCTGGGCTGATCTAAGTCAGGGCATGGCTAACTCACAGATAAAACCCTGAAACAACCTCTGGGCTGATCTAAGTCAGGGCACGGCTAACTCACAGATCAAACCCTGAAATAACCTCTGGGCTGATCTAAGTCAGGGAATGGCTAACTCACAGATCAAACCCTGAAACAACCTCTGGGCTGATCTAAGTCAGGGCATGGCTAACTCACAGATAAAACCCTGAAACAACCTCTGGGCTGATCTAAGTCAGGGCACGGCTAACTCACAGATCAAACCCTGAAATAACCTCTGGGCTGATCTAAGTCAGGGCATGACTAACTCACAGATCAAACCCTGAAACAACTTCTGGGCTGGTCTAAGTCAGGACATGGCTAACTCACAGATCAAACCCTGAAACAACTTCTGGGCTGGTCTAAGTCAGGGCATGGCTAACTCACAGATCAAACCCTGAAACAACCTCTGGGCTGATCTGAGTGAGGGCATGGTTAACTCACAGATCGAACCCTGAAACAACCTCTGGGCTGATCTAATAAGTCAGGACATGGCTAACTCACAGATCAAACCCTGAAACAACTTCTGGGCTGGTCTAAGTCAGGGCATGGCTAACTCACAGATCAAACCCTGAAACAACCTCTGGGCTGATCTGAGTGAGGGCATGGTTAACTCACAGATCGAACCCTGAAACAACCTCTGGGCTGATCTAATAAGTCAGGGCATGGCTAACTTACAGATTGAACCCTGAAACAACCCCTGGGATGGAGGGTAAGTCCACTGACAACCACCCTTGATACAAAGTAAGATTATAAATAAAGCTGGAACACAGTTTGTGGTTGTGTTTGTGAAGAAAATGAAAAAAGATAATAGAAGATGAAAAAACTTCAAACAAACTTACAGTTTCGTCAGGGTTGTTTTGAATCCTTCGACAAATACCCTCCAGTCCACCATGTTGACGAATCAGATTACGATTGCTATGGACAGACAGACAAGTACATTGATTACAATACTCTTGCTATGCTATCTACCAATGGATTCTAAAGCCCAGTTTAAACGTGTTCGTACTTCATTCAGGAGAATAATAAAATGTTAGCAATATTATTTGCCTTCGTCTCTAAGTTAGGCCCTATTGAAACGTCGATCTTCTCATGAGCCGAACTTAATGACATCAAAGAAGACCGCCTTATTATCCATTGTTATCATGAGCCGAACCTAATGACATATATATAGAAGACCGCCTTATTGTCCATTGTTATCATGAGCCGAACCTAATGACATATATATAGAAGACCGCCTTATTGTCCATTGTTATCATGAGCCGAACCTAATGACATATATATAGAAGACCGCCTTATTGTCCATTGTTTTCAATGCGTTCGGCTCATGTGAAGTTCGACGTTGGAACTGGGCCTAAGATTCTACTTTGGTGGTTTTTCCTCAGACGAATTTTAAGAAAATGAAAGTTAAAACTTCTAACGAAGGTTCGTTTTGGTTTACTCGCCTTGGTGTCGAAGCAAGAGCACTTAAGGCCCTTGTAGTCCTCTCAAGGACATTCTGTTGAGTTGTGTGGGAGACCAGCCCACAAAGGGTCTTTATTCCACCGTGTTCATTAACTGCTTCACAGTTTCTGCGATTAAACAAAATTGAGAAAATCAATCATAACAGGTCATAACAGGTCAGGAGCGAGTAGTTAACACATCTTTTTGATGTCGAAGGCCATGTTAAATGATAGAACAATAGAATCCCTTTCCTCTAGGAAACTGAATTCTTTCTCATGTAAACCGATTATATTGTTCCTTCCATCCACCATGGCTGCATGCCATCATATGATCGCACAAAATCTCAATAGGGCTGCGTGGCAGTGACGTCAAACTCAGACAAACCAACTGTATTTCTCATCTCCTTGAGTCCGATTTCTGCCGTTTGGTTTTTACTGACTACTTTTTATTTGAAAAGTAATGGTTTGTAATAAAAGATAAATAAATAAAATGTGTTTCTCCGTTTTCTTATCAGTATAATATTATACTTGTCTGAGTCATGCATCTATTAAGCGGGCTATTTTTAGAATAGCCACGCAGCCCCATATGCCACTTTCACGTGACATCAAAGCAGCACAATTTGGAGGACAAAACAAAATAATTTCAATCTCCTGAGAATTGGAACCTATTGTTTTGTCCTCCAAATTGAGCTGCATTTCGACGTACTGTAATCTTTTCCCATTTCAGACCAAGTGTCATTCTCTTGAGAATAACAATCTTTGTTGGAGCTGTATCCATATTCATGTGTCTTCTCATGTGCAACTGTTAAACAAAGAAATGATACTCTAGGGAATGACACGTGGTCTGAAATTGAAAAACACTACGCCCAAGTCGAAAAGGTTTATTGCCATCGTTTGTGACAATAGAATATTTCAGTACCACACAGCGCTTGGAAATACTACTTTAGTTAACACTTCGTAAGTCGGCAAATACATCATAGGTTGCGATAGATGAGCGACTGTTTGTCCACCAATTGTACTTTAAACCTTTAAAATACTCATGAAAAAGTTGCATAACTTTCTCTTCTAAAAATAATTTAATACTATTGATTTATTAAAAATTTGTTAAATATTGGAAAGATTTCTTTGGCTTCTTCTTCATCAACCAATTAAATCCAATCTAAAGCAGATGCTTACTTGTTGTTGTCCATACACAATACTTCTAGTGCCCAGGAAATGTGTTCTTGCAGCTTTGAAATACAAATAACAACTATTTTTTAACAGATATGTGTGTGGATGGGTGGATAAATGGATAAAGGGAGGGATGGAGGTATGTTTAGATAAATGGATGGCTTGAATGACGTATGGTTGGGTGGATGGATGGATGGGTGGATGAATGGATGGGTGGATGGATGGGTGGATGGGTGGATGGATGGATGGATGGTGGATGGATGGGTGGGCAAGTGGATGGATGGGTGGGTGGATGGATGGATGGATGGATGGATGGGTGGATGGATGGGTGGATGGATGGTTGGATGGATGGTTGGATGGATGGGTGGGATGGTGGGTGAATGGATGGATGGGTGGGATGGTGGGAGGATGTATGGATGGTTGGGTGGGATGGTGGGTGGATGGATGGTTGGGTGGGATGGTGGGTGGATGGATGGTTGGGTGGATGGATGGATAGTAAAAAAACCCTACATAATAGGTAGTATTTGACTAGCAGACAATAACTAAACTATCAGAGAATAAATAAGCTACTGACCTTATCTTCTGTAGCACACTCCAACTCGTTACAGAGTGCTTTAATCCCATCAAGGTCACGAATTGTGTCCTGATTTCTGAGAAAAGACAGTTTGAATCAATGCCATTATCTTTTTACATATGCTACTCTCGTGTCCATCTTGGCAAATGAAACCAGACAACGTACACAATTTTTTTCAAATACAAAATTCCCTTGTATCCATGGGAGAATATTTGCTTGGCTCTCTACTGTGCTTAGAGGTTCTCTATGTTCTCCGATCTTCCCCCCGCCTCAAAAACAACTTCTAAACTACAACATATAGGTCTTTTTAGCTTTTCTGGGAAGTTTTCCCATTTCAGACCACGTGTCTTTCCCTAGAGTATCCTTTCTTTGTTTAACAGTTGCGCATGAGAATGGATACAGACACATGAATATGGATACAACTCCAACAAAGAATCTTATTCTCAAGAGAATGACACGTGGTCTAAAATGGAAAAACATTACGCCCAAGTTGAAAAGGTCTATTGGTTTCCGCTTAAAGAATCAAGGTAGAATTGACTTACGTTTCAGTTGCAGCAAGATTCTTCAAGGTCCAGGCTACGTGTGACTTCACGGACATGTTGCGGCTCTAGAAAGTTAAGCGAACATTCAGCAATCAAAGATTAGCAGAGGGAGGGGTGGGGTGGGGTGAAGCAGTAGAGGAGAAAAGAAGGGAGGCTCATCAGTGGTAAGATAGGGGCAAAAAGTCGATCCGGCGGGAGGGGGGTCCGCAACCCTAGACCCCTCCCCTTGGCCCGTCGTTGTGTTGTATGGTGATGCTTGATATACCTTGTCCATCAGGTAACACAGCGTCTTGAGTCCGCCTGCTCTTCTCGCTTCATCACAGTTGCTGAAACAGAAAGACCATTTCATATAAGCACGAGTGGCGTAGTGCTGAGGGCGCTTACATTACTGGAAGGTACGACGATCCAGACTAACAGCAGTAGATGATACACCCCCCCCCCCCCCCCCCTTATACCACCTGACACTCCCCTAGTGAATACCATGTCTGGTTACATTACTGGAAGGTACGATGATCCAGACTAACAGCAGTACATCAATAGATGATACAGCCCCCTTACACCACCCGACACCCCTCCTCGTGAATACCACGTTTGGTCACACATTACCTGTCATTTTGGAAGGTCAGACAATCCAGACTAACCAACAAGTGTTCTTGAACGGCAGGTGCTCTGGTCAGTGCTAGGAGACGACATAACGACCTAACACCACCCCCCTCGCGTATAGCATCTTTAGCACTGCAATATAAGGGAAGAATTTGTAAGTTTCAATCTGAAAAAAATCTTCATAAGATTACTATTTTTTGCTTTTGTTTTCAAAAATGCTGTGAGTTTATAAGATTATGAAAGTAAAACTACGCTAAAGGAACTGGTACATTTTTGGCCTTCTATGTTTAACGTTTCCAGAATAGATTTCTTATGAATGTGAAACAGAGCATCATTACGATATCCTGTGAACCAGTTACAGCGCGGGAGATCAAGGTTTAACTAATGAAAATGCTTGGACACGACACTAATAAAGCAAAGTTCTCGACCAGTCATAGCGCGCGGATTATCTAAACTATATAATAATTCAATTTGATGGTACAGTACCTTGGGCTGCTCATAACGATGGTTTGTAATGACTTGGCAATGCTGAGACGCTGAGATGGGTCCTAGATATGACAAGATTAACAAAATATGTTAGTTTGGATTCAATGTAACTCAGTCTCAGGATAGTAGGTGTTTTAACGCAACTGATCAGACACTTATCAAAGTATCACAAAAATCGAAATAGCACAAGAGACCCTATGGTTTGTTGAATAGACCCCTTGCAGCATGTCAGAATGTAGCTCAATTTGGAGGACAAAACAATAGGTTCTAATTCTCAGGAGATTGAAATTATTTTGTTTTGCCCTCCAAATTGAGCTGATTTGACGTCACGTGAAAAGGGTATGTAGCATAGACTACCATCACCATGGTTACATACCCGAGACTGCAGGATATCTCTACACATGTCCGGAATCTTCTCGTATTCGTACTTGATTCAAGAGAATAATAAAATATTAGCAATATTATTTGCCTTTGTCTCTAAGTAAGAACAAGTTCAAACGTCGATCTTCTCATGAGCCGAACCTAATGACATCAAAGAAGATCGCCCTATGATCCATTGTTTTCAATGCGTTCGGCTCATGAGAAGATCGATGTTAGAACTGGGCTAAAGATGTCTGTGGGTTGGTTCAGTAAGACAATTTTGTTAGAATGGGAAGCACATTTTTTCAGAAAGATGAAAATGAAAAAAAAATTCCTTGATGTTTCGCTTTTGAATGAGAAGCTGCACTTCCTTGTGTATCGTTGGTCGGTTGTGAAGGGCTTTTTGTTTGGTCGGTCGGCCAGTTGGTCGGTGGGTCAGTAAGTCAGTCGGTCAGTCAGTCAATCAGACGGTCGACCGGTCGCCCGGTTATTCAGTCTGTCTGTCTGTTTTTCTTCCGACCATGTATGATACACTGACATACCTCGTATTCTTGTCGACCTAACTGTACTGCTGCTTCGGGGAACAGTGTCTAGAACAGAACACAACACACAAACAAATCAACCATAACTTATCGTTGGGGATTTCAAATAGTTTATACATCAAAACATTTTGGGGCTTTGACAAGAGAAATACAACACAAAAAGTAATTAAAAAGAGGGTAAACTTGCCGTTTACTGATAATACTACTGATAATACTACGATCTACTTTTATCCCTTGAACACAACTTCAATGTATTCTATAGACCCCTTACAGCACGTCGGAATGCAGCCCAATTTGGAGGGCAAAACAGTAGGTTCCAATTCTCAGGAGATTGAAATTATTTTGTTTTGTCCTCCAAATTGAGCTGCTTTAACATCACGTGCAAGGGGTCTGCAGCTCATGGTACATATTAATAGTTAATTACCTGGATTCCTTCAGGTGATGTCTGCGCATGTCCTGTTGCTACTAGTTCCTCGCTGATCACGATGTCGATACTAGTAGAGGTATCGAACAGCTCGACTACAAATCGATGACATCCTGACATGAGAGAAGCCACTTTGGTTCTCACCTGCAAGAAAAGATCAATCGTTAGACCTCTTGGTCAAGGGCGCCGTGGTTTTCTTTTCAATCACTTTAATTATCCAATCCCCGAAAAAACCTCTGGGCTGATCTAAGTCAGGGCATGGCTAACTCACAGATCGAACCCTAAAACAACCTCTGGGCTGATGAAAATCAGGGCATGGCTAACTCACAGATCGAACCCTGAAACCTCTGGGCTGATCTAAGTCAAGGCACGGCTAAGACACAGATCAAACCCTGAAACAACTTCTGGGCTGGTCAAGTTAAGCTTGTTAAGTTTTGCAGAGGGAGAAACACCGGAAAACCCGGAGAAAAACCCTCAAATCAAGGGGGGGAGACCTAACAAACTCTAATCACATGTGATATCGAGTCAAGGAAGAAGGAATCGAACCTTATATCCCAGAGGTGAGAGAACTACTGCTACACCACCCTTGATTGCCAACCCTTGCAACGCTATCATTCACTACCGTACGCACTATTAAATTCAAGTTCAAATCACCTTAGCAACCAACAATTTCCTGTCACCATTGGCCAGTGAGCACATATCCCACAATCCATCGCCGTCTGAGGTAGACCAATCGTTTTCTGGCGAGAAAAAAATTAAAATTTTACAGTGCTTCTGAATGAATGAATGAATGAATGAAGAAAAGAAGGAATGAAGGAAGGAAAGAAGGGAGAGAAGAAGAAAAAAGAAAAGAAAAGAAAAGAATAGAAAAAAATTTCAATATCACAATAAAAGATAGCGTCATCAAAGACTTAAATTTTGCCAGTTCCAGTAACAGTGACAGCAGATGTCAAGTCAACTGTTTACCTAATGGGATGACGTTGACCAATGAACATTCAACAGCCTGTAGAGGAATGGTAAGGACGTCTGGCCATGCTGGACGTAATCTGCTGCGCGTCAACCACTCACGATCACCGAAATCCACGAAAAACACGTCATACTCGTTATCAGGCCTCGTGCCTAAGACGCGTGCACGGTACCATCTGGAAGAGAAGGACAAGATACTATTAATTCTGCTTCATATATATATATCAAGCAATACGTTTTTTGTGATAACAAATAATTGCTGTTTTTCCCATGACGTCATAGCCGCCATCTTGTTTAAATTTTACGAAAGATTTGTAATCAGTCTCTTTTGTTATATCAACCAACAGGACCGTTCTGTAAACCACATATGTGATGTTGACTTCCTCAATAAAGATGTTTATTATTTAACATGGCCGTCGTGTGTCTTCTGTTTTTCCATTCTCTCGGGAATTATTGAAAACCAGAAATAGTTCCCTTCACAGTTCCCTGCGCCATCTTGGAAAGTAGCCGTGCCTTTGCATCGCCACTGGCCAACGAGCACGAGATGAAATGCTAGAGACATGCGAATACTTATCCAATGCGTTAAAAATGGTCTCTATCATTTTAAGGTACAATAGTCCATTAGTTATAGGAGTATCTAATGGAAAACCCCGTTTTCTTTGTCATAATTTATTTCTTACTTGTCGTCTTTAGTAAAGCACGCCATACAAAGTGATCCAATAGTGATTTCATCATCGTCTTCATAGCTCACGTTGTGGATGCCTTCTTCTATTGCACTTTCTAATTCATCCAGACTACAGAACAAAACAGATAACATTTACATCGAAAACTGTAGAGAAGAGAAGAGAAGAGAAGAGAAGAGAAGAGAAGAGAAGAGAAGAGAAGAGAAGACAAGAGAAGACAAGAGAAGACAAGAGAAGACAAGAGATGTCTGGATTAACATTTCTCTTCCCTACCTTGGGTCGTTGGCAGCCATTTGTACAAAGAACAAGCCAGGGTTTTCAACAGCTGACACAAACACATCTTGATAATCATCCTCATTCAATGCAACCGTCTCCAGTGATGCTGATGAGTCGTAACTATGGAAACAAAATATATTCATTACCATGACAACACAACGCCCTTGTTGTTATGGACACAAGGACAAGTAGAATTCGTCATTGCTTCCTAACCTTCCTCCACTGCCCTGGGTATTCTTGCCATCAAAGATAGAAAGGTCTATCACATCTTCACAAAGCTTTCGTAATTCTTTAATGTGCTGCAAGAATATAAGAGAGGAGAATCTGAATAGAATATCCATAAAGTGTTGCTTTCCTGTTTTTCCATGACCAACGCACCTCTCCTTGTCTTTCCTAGCGATTATGTTCGTCTGCCTGCCCGCTTACAGGTCTTGGACTTTTGCCTAAATGTCTGTCTGTCTGTTTGTCTGTGCCTGCTGACCTGTTTGCCTGTCTGTCTGTCTTTCGCCTGTCTGTCCGTCTGTACTTCTGCCTACTTACTACCAAAACAGGTAGAGTGTGAATTTGACTCGTCGTGCAACACTTGTTTGACTGTACATTCGTGAAGTCTAGTGCACACATTCCTGAGCCCCGAGCGGCTAATTACCTTTGAACATGCTATTCAAGTAGAAGTAACGGCCAAATTCCACCATGAACTTCAAAGCTAATTAGCCGCTCGGGGCTCAGGAATGTGTGCAGTAGACTTCACGAATGTACATTCAAACAAGTGTTACACGACGAGTCAAATTCACACTCTACCTGTTTTGGTAGTATCTGTCTGTCTGTCTGCCTGTCTGCCTGCCTGTCTGTCTTTCTGTCTCAGCCTGCTTACCTTCCTGTCTGTCTGTCTATATCTCTGTCTGTCTGTCGGTCTGTCTGTCCGTCCGTCGGTCCCTCTATCTATCAGTCTGTCTATCTGTGTGTATGTCTGTCTGTCTGTGTATGTCTTTCTTGCTTTCTTGTAAACTTACACATTTGTTCTCCGTAGCAAGTCCATTCTTCAGCAGCTCCATTCTGATATTATTAATGTTGGTAGTCACGTTGATACTCTTTAGTACTCTTCTCTCAAATAGTGGATCCAGCCACATCGTGTTACCAAGGCTGCCAAAAAAAATATAATTACTAAAAGCAAGAACGAAGATCGCCCTTTTGACGAAGATTAACCACCAGCAGAATAGGGCTGCGTGGCAGTGACGTCAAACTCAGACAAACAAACCTAATTTCTCATCTCCTTGAGTCCGATTTCTGCCGTTTGGTTTTTAATGACAATTTTTTTCGAAAAGCAATGGTTTGTAATAAAAGATAAATAAACAAAATGTGTTTCTCCGTTTTCTTTTCAGTATAATATCACACTTGTCTGAGTCATGCATCTATTAAGCGGGCTATTTTTAGAATAGCCACGCAGCCCTATTGGCTTCATCATTGGCCTTTCCGAGGTTAGAAAATTCTATAGAAAACACACCGAAAACCAGAGTAAATGTGACTCGATTCAAAAATAAAAAACCTGTAAAATGAAAAACACAAATGGTGTGCTCTAAAACAGCCCCATGATTCAGCGCGCGTCCTACTCGTTACCAGTTTTCCTCGCAACCTCGTAAAGGCCAATAGAGGATGTAAAACGCAAAACCCGGAGAAAAACCTTGGTCACTCAAGCGAATTCGGGAAAGTTTTATTGAAATTTGATTGCTTCCTTACCTTAGAACTACTCGACCCTCGAGTTCTTTGCCTTCTACCAAGTTTTTAACAAAACTGTTGGCCTGCAATCAAGTAACAAAAAATCAAAACTGCAAATATGAAAAAATATTAACACCAGAAAATATTTCAAATCTCAAGAGAAGAACATTCTTTTGTTTGACCCTCAGATTGGGAATTAGTACTAGGAGTGTATAGGGCTGTTAAGTGTGACGTCACTCGTATAGAAAAACAACTTCCGGGTCCAAAACGAAAAGCATTTTTATAAGAATTTTTCTTACTTTTTGTTTGTGATAGGATTTTTTGTCTCAAGTTCTAACTGTTTCAGGTGGAGGTTAATTCTTTGAGAACATTTTTCACTTTATTTTAGCGGTTTTTGTGAGCAGTTGGACCCGGAAATACGTCACAAACTTAACAGCACTTTCACGGGACGTCAGATCAAAGTAGCTCTATTTGGAGGATAAAACTAGCGCTAGTTCACAAAACCCACGGATGTCATTGACGCTAAGCAATGAAGAAAAACAAAGTTATTTCCTCTCTAGAACATTAAAAATATCACAGATTTTTTGGGAAAAATCTAATTATTTTTAAAGTCATCGAATCCAGTATGGTAGATGGAGTTTTAGCCTTTAGCCGGTTCTGAACCTCTTTGAAATAGGTTTATATTCACATGACCCTTCTGCTAGGGCTAACTCTTCATTTTAGGTGTTTCCCTAGGGAAAAGACCACAACAAGACCTATACACGCATCAAGCATTCCGCGCTACTGCTCTAAGCGCATGCTCAGGGGATTAAAAAGTGAGATAATATTTTGTAAAACATGTTATATTTTAGTTGTATTTTTCTTGTCAAACACAATTTTCATTAAATATTCAAGATCACGTACCGTTAAGCGAATTTTGAGTCAAATATACCAAAAAATTGCATATTTTACAAAATATTATCCCACTTTATAATCCCCTGAGCATGCGCTTAGATCAGTAGCGCGGAATGCTTGATGCGTGTATCCCTGGGACCGGAGTCACCTGGTGTAAAAACCACGGTAGTGTTTATACGTACCTTTGGTGTCCACTGAAGACTCTTGTCTTGTGGTTTCACACGACAGACAAACACCTGTACAGCCTAGAAAACAGCAATGATAGTAAGAGATGATGGTAATGTGAAAACAATAACAACAACAATAATAATAACAATAATAACAACAACAACAATACTAATAACAATAATAATAAAATATAATACTAATATTAATAATAATAATAATATAATAATAATATAATAATAATAATAATAATAACAATAATAATAACAACAACATTAATAAGAACAATAATATTAATATCAATAATAATAATGATAACAATTATTATCATCGTCATCATCATCAATAAATAAATAGAAAGCCTATTATTGCCCAAAGTGCAACAACAACAACAATAATAATAATAATGATTATAATGGTGATGACGATGACAACGATGCTGATGTTGATGATGGTCCTTATTACAAACATCAAAGCTTACAAATAATGAAAAATACTACAAGCAAAATACAGTACGAAGTGTGACCTCATCATATTCCAAATTTTGAAGTCGAGTTTTGAAATGTTCACATTTGAAGAGAACACAACACTATCTACATTTCTAATAATTTTAAGGCTGCTGCGAGCTACAGAAATGGAGATATCAGACATTTAAGCTCCAAAAGTCCCAACTTGCACTGGAGCTAATCACGTTAACTTCAGCACAAATGAAATATAGGTAATTAAAAAAAATATCCCCATACATATTCTCTTATAAATTGATGGGGATATTTTTGTTTTAAATTACCTAGATCTCATTTGTTTTTCGCTCAGTCGAACTAAAATTCAACAATATACCATATTCTTACATAAAGTTTCTGATAATAATAATATTTATTACTCATAATGCGCAAGTTCCATGCAAATACAATCAAATGCGCAAAAAGTCCTTAAAAAGATTTTTATGATGTCATCACTTCGGTACTCTGTCCTAAAATCCCCTGAACATTCTATCACTATTGATCATCGAATTACAATGAAATCAATATTTATTTACATTTAAAAGAACGAAAACTAACTAAAGTTGAATGAACCCAAATATTATCACGACCTAATTCATAATTGCATGAAAAGTAATGTCTACAAATGAAACAAACCTATTTATAAATTTAACTAAAAATAAAACCGGCAACATGTGAGTGAGCGTTGTTTGCATAGAATATTGAATGTAGAGTAGTGTGTTCGTGAGTGAAAAGTGTTCCTAGTTAGTACGAAAGCGGTAGAACGACTAGACACTTAAACAAGGAGATTTACATCATTAATCAAAGTATACCCAGGAAATATTTTGTATATCCGGGGAAAAAACGAATATATATTTTTTAACTAAAACATTCTTGAATTCTTGGAAAACGTGCTGACATTTACGCATGCGTAAACGATTGTCCAATCACAGATGGGTCTGGGTTCTAATCTAATTAAATGTGTGCTGAAAGCCTTGACGTAATGTCAAGGAAATACTCGAGGTGACGCTTATTTGCAACCAAACAAGGAAACTATTAAGACAAAAAGGTTTCATTACAGTTAACGGCTACCAACATGGACTCTTTTCTTGATGATCTGAAGAAGGAAGTCCAGTGTTCCTTGTGTAATGATACACTTATTGAACCCAAGATCTTACAATGTTTACACACATTTTGTAAGCATTGCATCAAAGGAGAAGCAGAGTTGGCTAACGACCTCCACCTGCTGAAGTGTCCGGAATGTGAATATGAAACTTCTCTGCCAGCATTAGCCAGCGTCGAAGACCTACAGCCAAGTCTTCTACATTCAAGAATCTTGAAAGGTCTGGCCTTAGCAGAGGGTAGTATGGTTTGTTCTGTTTCTGAGAGCCATTCTCCAGCATCTTGGTATTGTTTTGAATGTGATCACTCACTGTGTGACGAATGTGAAAAGAACCATTCGTTCTTCACTAAAAACCACAACACCGTTGCTCCAGCTGATTTGAAGAAAGAAGATATTGAAGCGATAATAACAAGAGAAAGACCTTGTAAAAGTCACCCTCAACAAAGGCTAGAGTTATTCTGTGAAAGCTGTTATGCAATGATTTGTGTGGCATGCTCGAAAAACGATCACAAGGCTCATAAAACAATGTCATTAGATATGTTTGCTTCGATCAAGAAAGCTGTACTGGCAAAGCATCTGCAGGTACTGGAGCAGTTGAGTTTAGATGACAAGGAAAAGCAACAACAAGAAAACATTGCTTACATTATCAAAGAGCAAGGAGAAAAAGCCAAAGAAGGTGTGAAGGACACAACTAAGAAACTGATGCACATGTTACAAGAAAACGAAAGAGAACTGCTGAGACAAATCGATGAAAAGATGAACACAGCAAAAAGAAACTTGAATATAATTCATCATATTCCAGCTGTCAAAGATTACATCAAGAATGTGATGGAAAGAGGACTGGCAAGTGAAATGATCAACATTGAAGACACACAATGCTCAGACAAATTCATGTTCAACCCAATTCCACTGTCGTCAAGAATTGTCTTTCTTCCTAACCAAGAGCTGGATCAACTAATAATTTCTGGACTTGGCGAAATACAGACATGTTCCGAAACAGACCATACGATGAGCACTATTCTGTTGGAGGGTGAGCCAGAAGCTGTAAGACAACATAAGTTGATACTGATAACTAAAACCTCGACAGGAGTGGATAGTATTAATACAGGTGATGTTGTAGACGTTCAAATCAGCCCTGAAGTTGATGTGGAAATAGAAGAGAAAGATGTGAGGACTGATGGGAGAATAGAAGTTGAATTCATGGCTAAAGTAGCTGGTCAACTGACAGCAGAGATTCAAGTGAATGGGAATCATGTATCTAACAGTCCACTAGTGATGAATGTGAAACCACAGGAAATGAGAATAACAGGGCAGTTTACCATGAATGGTGTGGATATTGAATCTCATAGTTTGACGGGTATAGCAGTAAACAGAGACAATAGTATTATCGCTGTAGCAGATTGTACTTCTCACTGTGTCCATGTGTTCAACACTGTTGGAGATCTCTTAATGACGTATGGGTGTCATGGCTGTACACAGGAACAGTTATGTGGTCCTGAAGGTTTGGCATTCCTGAATGATACAGATTTAGTCATAGCAGACTGGGGTAATCACAGAATATGTATAGTGAACATAACAACAGGGACATTGATCAAAACCTTCGGTAACCAAGGTAACGCGAATGGGAATTTTTGCGGTCCAGTTGGAGTACACGTTGATGATGAGGATGGTAACATCATTGTTGGTGACAATGGCAATCATCGCGTTCAAGTCTTCACAAGAGACGGTGACTATCAATATCAGTTTGGTTACACAGAGCAAGAAAAGTTCCATCCAGTCAGTGCAGTGAAACATGACGGGATGTTTTACACGAGCGATTACAATAACAACAACATTGTTCGTGTATCTGAGAAGAAAGGTGACGCACCGACTAAAGTATCGACGATTGGTGGCATAGGCAGTGCTGATGGTAAGCTGAGTAGGCCACTCGACTTGGCTATTGACAATAACAATAATATTTTGGTTTGTGATCGTGGCAACAATCGCGTTCAGAAATTCACCCCGGATGGTCGTTTTGTAGGCAAGACATGCGATGAAATCAAGAATCCTGTATCTATGGCAGTGTTTGATGATGGTCAGATATTGGTCACTACGTCTAGTTCTGGGGTCTGGTTTGTGAATTAGAATGAATATGCGGGACAATTTATTAACGATGGCGTTTGTGATAAAAACAAAACCACAGAGTGAGAAACTGAAAAGAGGAAGAGGGAGGAGAGAACGAGAGAACGAGGAATCGAGGAAGGCAGAGACAGACAGACAGAAAAATAGAGAGAGAGAGAGAGAAAAAGGAGAGAGAGAGAAAAAGCAAGAGAAAGAGAGCGAAAGTGAGACAGGAATAGGGGTCCAGTGTTCAAAATTACGAAATTGCTTCCCCTTTGTGTGATATAGGTTCCAAAATTAGCAGATTTTTGTTTGAGTTTTGTAAAGAATGAGACATAATTAACATATTCTCACTGGTCCCACTGTGCTCATAGATGAGTTATGGGATCATATATGCTAATAGATCATATATGCTAATAGATATATTCGCAACAGTGGGAGTATTGAGAATAAAATAAAGAATTTTAACCGTTTCCGGAGTCTTCTGGCTCCTAAGGATGACACCTTAGTTTTGCAAATTTTCTCGATTCTGACTGGCTAATATTTTTTCTCAGATCAGCTGGAGGGGACCCCTTGCAGCACGCCGGAATGCAGCTCAATATGGAGGATAAAACAATATTTTTCAATTCTCAGGAGATTGAAATTCTTTTGTTTTTTACATGTCCTCCAAATTGAGCTGCTTTGACGTCACGTGAAAGGGGTCTATTCCACCGAACGGAAACTTAGAAAGAGGAAGGTTGGATGCTAGCCTAACAGCCTACTTCTGAGATATGCTGCTTCGCTTGTCACGCACAAAAGTTTCAGTACGAGGTCCGTGCTAAATTAAATGTATTCATTTCTCCTGTCACGAACCACTGGGCATTTACAGTCAAATCAGCTAAAACGTATCCCCCTAGGCCCATTAATGATTTTGTTATTCGAGTTTTGAGTTGAATTGTAAATATATGTTTTATCTTTGCATGGCTTTGTTCGTTAAGATTCTAAGGTTGTATTGTTAATCATTTCGAATCTTTTGTCATCCTTGGAAGTCACCAATCCAGTCCCACCTCCCTGCTTCAACAATGTTTTGTGCTTTGTACTTGGGTTTTTTTCCAAGGCTAGCATCTGCACAAGCTCACCAGTCAAAATAACTCAGTTTAATTCGTAAGAAGCAACCAGATTTGCGATAACAGGTTTACACAATTTCTTGGGAATAGAGTGTCTCTGAACAGTGATAGAAATTTTGAAAAATTTTGAAGCTCATTTTACAGAAGCAGCAAAAAGTCCCAAAAAATTTTAAGGACCAACCAAACAAAAAAACAATGAAACGAGAGAAAACCTTTAATTAAGATCAGGCTTTCCTGAAAAGGCCACAAAAACAGTTTCATTGTGTGTTAGATATGATAGCTATAAAATAGCCTTTTGCGCTACCTGGTGTGGAGAGCAGCAAGGTATGTATATTAATAAAATAGGTATGTCTCTTTGTGCTCTTTAGCCCTCTGATTGGTCCGCGATATGCGCCAATCCAATAGCAGGATTTTCGATCGGAAGGGATGTTGTCACGTCGCTGTGTTTTCTCTTTTCTTTCTTTGAAAAATTAAACATTCAATCTTATGAAATACCCCTGTATTTCTGAACAATTTGATTAGACACTTATAAGATCTAAATGCAGAACAAGTTTTTTCCCCGATACTATATTCTTAACGATACGAAAAACGAGCAAATCTATGCCGCTTTCCTTGAATCTCCCACGTAAATTCGTTTCTTTTCCTTTGAGAATTAAAACATCCAATTCATGAACCACGGGCGCCAGAGTCGCCTCCACGTTTGGATTAAAACTAACGCTTTATTTTGTTTCCAACGGTCGAATAAATCTGCTTCGGTACGGCTGACCTTTAGTAGTGAATAAACATCTAGCTCCGATTTCAATCTCGTGATGTTTGTCTATTTAATATTAAGAAACGATCGTGGATCAGAAAAACATTCTCTATAAAGCATTCAAATGGGTTTTTTTATTAATAAAGGACTTCCATGAACCAAATAGACAAGGGTTTTCAAATCGGATACTCCCTTGGTTTCGTCCCTTCTCTTCTTTTGAATGCTTTATAGAAAGTGCGTTAGATTCAAACAACACAGGCAACCCATAAAGAGCACGTTACCAACGGTTATTGATTTGAGTTAATCAGCTATCCGGCAATTTACAGTACAGATCTGATTACAGCTTGTGTAGCCGAAGCTGATCTTAAACCACAGGAAACCCATAAAAAGCAATTACGTAAAGAATAATGAATATTGAATGCGGCAAAGGAAAGCCGGGCTCCCTGCAAAATGTTCTCATTTATTTCGATTACTAAAAACACGCATGTATTTGACATCATGAATGAATGCATGTAGTTTTCTATGTACTTCTTTTTCTGTTGAAGCTTGAATATAGAGAGAAACAGGACACGATCTACGAGTGATTTGATACTGTGAGTTATGGTAAACATTCTATTAGGTATTTAGGGCCACATATTTGGTCAAAGCTTAATATGGATCTAAGATCTTCGGTTAGTGTTAACTCTTTTAAAATGAAAATTAGGAAAACTGACTTATCCAAGCTTTTAGAAAACAATACCAATTGCTGTAAATTGTGCAGCTCGTGACTCGATAATTATTTATTCTTAATCAATTCATTATTCTTTTACTATTTTTATTGATATATTTTATTAGATATTCTTAACCTAGCTTAGTTTAATATTTAGATATAAACAGATTTAATATTAGATATAAATTTTAAATTTTACTACTAATTATTTCATGTTAATATATATTTATTTTTTCTATATATTTTTTAGTGTCCCCAATTAGTTGTATAAACTAAATACCTAGACACGTTAATAGAGTTATTATTATTATATTATTTAAGGCGAACAAACAATACTTTTTGAATACAATTTTGAAAATACGTCACAACGTGACGGGTCCATGCCAGGTCGTGACTAGGCATGTCAGTAAATAGAGGTCAGTCTCGTGAAATTATAAAAGCCGGACAAGATTACACAAAGCTTCAAACAAACTGCTTTTAAATTATTTAAAAACAGACATGGAATCTTTCCTTTTCGATCTGAAGAAGGACGTCCAGTGTTCCTCGTGCAAGGATACACTCACTGAACCCAAGATCTTGTCTTGTTTCCACACATTTTGTAAGCCTTGCATTCATGCACAACTGATCGAAGAAACATACGTCTTCAAGTGTTCTGAATGTTCTTCAGAAACTTTTCTCCCAGCAACAGGCGGTGCGGAAGACCTACAGCCAAGTCTACTACATTCAAGAATCTTGAAGGGGCTGGCGTTGGTAGAAGGAGAAAAGGTTTGTTCTGTTTCTGACAGTCATTCACCAGCATCTTGGTATTGCTTTGATTGTGATCACTCACTGTGTGAAGAATGTAATAAGAACCACTCGTTCTTCATTAGAGATCACAAGGTCGTTCGTCTGGTTGATTTGAAGAAAGAAGAAACTGAACTAATAATAACGAGAGAAAATCCTTGTAAAAGTCACCCTAATCACAGACTAGAGTTATTCTGTGAATACTGTGATGCAATGATTTGTGTGGCATGCTTGAAAGACGATCACAAGGATCATAAAACGATGTCATTAGAGACCTTTTCTTTGACCAAGAAAGCTGTATTGTCAAAGCAGAGTTAATAGAGGGGACTGGTTATGAAACCTGGCAAACTTCAAAGGAGTATGTCTTTGTCCAGGTTTATTCGCGTTACGCTCTGATGACCGTGCACTCAGCATTTAAAAACAAGAGAGATCTGCAGTGTAGTTTTCAAAGCGTCGTTCAATAATATCGTGTTTTATATAGTTGATATAGTGAAATAGTCCGATTTAAGAGTATAGTCTTCTTGATGTGATGCCAGGGGATAACTGTGCGGTGTTTGGATGTGGTTCATCCAGAAGAACCAAAGGAATCGGCATTTTTAAATTGCCTTTTGTGAAAGACGACGAGTCTAGAAAATGGCGGGAAGCGTGGTTGAAAGAAATCACAAAAACCAGAGAAATGGATCAAAGCATGAAAAGACAAATTCAATATGACAGAGTTTATACATGCGAGAAGCATTTCAAACCTGAAGATGTGGAAATATGTAAGTAAAAAGCACATTATAGTGTGTGTAAATCTGATGTTTACATGTATCTCAAGTCGCTTGTCAGATCGCGTGCTCTTTGTATTGCGTCTTGACAGTCCTTGACTATGTGAATCTAAATATATTTTTGTTTCTTTTGCAGTTCACTCAAAGAAAATGACAAAAAAGAAGCCAAAGTTTGGCGCTCTACCGCTTCTTAACATGCCAAAAAAAAGCCATGAGACATCGAAGCCAGCACCACGACCACCACGATCGGTCGTAAGAGACGAAGTGCAGCATGTAAACACAAGTTGCTATGCTACATTTGCCGAGTTTTGTCAGCGCACCAAAGCCCTGAAACTAAGTAACTGGAACTCTAAAACCCTATCAGATAGAGTTGTTTTTAAGAAAATGACAGAACAATATCTCCTACCACATCTGGAAATCATCGTAGACGACAGTCTTGGTTTCACTGTGAAAGTGTATGGATCGTATTTGGTTGAAAATCATCCACTGTATTTGAGTTATCGTCGTTCAGTACAGAACGTTACTTTGTCAGATTTGATAAAGAACTTAGAAAGATGTGCAGTGTGCTGTGGCGTTAGTTCTACTGAACCAAGCGGAAATATCTACCATCATGTTATTCCCATCGAACACGACGCCATGGAGGACAGTGAGGAACAGTTCCCACACAAGGCATATTGGAGGGCAAGAGGCTGTTTACTACTACTAGACGACCATGAGAACAGTGTTTGTGATTCGTGTAGAAAACACTCCACTGCTGAAAATATTGCAAAGAAGAAAAAGGCGAACAGACTTTCAAAACCAGCCCATGTCAAGGCACCAATTTCAAAAACTGACCCTAAAAGAGTCCAGTTGACATTGCAAGGACAGATATGAGACAGTCCAGAGAAAAATGTTGTAGATTTTAAAGGCACCTGGGCATAATAGTTACGGTAAAATTTCTCAACATTTCCGTTCTTGGAATAACCTTCGATGAGAGCTTTCATTACTAAAAACTCTTTTGTTCCTTCTTCAAGCTCTTTGTACTGATATAAGCTCAGTTCATTCCTTATGCTCGTTGAAAACACTTCGTTTCCTTTAACATTCTTTAATAATTTCAGCACTATTTCAGTAAGGATGGCTGGCTTTAAGATGAATGCTTTTGGAGTTTCAGAATTTAGACTGTTCTCTACTTGTTCGGCGTGTTTGGCTGTTCTGTGCCGTTTGTAGCCTCCTTTAGACTTGCACTTCTTGCCGCAGTCTCTGCAAATAATATCGGCCGATTGCACCTATGAACAAGATAAAAACCATAAGAAACTAGTTAAAGAATCATAGCAAACAAATGAGAATTATCTTGAGCAAAAAAAAGCAGTAAAAAATAGCTTTAAACAACTCTGTTTACGAACACTGTGTGGCTTGTTGCTTTGCAAATTATACCTATAAGCCAGCGAATACAGTTAGAACACAGGCAAACTACGACATTCTTTCTACTTACATCATTAGCTGTAGATATAAATTCCTCCTCCAAAGCTTCATCTTCCTCTAATATGTCTAGAATCGCGTCAAAATCATCGCCGAACACAAATAGATCGTTGTTCATGTCCGCCATCTTTGAAAATCCTAGCAAAGCAATGCACGTTCACTGGACCGTGAGGGGTGCTTCCAACATCAAAATCAAAACAATAGGCCGGCCTTTTGAAGTTTGCCGCGTTTCATAACCATTCCCCTCTATTAACTCTGGTCAAAGCATCTGCAGGTACTGGAGCAGTTGGATGATAACTGTAAAAAGCAACAGCAAGAACAGATTGCTAACAAAATCAAACAACAAGGAGAAAAGGCCAAAAACGAAGTGAAAGAAAAAACAAATACAATGATAAAAAGTTTGCAAGAAAACGAACGGGAATTGCTTAAACAAATCGATGAGAAGTTGGACACAGCAAAAAGAAACTTGAATATAATTCATCATATTCCAGCAGTCAAGGAATACATCAAGAATGTGATAGAAAGAGGACTTGCAAGTGAAATGATGAACATTCAAGAGACACAATGCACGGAGAAATTCATCTTCAATCCAATTCCATTATTCTCAAGAGTTGTCTTTTTTCCTAACCAAGAGCTGATGCAACAAGTGAATAATGGCCTTGGAGAAATACAGACATATTGTAAAACAGACCATACGATGAGCACTATTCTGGTGGAGGGTGAGCCAGAAGCTGCAAGACAACAAAAACTGATACTGATAACTAAAACCTCGACAGGACTGGATAGTCTTAATACACGTGATGTTGTAGACGTTCAAATCAGCCCTGAAAAGCACGTGAAAAAAGAAGAGAAAGATGTGAGGACTGATGGGAGAATAGAAGTTGAATTCATGCCTAAAGTAGCTGGTCAACTGACAGCAGAGGTTCAAGTGAATGGGAATCATGTATCTAACAGTCCACTAGTGATGAATGTCAAGCCACAGGAAATGAGAATAACAGGACAGTTTACCATGAATGGTGTGGATACTAACTTTCATAATTTGACAGGTATAGCAGTAAACAGAGACAATAGTAGGATCGCTGTCGCTGATTCTTCTTCTCACTGTGTCCATGTTTTCAACACTGATGGAGGTCTCTTACTGACGTATGGTAGTCAAGGTAGGGCAGAGGGACAGTTGTATGGTCCTGAAGGTTTAGCATTTCTGAATGATACAGATTTAGTCATAGCAGACTGGGGTAATCATAGAATATGTATAGTGAACACTACAACAGGGACATTGATGAAAACCTTTGGTAAGCAAGGTAACAAGGATGGAGAGTTTTGTTGTCCAATAGGAGTCCACGTTGATGACGATGGTAACATAATTGTATGTGATTGTGATAATCATCGAGTTCAAGTCTTCACAAGAGACGGTGACTATCAATATCAGTTCACTTTGCCAAAAGGAGCTAAGTTTGATCCTGTTTGTACGGTAAGACATGAAGGACTGTTTTACGTCAGTGATCATAATAGTAATGTCATTCATGTATTTGAGAAGAGAGGTAACGTTCCCACTAGAACTATGACATCGACTATTAGTGGTGAAGGCAGTGGTCAACTGTTTAAACCGTGGGGCCTGGCTATTGATCATGACCATCATCTACTGGTGTGTGATCGTGCTAATAATTGTATTCAAAAGTTCACACTGACTGGTCGCTTGGTAGGAAAGACTAATAACGAAATGAAACATCCTGTATTCACAGCAGAGCTGAATGATGGTCGGTTATTAGTCAATACGCTTCGTTCTGCTGTGTGGTTTGTCGATAGTAAAATTCAATCACTTGTTACTAATGATGATGTCGATGGTGATGGTGGCGTAGACGGTGTTTGATGGTGATGATGATGATGATAATGATGGTGGCGATAACGGCGTTTGATGGTGATGATGATCATGATAATGGAGGTGGCGATGACGGTGTTTGATGGTAATGATGATGATGATAATGATGGTGGCGATGACGGTGTTTGATGGTAATGATGATGATGATAATGATGGTGGCGATGACGGTGTTTGATGGTAATGATGATGATGATAATGATGGTGGCGATGACGGTGTGTGATGGTAATGATGATGATGATAATGATGGTGGCGATGACGGTGTTTGATGGTGATGATGATGATGATAATGATGGTGGCATAGACGGTGTTTGATGGTAATGATGATGATGATAATGATGGTGGCGATGACGGTGTTTGATGGTGATGATGATGATGATAATGATGGTGGCGATGACGGTGTTTGATGGTGATGATGATAATGATGGTGATGATGATAATGATGGTGATGATGATAATGATGGTGGCGATGACGATATTTGATGGTTATGAGGATGATGATGGTGGTGGCGATGACGGTGTTTGACGGTTATGAGGATGATGATGGTGAGGATGGTGGTGACGACAGTGACGACGATAGTGCTTTGTGATGATAAGGATGACGATGGTGACAATGATGATGATGGTGTTAATATTGGATGTTGTTGTTGATGGTGTTGGTGCTGATTATTATAATGATAGTAGTGATGATGAGATGATGTTGATGTTGATGATGAAGACGACGCTGCATTGTGATAGAAAAGGTAGAACGAAATTACAGTGAAAAAGCGAGACACTGGAAAAGGATTTCTACAAAACGAAAAGAATGTTCAAAGCGAATAAAGGAACTTCTATAAATAACCTAAGGATATTTCCAGTGACTTCCATACCCCAGTACAATGTAACATTTCGCGTTTATTTAAAGTAACAGTCAATACTCAGTATTCATTCACGTAAAAAAATCTTTTAAAAAATATGAAATTTTGATCTACTATTAGTATTAGTAGGCCGACTGAAATGCCGGCTAAGATAATTTTTAGTAACGAAGTAGAAAGACGTTTATCTTTGTTGATATTAACAGAATTTAATGAATGCACATCTGCAATTAAGGTGGCTCCTTGTAGCTTTTTTTGCTCAACTTAATAGTCCAGGTAATTAGTCCTACCATTATATCTAGGGCATTCAAGACTTTAATACCAGATCTTGGCTTGTATGAAAATATTTATAAATGTTTGTATTCAAAAAATGAAGATACTGAAGTAACGAAAAAATGCTCGAAAGCGGTTTTGCTAAAATAATATTTGATTTTGTATCCAGACGAACCAAGTGAATACACTGAACCATGTAAAACTACAAAGCAACATATACTGATGTAACTAGACTATTCAATACGTTTGATTTTAGTGAATAAATTTCTCTAAACATAAAAACATTTGTCTTTCTAAAGCGAAATAAATCACAGGGGCAGATCCAGGATTTTCTTCGGGGAGGCATGCTGCGTTGGAAGGGTACCCACAGAAGAAAAATACCAAAAGTTATTACATATTGGACATCTTCAAAAGCCCAGGAAGAATCAAAGGGCAAAAAAATTAACATTATTTTGTATTGGTTGGCTTCGAAGTAGGTACAAAGCCGACCAAGGGGGAGGGGGAGAGGTGCGCACTTCCTACACCCCTGCCCTGGATCCGCCACTATAAAGAAAGATAGCTTTCGCAAAATAGAACTTTATACAATGTTTTCTCTTGGCACATTATGGAAAACCCCACTTGCCAATTGTATTTTCTTGTATACACACTCGATTGAAAACTCGTGTTTGTACAAGAAAATACAAGCAACTCGTTGGATATTCTGTGGTCTGTCAATGTAAAATTAGTATAAAGACCCGTTGTAGCTCAATTTGGAGGACAAAACAATAGGTTCGAATTCCTCCAAATCGAGCTGTTTTGACATTACGTGAAAGGGTCATCCACGCGCATATTTTCGTCACACTCACCTGAAATGGCAAATCACGGAACTGCGAAGGAAGGTAAAGGAGCGCTGACACCTTGATATTTTGGTATATGCCTTTATCAACAAAATGAACCTACACAGAATGAAAATAGTATTACTAAGGTTCTATGATAATACCTACTAAACAACTAGACAAGGTTAATGGGAGACAAAAGAAAACCTCTGCGCATGCTCACATTACGCACTGTGCATGGGTGGCGTATTGTTTACCATTGTGATCTTAGGTTTAGCCCCCGCTCGGGTAGGTTCATATGTGAGTTGAGTTTGTTTGATGTCTTGTTCTCTCCCTTGCCACGAGGGTATTCTCCGGGCACTCCCGTTTCCTCCCTCCGTAAAAATCAACATGTGAGTTGAGTTGTATGCATAGAATATATAATGTAGTGGTAGTGTGTGTGAGTGACAGTGGGCCAAATTTGAAACCAGTATTAAGTTATTGAATTTGATTCCCACTATAAAAATAAATTTGAATTAAATAAAAAAAGGGATTTTTAGTATGTATGCAAATTCGTCGAAAAACTTTGTGTTATTGTAAAACTATGCAAATTCGAATTTCAAACTTGAGGCTAAAAGGTAAAGTAACTATTTTTAACGTCGCTAGTTCCTTTACCCTCTCTCTCCATCAGTGCTCTGTTTTAAGAGTATTCAAAGCTGAAGCTACACGGATTAGAGAGAAGTCGCAATAGACGTGGAGATCCTGAGGATCGACACGTGAACCTCTAGCTCCTAACGCGGTACGCTAACTGAGCTGGTATATGCCTGCTCTGCTATGGTTCTGAGTTTGGGTACTGGAGAGCTATGTGCGTAAAGTGTATAAGTTTGGTGGCATCTGTGTTGGTAAGTGGGTAGGGGTTTATGGGGGTATATGGGAGGGAGAGATCTGGCTGTCTGCAACAGATACCTGTGCTTCCAGAGCTAAACCTGACTGGGGCATTTTTCGGATGACATCACAGACTTTCACTCTGAAGGACAAAAAATGACAAATAAATAAGGTCGGGTGGCATGGGTGGCATGGTTGGTATGGTTGGGTGGAATGGGTGGCATGGTTGGGTGGCATGGGTGTGGTCACCAGATGTGAATAGACCTCTTTACCTTCGTTGTTTGTTGTGCCCATTTCAGACCATGTGATGCCACTCTTGGGAGTTGATTCTTTCATGTGTAAATATTTTAACAAAAGAACATTTCTCAAGGGAATGTCATGTGGTCTGAAATGGGCAATTTGCATACAAAGCTAAAAAGGTCTATTGAGTTTGTTTGATGTGTTGTTCATTCCCTTGCCATAAGGGTTTTTTTTTGGGTTCTCCGGTTTTCCCCCTCCATAAAAATCAACATTTGAGTCGAGCGTTGTGTGTATAAAATAGTAAATGTAGTGGTAGTGAGTGTGAGTGAAAACAGGCCCACAAATCCTCAATTCTGATTGGTTGACCTAGAGTTCGTTCTGAAGCTCAACTCAGCTGGAACTAAAATAGGAGATTTTGTTATTCCGTTCCAAACCAAAAATGTACGTTTCACAACTTTACCTATAGTAAGAGCCGTCTTGTTCCAACGCATAGAGATCAGATATTCTTGGCATATCAATTCTTGTTCTGTTCTTCTCGTTAGCGTACCACATTCCCATCTCAATTGTCATCTGTAGGAACTGTGTACTGGTTGTGATGGGGTATGGTGTTGAGTTGTCCGTTCTAGGAGTTTTATGTTCTAATATGCGAACACACAGGCAGGTTGCATTCATCACGTGAAGAACCAGAACCTTTAACGTATTCAGAAAGAGAATTAAAAACGACACGAGATATGAAATAGCAGATATCAGAGTTACACTCAATAGACCCCTTGCAGCACGTCGAAATGCAGTTCAATTTGGAGGGCAAAACAATAGTTTCCAATTTTCAGGAGTTTGAATTCCTTTGTTTTGCCCTCCAAATTGAGCTGCATTTCGACGTGCTGCAAGGGGTCTATTGCCTTCAAACAATTGTTTCAAGTCGAGGCATTTGGGTCAACATAACAGCACGCGTATAGAAACTGACCCAAATGCTTCGACTTGAAACGATTCAGTCAATGAAGTCAGTCATGAATACCCCTTGTCGGCTTGGGCGTAATGTTTTCCAATTTCATACCACGTGTCATTCCCTAGAATATCATTTCTTTGTTTAACGGTTGCACATGAGAAGACAAATGCTACCATTCAGAGAGGCGTGTTCTCAAGGGAATGACACGTGGTTTGAAATGGGAAAACATTACGCCCAAAACGACAAGGTCTATTGGGTTGCCATTACATCGAGAAAGAACATATACCTTACCAAGACAAGTAATGCGTGTTCATTAATATACCTTGACTGTGCCGTTGGTTGGCAGGCGAGGGTAATCTTCATCCTTCAGCACCACGTGTCTCATATTACATTTGCGCTTGTCTGAAAACGTTCTTTTAAAAGGGAAACCAGTGGAAATTGTGATTAATGACGATAATGATGGTGATATGAATTGCACACAATAGTCCCCATTACAGTTCCCTGCGCAATCTTGAAAGGTAGCCGTGCCTTTGCATCGAAGCGAGACATGAGGCGACTTTGCAATGATAAAGACCTTTTTTAACACCTTGGACAATTATTCACATTTCTCTATTATTGCAAGGTCACCTCATGTCTCGCTTCCATACCATACAAAGGCACGGCTCCTTTCAAGATGGCGCAGGGAACTGTGAAGGCGACTATTCTATAGTCTTGAGATAGCGCAGCCAACTTTCCAAATAAGTGTAAGAAAACAGCAAAAGATTTTTCCTTTAGGGTTGCACTATCTTTATCTTTTCCAATGTAAATCTATTAACACTGCTTGGAGGGTAACCCTAGAGGTCCACGTAATGTTAATAAACATTGTCATTGTAATTTAGTGTACCAACCATTCCAATAACAGGTTTTGTCACTTTGCTTTATTGGATTTTCCAATAGATTTCTGGTTGGCCATTCAAATAATCAACCTAAAAACGATTCGTCATCGTACGCTCACCTAGTATTAAAGTGCAAAATTAATGGAGTAGCATCGTTTTCTACTTCAGCAACATTGCGTGCAAAAATTTGTCCGCGTGATATGGCTGGCAACAACGATTGCCTGCGACATTGCGCAATGTTGTACCGTGTGTCCGTAGTCATAGGGTTACCCTTCCTGCTTGCAGACATGCCCTTGATTCAATAGCTGCATACCCTTATATCACACGACAGTTAATTCAAGAGTAATTCGTTATGAACAACGAAGAATAGAGTGGTTTTCGTATGAGTGGGAAACGGTACGGCAGATTCGTAGCCGTACTGTAGCCGTGCCGTATCTTACCGTAGCCGTAACCACGCGTTGTGATTGGATGAATTACTGGAAGACAATGGGAAGCCATTTCAATGTTACGGCATGTGATACCGTGTACGTGCTGTAAGTCAGTACCGTACGTTTCCCACTCATACGAAAACTACTCTAATTCGTTATGAACAACGAAGAATAAATACCTGCATGATCCGTAAGCCATCAAAAAATCACACAGTTCATAGTTGACTTTCTCTTTTTCTTTCGCCTGAAAACAAAAAACGAACAAAGACATTACTACTACTAGCACAGGGAGCCCAATTTAGATAAAAGTAAAAGGTGGACATAAAATCGGGGGGAAAAAATCGCGTTTAATTAATTTTTTTAATTCAAGGTCAAGATAATGTCCTCTATAATGTCCTTTTTTTTGCGCGCGCCTTTGTTTTCCTTTATAATTTCACCTTTTACTTTTATCTAAATTGGGCTCCCTGTGCTACTAGAATCTACACAGAAAGGAAAAATTCACTATTTTGGTTGGATAAGCAATGAGCTCGCAAGCCATTTTCTTTGTAGACCTTTTTCAAAAATTGAGGCCGCAAATTCAAAGTTAAGGTGCTCTTTCTAGCGCTGGTATAGGTTCTTTACTCAGTTAAATTTTTTATTATTTTTAAATTTCTGTAACGTGACAGTGTCTAAAAGTTAGCTAAGTCCCAGCTCAAACGTCGAACTTCACAAATCGCCCGTGTGAACGGGCCTTAAGGCTTCTCAGTCTTTGATGTCGTTGGTTCGGCTCCTGAGAAGATCAACGTTTGAACTGGGCCTTAGAGGTCGTTTTAGGATTTGATTAAAATTGATGTTTGGTGTTTGGTGTTTGTTAACACAATAGACTAGCGTACCATACGAGCTTCCTTGGCCATTTCCTCCAGAGAGGAAGTAGTGATCTTCCAAGATTTAGCGGAATCACCATCTGTCGAGGAATCTTCAGCTGGGGTGTGTTCTGATGTTCTTTGCACAAGTTGGTGAGCGATGGTTGACTGACGCAGACAGGTCTCTGTGATGAATATTACTGATAAGCATCCGTGATCCTAAAGAAAAGAAAAACAACATCAACTATAGATAAAGCTGCACGTCGAACCATTCTCACGTTGCCGATACATTGCTGGGTTTCAATCGACTGATAAAAGTCTTTGAATCTCATTATCTGCTTCAAATGGTGGTCAAACCCTGACCACCATGTGCTGTCAGCCAGAAAGAATTCTATTGAAAACTTGTGATTCAGCTGTTGAACATTCTGCGCAAGACAGGAAATGACATCAAGTGAAGCCCAGCAATAGACCCCTTGCACTAAATCCCTACCTTGGGGTTCCCTACTAGCAAAGTCTATTTTCCTTTGAGACTCTGCTCGTAGGGAAAATATTAAATAATATTAACGATCACTAATAACAAAGGCTAGAATTCACAAGGAATTCTTTTGTTTTGATTCCCAGGTTGGGAATGAATAAAAGAAGTATATCTTTATATAGTTTATCCTGTGGTTTGCGCTCACAATACCTTAGCTTGTGTGAATGTCCTAGACATGGTAAAAAATCGTTCTCCAAACTTTTCCTTGTTTTTGACGAGAGGCAGGTCGTAGTGGATGACCATTGATGCGTTCTGTACGGTCAGCTGTCTGCTCATGAGAACACCGTCCGTCATCACTAAAAAGAAGAATAAGTGAACGTGAAGTTTATCAGTGATTTTAATGTGTCAACCATTTTCAAAATAAGTGTCTTGTGCTGTGTGGACTATACCACTGTCTTGTACCATACCTACCTAGTATAGGCATCTTGTACTGTGTGGACTATACCACTGTCTTGTACCATACCTACCTAGTATCGGCATCTTGTGCTGTGTTGACTATACCACTGTCTTGTACCATACCTACCTAGTATCGGCATCTTGTGCTGTGTTGACTATACCACTGTCTTGTACCATACCTACCTAGTATCGGCATCAGGTCTGTGCTGTGTGGACTATACCACTGTCTTGTACCATACCTACCTAGTATCGGCATCAGGTCTGTGCTGTGTGGACTATACCACTGTCTTGTACCATACCTACCTAGTATTGGCATCATGTGCTGTGTGGACTATACCACTGTCTTGTACCATACCTACCTAGTATTGGCATCATGTGCTGTGTGGACTATACCACTGTCTTGTACCATACCTACCTAGTATTGGCATCATGTGCTGTGTGGACTATACCACTGTCTTGTACCATACCTACCTAGTATCGGCATCAGGTCTGTGCTGTGTGGACTATACCACTGTCTTGTACCATACCTACCTAGTATTGGCATCAGGTCTATGCTGTGTGGACTATACCACTGTCTTGTACCATACCCACCTAGTATTGGCATCATGTGCTGTGTGGACTATACCACTGTCTTGTACCATACCTACCTAGTATTGGCATCAGGTCTGTGCTGTGTGGTCTATACCACTGTCTTGTACCATAGCTACCTAGTATTGGCATCATGTGCTATGTGGACTATACCACTGTCTTGTACCATACCTACCTAGTATTGGCATCAGGTCTGTGCTGTGTGGACTATACCATTGTCTTTTAGTCTCAGCCAGTTGCTGCGGATTGATAAATTCATGAGCAACAAGCACAAAATAACTGTTTGTCTTCAGGGCTTCTCCAAGGTTATCAGCTTCCTCTGCTGTGTTGGTAAATATGACGATTTCATGTGTCCTGTCAGCATTTTCTAGAAATCCTGAACACAAACAAACAAGAGAAAGTCAGAATTACACGTCGTGATACGGTTGGAACAAACGGCAAAACCATAAACCACTTAATCTCAATCTCACCTAAAAGATTTGAGAGCCTCTTACTCGCCGAGCAGAGTTCCACAGCCTGTTTGACACCAGAGTATATAGCAGCTTCAACCTTGTCATTCATAATGATCAATGGGTTCCCAAGATAAGCACGCACTAACGATGCCACACCTAAGGTCCACGATGAAGTCATGATAACAGCTTGGCGTGGAGCAACACGGCCAGGCTGAGACACCAACAAACGACCATAAACTCTCATGATTTCTTTTAACTCTGTGGTAAAATCCTCAACAAGGAAGTCTGCATTGTCAAAGACAATGTGACAGAGTCGGTCCAATGTGGTGTAGCTGCGTGTGAGCATGCGTAGGAAGCAGGGTACAGTAGCGACGAGTATCTCGCAGCCATTGATGAGAGGGACGATTTGTTCTTCTTCTGCTCCACCACCGAATATGACATGTACTCTCGCTGTTCGTCGAATACCCAGGATCTTATTGCATTCTTTGTAGATGTCTATGGCGTTACTCCAACTATTGCACAATATCAGGGCTAGAGGCTGTGGAATGAAATTACGAAAGAGGTCACACAGTGAAGGTGATGGACTTTTCAAGGAATGGTGGCAGACGTAGCTCCTTTTCCTACAACAAAACCATCGCCTTTCACCAATGCGACCCGGGTTCGAGTCCCGCCAGGCTCGGTATCGTATATGAGTAAGTTAGTTGTTTCTCTCCTGTGCTTCGAGGATTTTTCTCCGAGTACTCCAGTTTTCCTCCCTCAAAAATCACGCAAAATTCAACTTCTAAATTCTAATTCGATCTTCAAGGGCCTAGATGAAAATTACTCTGTAACTCTAGTAATCCTAGTGTAATAAGGACAGCTGAATCGCAGAATTCTGACCTGGTACACGGAAAAGATGGGCCCAGGAATACGTGAAGAATAAAGCGTTGTACTTCAGCCATATTGTAGGACAGGAACAAAGCAACGAGAGATTACATGTAATTTTCAATTTGTTTGCCCTACACACATGGCAGCCATGAAGCCCCTTCTAGTTCTTCAACATTTAGAGCAAAATATCTTAACCGTTCTATGCCATGTGGGATTGGTCAACTCGGTGTGCGCATGCGCGAGGGTAAATTAAGGCAGCCGATCATACTGACCCCATTAGTTAGTGGTAACTCGGAATAAGTAGCAGGATCCAACACCTGGTCGACAATCGGTAACAAGTACGCTATTTTTCTTCCCGCAGTCTTTGGTGCAACCCCAGCAACATCTCTCCCTCGGAGCAGCGCCGGCCACATGTGCCTTTGAAGTGGAGTCGGAGTTTGGATATCTAGTCTAGAGCTATATTCGTAGAGGGGACAGTTTGCTATTGCCGTAAACGGCCTTGGGATTCCATCCCCGTTGATTAATACGCCATCTTCAAGAGAGGACTCTGAGTCACAAGACGTAGAAGAATGAGAGACCAAGTCAGAAGGAAGGCGTGTGGAAGGTTTTGAGTTACCTAGCATTTCTGAAGGAAGACGAGATGATGGTTTTGCATTGCTTAGGTTTACGATCCCTTCAGATGGTCGACCTAATTCTGGAGGAAGACCTTGTGACGGCATACGATATGAAAAAGGCTGAGCCACTTCTGGGAGACGTTGTGTGAATTCTTCTCGTGCCCTTGGAGAAGTATTCGGGATTCTTGCAGTGTGACCCTGTGTGTACATAACCTGCTGATCTATCTCTGTAGCAACTCTAGAACTTGAAGAATCAGTAGCCCATTCTCCAGGATACTGCTGAGGTAGGCTCCCACCCATATCATTGGGAACAGGAGCGAATTCTTCTTGTGCCCTTGGAGAAAAACTTGGCAATCTTCCAGAGGGCGGCGTAGACTTGTCAAAGGAAGCTCGACCAAACTCCTCTCTTGGAGACATATTTGCTATTCTTTCAACTGGATACTGCGATGGCAAAGTCCGTCCTATTTCCGGTGTTGTGTGAGAAAATTCTCCTTGCACCCTTGGAGAAACACCCTCCACGTTACCTGGATGGTGTTGGGAGATATTGCCAATATTCATTCTATGTTTCGCTAATTCATCCCGCTGTTCCATCATTCTACTCCTCCCTGTTTCCTGATCACTAGAAGAACTACTATATTGATTCCCAGTCCTACCAGACTTCAGTATTGACTTGAGTTTCGCAGTATCATTGTCTTTGGACAAATACGGTACACCGCTCCCAGTAGCAGGTATCCTCGCAGACACAAACCGCACCCTTCCTGAATCCTCATCACTCGACGGTGAAAACATCTCTCTACCATGTGCGTCTCTTTCTCGAAAATCAGAATTACGATCTTGAGGGATTGTTTTTTCATAGTTTTGATATGAAGGCAGTGAAGACGACGACCTACTTTCGGCGCCCGCAGGGATGTAACAAACAGGTAAGTTATTTGGTTTTGGTGTTCGAATCTCAGCGACCTGTTGTCGTAGAAAGTCTAAAGGGTTCAGTTCTCTTCTGACATCTTCTTGAAGAGATGTTCGATGATGGGTAGGAGCTTCATCATCAGTGCTTGTGCTTTCTTGTGGCTTCTCTTGCTGGTACTGTTGGTTTGGGGTATGAATGCTCTGCTTGAAGGCGTTAACAACCTCTTGTTGGGCTCGTACGAACTGTTCTTGTTGTGCTCTGAGTCTTTCTGTCTTTCGTGGGCTCTCATCTTGAATAAACAAACAGTAAAAAATGTTACCACTGTTACCATTGCTAAAATTCAGAGATAAAATTCAGACAGGTCAATCGGCAATAGACCTTTTTACATTGTGCGTAATGTTTTCCCATTCCAGACCACGTGTCATTCTCTTGAGAATATGATTCTTTGTGTATCCATGTGTCTTCTCGTGCGCAACCGTTAAACAAAGAAATGATACTCTAGGGAATGACACGTGGTCTGAAACGGAAAAACCTTACGCTCAAGGGAAAGATATCTCTATGAATTGTTAGAATACATAATGAGAAAGGGAAAGAGAAAGAATTAAAAATAATTTCAATGAATTATTGACAGAAACTCAAGGGGGTTGAAACGTTGTAAGTTTAGTTTAGTTTATTAGAATTTGCCACAAAAAATTTGTACTATTACAAGAAAGTAAGTTAAATTTGAGGAAAAAAAATGGAGAAAAAAAAAAAGTTGAGAGAGTTGGCTGGAGAAGAAAACAGGGTGGTATCCCCAATTTAAATTCAACCCCTGACATAGCTAATAAATCAAAGTATGTCTGTCTAAGGCCCAGGTCAGACGCCGCACCCATGCACCCAGCATGTAACATGCTCTGGAATATTGCAGATATGCAAATTAGAGGTTTTTCTAAACCATATTTGGAATGTTAAAGCTAGATTCAAGATGGCCGCTTCTATGACATTCAAACTTCTCGCTGAAATTCCTGACTTTCAGAGGAGATTTACTGAATCTGTCAGTGGAACATGCGGTATATCTGTCTTTAGTTTAATTTGGAGAGTTTTTGAGGACGGGATTTACTGGTAAGAAAATTTTAAAATTTATGCCACTTTACCACTCTGGGGTGGACGGAAAGCCTTACAGGTTTAGGACCCAATATTACAAGGCAACCGATAGATCGAATTAGAATTTGAAAGGTGATTTTTGCGGAGGGAGGAAAACCGGAGAACCCGGAGAAAAACCCTCGAAGCACAGGAGAGAACCAACAAGCAACTCTACTCACATACGACACCGAGCCCAGCGAGGCTCGAACCCTGGTCGCATTGGTGAGAGGCGAGCGCTCTCACCGCTACGCCACCTGTGCTTCCCTTTTCATCAACAAAAAAATTGAATATTCCAGAGCATCGCACCAAAGAAATGTATGGCTGTTACACGTTTCAACTCCCTTATGAGTTTCTGTTATTGATTAATTAATGATTAATTAATCATCAGTTAGTTATAATTAATTATTTAATCAAATAATTAATATCACCTTTTATTGACTGTGAATCATCGAATACTGCAAACCCACTTTGAACAAGTTCATCGTTGACACAAACCTGAAAATAAAATTCCACAAGTCACTAAAACTGCCCAGCAAAGACATTGAACAGATAAAATCACAGGGAGCCCAATTTAGATAAAAGCAAAAGGTGAAAAGAAAATCGGAAAATCGTTTTTTATTTATTTTTTATTTTTTTAATTGAAGGTCAAGATAATGTCCTCTATAATACGAGCGAGCAAAAAAATCCGTAAAAAATGCACTTTAAATTTTTTTTCGCGCGCGCCTTTGTTTCGTATATAATAGACCTCATCGGCTAGGGGTAATGTTGTCCCATTTCAGACCACGTGTCATTCTCTTGAGAATAAGATTCTTTGTTTGAGTTGTATCCATATTTATGTATCTTCTCATGCGCAACCGTTAAACAATGAAATGATACTCTGGGGAATGACACGTGGTCTGAAATGGGACAACATTACACCCAAGCCGATGAGGTCTATTTCCCTATGGTAACAATCCTATGTGTGGATTTGTGTCAATTTAACAAATCGAAGGTACTTTTCTATGCGTCTGTACTGTAATCGACAATGAAAATGACGTCAAAAATGATTTTTTTTTTTTTTTTTTTTTTTTTAACATATTTATTGGGCATATAAGAATAAAATAATACAAAAACTATCTATGCTACCCAATGGGGAAAGTGCGAACGGAACTCTAAGTCCCATGCTAGGCGCTTCCCTTTGAAATAACAATGAAAAGGGATAGGAAATGTAGAATAAAATCTGAAACTGATAGTACAAATCTAAATAACACTAAAACTAAACTGGAAGAATTCTAACTTAAGAAAGAATACTAACATCCTCTGTGACAAGGACACTGGCGTACTAGAGACCATGTGCATGTTAAATCTACATCAAATATGTCATTAAGAAGTAAAGAGTACTTAAGTCTTAGGTATGATTTAAACTTAGAAAGGCTAGAGAAAGTGCTAGGAGATGCTTGTTTACAAATAGTATTCCAGAGACATATTATACGATTAAAGTAAGACGCTTTAAATGTGCTGGTCTTACATAAAGGTGTCTCAAGAACAAGGGAAGGGTTTTGAGTCAGACGAGTACGTCCATGGTTTGAGAACTTAACAAAATTATGAACATTAAGATATGTTTGTCCATACAATGACTTGTAGAAAAATGTCAAGTCCTTGATTTCTCTGTCATAACAGAGAGGAAGTAAATCTAGAGCCTTTAATCTTTCTTTATAAGATGTCTCTCCGATATTAGTTCTTAGTACCCATCTAGTGGCTCGCCTTTGAATTCTCTCGAGTAATTCTTTTAGCTTTGAATGGCTGGGTGACCATACTTCTGAGGCAGACACGAGGTGTGATTTAACGTGCGCCAAGTAGAGTGTTCTTCTACATTTTACGTCAGTGAGTTGTGGGCACGTTCTCTTCAGTAGGCCAAGTAGTTTGTTGGCTTTTGCTGAGATGGTTTGAATATGTTTCTCCCATGTGAGGTTGCTGGTGAAGATGACTCCAAGATCTCTTTCCTCTTGTGTACGTTTGATCGCATTAGGGCCGAGGTGGTAATCGTGTGAGATCGGGCTTTTCTTGCGCGTCACCGTCAAAAGCTTACATTTGGACGCATTGAATTTCATGTTGTTGTTGCAACTCCAATTGATAAGCTTTGATAGTGCGCGTTGTAGGTCTTCACAGTCGCCATTGGATGAAATTGTGCGAAGTATCTTAGTGTCGTCAGCATACAAAGCAGCTGTGGTTTCCTCAGGAATGACGTCAGGGAGATCGTTGATAAAGAGGACAAAGAGAAGGGGACCTAAGATGCTGCCTTGAGGTACTCCGGAAGTGACTGGAGCCCAGGAAGAAGCAACACCGTCAATCACAACTCTTTGAGAACGAGCACTGAGATAGTCCTCAAACCAGTCCAGGAGAGACCCAGCAATGCCGTAGGATCGTAGCTTGCTCAGAAGAATCGTGTGGTCGACTTTGTCGAAAGCTTTGGCAAAATCAAGGTAAAGGACGTCAACTTGAATGTTTTTATCAAGGTATTTGCCAATAGTATGAAGTACGGAGAGGAGCTGAGTGACACACGAGCGAGATCTTAGGAATCCATGCTGTGCAGTGGAGATCAGGTTTAACATGTGGTCGTAGATTCTGTTGTAGACACAGCGCTCAAACACCTTGCTTATGATGGGCAGAAGCGAAATCGGTCTGTAGTTTTCTGCTAGTTCCTTAGAGTCTCTCTTGTGGATGGGTGTGACATCAGCAGATTTCCACTCAGATGGCAGGCGACCAATATTCAGCGAATGGTTAAAAAGGGAGCAGATAGTTGGTGTGATTTCTTCACTGCATGCTTTCAAGATTAGAGGAGGAATATCGTCAGGACCGCAGGACTTTGAAATGTCTAGAGAGCTCAGACACTTCAATACTTCATCCTCTGTGAGTGTCAGATGGCATATTTCCTGGTCAGTTTTGAGAGGAAGAGATGGTTTGTCTATGTCTGCATTGGAGTTTGCAGGAAGAAATACGGAGGAGAAGTAGGAGTTGAAGAGTTGAGCTTTTTCATATGGGGATTTAGCTGACTGATGTTGGTATAATATTACAGCGCTCTGGTCTGTTCGATGACGTAGAATGGCCTTATGATAGCTCCAGAATACCTTGGGATTACTACCAAGTGATGACTGTATTTTCTCCAAGTACTCTCGGTGCTTCTGTCTGATCAGATACTTGATTTTCTGTGCTCAGAGTGCGTAGTTTTAGCTTACGGGATGCAGTTTTGTTTGTGCGGTATTTCCTCAGTGCTTGATATTTCTTCCTTATCAGATGACGAACTTCTCCATCTATCCAAGGAGGGGAGTGCACATCTTTTATTGTTTTGACGGGAATATGCTCATCTACAGCAGTTATGAACCAGTTCTTCCAGCACGCCCAGTAGTTGTCCACATCAGGAGTAGAAGGGATGTTGAACGGGGCACTAAGCAAGGAACTACGTAGATCTTTGAAACTGCCATGTGTGAAGTCGTAGATTCGGCGCTTAACTTGTTTGGGTCTTGAAAACTTCAATTTCAGCTGAAATTCCACGAGATAGTGATCGGTTGGGAAACCATGCTGCTCAGCAGATATCGTACGCACTCCCTGGATAATTTCTGGACTATTACAAAGCAGCAGATCGAGTTTGTTTCCAGCGATGTGGGTAGGGCCTTGAATAAACTGTTGTAGGTAGTTGTCTCCGACAAGGTGGCAGAAAGTGTCCTCGTCTGCCCGTCCCCCGATGTTTATGGGTGCCGATGAGTCAGTCCAGTCAATCGCAGGCAGGTTAAAATCTCCGACAAGAATGATTTGGCTGAATTCCGGCGTGCTTTGAAGGGCAGAGTTCAAATTATGTAGGACGTCAATATTGGAATCAGGAGGACGATAAAAAGTGTAAAGCATCACAGTTTTACAACTAGGCTTAACAAGTTCAACGACAGCTAGTTCCGTATCATCTCGTTCAAGATCTTGGCGGCGAACGGATTGAATGTTGTTCTTGACGGCAATTAAAACACCTCCACCGGTTCTTCCAGTCCTGTCACGGCGGTAGATATTGTACCCCGGTAAGAGTTCACTGCTTAGTATAGAGTTGTTCAGCCACGTTTCACTGATGCAGACAGCGTCGTAATCGTTGCCATACACAAGGTGCTGCAGTAAGGTGATCTTGCACACTTTCAGTGAGCTGTTGTCGTTCAGCGTCGAAAAGGACTTTAAACTTCTTGCGTTCAAGTAGGCGATGTGCATAATGAAAAGCACAATGCAGAGTAGTGTTAGACCAGATTGCTTTAGACTAACATTTACCATGACCTTAGCTAGCTCCTCCAAAATTCCAACGAACTGTCTACGATTATGATAAAGGCGACTTCGTGGGGTTGCGCGCTGCTCTAACTGCAGCAAACTTGACTTCCGTGATAGGAAATGATGAGGATGCCAACAATGACTGGACGCGCTGGAAAAATACATTCTTGGGAGCAGTCTCTGATTATGTCCCTCTAAAAAAAGTGAGAGGTAGAAACCCTCTTCCTTGGATCGACGGGTCTATTTTGAACATGATCAAGAAAAAAGAAACAGTTCGTCAGAAGCTGAAGAGATCTCCAACAAGCCCTAGCCTGAGAGAGAAATTCAAGTCACTCCGTACCGAAGTGAAACGTAGACTTCGAGAAAACCGCAAGGAATTCTTCGGTTCTCTGTCATCCGACTTGACTTCCAATCCAAAGCGCTTCTGGACGGTGCTTAAACAAAGATCCAAGACCTCCAGCATACCAGATAAGATCTCCATGGCAACCGCTGCTAATGAATCTGCTGACCATAATGCTCCCTTAACAAGGATTAACGCTGACAGTCCTCTGTCTATTGCCAACTTATTTAACCAATACTTTACATCAGTCTTCACAACCTACTACCCACCCTACGACAGCAACACCTCTCGTAAACCGGACAACCCACCAAATGTTATGACAGATATTACTTTGACAGAGAGAGAAGTTCTATCTGTACTCGAATCGCTCGACGTTAGCAAGGCTACCGGAACAGATAGAATCCCTGCCAGAATCCTGAAAGAAACAGCTGCAGTCATAGCACCATCTCTATGCTCTCTGTTTAACAAGTCACTCCACACAGGAATGATACCCAAGGAGTGGAAACTAGCTAACGTTGTCCCAGTGTACAAGAAGGGCGACAAAGAACACTCTGAGAATTACAGACCCATCTCCCTGCTGTCAATAGTTTCTAAGACCTTGGAACGGTGCGTCCTAAACAACATCAAAGATGACCTGTATAATATGGTTATCAGCAATCAGCACGGCTTCCTTACAGGCAAATCATGTGTCACCAATCTGATGGAGGCCCTGGACTACATTGGTTCTGTCCTGGATCGCGGTGGTCAAGTAGATACCCTCTATCTGGACATGAGCAAAGCGTTTGACAAGGTCAGCCACGAGCTACTCATCCAAAAGCTACAGGAGTACGGATTTGGAGGGCGATTTCTCCAATGGTTCAATTCGTACCTGACGAATCGACAACAACGGGTCACCGTACTTGGTGCTACCTCTAACACATTACCTGTCACTTCCGGCGTGCCTCAAGGCTCGATACTTGGTCCTGCGCTATTCCTATTATATGTGAACGACCTCCCGGATGCCATAAAGTCAAGTAGCGTATCAATGTTTGCTGACGACACCAAGATATTCAAGGAAATCAAATCAGCTGCTGACGCAGACTTACTCCAAAAGGACTTAACCAATCTAGAGTCGTGGTCTACAGCTTCTGGTCTCCTCTTCAACAAAAGCAAGTGCCACGCGCAGTCCATCACGCGAAAGACCAAGCCAGTAATCACCACATACAAGATGAACGAATCTAATCTAAAGTCAACAAGATGTGAAAGGGACTTAGGTGTCTGGGTTTCCTCAGACCTTACATGGACAAAACAAATTCTAGATCAAAATGCTCGCGCTAATAAACTTCTAGGATATATTAGGCGCAATACGCGATGCATTCGAAGTATCGCTGTAAGGAAATCTATCTATCTCGCGTTGGTGCGCTCTAATTTATCATACGCAACTCAGATTTGGTCCCCACAGACCGTAGAGCTTATCTCTCGGCTGGAACGTACGCAAAGGCGCGCAACTAAATACATACTTAAGCTACCGTTTCAGTGTTCTGTCAGCTACTCCTCTAGATTACAGTCTCTTAATCTTTTACCAATTTGCTACTGGCACGAGTTCTTAGATATGGTTTTTTTCTTCAAAGTAGTTAATGGCCTGGTAACAGTTAACCAGTCCATCTTACCTCGCATTTACTGTCCTACTAGACAAACCAGGTCTAGCAGTAACTCTAATATCATTAAGTATGTACCACCAAAGTGTAAATCTTCTACTTATCAACATTCCTTTACTGTAAGAACAATTAGAATCTGGAACACTCTCGCTGAAGAACTGAACCTTAATATGGTAAATTTAAGATCATTCAAAGCTCTAATGTTTAACTACTATTTCAAATCATTGCAAGCTATTTACGACCCTGAAAATCCTAGAACCTTTAAAACTGTTTGTCCGAAGTGCAATACCTCGCGTAGCCTTACACTGCCCTTAACCTGCTACTACTGATTTTATAGTTTCAGTATATGTTTTTTAGTGATAGTACGGGCCCGCAGTAATTGGCCTACCACGGCTGTCGCGGTTACCCTGCCTTACATTGTTTTTGTTGTGTTTTTGTTGTTGTACATAATTAGTTATTTGGCGAAGCTAATAAATAAAAAAATAAAAAATAAAAAATAATCAAGTCAGGTCGTGCGCGCGCTTTCTCCCAATCTAACGGTTTTTGCTCGAGCTTGCAGATTTAAATAAAAGATCGACTAACACAAGGAAGAATTTAACGGTTTTGTGTAGCAAAGAAGAAGAAAAATAACGGCAGAATATTAGAAAAATAACGTAAAGTGAGACAATGGGAGACAAAAATCCCCTGAAAATATAGAAAATTACAAAGAAAAGCTCTAGCTAAAAGAAAAACAGCAAGAGTGTGAGCGAGATATGAAAAGATGATAAACAAAGGTTGAATAAAAGGTGTCAAGACAAAAACGATTCACGCAAGACGTTCAACACGATGGAAGATTTGTAGAAATATGATGAGAATTAGATAATATTATAAGAAATAATAGCACAAAAACGTTAAGGAAGTAGTTACAAAGTCAGGCAAGACAAATGCAGAGAGAAAGTTTTAAGAAAAAGGTAAAGAAATTTAGAAAACTTACAGAGCAGAGAGAGCTTCAACCAACTGGGATGAGCGCGCGCATTGGATCAAACTCAAGTGGAACCACGAGCGTAGCGAGTGGTTTCACTGCAAAGTTTGAATCATTTTTGACGTCATTTTCATTGTCGATTACAGTACAGACGCATAGAAAAGTACCTTCGATTTGTTTTTTACTATAACAGGCAAAGAAAAGATCCAAAAACGAAGAAAAAGTTTGAAAGAAAAAACCGTTTTCAAGCGCGCGCTAGCTACGTGCGCGAGCGATTCGTCATCTTATCGGTCTGTCCTCTTATCGAACATGGCTCTCAGCCAATCAGCGCGCGAGAAATTTACAAGTTATGGTAAAAATACTTTTACAAGGGAGGAAAGTCAAGCCGCCATCTTAACCTTAAGTGGCAGTGCATGTGGAGCAAACCTCACGGAAGAGCCTCATCAGGAGGGTTGTAAAATATGAGTTTTTCCACTGGGAAAACTGCTGCAATAGTTCACTATTGTCTGGGATTGAACCACAAATAATATCCAATTATTCCTCAAGATAGACTAATCACTATATACCTCCTTGTCCGGAGATTCAGCATACAGTAGCACGTGGTATCTACCCCTATCATCCTCATGCTGAATCATCACTTGCAGCTTGCACCCTGAATGAGATTGAATATAAAAAAAGATTAGCTGTGGATGAATAGTTGGATGTGCTGGGACAAAATGAATAGAATCGATGGATGGGATAGGATTGGACAAAATGAATAGAATCAACGGATGGGATAGGATGGGATGAAATGGATAGAATCGATGGATGGGATAGGATTGGACAAAATGAATAGAATCAACGGATGGGATAGGATGGGATGAAATGGATAGAATCGATGGATGGGATAGGATGGGACAAAATGAATAGAATCAATGGATGGGATAGGATGGGATGAAATGGATAGAATCGATGGATGGGATAGGATTGGACAAAATGAATAGAATCAACGGATGGGATAGGATGGGATGAAATGGATAGAATCGATGGATGGGATAGGATGGGACAAAATGAATAGAATCAACGGATGGGATAGGATGGGACAAAATGAATAGAATCAACGGATGGGATAGGATGGGACAAAATGAATAGAATCAACGGATGGGATAGGATGGGATGAAATGGATAGAATTGATGGATGGGATAGGATTGGACAAAATGGATAGAATCAACGGATGGGATAGGATGGGATGAAACAGATGGGATAGGATGGGATGAAACAGATGGGATAGGATGGGATGAAATGGATAGAATCAATGGATGACTAACAGTCAAAGTAAAACAATAGAAAACAAAGGAATAAGTGTCTTAGCTTACTATGAGCTAAAAGTACTTTAAAATGTAAAAGACATACACAAATAATAGACCCCTTGCAGCACGTTGGAATGTAGCTCAGTTTGGAGGACAAAACAATAGGTTTCCAATTCTTTTTTTTTTTTTTTTTTTTTTGTATATTAGTATTTTTTATCTTTTTTTATTTTTTTCCAATTCCAATTCCAATTCTTTTGTTTGGTCCTCCAAATTGAGCTACTTTGATGTCACATGCAAGGGTTCTATACAAAGAAGTTACTAAAAATATACCCAAAAAGGTCATAATTCATTTGTCAAGCATAGTGTAAACTAATGACATGCCTGTACTATATTACATATCTGTCCCTGATAATCTCCATTAAAGCAATACTTTTCAACACACAACACTCAAAAGTAACAAAATACTAAAATATGTTGAGAGAAAGAGATAAACTACTTGACTTACCACGGACAAGGTCAAGAACAAACTTGGTAGCTGCTTCAGTCCACTTGTCACTTACTCTGAGATAAACAGAGGTTATAACATTACAGTACATGAAAAACTGTGTATTATGGATGGATATTTTAATGAGTCATGCTATAGACCTCTTTCACATGACGTCAAAGCAGCTAAATTTGAAGGACATAACAAAAGAATTTCAATCTCCCGAGAATTGGAACCTATTATTTTGCTCTCTAAATTGGGCTGCATTCTGACGTGCTGCAAGGGGTCTATAATTTTGACAGCACTAGACGAATCCCACCAGACAGTAGGGTATAAATCAAAATACAAACTAAGAAACTAAGTAGTGTACATACAGTATATATGTTATAGCCTGAACTGAATGATTACCAGTGGTGTAGGGAGGGGGGCATGTTGGTAATTGGGTAATTATTGTTAGTTTGTTTACCTATTTTTTGGACTTTTTTGGCAATTTTTTGTACTGATTGTTTGTTGTGATTGGATGGCGCCTAAAAAATGTTTGATTCCTTTGTGTTTACGGAAAGCGCTGATTGGATAGTTATGAAAGTTTACTCAAGATTGCATTAAAAATTTTCCTATTTAGTAAGAATGCTATCTAGCTTTATCTTTCTGATGATCAGGGGCAGATTTATTTATTTTTAGGGGGGGTGGGGTTGGGGCAGTGGTGCAGTGGTCTGAAATGGTCAAATCAAATGCCCAAGCTAAATAAGAGGTCTAGTTATCATGTTATAACTACTCCATCACAAATCAATATCCATACAGTAAACAGACCACTACATGTAGAGCTAAAAATAACTGCTGATCAGTTGCTGGTCATGATGACTGACTGGCCAAATTAGCTTTGCCAGTCAAATGTGTCATACCTTACTCAAAATGAACAGCAAGGCAAAGATTTGACAAGACAAATTCCAATTCTAGCTGGACATTTTCCAATGAGCCTGAAGCAGTTATTTTTATCCCTGACATGGCTACTTGGAGATATGAATTTTATCTTTTTGCATTGAGCATATCTCTCGCTGGTTCACTACACTTGAATGCAATAGATATTTTCAACACTTGAAGATAAAATGTGTAACACTGTATGCCATGTAATGTCCTTAAAGTTTAGGGACTGGCCATTATTTACAGGGAGGGGATGGGAGGGTGGTGCATTTTCATTTTCACTTACAAGTACAAATTTTCCTGACCCCTCCCCCCAAAGTGCCCTTTGTCTAGCATAAAAAATGCTGGCCACTACTCTATTTGCACCAGCCACCCTTCCTGTAAATAATGACTGGTCTTGTGTATCATAGCTGTTCATATAATAAATTGTTGACAGTATTCTACACAACAATGCTGCAGTTGTAATCTTTATGAATATTTCAATCCTCTCTATTGAGTAGGTTTTGACATTTTCTGGAATCGCTGTACACACTGGGGGGGAGGGGACAAAATTGGGTGTAGGAGGACCTTTCAACTTGTTTGTGGAAGGGGAGTGGGGAGAGGTTTTTGGATGGGGACAAAATTTTAACTAATCAATTTTTTAAAGAAACCATCAGCCCTCATGCGACATAATAAACAGTTCCTAAATATAGGTATATATCAAAAATTTCCATGCTTGACTTACTGCTTTGTAGTTGTCAGATCAAAGTAAGATGTTACCAAGCTGAGTGGCTTCAATGCCGTCAGGTGACATTCCATTACTTGAAAAGGAATGTTTTCAAATTCCTTTGGTATCTCACAGACCCTAGATGATTGATACACACAAGGGTACATACAATAAATTATGAGAACACTACATACAGTATTATGTAGCTATTTTAAAAAGACAGTTGTTACTTAATGGTGGTGGCTGGGTGGGGGAGGGTGGTGGCTGGGTGGGGGGATGGTGGTGGCTGGGTGGGGGGATGGTTGTGGCTGGGTGGGGGAGGGTGGTGGCTGGGTGGGGGGATGGTTGTGGCTGGGTGGGGGAGGGTGGTGGCTGGGTGGGGGGATGGTGGTGGCTGGCTGGCTGGGCTGAACTGGATACATCTAATGGGATGAAGCTTACCTGGAGAAAGGTATCAAGGTTTGTTCTCCAACATCTACCAATAACACACTACAAAATAAGAATAATAACAATAGTAATATTAACAATGATAATGATAAATACAAAGGTAATTCATAATAAGGATAATAATAATAAGAATAATAATCATGATGATGATAAAATAAATAAGGATAATAATAATGATGATAATAATACATACATACATAAACTTTATTAATGTGTCAAACTTCTAGCATGCCACAAGTAGCACACTAATCAGGGACACTTAAGACGATAAAACGATATTAACATTGATATTAACATTCATCAATAGCAAAAGTGGATAATTGTTTCTTTTTTCGACAACTGACATAAATAATGATCAATAATTATGAATAACTAAATAAACTACCTGGCTTGTGGACCTGCTGTTGTCTGCATGATATTCTGTATTCTTGCACGGTACCAACACTTATCCATTGTGCGCTGCACCGCATAAAGCTAAAACACAGAACAGCAGCAAAACCTTTGGTTATTCATTATTAAAATAACCTCTGGGCTGACCTAAGTCAGGGCACAGCAAAGTCATAGATTGAAGTGTCAATTATTTGTTGACATGCTGGGTTTTGTAGAGGGAGCCAAAACCAGAGAAAAATCCTCGTGCATTTGGCATATACTACCTACCCTTAATCATATCTAATAATCACTCGTTTGATTTCAGACCAAATTGCACTCCACTAAGTTTAATTACCATTATTAATTTTACAGTGCTACGATTTCATGAACTTTATAAACAACATTTATAGTTTCATTCCTGTACCATACCTCTCCTTTCTCAGGGATTACAGAGCTAGAAGCCCTGTTTCCTTGATATAAGAAGTAGTCATTCAGTCTTCCCATGAAATTCTCAAACTCTGAACCTGGCATTGCGATGGGTGATGCATTGAAATGACCTGCATCTATCAGCTGAAAAAGCAATATAATGATTCATCAGTAGATTTGGCTTTACAATATTCAAATATATTGAAATATATCAAATAAATACTTTGAAAACTTTAAAGTCAAACTTAAGTTTAAACCTATGTTGAAATTAGGTACAAAAACCTTTCTTCAAATTTTATCAAACCCTGGAACAACATCTGGGCTGATCTAAGTCAGGACATGGCTAACCCACAGATTGAACCCTGAAACAACCTCTAGGCTGATCTAAGTCAGGACATGACTAGCTCACAGATCGAACCTTGACACAACCTCTGGGCTGATCTAAGTCAGGGCATGGCTAACTCACAAATTGAACCCTGAAACAACCTCTGGGCTGATCTAAGTCAGGGCATGGCTTACTGTACTCACATATCAAGTTGGTATTTTATAGATTACTGAAATACTCAAGGTGATGGCAAAATTCAGCACATGTAAACCTTTACCTTTAGAATTTTTATATCAATCTTCTTTCCATCCATTGTACTGCCTAATCCAGTTGGGATATTCTTTTCACTTAATCTGTAAGTCAGCACTTCTTTTTATAGTACTAGTGTTGTTTATCTTTTAGGGAGGAAAATAGCAGCATTAAACATGTTCATAGTGAAGGCATGGATAGTCGTATATCTTTCAAGAAAAAAAATTGGTAACATTGAAAAAATCCACTGTGCTGGTGAGGCATGTATATAATATATTATTATATTTTCTGGATCAATATCAAAATTTCTATAGGGCAGATCAGAGATGGCTTTGAAAGGTATGTACAGTAGTACTGATTCCTTCCTTTATTGGTCATCTTGGAGGCCCATCTGCAATCTAATCTCCCCAACACCTGGCCACAGTGCAATGTGTGTGGGAGGGGGGGGGGGGTGAAGACACTGAGGGGCCATTTACATAATACAAGAATGAGTTTTGTTCCAGTACGTGTTCATCCTGGTAGCCATATATTTTTTGCATTTGTTTACATGATATCAGAGCAAAATTTCATTCTAGAACAAGTCATTCCGGAATGAATTCATCCCTGTTTTCATTCTAAAACGAAATGCTCCTTCTGGAATGACATTCTATACCAGCACCATGTACTGTAAACCTCAACGAACACTCATTCATCTATATTTAAAGTTTAAAATCCCTACAAATGTTTAAAGTGTCTGGTTTAATTTCATAGATATGTTTCAAAAATTCATGCTAATTCTCTTACAAAAAGTTGAGTATTATAAAATGTATTGAATTTCAATCCATGTTGATTCTTGTACAAAAATTGTATAATGAAATATATCGAATTTCCGCTTTCCGCTTTCCGCTTTCCGCTTTCCACTTTCCACTTTCCGCCGTTTCAGTTTCACTTTCAGTTTCATCAATTTCACTGTAGTGTAGCGACTTCTTTAGCATTTTTACTCCTTGACAGCACTCAGCTAGTACTGTCATCGTATCATAAAAATAACCATTTTGGATTTTTAAAGCCTAAAAAACTAAACCTAACAAATTGTAGATGTAAAACCAAGTAAATTTTAGACTTTTTAGTTAAGACTATGGAATATAGAGACGTTAAAATTGGAAAACTATAAGCTAAATCTTGTATCTCAAATCTAGAAGAGAAGCAAGCTTTACTCACTTGTTTTGGAGCTATTTACATCTTTACAGCCACCAGAATACGGCCCAGAAGAGTAAACGAGTTCAAAGTACCGGACTATCTGGAACAAACTACTGGAATATTAAAGGATTTAAAAGAAGTGACGAGTTTTTAAAGGCGAAAAACGAGAGCCAGAGTTTGTCAACTGTTGTTCGCCATTTTGAATTTGCTCCACGTGAGAACACAGGTAGCCCAAGCTGGGTTTCTGTTGTGTCATATTATAAGAAAATGTATGGAGAACTATAAAAAAATCTCAATAAAATCGTCAAAATGTGAAATAAAGTGAAGAAATCTTAGCTGACCTTTGAGAAGTTATACTTCTATCGCTCTGCCTGGTTAGAATTCGGATTAAGCCAGTTTTAGCATTTTTTCTCCACTGTTAAGTTTTCTTATAATATGACACCATGCCACAGAAACCCAGCTTGGGTTACCTGTGGTGAGAATAGTTGAATGGTTAAATATTTCTTCATTTGAGTGTTGTGTCTTTAAGATATGAAGGTTTATATTTCCAATATGTAAATGACCGTGACGTCACCCCAGGCTTCATTTGATATACAAACTTTAACAGGTTCACAGAAAAAGTATTTAAAAAGCATCCTCATTATACTCGTGGTTTCCACAATGTTTACAGTAAATTTTGGTGTCTCATAATGTCCAGTGTTTAGTATTATATGTAAAACAAATAAACTCAAAAGCCTGGGGTGACGTCATGGTCATTAACATATTAAAGTATAAACCTTCATATCTTAAAGACGCAACACTCAAATGAAGAAATATTTTACCATTCAACTAGTCACTTCATGTAGAATTAATGCAGAAAGTATCGTATCAGGGGTTAGGTGCACTTTAACTGGATCGAGGATGGTCAAGTCTTATTCGCTGTAACTGGCTAGGGTTTTAGAGTAAAAGCAATCGTGTCAGGACAAATGCCATCATATAGCTGGTCAGTAATTGAGTCAGAGAAGCAGGGACGGATCCATTGGGCACCAGACACCAGTATTACCCCAGTAGGTATTGATCACACATGATTGTCACATATACTTCTTCTTTTTCTATACTACTACTCCTTCTCGGTCTTCTCCTTCTCCTCCTCCTCCTCGTTAACTTTCTTCTTTCTCGAGGCTCCTGAAAGGTGCATTGCCGGGCCCTAAACAAATTTCCCAGCCAAAAATGTTGCAAAATCCCACTCCCAGTCATGCAAAATCTCAGTCCCAGTTATAGAGTTAGCGTTAGAGATTTTGCAAAATCCCAATCCCAGTAATGACTAATAAATCCCAGCCCCACCGACGGTGCATGAAATCCCATTTACCCAGCCCCAAAAAGGTGAATCCCAGCTCCCATTTTACCCCCTCTCAGGGCCCTCTTTCCCGGGCCTTTTGCAGTTCAATTCTCCGTTCTTCTCGTATTTGTTCTTCTTGTTCTTTTCCTTCTTATCGTTCTTTCCATTTCCTGCACAAACATCACTTCAAAAAGCAAATAAAAAACGGATGTTATGCCATCAAGATGAAAAATAGCTTCATAGTTTCCATCATTCTTCGGTTATTCTACCTTAAAAAAACTGAGCATCGAATTTCAAAAGTACGCAAGAAGTTTATTTCCAAACGTAGTATCACTACAGCATCTTTTAGTAATAGCTTACTCTTCGATATTATATCTTGTTGCTACGAACAGTCTTTCTCAATGATGCCCTCCTAAGCAGGCTCATAATTCTCAAGGGTTACAAAGGTTATCTACGATGGATGATTCGAACGACCAAATCATAATATCTTATCAGACTGCGAGGTATTCTGGCCATCCACAAGCGGTTGTATTCCACGATTAGAAGCAAACGCGTCAGACAGCGCCACAAACTTCACACAAAAAGATTGATGCACTGATTGTAGATCTTCAGTAGAGAAGAGCAACGATATATGACTATTTAATTACCTTGGGGAGCGTGGTTGCCTTCTACCAACGTAAGTTTGTTGCTGAATTAATTGTTTCTATTGATAGTGTTAATTCCACCTAGAAATAAGTATTCCACTATTTATTTGCATCATCTTACGGTATTTCCATGTATTTCTTTTAGACTACTATTATTTGTTATGACTTCGTATGACGCGCACTAGAAACTTATGGCACAATTCTTATCCGCAGTTTTTGCAATAACCTTTCCGAACTAATTGCCCAAAAGGTGAATATACATATATGCGTTGTATGTGAGTTGTTTGCGTGGAATGTGGGTGGCTTTACTAAATTGTTCAGGGATCCATGATGTTAATAGTAGATTAGCACGCAAAGCAATATCGTGATCATTCTGTCTGTCAGTACCCATACTCCAAGACTCAATGCTACTACAATCTTTGTAGACAAAATATTTGGTATAAACTTCCCATGAGAGGTCCGGCCAAGTACCAAGAATGTTGATGAACATGTTTGGAGACGCAATGTCGTATGAGCGTTATCTCCGAATTCAGTGCTCAGAAAATTCGTCCTGAACAAACCGAAAGGCGTAGAGACCTATTACATTACCAAGAACATCAGCTCCACAATGTTGTAATTAGTTACAGACCAATTAAGCTAATCCGGCAGTTTTCTCGGCTTTATTCATGCGTTTTTGGGACAGTTTTTTGCCAGTTTTAAATCACATTCCAATTGATTGCTTGAACTTTAATCTTTTCTTAAGCAAATTCCCCTGAAAGACTGATAATTTTAAGGAATTGAAGCGTCGCACTTAAAAGAATGCTGTTATCAACTCTTCCTATCAGGATTAAGTGGCTTGCAGTCATGGTGAAACTCAGCGCAGAAAGCTTTTTCGTATTTTATGATTGTCACTCCTTGCAGTAAAACAGTACTAAGAGACTATAAGTTAAACTAAGTTATATAATTCATAAAACAAAGATAATTCTTCTTGTGCATGTAATACTATCAGTGGCCCATTTTGACACGCTTCCCTGTTTTATAGCTTTGGCTCTCCTAGATCTCCACATCGTGATAACGCTTTCCTCCAATGGCCAGTGTCAATGTTTTGAATTCATTAGTGAAGCATTAATGACGATTTGCTGAAATATACTGTCAGGTATATCAATATTTATCAAATATCAGTCTTATTTATACAGCGTATTAGCAGTTATTATGCCCTGCGACCTTCTGAAAACGCTGGGCCCGCAAACCTGTTCGAAAAATATTTCCAACGCTAACAAAAACAAACTGGATCAATAAGGTTTTGTGTTGGTTTTCGACGTTTAAAAACAGCGAGAAAGGTTGGGTCAATAGTTGCCGTTAACACTCATTGTTAAGGTCAAGGAAACACTCTCGGGGCTTTCATGATGATATTACTGAGGTCACCGAACCGTAATGCAAATTAATAGAAACGATTTGTACGCGCGAATTCTTGTTACGTTCTCAACGTAAAAGCCCTAAAGATATCCATGATGATTTTACCAAGGTTACAAGAGGTGCACAGAAACCACATCTCAAATTGATAACAAATTTGTACAAATAATTCTCACATGTTGGCGGTCAATCTTACGTATTGAAAGATGGTCCTAGGATTGCGTGTTAAGAGATGTCATGTCGGTGAGATGACAGATTGCTTTTCTATTCCAGCTACGGCTGCATCAAAGCAATTAAAGGCCAAATTTGTGTACTGAGGAGATTGCCTGGAGCTATTTTTCCGTCTGCATGACGCTCATCTTGAAGCGAAACATTAACACCAATTCGACCCACGCGTAATGGACTACATGCCTGTAGCAACAACTGAATAAAAGTTTGGTTAAAGAGGCTGATATGTGATAGTGTGCTAGCGAAATGATCGTTGCGTTGGAAGACAATTAACACTGAGAAACAAGGATGCTGTGAGTTGAGTGCGAAGCCAGTGCTGCCACTCACCGCTGTATTTGTTGGGTAGTTCAATAGTCGCATAGCCGTCGCATGAAGAGAAGTATGGATGACGCTGCGTGAGATTGCCTCTCACCGGGGGGGGGAGTGAGTGGACTTGCTCGTTGATTTGCTCTTGTTCTCCCAATGTTTTTTCCGGGTTTTCCTTCCCTACAAAAATCAACAGTGCGTTTTAAATTTCAATTCATTTGAATCTGTAGATCTGCAGAAGGATAGTAGAAATACCAACTCATAAATTACAACCTCTTTAGGAGCTTGGGCCGTAATGTTTTCTGATCTAATTTCAGACCACATGTCATTCACCTAAAGTATCCGGCTGCTGTTTAACGGTTGCAGATGAGAAGGCACATGAATATGATTACAACTCAAACAAAGAATATTATTCTCAAAAAGAAGTCTATTCACCTTTAGTTGTACGATTTTTATGTACAGTGCGAACACCCATAAACTTACATTGAACAGATATGTTAACTGCTATGATTAATGGAGTGCGATAATCTCAAAGATACGGGGGTTGATGTTCAGTGTATTAAGTAAAATCGTATCCTTCTTAGTCGGAGACACCTTTTAACTCAAAGTATTTATGAGTAAACCTTAATGGTTTCATATTGATTCTAATCCCTTGAGACACTAACCATGGAAATCGACACAAATGCCACGAATTAAAGCTATGATTTGAAGGCAATGGAGTGTAACTCTGACATATGCTATTGTGGCTTAAAGGTCGCGCGACTGCGGTCGTTTTAACTTCTCATTCCTCAATACCGTTTGCATTTGTAAACCTCCTCTAGCTTGGAGGGACAAAATCTTTCCCCATCATCTACTCATTGGAACTGAGCGTCACTCCATGAAGCAGGGATTAGACAGTGATACTGTTCCGCTAACCTGTTAGCTAAAAAGTCATTCAATGACAATCACAGTTGAAGCTGCGGAAGCACATACAAAACAAAGCTCAATAACTTAAAATTGAACTTTTTCTTTCCTAATGGAATTAAAAAATAAGGGTCTGTTTTCCATCTCGTTTCGAGTACCTACATGTGCTTCTAATCTCTCGGAAGTTTGTGAACTTTCTAAATAAAGTGTCTTTCATGGCCAAGGGAATGGTCATGTGGTCTGAAATGGGACAACACTGAGCCAAGCTGAATGGGTCTATTGCTTATACAATACTCAAGGGAATGATCATGTGGTCTGAAATGGGACAACACTGAGCCAAGCTGAATGGGTCTATTGCTTATACAATACTCAAGGGAATGGTCATGTGGTCTGAAATGGGACAACACTGAGCCAACCTGAATGGGCTTATTGCTCATAAAATGCTCAAGGGAATGGTCATGTGGTCTGAAATGGGACAGCACTGAGCCAACCTGAATGGGTTATTGCTCATAAAATGCTCAAGGGAATGGTCATGTGGTCTGAAATGGGACAGCACTGAGCCAACCTGAATGGGCTTATTGCTCATAAAATGCTCAAGGGAATGGTCATGTGGTCTGAAATGGGACAACACTGAGCCAACCTGAATTGGTCTAATGCTCATAAAATGCTCAAGGGAATAGTCATGTAGTCTGAAATGGGACAGCACGTGCACTGAGCCAAGCTGAATGGGCATATTGCTCATAAAATGCTCAAGGGAATAGTCATGTAGTCTGAAATGGGACAGCACTGAGCCAAGCTGAATGGGCTTATTGCTCATAAAATGCCCAAGGGAAGGGTCATGTAGTCTAAATTGGGACAGCACTGAGCCAAGCTGAATGGGCTTATTGCTCATAAAATGCTCAAGGGAATGGGCATGTGGTCTGAAATGGGACTCTATCAAAACGTATCAGATTCGACAACTGACTGATACCTGCGATAACGGCCGGGTTAATCGGTAGACAAACCTTCTTAAGGAGATTAGCCAAACGCAGCAAAGACATTGAACACCGATAGCCATTTATCTTTAAATGGATCTCTTTTAAGGATAGACTTAGGGACAGGAAGACGGGTTTACTGAATTGAACAAAAGACTACCAGCCGGATCTAATAGAATCCTAGGATAAGATGTGTTCACTGTCCAAGAAACTACACAGCGTTGGCCGTATCAGTTACTTAAAGCTTTCAATAAAAGAAGTTGCATCGCCAAGTCTTTCGCGTTTTAACTTTCATAAAACTAATTTCAAAGAAGTTGATACTATTTCCCCAGTACGAGTTAGTCGGTCGTCATTGAAGTGTAGTGACGCCTAGCAATCAAGATCTTAAAAAGGAGACGAAAGCCATAAGTGAATGGTAATGTCGAGGAGCGAGGTAAGATCTCAAAATTAGGGCTTCAATAACACATAAAGCGATGACTAGTGTTTACTAGTTGGGACTGCGTTGCTGCTTAGTCACAACAAGTGAATAAGAACTCAAACACCGTGTTAAAATAATAATTTATTCTTATATATAGCACTAAAACTATCATAGAATATTCTAAAGCGCTTTACAAATAGCACAAAAGGAAAATCCTAAAATGTAAAAATTACAATTGACAAAATCTTTATACAGAAACTTATGGAAACTGTATGCAAAACTATTTACAATATCGATATCATAATATCTATATCAACATCATATATACAAAAGGACAAATTAATATATCAAAGAAAAAGATAAGAATCTAGTAAAATGCCTTCTTAAAAAGAAACGTTTTCAACTGTTGCTTAAAACTGTCCAGACTAGAGCAGCAGCGCATTCTAGCAGGTAACTAGTGTTCCATAAGCTAGGTGCTGCATGCGCAAAGGCTCGTGCACCAAATGTCTTACACTTAACTCTCGGAATAGTTAAAACATTAGTATTCTCTGATCTAAGGCTAAAATGATGTAAATGTACTGACGTTTTGAACCTTAGGAGAAAAAGAGAAATTACGACAAATAAGAGAAGATCAATAACAGGTTGAAAAGGAAAAGAGAAAATATTTACCATACTTTATCAAGATTTAATTGTTGAGGAGCGAGATAAGATAGGATAACTAATTTTGGCGTCCAAAACATCATTTACAAATTGTAGCTCTTGAAGGTCATCACTGATGAATTCAGTCGTAGCCTTCATTTGGACCCTATCTAGCACCAACCACTATCTTGCACACCACCATTTGCTGATTGACTAACTTCCGTAAATAAATGCCTAACTATTTGCCGGAGTCCAAAGTTCTGGCATCCACTGAGCTATTTTGATTAAAAAGTACTTAGCAGTCGCCTGGCTAATTTTAAACTCACGACCGTCAGTGCCTTCAGTTTACGATAGATTTATGGTGCACCAAGTGAAGAGCAATTATACCTATATCAGTGATGAGTCGCGGTAACAGGGCAGCGTGCCCTTGACTTAACATTTCACTAAGTGTATACTTACTGGATTCGGGGTTTTTTCTGTAATGTTGTACTGAACTTGTTAATATATAACTGTCAAGCGTAGTAAGGATGTGGTATAAGAAATATATACCTTTTTAGCATCGGTGGTTTGTTGTCCCGTTTCAGACCACGTGTCATTCTCCAGAGAATAAGGTCCTTTGTATGAGTTGTATCCATATTCATGTGTCTTCTCATGCCCAACTGTTAAACAAAGAAATGATACGTTAGGGAATGACACGTGGTCTGAAATGGGAAAACATTACGCCCAAGCTAAAAAAGTCTATTGGTAGCGATATAAGCGGAGTTCTAGTTCTCTTTGCGTACTCTAGATGATCAAGGGTCTGAGGCAGATAAGGGAGGACCCACATACGTCGTTCAGATTTTCACATCAAAAAGATACCCGCTTAAATTGTCTCATTGATGGGACTGTAATTAGTCCCAGAATTCTTTGGTCGCATGTTACTATTTATCCTCATTAACTCCAATTACAAACAGGTTTCAATTTTGCATAAAATAACCCCCGACGTTTAACTAGGTTTTCATCTTCTTGGTCTAAATCTTTATAAACCTTCAATTTTATCGAACCTTGAAACGAATGAATCGAACTCTTGGCTAGCTGGTGCAAGTAAGTCAAGGCACGGCTAACTCATAGCTAGAGATTGTAAATTAGCTGAAGACCCGTTGCAACACGTCAAAATGCCGCATAATTTGGAGGAAAAAACAATAGGTTTCAAATTCTCAGGAGATTGAAATTATTTTGTTTTGCCCTCCAAATTGAGCTGCTTTGACGTCACGTGAAAGGGGTATATCGCATGTTAGGTTTTACTGAGAAAGGAAAACCAGAGAACTCGGAGAAAACCCTCGAATCAATTAAAAAAGCTAACACATTCTGCTCACGTGTTTCTTGCTGAATCCATGCAAGAAGCGAATCCGAGAACCTATAGAGGTGAGAGGCGAGTGCGCGCCTTGTATAATCATTGATATATTTCCTGAATTGCCATTCTCTAATCACAAGACGGACGCCCAAAGCCCTGTAATGATTATAAAGCACAGTTAACGAATTCTTATCTGTATGAATCGTGTGATAGGCCATGCAGTGACAAGATATGAGTCGTTCAAGGATTAGCAAATGTTCTGATTTGAATTATGTATATACTGAGTGAGTGCGGGCTGTTTATCTTGTGCCTGCTGTCGCTAACGAGTTGATAGGGAATCGATATAATGAAGGATGTCTCGTTACTGACCACAACCCTTGTGATTTATTGCGATAAAAGGTAACTGACTGACCACCCGATAAGACATTAGACGGCTATTGACTGCTAATTACTGTAGTGGGTCAGTTGTGATTGGTCAACTAGACCCCTTGCAGTACGTCGGAATGCAGCTCAATATGGAGGACAAAACAATAGGTTTCCGATTCTTAGGAGATTGAAATTATTCCTGTTTTGTCCTCCAAATTGAGTCGCTGCTTTGACGTCAAGTAAAAGGGGTCTATATTCGTTGGTTCGAGCCCAATTTACGGGGAGTCTTTGAAATTCAGACAGAAAGGAAGCGAAGGATTAATGATTATCGAGTAACATCATGCATTTTGATACCGGAATTTTTTGGAAGAAAAATAAATAAGGAGTAATAATTCAAATTTTATGGATACCATGAAACAATTCCTCTGGGCTGATCAACGTCAGGGCATGGCTAACTCACAGATCAAACTTTGAAACAACCTCTGGGCTGATCTAAGTCAGGGCATGGCTAACTCACAGATCAAACTTTGAAACAACCTCTGGGCTGATCTAAGTCAGGGCATGGCTAACTCACAGATTGAACCCTGAAACAACCTCTGGGCTGATCTAAGTCAGGGCATGGCTAACTCATAGATCAAACCCTGAAACAACCTCTGGGCTGATCAAAGTCAGGGCACGGCTAACTCACAGATCAAACTTTGAAACAACCTCTGGGCTGATCTAAGACGTCAGGGCATGACTAACTCACAGATTGAATTGGAGTTTAGCATGTTATGGTTTGCGCGGATGGAGGAAAACTAGAGAACCCCGAGAAAACTCTTGAATCAAGTGAGAGACCTAACAATTTCTATCCACATGAGATTCCGGGTCCAGGAATCGGACACGAGACCCCTGAGGTGACAGGACGAGTGCGCAAGCGCTACACCTCCCTTGAATCCCAATACAATAATACTGAGATAGCTCTTCATGTAAACATAAATAATAAATGATTTTAATGGCATCTCGAAGAATCGCGTTTCCATGTGGACTTTACCTTATCGTATCTATACATAAATAAATGAAATCTCCTGATTGACGTTTGACCAAAGCTTACGTTTAGTAAATCCGAATACATGATCATTGTCTCAGCGGTGGACAATAATCGTCCCGAATATGACCGCAATACCTACCCTTGTCTGGCCAAGCGTCAGGGACGTCTTCATCAATCAGTACTGGTTTGGCATGGGTTTATTAGTTTTTAAGTCTTTAAGATTTTCTTTATTCATTATCGAATAAGCTGAATAAATGAATAAATTGAATTTATGATGAATTTAGACCCATGATTTCAGAGTTTTTCTCACGCCAAGTTTTTCCGGTTTTCCTCCATCCGCAAAACCTATCACGCTAAATCAATTCGAACTGTGAGTCGATCAGCCATGCCCTCACTTTGATCAGCCTAGAGGTTGTTTCGTTGGTAGCGATACCATTCATATATTCGTTTGTTTTAACATTTTCAATGGTATTTCCTATGTATTCCATCCCCTTTACACGCACAACAGGCCGGGACTACGGAAAAGGAGTGGCTTAATGCTTATATGTATATCCACTTAGATTTTCAAGAATTTCCGCGGTCGTCCTTGAATATGCTCTCTGTTATTACACAATCAATACAAAAATGACACACTTTTCAAAAGAACTTCAAACTTAATCCTAATGAAACTTTAAGTAATCCTAAAGTTAAAAGAACGAATTGGTTTGTGATTGAAACCTTTTCTGATCAGCTTATCTTTTTCGTGATGCATTTGAAAAGTTCTGAAAATATGAACCATTTTGTACTGCATACATTGAACTGCTGGAAATGGCGCTCAATGAATATAGTATATATTATATTATTTTGATATAAATGTATGATGGTATTTAACACTAAAATATCATCTTAATTTTTCTGAGCACCACTATATCGTATATTAGGGAGCTTTGAATTTGACTACGAGTATACGACTATACGAGATTTTTTCGCCAAAAATCTTCCACTTAAAACTTCTTGCCATCCTCTGTTTGGCACAACACATCTCTTAAACAACAGTTGACTCAATGCAAGGACAACTACGAGACAACTAAAAGAAAAAAATCTCGTAGTCGTAGTCGTACTCGTACTCATGCATAGTACAATCTAAAGCTCGCTATTAGCATTAAGAAACTGACATGTCTTAATGGTACATACATAGACTTAATTACCGCCCAGGAATGACCATTAATGTACTAAACGTCTTACATTAGCCACACCGGCATATCATTTACAAAGTTATTAAAATAAATCTGATAAATTGACTCGTTCTTTGAATGGAATGTACACACGAGCTAGACGGCGTTCAGGTCTTGGCACCGGTGTTTTAGACCCTAGTCTTCACAAATCCTAACTGTTATTATACTGTGGTGTTTCTGAAAGATAACTGTCTGGCACACCCAGTAGTCAAGTGTTAGTTTTGATTTTTTACAGTCAGCCTAATTTCGATAAAATATAGTTATTTTTTTAATTCGCTAGGCGGTACACGTGCATGGGAAGCACGGGTGGCGTACCGGTGAGAGCACTCACCTCTCATCAATTCAACGTACCCGTGTTCGAGTCCCAACGGGCTCGGTGTTGTATGTACGGAGAAGAGTTTGTTGGACCTATTCTGTTCTTCGAGAGTTTTTTCTCTGGGTTTTACGGCTTTCTTACCTCCGCAAATTCCAAATTCTAATTCGATCTACAAGGGCCTTGATGAAAATTACTCTCGGTAGCAATTCAATCGTGTAGTTTAGTTTGGAAACAAAGGTTCTATGACACTGAATGATACGTTTGCCAACTGAATCGAAGATGGTACGTCTTCATCGTAGTCTATAGCTTACACAACATTTATTCATTTAAAAGGAAACATATTCTTTCATTTTTAATGGAAACTTGAGATATATTTTCGAGAAGAAAGCACGACTTTTACCCGGGAGGGGGGGGGGGGGTATTATGGGGTGGTTCAGTGATGGGGATGATCCGCTATAGGATCCGAAGACCCTGACCCTAGCTAAGACAAGAATATTTCGAAAAAACATACTCTGTTCAAGACACAACAATGTAACTTATAACCCTATCTAAGACTCAACAGAAATTCTATAACCTGAATACGCCGGCACAGTTCACTGACGTTTTAGTATGAGTTATGTATATTTTAGACGTATAGTCTCTTTGTTTTTCTTAACTTAATATTTAAATAAGAATTTTATATATATATATTTATTGTTATATTTTATAATTATTTAAAGTTTTTGTTATTTATTCAATCTTATATGTAAATTTTAACTTTAAATTTTATATGTAAACATCAGTGTAATTCAGCCTATATATAAACTATCCATCCATCCATCCATCCATCCATCCATCCATCCATCCATCCATCCATCCATCCATCCATCCATCCATCCATCCATCCATCCATCCATCCATCCATCCATCCATCCATCTACAGTTGAAAGTTACGCATTTTGTTTCGAAAAAAAAGTTAAAATTGAATGCCCTATCTAAGACTTGAAAACACTAGTACCCCTAACACATCCAAGGATGATGACCCTATTCAAGAAAATACCATGTAAATCGTATACCCTGTCTAACACCAAAATCTCGAAAAACCCTACCCTATCCAGTGGAACATCCCTGTATAGGCTATATATGGGAGTGTCCCCCCCCCCCCCCCCACCCCCGGTATTTTATTCAAACATTAACAGATTTTAACCTCAGGAAGTATATCTTCCATTTTTGAATCTGTGCATTATATTCCCCCCACCCCTCTCCCCACTGTCTACTCAAAGCACTCACATCTCAAGTGCCTAGGTCTCGAAACCTCTTTAATTCTAGTGTACTCAGCATTAGGGTCAGCTGATTAAAACGTAGAATATGAACTGCTTAGAACACAAGACTGATGGACGCCGCGATGAGTCCCACCTATTGTAGCTTCCTCGCGTGCCTAGGATGGCGGGGTGTTGGTTTGTTTGGCATGGCATAAGCTCTGGGATTCTATTTTCTGGGATGGTAAGCTGTGCCCTTGCTTTCTTAAAGTATTGTTTTGAACATCAATGGGTTTTTAGTCTTACGGTTAGGATCGATGCGGTTAGGGATATTACTATTCACAATCGCACCTGTTTCAAACACAACCTTGCTAAGTGAAAATCTCTTGAGTACTATATGCAGAAAAAAGTTTATTTTTCTATAGAAAAGCTATTAAAGAATAGGCAAAGAAGAGAAAAACCAAGGCACATTGATTTTCTTTTCATATGTAAACTTGATTTGAAATTTTAAGTTTTTTGTCTTGTATCAAAAAGGGATCTTTTCCTAGACTACATATACAAGTCATCTTCGATTGCTATTCTTTTTTCAACTGAATACACACCTTTACTTCGATGCCACGCGCCATCATAATTAAATCTTTCTTCAAAAGAAGCTAAAATTGGATTTTGAATCTTTGACTCTATGGGGTGAAAAACATGTCTTTGTTCTTTCTTCTTTATTGAATAACAAGGACAAAAGCCAAAGAATTCTTTGTGAAAATGTTCAATAAAGGTGTAATGGAATTTAGCTATTCATTTGTCAAAAGTGCCTTAAGAAAGAAGAATAAATATTACTAGTTCTAAAACATTTAGAATACATTTTCATCCGAAATTTTTGATATGGAATCGAATTGGAATAACTGAATATTTGTCTTGAAGTTGAAGTTGTCTTGAAATTATATTAAAAGTTAATTAATAGGAATATTTTTGTTCTTTGCGTTGGTGCGTTGAGGTAATCTGGTTCAAAGCTGGCGAGAGTGTGTATGCAGACAGGTGGATTACGAAAACAAGTGATGGAGTGAAGAAAGATTTTCCCCGCTGTACTCTAAGTCTTATTTTTAAATCAAATTTGCCGTTACATCACATTCTGCTAGACTATAAGAAGTGTAGAAAGAAAGTATTTTCTTTTAACTCGAATTTAAGCAAGAAAAAATGCTTTGAGACACAGGTTAAACATTTCTTTCAATTCACTCTTTAGGACAAAAGTTTTCGGGATAAAATTCACCATTTTAGTCTTCAAATGTCATTTGACCTGTTGAATTTTGCATGCTTTTTTCGGCGGCTCACTCGAGTCATAACCAACCCAAAAGCATGAAAAGTTAGTCTTTATATTCTTATTTTTATTTTTTACGAATAAATTAGTAAATCCATAGAAAAACGAAAATCAATTTTCTGTTCTCAAGGAAGATTACCCCATTTGAATGACTTAGTCTAATGCTTCGCGAGGCATAACAACTCGAACAATGTCTCGTTATTAAAATTGATTAATTTTTCCTGTGGCTTCGGAGATTCTACATAAAAAATATATAAAAAATTATAATTATAATAAAATTAACAGTGTAGATACGCTAGTCAGACAATCAAGGCCAAGGACACGAACGACCAAACACGGGCTCAGCAAGGCACTGATTGCAACCGAGAGTCATAGAGTCAAGTTACCTTGACCACTTCACGATAACCACACATCAGTTTTGAAAGCTTTTTAGAACTCATCTACTGATAAATCTAAAAGCATAAGACTATACCTAATGATGCATCCGTTTTTGGTCGTTTTGGTATTAGGAAGATTGGCTGAATTATTTCAGTCTAGTTGCATTAGCATTAAATAGGCTTTCTGCGACGTTTAATGGGAAAAAAGTTGGTCACATTAACGGACAAAACACTACATGATTGAGTCGTATTATTATGAGAGCATGAGTGAGATGGTAATCAATAACGGAAGAAAGTGGCCTCACTTTTAAATAAAGTTCTTTTATAACATACTTTGTCTTGAAGGATTCTTGTCGTCTTTCATTGAGGACACAAGACAAAAGCTTTTGTGCGAACGGTCGCGTGGCGTAGAACAATACTTTGTATAAACACTTTTGATATACTTTTTATTGCTTCTTCCGATTCAACCTTTTTTTAAAGCTGCCAAGAAAGTACACAAAAGAAATCAGTCTCGCCCCATCTTTAAAAAATGTAATATTTTATTTTTTGGATAAAGTTTCTTCAAATTTCACGAACTTGAAATATTTGTTTTGAAGTCCTGACGTGATTTTCAATGTTCATCAAGCTTTCTTTCAAAGCTCCCTGGCAGTGTTGGTTTTGACCGGCAGGGCACGTGGACAGTGCCCGTCCTTTCAACTGACAAACCGTTCTAATTAGCATTGTTTTCTTGTAAAGTTCCCGCTTAGTTCACAGTTGCCCGTCCTGAAACTCCTAAGGCACGTGTGTATGCTAAATATTTAATGAAATTTCTGAAACAGACTGATACCTTGGGTTTAAGACGAAGAACAAGACTACGCTGGTTTGAGTCAATTATTCAGTTATTCATTTTCATCTGGCTTGGGACGCTAATGACAAATAATAAAGCATCGTGTAGATAGATTGACGTGTCCTTGTGCTGTGTTTGAACACAGAAAAGAGAGTTCTACAAAAAACGGATACACTCTAGAACAGTATTGAGCAAAACGATTATTTTGACAGGGGTATGTTATTGATCTATTGTCTTCGAATTCTCTAAATACGTTTTAATTGGTAGAAACAAAATAATAAGACAAATATAATCAGAACATCTAATTACTCAAACTATATGAAAGAAACGAGGAAAAATATCACCTGCGACCATCCCTTCTTCCCTTCTTCCCGACATAACTGACTTTCCAAAAGAAGAAAAAAGAATGAGAAAATATGATAATTTTTCGAAGGCCGTTAAACTTGTAATTTTCATTGATAGACTCCGAACTTTGTTTTAAATTGCTAGACAGTAGAAATCTAGAGTTTTTTGGTACAAAAATAAGTATTTTTTTCTAAGAATTCAATGTGCTAAAATGGCGATATTAATTTGTTTTGCGACGTGTTTTAACCGAAATTAGTCGTTCTAAAAAGTAAATTAGCTAGTACATCGTGCTAATATCAAGTATATTGCGCAGATATTATCTCTAATGTTGTATGAGATGTTTATTCCTCTTGAAAGGGTATTTCGATAAAGTTAGCATTTCAGAATAAGGAACACGCCTTTTGAAGAGAAAACTGGAGTTTTTGAGTAGACCGAAAGACGTAACAAAAACCTTAGATGGTTTGTCTGCAATATCAAAACAGACGATGCTTTTCAATGAGATGAAAGACTTCATTCAACTAAATATCGTCCCAGATGCGTCAATTACGAGAAGCAAAAGAAGAGAGTTCTCGGTTTTATTTCCTTCGTATTTGAAGAGTTATATCAACATGCTCAATCAACTGTCATCTCAGAGAAAATTACGAGACTTGGAAATTGTCCTGACGTTGGGTAGCACATTCCTCAATGCACATTTCCTTTCAGCTCGTGACAATTCATTGTAGTTTGGACCAATCAGAGTCGGGGATCTCAACTGTCGGGGAAAACGGTGCTCAAAATGACCGGAATAATTCATGTGGCGACGTAAGATAGCTCCAACAATCTCGTAAAGGCTGGGGAAAAAATAGAAATTAATTATTACGTTCAATTTTGTTCTGTTTTTGATGCTATTCGTATTTTGCTTGCGTTTTCTAGATATCACTAGGGAAACCGTATGGCAAGTTGGCTGTTTTAAGGTAAAAACGCTGAAAAAAAGTTGTTTTTCATCAATGAGGTCTCAGACCTGCCCAGCAGTTTGAAAATCCGGTGATAATTGCCTTAAAACCCCAGTGCGAGGGTCTGCGCCGAGTATTTATGAGAAATAATGGCAAATGTGTAACATTGTGTAACAAATTGGTTCAACTGTTTCTTTTCAGTTGAAAGAATGTTTTTGTCCGAGAGGAGACCAGCCGGCCTAGAATTGTGAGACACACACGAGGTATTGTGACGACAGTATGGGATCTTGAACAGTAGAAGTATAAGAGGGAAGTCTCTTGCAGAATGAGTTCGGAGTTGCAAGACGAATAGAGTGGGCAACTGACGAGAGTCTACGGAACCGAAGGCAAACATTATTTCTTAAAGCATTTTGCAAGGGCGCTTAGCATGCTTTTCAAATCAAGCTTTTCAGTTTGGTTGATGCTTATCGTTTCATGGCTAGCTCGACTTTCTGCATTTTCAATTCAAGACAGCGAAACAGAAGTGAGCTTCGACGGATCTTCTTACATCACTTACAGATTATCAACAACCAAGCGAACTCGACAAGATCGTATTCTACTACTCTTTCGTACCATAAAACCCTCAGGACTTCTCCTACACGCTGGAGGGAAAAAAGGAAATTTCATGACGTTGGAACTCGTTGGTGGCAAATTAAGGTACTTTAATATCGTTGTTTTTATGTTATTTGATATTTTCTTCACCCATATTTACCTAGATTACGTTCCCAACACCTCGAAATCTTTCCAATACTCGAATGTGTTAGCAAGGAAACCTTTCCACTATTCTATCGTAACTCGTGAAAAAAACGTTAATATTTTATTAAAGCTGTTAGAAATATAACAATATCACTACAATTCTTATTTTTTTGTTGCATTTTGATGAAGTAATTCACTTGCAATTATTGGAGTTTAGAACAGCATGCTGTGCTAATAGAATAACTAGAATGAGACGTATTTTTTCTTGCCTCTCCACTTCGTTTCTTGACATAATTATAATCTTCTACCTCGTAGGTACTCCAAAACTAGTGAACATAAGATTGGAACAAACGAACGGGTTTATTAATTTTCAATTGGAAGCTCTTTTTCTTTGTCTCGATGGAAAATGAAAACCTTTCATCGTATTAAAAACTAAATTCTGTTGGTTACTTAGATTAACCTCAAACTCAACGACTCATTTTTTCTGTGTGTTTACGTGCTGTTTACTTCGGTCAAATACTCAAAAGAATGCATTATTTTCTTCCTAAAGAGTAAATACTTCTTTCTTTGGAAATTCTAGAAGATCTCCCTACATTTTGGACTCCTAAATCACGCTTGTAGAGTATTATATCAAGGAATATTTCTTTTTGGTATACTTTTGAAAGAACTACTGACGTCTTGTGGCGAAAACACTTTGCCAAAATGAAACCTCTTCAAACTTCTACCAAATAAAGCTTTTTTGATGAGCTTAAAAACATCTTCTTTTGGAAAAGAATTGAGAAAATATCAAATGTGTGATTTACGTACACATTCCACCTTATTTTGCACCTGTAGGCTCAAGCCTCTGCGCATGCGCTAGATTATCTCATTAATAATTCATGATATTCCTTGTTGAAATTCACGTATTTTTGCAGAACTCGCTGCAAGCAATCTTTAACTCGCAAGGTTTCGGGGGTAAAAACCACAATAAAATCGGTGATTTTCACGTTAAAACTTTAGATATACGTAAGATAGGAAACCTAGTTATTGTTTTATGGTAGTCAAACTGCTGGAGACTAATAAACGACGTGAAACCAGTAGCAGTTGTTGACCCAAATCTTGTTAACAATCAATTTTTTGTTGCAAATCAAGTCAAAAGTTCAAAGCGGGGGCTGCCTTTGGCTAATCTAATCTAGCTTCTTATTCGCGATTCTTGCTTGAAAAGTCGGCAAAATTTTTTAGTTCCAGGGTCATCTTACGATGCAAGCGTTTAAAGGAAATTTACGCTTAAAACTTTTGATCATAAAGATATTTTGCAAGTCTTAAATAGTAATAAAAGTAATAAAGAATTTCTATACTAACTTTTTTTCCCTTATTTTAAAGCTTTTAATTTTAAAGCTTTTTAAAAGCTAAATATAAATAAAATCATGCCTCAATATTTCATCTTCCGAAAATTATATTCGTACCGTGCAAAACTGAACTCAAGAATTAAGACTGTTAAATAAAATATCTTTTATACACACAAGGACTTAAATTCTACGCTGTTTGAGCATCGTCGTCCATCTGAATAATTTTCGTACCTCAGGAATAAATTATGAATTTGTGGTCACTCTGCAATGGTCTTGTTCGCTAATCTACTTGAAATTTAGTACCGAATTAGGAATACTTATATAAATCTCTTTTAATTATTTAGTTCTGGACAGCTTATAAATGAATTATATTTCTTTTTTAATTTTTGTCGAAAATTATAAAATTGTTAAAAGGTTTTTGGTTCTCGCCCAGTTTTTCAATAAAGTAAAAAATATCGCTCGTATGTGAGAATACAATTACGAGTTTTTCCTGCTTTTTTAAAAATAAATATATAAAGCTTATGATTTTGAAGGTAATTTTTATAAGTAATAAAATTTGTTTTGATTTCTTGACAAAACAACATGATTTTGTTGTAATATTTATCATGATACGAAAAGTATTTTTATATTATTTAGACATAAATTATTAGCAAATAGAGGATTGATTTTGTGAGTTTGAATGAATGAAGGAAGGATGGATGGATGGATGGATGGATGGATGGATGGATGGATGGATGGATGGATGGATGGATGGATGGATGGATGGATGGATGGATGGATGGATGGATGGATGGATGGATGGATGGATGGATGGATGGATGGATGGATGGATGGATGGATGGATGGATGGATGGATGGATGGATGGATGGATGGATGGATGGATGGATGGATGGATGGATGGATGGATGGATGGATGGATGGATGGATGGATGGATGGATGGATGGATGGATGGATGGATGGATGGATGGATGGATGGATGGATGGATGGATGGATGGATGGATGGATGGATGGATGGATGGATGGATGGATGGATGGATGGATGGATGGATGGATGGATGGATGGATGGATGGATGGATGGATGGATGGATGGATGGATGGATGGATGGATGGATGGATGGATGGATGGATGGATGGATGGATGGATGGATGGATGGATGGATGGATGGATGGATGGATGGATGGATGGATGGATGGATGGATGGATGGATGGATGGATGGATGGATGGATGGATGGATGGATGGATGGATGGATGGATGGATGGATGGATGGATGGATGGATGGATGGATGGATGGATGGATGGATGGATGGATGGATGGATGGATGGAAGAATGAAAGAATGAATGAATGGAGGGAGGGAGGGAGAGAGAGAGAAAACAAGAAAAGAAAAAGAAAAATGAAAAGAAAAGAAAAAGAAAATAAAAACGACTAATTCCTATGAAATACAAATTTTAAGACATTGAAAATATAGAGCGATACTAGTGAAAAACTCGAGCTCAAAGAAGTAGGAAAGAAGAAATATTCAAAGTGAAAGATAGGAATTAAAATATAACAAACGTTTTGAATGGCAACTATATAAACTAAGATAGAAAGAAGTAATACTATGGTGAAACGCCTTCATATTTCTACCAATTCAATAACCCATGTCGATACTGAATGCCCAATATTGTTAGTCTACTAGACTTGTTACTGACAAAAAAGAATTAATCATTATAATAATTCCACTTTTTCCCCTTTTTTTGTACTATCATTACATCCATCAGTAGCGAGACCCATTTGTTCTATTGCCGTCAGACATCGAATAGGTTTTTCATTAAAGTACACTTGATTAATTACGATCTACCGATAGAATATCAGCAAGAAAATCCAATCATGATTAATTTCATTTTCGATGGGTTGGCTTCTTTCCTATGTCGAGGGTTTTTTTACGAGATCTCCGTTTTTTTCTCCCGCCACAAAACCTAACTAGCCTGGCGATCTAATTTCCATTTGGATCTGAGAGTTAGCTATGCCCTGACTTAGATCAGCCCAGAGGTTGTTTCAGGGTTCGATCTGTGAGTTAGCCATGCCCTGACTTAGATCAGCCCAGAGGTTGTTTCAGGGTTCGATGTGTGAGTCAGCCATACCCTGACTTAGATCAGCCCAGAGTTTGTTTCAGGGTTCGATGTGTGAGTTAGCCATGCCCTGACTTAGATCAGCCCAGAGGTTGTTTCAGGGTTCGATGTGTTAGTCAGCCATGCCCTGACTTAGATCAGCCCAGAGGTTGTTTCAGGGTTCGATGTGTTAGTCAGCCATGCCCTGACTTAGATCAGCCCAGAGGTTGTTTCAGGGTTCGATGTGTTAGTCAGCCATGCCCTGACTTAGATCAGCCTTGAGGTCGTCCCAGGGTTCGATAATATTGAAGGTCATTTTACGATGATTATAATTCTTATACAGATAGGGTGTGGTCTAACCGAATACAGACTATGGTTAAGTGATATTGAATTGTCTCACAGACGTCTAATTAGGGTAATTTATTGTTCATCTATTCCATGGTTTGCTAATAGAGTGAGAGACATCACATAATGGATTGCCGTTTATGATTGAAATTGGTCAAGAACACATAATTGGTATGAGCGTCGGCCAAATGTTGGAGCATAGAACAGTATAATAACCAGCTGAGTTGACCTTCAAAACAAACTCAAGGTCAACCAATCAGAATTGAGGATTCGACATTGTATTTCGATTAGCGAGCTAACCAAAAATAGTGACCCATAATTCCTTTCGGGGAAGGCGTTCAACTCAGCTGGAATCTAGTTTCGAATTATCTGTTACTCATTGCTAGCCTAGATTTCGTATGAATTATTTTGAAATAGGAAATAGACGTTTTTACCTTGGGCGTAATGGTTTCCTAATTCAGACCGTGTCATTCCCTTGAGTACCGTTTCTTTGTTTAACGGTTGTGCACGAGAAGACACATGAATATGGATGCAACTCAAACGAAGAATCTTATTCTCAAGAGAATGACCCGTTGCCTGAAATGGGAAACATTATGACCAATGTAGAATACTATTATTATTATTATTATTATTATTATTATTATTATTATTATTATCAAGCTATAGATGTCTATGCTCCTTTCTGTAGTTTCCCATAATCCATTACGATCCCGAGCGTGAGGTCGAGGTCAGGATAAAATTTGGTGCAAATATTTTGGGAGAGACATTCTTATGCAAATTGTACCCTGCCCCAGGATCTCACACTCGGAATCGTAAAGGATTGTGAGAAACTACGGAAAGGAATATATTCGCATTTATACTGTATTAAATTTAATATAATAATAATAATAATAATAATAATAATAATAATAATAATAATGGGAAGTTCTTATATAGCGCATATCACATCGTCTCAATTCGCTTTACAATTTTTGACCAGTGGAGGACTTTACGTGCCACATATTAAGGCGCTATTAGCAGCCGTGCAGCTTACAATCATGAGTGAATTGTTAGTAATTAGTGTTATGCCTCCAAATTGGGATAATATTTGAATTTCTTCTTTTCTTTATGCAGATATTCAGGCAACCTTGGATCTTATGCCAACATATCTGGCTTCCACGAATATTACATAGGCAATCACCTCGCAGACAACCTCTGGCACCAAGTTGAGATTACGCGACAAGGGAAAAACCTTCTTATCAAACTTGACGTCACCAAAGTCCCGCGGGTAATCTGCGGGAAGTACGCTACCCTCGAACTCGACAACAAAATCTACGTTGCTGGAATCGACCAGGAAGGAGAGGCAAGAGCCAGGAAGATGTACCAAAGAAAGTTACCATTCACAAAATTCGAGGGATGTTTAGAAGATATTACCTTAAACAGGGAAAATTTTATAACGTTGGCAAATAAACGGGACCCTAATATTACAATATTTGGGAATGTCAGTTCTGGTTGTCATATGACTAAATACTTGCCTTTACGATTTCAACAGCCGCAGTCACATATTGTCATTTCTACAGCGCCGTACGGCGATGTGTTGTCATTCAGCTTCAAGTTTCGTACGTACGACAGCAATGGCTTGCTTGTAATGCACCAGAGCAAAAAAAGACGTAGTACTGATATTTTATTGTGGCTTATCAGTGGCCGTGTGAAGTTAGAAGTAAATTTTCATGCTTCGAGTAAAGAGCCCGTGACACTCCACGCGGTTAAATCGTTAAACGATGGGGCGTGGCATTCCGTCGCTGTGTCGATCAGTGGACGAAGAATACAGTTACACGTGGACGGTGCTGCGTCCGAACACAAGCTCACTCCTGCTAAGACATTCACGAATAGCCTTCAAATTGTTATTGGAAGTAACAGCCCCCAGATAGACGGGTTTGTCGGCTGTATGTACGACATTGTTGTTCAAGAACGCGAAGTTAATGCCAGTAGAGAAATAAGTTCTGGTATTCTGATTGGAAAGTGCTCACTGGACGATCATTGTCTTCCAAATCCTTGTAAGAACGGAGGAAAGTGCTTTCAACAACTGAGCCGAGCAAAATGCGAATGCTCATTGACGAGTTTTAGTGGTAAATATTGTCAAATCCCTGCAGTTGTTGGAAGAAAGACCTGCTTGGACTGGAAGGCAGCCGGGGCGCGGAGAGATGGTCTTTACATGATCAGTCCAAATGGCGCCAAACCGTTTGCTGTTTATTGTAAATTCCATGATCTGAAAGAACCAATCACAATCATCAATCACGTCATGGCAGGACAACCAATCAAAGCAGTCAACCTGCGCACGCGCAAGGCAGGCTTTTATTTTCATCCAATGGAATACTCAATTGATCTTCCAAGCATTCGTGCATTGATTTCAAGCAGCGCACACTGCAGACAACACCTTACCTACAACTGCATGAACTCTGTTCTTCTTGACTCTTTACACGAGTTAAATTTGGACAAGGGCCGCGGTGCACGATGGATATCACGTGATGGTCGAACGATGGACTATTGGGCTGGAGCAACGCCTGGAAGTAAGAAGTGCGCATGTGGGATTACGAATACGTGTTTTAGGCAGGATTTGAAGTGTAATTGTGATACGTGGGATGCTGTGTGGAGGAAGGATGAAGGGTATATCACAGACATGGAGGCACTTCCTGTAAAAAGTGTGAAGTTTAGCGTACGAGCAACCAGTCCAAAGTCCAATTTCACGCTTGGAAGGCTGGAATGCTTTGGCAGAAAAATCATTCATACTACAAACACTCCTACTAAACAAGCATCGACATCATCATCATCATCACCATCGTCATCATCTTCATCCAACCACGGTGAACCTACGAATACCGCGAACACCAAAGCATTAACTAACGTCACACCAACAACTACCACAAATACTAAAAACGACACAACTAATCCACATGAATCACCAACCTACGGCCCTCCAATTGACAACCCACCCATCGTCATCATCGAATCACCAAGAAAATACATCACAATCAGACAAAACAGCAACCAAGAGCTAATCCTTATAATCCTCAGCATCATCTTGGCTGTATTCATTCTCGCTATTCTCATTCTCATGATCAGACAAAACCTATTTTTACCGTGTAAATGTGTGGACGGACCCGTGTATCGTGATGTCAGCAACGTTGATAGCATAGAATTGGGTCCGCCTAGTTCGCTCTTCACAAACGTGGACACTGAGATCGTCGAGTACGAGGCCAGTCCGTACCCACCTAGAGGCATGGACGGGGTAGTGGTGAATTCGTCTCGACGAGATTCGTCTTGTAGAGTGATCCATGTTAATGTACTCGAGTCGGACTCAACCGATGAGAACGATCGTCTTCATCTGAGTGGCGGGAGTTCACCATCTTCAGACGACAAAGAAGATTGGAATAAGAATAAGTTTGAAAAAAATGAGTATGAAGATTTAGGGTCTTTAGAAATGGTACTACTGAAGTCACCTCAGGAAATGATGGAAGTCCAAGTTGAAAAAGTCAAGGAAGCTTTATACGAAGTAATATCGGCCTCTGAGGTAAACATTAATAATAATCCCGTCACCAAGGAAACCAAAACGGAAAATACATCGTCTGCATTACTACACGAGGACGAACATTTCAACCACACTTCGACAATTAGCACTTATGGGATGGACTTTTCCCGGCCTCCGTCCTATCAGGATATCGAAGGAGCTTGTAGCTCAGAACACGAATTGGGGTCTGATAGTGCGCATGCGCAGAGCATGCGATCATCAGATTCGTCTAGCTGGGACAGCGAGAACATACTAGCACACAATGACGTCATGACAGATCATGAACCAAACGAGATTTCCTCATCTTCAAATGACTTTCCAATTAATAGCAATTTTCGAAATTCTACTTCCAATTCTTCATCTTCTGTCGAAGTTTCCGATGACAAAGTCGAGAGTTCACAAAATATTGACTTTTCAACGTCGCTTAGCAACGGGTCAGCAAGCATATATGCTAATAATGTTCATGTTAATGAGATGCCCAAAAGCCATGCGTACATTGTTTGCGAAGAAAGAGCAGAGAGTGAACCATTACTTGAGGAGAATCTGCCTTCGAGTCCAAGTTCGCTGAACGGAATTTTAGACTTGAATCAAATAGCAAATTTCAATGATTGCCGTGCAAAAGACTACAGTGACGTCATTGATGATCTCACAGCGCATGCGCAGCCTGGCAGCGCTAAAAATACTAACGCTGACCAAAAGAACTGCGACTCAAGAGGAGAGTGTTTTCGACATGAAACTTCACTGTGAGTGAAAATAAGATGTAAAGAGAATTATATAGAAATACGGATGATAGAATAAATATGAGTATTGCATGCAAGCATAGCCAGCAATTAACGTGTATTAATCCGCAGTATGGACCGGTTAAGGAAGACCGTTAAACTTCCATCCTACGTTATGAGGGTCGTACATTCAAATATAACAGAGAAAAATGGTCATTTTTATTAACAAAATACGGCAGCTGAGCAAAGACGCATAACAGCATTAAAACTGAGCTGCAAACTTTTCCATTAATTTCTATATCGTTACAATTGTGAGATTCGAACCACACACACTCCTATAGACCCCTTACAGCACGTTGGAATGCATGCAGCTCAATTTGGAGGACAAAACAATAGGTTTCCAATTGTCAGGAGATTAAAATTCTTTTGTTTTGTCCTTCAAATTGAGCTGCTTTGCCGTCATGTGAAAGGGGTCAATAGAAAGTGCCAACCAATTAGGGTTAACAATTCTAAATATAAAGTCGTTCTCATGCGCACGTGCCATCGTTACGACGAAGAAGTTTTGGTGTTTCACGACGCTGATTTCTCACCGAACTTTAGGATATATTCTGAGCAAAATGAGAATCCAACGGTTGTATTTTTCTTGAACAATAATTTTTAAAGCCAAGTACCTCAGTTATTTTTGGACATACAGCAATTTCAATTAAAAATATTTTCCTTACATTTCCGCCCATTGCGCATGCGCTGTAAATTTCCCGCGCTTTTTTTCAGAGTCACCTTTTCAAATCTGGTGCACATGCGCAGCACTTTCGATCTTTAGGATTTTTCAGACACAAAGTATTGATAATAAAAATGACCATTCTCTCTCAGCAAATATATTTATTAGCATAAATGACGTAAGCCAAGTATATGACGTCATTTATTATTATCATTTATTCTTGCATCATAAGCAAGAACTGTTAAGATTGTAGAGCTAAAAATGTTCAAGATGTCGCCGGCACTCGGTTAGCACATCATGGCAGATTGTAATCGGTTTCTTAGAGCAAAACTTTAACAATTACTTGATTTGATTTCGAAAAGCCAAGTGCTGAGCCTGCGATACGCGTCTGCTGCTTCTGCGGTTTTTCCTTACATTGCGCATGCGCTGGCAATCTCCCGCGCTTTTTTAGAGCCACCTTGTCAAATTTGGTGCACAAGCGCAGTACCTCCAATGTTTAGGATTTTTCAGACAGACGAAATGGATTTGGCGAGCACACGATATACTATCCTAGTTGCCATGGCAACTGTCTCATTCACCATGGCAACAGAAACATTCCAAGATTACGGCAGAGCACTAGGAACCTAATTTTTTCATTGAAATAGAAACAGTTTATTAAATTGTAAATTTGTTATATAAGGATTTAGAGTAAATTAATAATAAAATAATATTTATATTAATATTATCGTGGTTCGAAAGTTGTCTCATTTATCACTAACCCTCTCACCAGTCTCAAAATGATTGAAATGCCAGGTCATGGAAGCTCAGGTGGAGTAGCGGTGAGAGCGCTCTTCTCTTGCCAGTGCGACCCGGGCCGCGCTCGATGTCGTATGTGAGTAGAGTATGTTGCTTGTTGGTTCTCACCTGTGCTTCAAGGGTTTTTCTCCGGATTTTCCGGTTTTCCTCCCTCCGCAAATAAGAAATCAACTTCTAAATTCTAAAATTCGTTCTAGAAGGGTCTAATTACTCTAGTTTTTTCCGTTTTCTTTTGTGTGCAGTTCTAAGTAAAAAATGACACTGCTAAGTAAAAGTCAAATTATCAACACTCCCTTATGAAAAAAGACTTTCAATTAAAGCCAGATAGAGATTCTTTATTTTATTTTACTTCTTAGGCAAAGTTAGCGGCGCGCGCGGAGAGCGTCCGCAACTGTACATGTGCTCCGTTTACAACACAGTTTTTTGACCAATTAGAACGCGCATACTACCTAAGGTATAAAATAATATCAGAATTTTTTAGATCTACCTTTAACTTTCTGTTACGTAGCTTGCAAAAGTTTTCGCAGCTCAATTTTCGCATATAAAACGCGCGCGCCACAGCACAGACAGCAAGTTTTATTTCTTTCACGAAATACAAATTAGAATAGCCATTCCTTAGGATACCACGGACAATAATGGCAGAAAGCGAGATTTATGTCAGTTATTTTTATAAAGTCTATAAATATAGTCAACATCTAACATTTTTTTTTGTTGCCCAGGAAAAGTTGCTCAACAACCTGTCGCGTGTGACAGTGGCTTTAGAGGCTGCGTATAAAGAATCTCTGTTAGTTCCGCCCCATTCAAGTTATAATAATAATAAAAGAAATCCAGCTTTTTTTCTTTAGTCACACATTTAACGAGCGAGGTTTTTTTTCATATTCTGCAATTAACACCCATTCTCAAAGCCTTAACACATGAAACAAGAAACAGGAACGTTTGAACTTCCAACCAATGAGAACTGAACGATCATAACTCTGGTTAACACTTCAGATAAACGCTTTTACATATAATTTTCTTCTTATAAGATTGTATGAGGACTTCTTTGTAAATTAGCTGTTAAGAAAGCCACTCAGTTTTCCCGCACAAAATGATTTTGAAAAGTTGCCGTGATTTTCAACCATTGTTTGTTTTGCAGTAGTCGACGATAACAATTGGAAATCACTGATATGTTTGAGTCTACGAGGTACTTTTCTAAATCCAGTTTTACAAGTTTAACCTGTTTTTCACGGTTTTGGCAGCTTTATGGCATTACAAGAAACCACGTTTGAACAGTGAATGTCACTCAAAGTTGAAAACGTTTTTCTTGAAAGACCATATATACGCTATACCAAATTTGTTTTTGTCATTCAGGGCTGTTGTGTACTATACGTTGTTAGTTGACAGCTTTGTCAAGCTTCGTTAGTCGAGATTGGACAAGCAATCAAAGATTAATTTTAGTTAAATTTAGTTAAATTACTGACATAGTTATTACGAATATACGTACAGAAAGAAACCAATTATGATCTCTGCCTGGCTTGGTGTTGGAACAATGAAATTTTCTAATGGACAAGCAGATGTTGGAATTATTGAAACAGCGAAGCTCATGCAATTTACTGGATTCCTAAAGAGAAGTTAGTGAAGTATTCTATAAGAATCCAAAAATTTCTCCACATTTTCAAGAAAATTTCAATTCTTCAATGAAAGTTTATTACCTTCATTGTTAACAGAATATTTTGGTAGCTTAACTGGAAAAACAAGACTAAAATTCGCGGCAATTTGTATTCACAAACACTGCTTGTGTGAGCTTTGGAATAAGCGTCTTCGCACAGAGGATTTGAGTCAGTTTTTCCACAGTTCAGTCAAGAAACAGAAAAAACAATGGAATATACTGCCAAAACAATTCTTATATGGTTCACAATACTCCAATTCACGGTTACAAGTAAAACATTTCCTGAAAATGACGATTCAAAGATATTTTTTGAAGGACAAAGTTTCTTACAGCACAACATGACTGAGATGTCGAATTCAGAACGTTTGGGGACGGATTGTCAGACAAGACTCTGGTTCAAACCAACAAAGCGCCATGGAATAGTAGTAATGTTTGCTAGCAATGGTGGGACATGGACGGGAATTGGTCTAAAAGATGGATATTTAAGGTAAGGAAAAAATAAATCATTGAAAACTATCTTAAAAAATATAAAGCATGAAAAAATAATTCGAATTTTGAAATGTTTGAGATGGGACACATTGAAACAAGAATCGAAAATAAAAAACACATATATTTTTTTATTTACGTATTAGAAGTAAGTTGTTATGTGTTTCTTCAAGCAAATTTTTCTGGAAAAAAAAGCAAGCTGCTGCCAGGATTCGAACTCACGACCTTCGTGTTAGGTAAAGCTATCTCTCTAGCTTATTTTCGTGCTAGATTCCGATTCTCAAAACAAAAACAATAGTTCTGAATCGTTGACCACAAATTGTGGGATATGGACCACTTTGTCGGTGCGTTAAGGAAAGTGTAAGTGCGATGGTGCTAATAAAAGCAATTTTATGATCCTAAAATACGCTGCAATTTGCAGAGCGAATGTTGTTCGAGCAACAACAAAATATTGTTGCGCGACTTTGTTGTAGATATAAAAGCTCTTTCTACTCTCTGCAACAATGAAAATGTGATGTGCGCGGGGTGATAATACGAGCAAAATTCGCCCTTCAACAATGCTGTGCGACAAGTTGCACGATTTTGTTGCTCGTATTTCCACGCCTAGAAGTAGAATCTTTTTCTACTCTCTGCGATAAAGAAAATTTGTTGCGCGCGGGGTAATAATACGGGCAACATTCGAAATGCAACTTAAAACGCAACAACATTGCGCGACAAGTTACGCGATTTTGATGCTTGTATTACCACACTTCACTTTTCAGTTGTTTCTAACTTCGCAACAATATTTTGTTGTTGTGCGAGCAACATTCACTGTGCAAATTTTCGTTTGGAGTTTATATTTAATGATATTTAATTTTCTAACAAATAATGCTTTATTGTTGTTACTTACGGTTTCGATGAGTGTGAATGTTAGCACATGCATATGAACCATGCGCGTTATATTTATGCTTGTTCTAAAAAAATTCCTTCTATCAAAAGTTGCTAAAGCTAGGATAAGCAAATTTCCATTTTCATTTTGCCCCAAGAAGCTGTAAAACACGTCATGGCCAACGGCCAGGTTTTCAAAACGCATCCCACATGGAAAGGAGCGTCCATGGGAGCTTGGTCATCCACGACACAGACCACGTTTTGGGTTTGCTGGTCATATCAAGGGGTTAATCATCTACGGTCTAGGGGCCGACTAACCTCTCCCTTAGGCTTCGGCCGAGCTTCCTGATCAGTCTGTAACTGTTCCTCCCGGGATAGCGGTGTTGGGGTCGAAATCTCCTGCGTAGCCGTAAGTCCATACGATGCTACAGCACTCGATGTCTGGAAGTATGGTCCTGGTTAATCAATCAAAATAATAACATTAACTAATTATGATCAAATTTTGAAATCAATGGTGATTCCTTCCTATTTGCTCATGTAGGTTTAGTCTCAAAATTTGCGTAAAATATACACGCATCAAGCATTCCGCAATACTGCTCTAAGCGCATGCTCAGGGGATTAAAAAGTGCGATAATATTTTGTAAAATATGCAATTTTTTAGTATATTTGACTCAAAATTCGCTTAACGGTACGTGATCTTGAATATTTAATAAAAATTGAGTTTGTCAAGAAAAATACAACTAAAATATAACATGTTTTACAAAATATTATCTCACTTTTTAATCCCCTGAGCATGCTCTTAGAGCAGTAGCGCGGAATGCTTGATGCGTGTATTCAGTGAAATAGCAGTACTTCATCCGATTAACCCGACATTTTTACTTCAAAGTTTTGCTCCCTAATCCTCAATGCAAATCACATTACTCACTTAATTTCTGCTTCTTGATTGAGCTAAAATGTTACGACTTCATTTTCATTTTACGCTCGATATTGGGTGGCAGGTCTGCCCATAGGCAAACCCACCGATTCTGGAGAAATTTAAAAGTCAATGACCTATATGCTTGAGTATCGTCATAACATCTAAGCGTTTTAGACTAAAATCATCGTGCTGATAAGTATGGGATTACCGAGCATTAAGATACGTGACGTATGAATCTTCGTCTTTCATGCTTTACTTTCAAGCCTTAGGTTCAAATTCTCTGCAGATGCTCCAGCAGGGTTAGTCTAAAAATTTGCGTCAAATATTCATGTGTTCCAGTAAAGGTCCATGGAATTTCAAAGTACATTCTTAACTTTACGGTTGGTATTTATGCATATTTTGATGTTCAAATGAGGCAAATCCTGAGCAAATGAGCCTCTGGAGTCTGTAATCAAGGAACGCTGGGGTGTTGTTCCAGTCTTCGCTCTTTCTTTCATACCACAGGAACTCCATAAAAGCAATAAAATAAATAAATAAGTAAACTTGCGTTCTAAAGATAACTTCAATACTTATAATATAAATTCGTTTTGTTCGCGTGACTTCACTGGGGGACAAAGACGACGATGTCTCTTTCGATATCTTCCGAAAGAGATGTAATTTTCCAAAAGCACTAAAATTTGTAGACGTTTTGACTACAACTAGCTGAAAATATCATCAATCACATCCGTAAAAGAACTTCCTTAGCGTCAAAAACGTCATGATTTGAGTGGGTATCGCTTGCAGGAGACGGTTAAGAATTCTGGAACTTTTTATCCCTTTTTGTCTCAAGGATTATAGGAAATGAAGATAAAGAAAAGCCATGTGTATGCAAACTAAAAATCAATTTAATCGAACCCTGAAACAACTTCTGGGCTGATCTAAGTCAGGGCATGGCTAACTCACAGACCAAACCCGGAAACAGCCTCTGGGCTTATCTAGCTGGTGAGGGCATGGTTAACTCACAGATCGAACCCTGAAACAACCTCTGGGATGATCTAAGTCAGGGCATGGCTAACTCACAGATTGAACCCTGAAACAACCTCTGGGATGATCAAAGTCAGGGCATGGCTTATACTCTCTGGAATTTAAACCTAACGATATACTGGAAGCTACAGAATGGGAGACAAAACTGAATGTGAATCTTTTGCAGTATTCTACATTTCCTGTAGATTATACAAAGTCCGCATGGTGTAAAAGTAGTCTTCAAAGGTCCTTGTTGGTGGGTGAAAATCACTTTCTTACACAATACATGTACTAAAAAAAATTGATTCAACTTTACCACTCTGAGGTGGATGGAAAGCACCTTACAGGTCTAGGACCCAATTACAAGGATAAGAAGTTGATTTTTGGAAGTTGTTGGAAGTTGATTTTTATGGAGGGAGAAAAACCGGAGAGCCCGGAGAAAAACCCTCGAAGTACAGGAGACTAAAACAAACGCGCATACAACACCGAGCCCGGTGGGGCTCGAACTTGGGTTGCATTCGGGTGAGAGGCGAGCGCTCTAACCCGGCGCTACGGTTACAATCAGAGTTGAATGAAAATCTTGGATCACGGCTGCTATAAATTGGTGTAAAAAAATCATGGATATTCAGGGAGGGACTCAGGAGGAGGATTGACATAGGGCTTGCAGTCCTGCAGCCCCCCTTCCCTTAAGAATTTCGATTAGCTGGCTGACACGCGAGAGAATGATTGCTACACTAGAATTATACGTTACGTTCGGTTTTATTGTGATCGGCAACCCCCTGTTTTTTATCCTTGATTCGCCCGAATATTTGGGTTCAAGACTTAGCATAAATAACGAGACTTCCCACCCCGATCCCATTCCTTTCCAGTCCTCCTCTTCTTTGAGATCTAAACAACACAGGAGTCCCAACATTATATAAACGCTTTCTAAAAACGGTAAAGCGAGAGTTGCCTGAGGAGCTAGAAGGCTAAGAATATCGTTTCCACATTAATCATTAGCAGTTGTATTATAGGTAGATTGTACCGGAACAACCCGGAATTTGTTTGTCAGTGCTAATGAATATTTTTTCTTCCGAGGCAGACTTCGAAATGATTAGCCAAACACTAAATGTAGGGTATTTTTTTACCACTTTTTACCAATGATTTTGATCCTTGACCATAAAACTCATATATGATTGAAATCCTTGATCAAGAGCAGTGATATAGCAGTACTTCATCCGATTAACCCCTCGTTTTACTTCAAAGTTTTGCTACCTAATCCTAAATGCAAATCACATTGCTCGCTTAATTTCTGCTTCTTAATTGAGCTAAAATGTTACAACTTCATTTTCATTTTACGCTCGATATTAGTTGGCAGGTCTGCCCATAGGCAAACCCACCGATTCTGGAGAAATTTAAAAGTCAATGACCTATATGCTTGAACATAATCATCACATCTAAGCCTTTTAGACCAAACTTTCCTTGCTGATAAGTATGGGATTACCGAGCATTAAGATGCGTGACGTATGAATCTTCGTCTGTCATGCTCTGTACGTGATCGAATAGGTTTGGATCTAGTTACACACTTTGTCAGGCCACATTAATAGCTTGGAATATTGACATAAGAAGTGTATTATAATACTGTACAAAAACAACTGGAAAATATATTTGAAGTTACCGCGTTCTTTGAAGAAATCCATTCAGGCTTGAGTCTTATGTCTAGTGTTTTGAAGAAAATTTCTAGACATCTTTAAAACTACTCCTCAACACATTGGCGCTTAGAGTAATTTTATTCCCTAATTTTCTAGATCATTTTACTGAGATGTTTTTAATTCTGCGTGTTAAAGAAAGGTACTTGGAAGACATTTGAGTCGAATGCAGTTGTTGCCATTAACGGCTTAGAATGATGAAGTGATGGATCAGTATTTCGCAAGCTTACTAAAGATGATAACATAAGTTCACTACAGCAGTTGTCAACGCAGAAGCTGTGACATAATATCCTATGTAGTCATCACTAACATTGAAAAATATCTCTGTAATCAAAGGTGATTTTGCTCTTTACCAGATGTTATAAAGACCAGTCAGTATACGTAATCATTAGATATACGTATATTTGCTTTATCTACGAATTCAGCTTTCCCAGGTACCGGTGAGATATCGAAACGGCTATGGGGAAAATTTCATCAGATTAGACTCAGGATTGTAAATGACAAATAGATCATAATTTAGAACCGTACTCTTTTTCTCAAGAGAGAAGTGAAGGTCATATCTGTGGTGTTTTCATTGCGTGACACACTTCAGCGAGTCGAAACAACATTATGGTAATATCGTACACTGCGTAGTAGCTGTTAAAAACTGAACATTATGCGCATTTTTAGGAAAATATAAGAATGTTTTCTGTTCGTTTTTGTGTATTTTAACGCTTACCAAAAGGATAAATTCACATAATATTTGTTTCTTTGATGGAGCATAGTGTTTTAGAAAGAAAATCGAAGCATTTGAATTGGAAATTTTTACGTTTCTCGCTCCCACATGCCTTGGCGGTGTTAGATCAAAGTATTGGTTTTGAAAGAGAGAAAATATTTAGCTTTGCGCAGTGGCATTACCGTAGCCAGTGAGGTCTATCCGAGGCGCGGTTATTGCTGATTGAAAACTTTTCCCAATATCCCGCAAGACGACTTGCAATACAGTCGGCTTTGCAATTTTTGAAGGCCTGAATAAGGCCATTCCTAACTCAAATAAATAAATAATTCAGCTGATCAACTCACAATAATTTTCGTAATCGGGAACTAATTTTAAAACTAGTTTGCTTGATAGTTCTCTAGACAATTTATTCCACGGTGTTCAGCTTGCTTATATCCCACATATTCTATGCATTATACACCGAGACAGCTTAGACTAGTTTACCCGCTTGTTTTCTTTTTATTCCACGGTGTTCAGCTTACCTATAACCCATCATATTCTATGCATTATTATACATCGACGCAGCTCATACTAGTTTACTCGATAGTTTTCTTTTTATTCCACGATGTTCAGCTTACCTATAACCCATCATATTCTATGCATTATACAACAACACAGCTCAGACTAGTTTATTCGCTAGTTCTCTTTTTATTCCACGGTGTTCTGCTTACCTATAACCCATCATATTCTATGCATTATACAACAACACAGCTCAGACTAGTTTACTCGCTAGTTCTCTTTTTATTGACGGTGTTCAGCTTACCTATAACCCATCATATTCTATGCATTATACACCGACACAGCGCAGACTAGTTTTATACTCGATGGTTCTCTTCCACAAATAATTTTCAATATTGAAAGACTTCACTGTAAAGTGCTTAAAATATTTTATTCATTTAGCCTTAAAAATTCGTATGTATACATAGAGAAGTTTCAGGATGACAATAATTAATTGATAATAAAATACGGTCAATAAAAAAGATACAGCTTGCCTTAAGGAAAGACGCAATGAATGAATCTAGTTTTGAAATCAAAATGCTTTGGTTCTAATACGTGATATAAATAAAAATATTGACCGTGAATAAAAGAAATTTATTTACGTTCGCACGATGTAAAACTGAATGAGTTTTTTACTTATTCATTTTGAACTTAACATTTCAATATCAGCACTTCAGCTATTGGCAATCTTAGAACCGGTAATATAATACAATGGATGTTGCGAGCCGATTACCTAAATATCATGCCAGGTCTTATTTCTCTTTTTGTGAAACTTTATAGGCTAGTTGATGCACTCATGCTGCTCAGATATATTTATAAGTACTTTTTAGTATGATGGGGGTCAATTTTGATCTTCAAAACAAGATCGCGGAGAAAAGATAATATCTGACGTTCAAAAATAATTAAGAAGTGGGGTGTTTTGAGTAGATTAATAATTGAAAACTCCTGGACAAATTTTGTTTCGGAATGTCTGTAAAAGGAAGGGGAAAAAATTCTTAGAAAACCAGGGTCAGGCGTTTCGGTTTTTATGCTCGAGCTGAAGGTTTTAGTTTACAATCTGAAGCACAGATTGTGTGATAGGAAAATGCAATGAACTGAATCAAAGTACATGTAAATAAGGCCAAGTACAATGTGTGCTTTTATGAGGTCTCTACACAAAGCGTTCACTTCCACGCGGCCATGACATGACTTCACTTTACCGCGCCTTTCCGTCGACTTTCCTGTGAACAAAATACCTTGATATATCTTATTAACATGTACTTCCTTTCGCAGTTAGGTTCACGGCGACAAATTTTCAATTTTTTTTCATATTCAGAAAGCTTACGAGCCATGTTTCCCGTAGACTTTTGTCTATTGAAATTCAAACTAGAAAACAACAGGTCCGTGTCAAATCCTTTCTTATGTTAAGCAACAGAGCTTTGGATATTTTCGCCACGTGCCCAGCTTATTCTTAAAGACAGTCTATAAGTACAAAAGTTCATAAGAACATGTTTTTCTGTTTAATAGAAAGAAAAAAACCTTTAGCATTGGATCTTTTTTAAGACCATAACAGATTTTTTTACAGCTCCTCTTTGCGAGCTAACCAAGAAAATAAATAAATCTCTGATATAATATTTTTGCTTATAATTCCACAAGAAATAAGTCCATTATTATAAAACATATTTACAACAGTTCTTTATCAGATGCAGTTTTGTCTCTGCTTCGAAATAAATTATTCAATTCGATCTTCTGGCATTTCAGATTCGCTTTCCCATGGTATGTTGCCAGAAAAAAGTCAAAGACCAGTTGTCAATGTATTGATTCCTTCATTCAGTGTTTTCAGTTTTGTGCTAGCAAAGCCGTTGAGGCAGGATCTCGATTATTAAGGCTTTCTCTTATTCTATGTAAGCCCATTTTTAGCAACCCTGTAGCGCCAGAATTCTGGCAATTATCATTTGAATCCACCCTTGATTTACTTTTCGCGTTTTCTCGTAATTGTTCAGCTAATTCAGTGATGAGGATTTCGACATTATCGTCCCATTTTGCAGAGGTTTCCAAGTATAGTAGATCCTCAAATTCAGCCAGATTTGCCGCAGAACGTGTGCTCACTTTCCTGCTGGCTCCTTTTAAGTCTGTTTTATTTCCAACCAGCACTTTCATGACATTTTTGGCGGCATATCGCTGAACATTCACTAGCCATTGAGGTATACTTGCGAAGGTTCCTCTATTCGTGATGTCAAACACTAAAATTACAGCATCAGCACTCCGGTAATAACTTTGAGTTAATCCACGAAATTTTTCTTGTCCTGCAGTATCTGTACATTGAAGTTTGACTCTATCGCCATGTATATCCAAAATTCTGGTTCCAATATCAACACCAACGGTCGAAGAATTATTCTCACAAAAATAACCTTTGGTAAATCTTCGTATGAGGGATGTTTTCCCGACTCCTGGGTCACCGATTACGAGGACTTTGAAAGAATATTTACAGTCATCCATTGAGGTAGATTCTTTCATGCTAACATAAGGATTACTTGAATGAAAGATTGGTGTTTTCTCGCTGGAGTTAGCTTCCTTTATGTCACAAGTCACTCCCACTGAACGTATTTATACCACAGGATATAAGAACCACCTCTTCCGGTTTTTTCAGCCTATCGTCACAAGCGAATTGTCAGACCTCTCCTAGATAAAACTTCCTAAGTCACGCAGACAACACATGTTAAAACATACACACTCGTTACCTTTATTTTTAAAATATAAGGAAATTTTATAATTATGTATCAATGACGAAGATAAATAATAGGTCAAAGAAACAAGCGCGCGCGAGTATGAAACAATAACCATCGTCTCGTCACACTACGACACCTGAGACTGAAACGCACGCGTTCGTTCGTGTAAGTGTCAATCTCTGCGGGCTCCACGAATAGAAACACTGGAAAACCATTCAAGTGCACGTGGACTTTTTCTTCACAAAAATGAATTCAGAATCAAATTACTTTATTAAATTTAATCATACTTATAGTATTCCAGTTTGTTTATACTCTAGTTTTGATAGTTAAGATTCTAAAAATAATACTCAACGGGCCACTTTTGGTGACAGCGGCGAAGTTATGCAATCATACTATTTCCCCTTTTCGCTTTACGTAAAATCCCAAAAATGGCATATTAGTGTTACACAAATATGAGTAAAATTTGAAAAATAGTCAAAATATGTAAGAAACACGGAAGAGGGCTTAGAATAAGTATTTCTATTTTCATTTTTTTCTAGCCCGGAAGCATTCAAATCGACTGAAAAAAGAGGAAGAAAATTCGTCAAATTCGAAAACTTCATTTTCCCCTTAATTTGAGATATCTCACATTTTTATTCTACTTAGAATTAAGTACTTCGCTTGTCAGTTTTTTTTATTATTATTTGACAGAGTAAAAATGGAATTTTCTAGCAGTGCATTAGGCAACTTGAAAAGTAATATTAAATAATGAAAATAGAACATTTTAAAACATCGCAATACACTCTCGAAAATAAGTCTGGTTATTTTTTGACAGAGTCTACATCTTTCAGCTTCTTTTACCGCCATTCGTATCTACCCACTGCCACAGGGTTTTTAGTTCTAAATTTGGAAAATAAAAAGCGTGAAAGTATAAAGTTAGAGCTAAATATAGTGAACTATGTTTGAAGATTTCAGAAAGAAAATGAAAGGCGAATGAGAAGCTAGAGAAGCTGGTTCTTAAAATTGAATTACTCGAGCTCATTGTCAACAAAACACTTCAGTAGGATTTGAGCGTAGAAATGTAAAGCTTTTGAACCGTAAAAAAACTATTAAAAGCTGTCTCAGAACCGAATAAGAGCCTTCCTTGTTCCTTGGGAAGTTAATCGAAGATTAATAGTTTTTTTTTTTATCAAGAATGATATTGTATGAGATGATAATCTCTGTCTTTATGAGTCAGAAATTAGAATTTCGATTTACTATGAGATATATTGGTATGTTATACACTGTAGCAGTGGTTATTTGTGAAGTCAAATGATTCGGAAAGGTCAAATATTGTTTCAAATTCAGTTGAGCAAAAATAAACACGAATATATAATCTGAAACAACCTATTTGAAAAATGCGAAGAAATTTAGAATAGCTAGCGTACTTTCTCGAGAAAATGTCTTTCTTTCACCAAGGAATCGCTGAATCTCAAAGAAAAACATCAAAACTTCACTATTTTTAGGGTCAGTATTCCAAGAAATTATCTTTTTTTTTTTTTACAAAGGAATCAATATATATTTCCACCATTCTTTTTTTAATCTAAAAGAAAAACATGTACTGCATGAAACTGAACTATTTCTAGGGTCAATATTTCAGTATTTCAAGAAATTGTCTTCTTTTTTTTTTTTTTTTTTTACAAAGGAATCAATATTTTTCATTCCTTTTTAAATCTCACAAAAAGAAAAAAAACAAAAACATTAGTAATACTGAACTATTTCTAGGGTCAGGATTAATATGTGAGGACAAGATTATTACAATTAGCACGTATTTTAGTACGTAGTAGTTCAACCTATACTACGTACAGAGTAGAAATCCTCCCTCATCCTTAATCTATCATCACTTCATTTGAGATTCTTCAAAAGGAAGCGTGATATTTCCGCGATAACTGAATCTGTTCGACTGAGCCAAAAGCTGGAAAAGTGTGCTTGTTTGTGCGTAGTCAGGGCTTGGCTTCTCATATAGTACTTCCTCTCCTAGTTGAATCCGGACCGTGAACGAGTCACAACAGCTTTAAAAGGCTGAATAAAAAGCCCACATTGCTGAAACTATGGTCAGGGAAGAAAGAAAGAACCAGAAATGCTTCAACTTTGGTAACACAGTGCTTCCAGCATTATACATTTTCGACGAATGAGAAGCACTAATGCGTAAAGGAACTAAAAAAATATATGATTCATAGTTTCTATCTTTCAAGATTCAATATTCATGAAGATTTTCATCCTAAATCGCATCGGACGAAGTTGGAATTCACGGCTCACATTCCTTTCTCCGCCCGAAAAAATTTTTTTTTTCAACTGTTTATTTTGTAAGATAAGTTATTTACATTCTTTTCATTGCGAGAATAGCAAATATTTGGAAACCTGAGAAGAGGAAGCGAAGCGACATGTTGGGCGTCAGAATTAGAATCGGGTTTCATGAAAACAGGAAGTGACGTACGAACAACTGGCATTCTCTGTAAAATATCCCCTGAATAAATAATGAATGTGTGGGAAGAAGCGAATGGAAAATATTCGTAAAACAGAAAAACAAGGAGGTGGAATTATTCTAAATTTGGAATTTTCCAAGCCAGAGAAAAGCGGTTAATTTTTGACATTCTTCAACAGAGAAACGAAAGTCCTGATGTTCATATGATTGTGTGACATACCAAATGTGTAACGGTATTTTAATTTAAAAACTGGTATTTGGTCACGTTTTCTTTTCTGAAAATTTTACCAAAAGCGCCATTAAGAAATTGCTCAATTTCTTTGAAATTTCTTTAGAAAATGATCGTTTTAGGCATTAAGAAAGGCTGAAAAATTTAGTCATAGAAACTTAGATTCGTAAATACGTGACAAAGATTTCAATTTCTCGAGTTCTAAATTTCTGATACCTCAAATTTTATTGTACTCAGTACTATTCATGATAAATTGACGTAATTTATTGATATCAAATAACCACACGAATGTTTTTTAGTGGTCACATTGGTTAGGAACATGAACTCCCACATCGATATCTCTTCATTTATGCTTCATTTTGTTCGTCATCCTACACTTTATTCTGAAATTTTGAAGCAGCTGTCAAGACTACACTGACCTTTGGCCAAGGTAAAAAAAATAGGAACTGAATGGATGAAAAAAATATACATATTTTGAATAATCGATGTAGTGAAGATATCTGTTAAAGACTTCAAATTTGCGAGAATTTTAGAATTCTAATGGATCGATTGATAAGTGAATGAATGTGATGGAATGAAAATGAATAGAAGAAAGAACGAAAGAGGATGAATGTGAAGGAAATGATAAACCCGCGAAAAAATCAGTGAACACTGAGATGAATAAATAAGTTAATGAAAAAATGAATGAATGAGTGAATGGATGGATGAATGAATGAATGAATGAATGAATGGATGGATGGATGGATGGATGGATGAATGGATGGATGGATGAATGGATGAATGGATGGATGGATGGATGGATGGATGGATGGATGGATGGATGGATGGATGGATGGATGGATGGATGGATGGATGGATGAATGGATGAATGGATGGATGGATGGATGGATGGATGGATGGATGGATGGATGGATGGATGGATGGATGGATGGATGGATGGATGGATGGATGGATGGATGGATGGATGGATGGATGGATGGATGGATGGATGGATGGATGGATGGATGGATGGATGGATGGATGGATGGATGGATGGATGGATGGATGGATGGATGGATGGATGGATGGATGGATGGATGGATGGATGGATGGATGGATGGATGGATGGATGGATGGATGGATGGATGGATGGATGGATGGATGGATGGATGGATGGATGGATGGATGGATGGATGGATGGATGGATGGATGGATGGATGGATGGATGGATGGATGGATGGATGGATGGATGGATGGATGGATGGATGGATGGATGGATGGATGGATGGATGGATGGATGGATGGATGGATGGATGGATGGATGGATGGATGGATGGATGGATGGATGGATGGATGGATGGATGGATGGATGGATGGATGGATGGATGGATGGATGGATGGATGGATGGATGGATGGATGGATGGATGGATGGATGGATGGATGGATGGATGGATGGATGGATGGATGGATGGATGGATGGATGGATGGATGGATGGATGGATGGATGGATGGATGGATGGATGGATGGATGGATGGATGGATGGATGGATGGATGGATGGATGGATGGATGGATGGATGGATGGATGGATGGATGGATGGATGGATGGATGGATGGATGGATGGATGGATGGATGGATGGATGGATGGATGGATGGATGGATGGATGGATGGATGGATGGATGGATGGATGGATGGATGGATGGATGGATGAATGGATGAATGGATGAATGGATGGATGAATTAATTAATGAATGAATAAATAGATGGATGGATGGATGGATGATTGAATGAGCGAAGGAATGAATAACGATCATTAGCTACCTAACTATTTACCTAGCAGATGAATGGACGACTGAATAACATAAATGATTAAATCATCGAATGAATGAAAGAATCTCGGATAGACAAATGTAGCCAGTATACGTACTTTCAAACAAACTACACCATGCTGTTTTAAATGAATATATGTAATCATGTACTAGTAACTGAATCAATTCTATTCAAAATCTTCTCAGTGTGTTTTATTTCACTTCCTCTTTTCGTCAGGCACTCATCAGCTGTGCCTTTCGGCTTTGAAAAACCTCTGGCAACAAATCTATAAATAAATCATTGATCTAATTGCTTTTATTAAAAGTATTAACAATTTTCTAGGATATCAATCCCTAAAACCCTCTCCAATCCATGGCCTAATATACTTCCTAATATTAAGAGGTTTTCTTTTAATGAAATTCGAGAATTTGAGGCGGTGTTGCGCCATTAAACGTGGATACAATTACACCAATGTTTCAGTCAACAAGTTTTTTTTTTCTTTATCGTATACTCATCGTTGATAATCATCTTTAGAAATAAGTCTTCATAACCTTATGTTTTAAAGACGTTTGAGAGAGCAGCTTTAGATTGAGATCAAAATTTTGAACGCCTTTGAGAACCGAAGGAACTTTAAGTTCCTTTATTAGAGGAGTCGTTTGTTTATTTAGAGCATCATTAGTGTCCATTTGCGCAGTCATCAGAGGGCTTTAATGTAACACAAATAACTAAAGTACAAGAAGTGCTATTCTCAAACAGATATTAAGCGATAGCTATATGAATTTGGTTAAAACGTACAATTTTTTATTTTTGTTTTTGCATAGTATTTTCGTTCTCCTATTTTTTCTTTACAATCTTGTTGGTATCTCTTCACGTTTGTCTTTGCTGGTCCGCTTTGCTGCAGTAAAGCTGAGGTGGCTGATGTGCCTGTAATGTGATCAATTAAATAATGGTTCTGATGTAATCTAGGAATCTTTGAAAGACACAAAGGAAGAAAGGAAGAAAGAAAAAAGATAGAAAAAAGCAAACAAACGAAAGAACAAACAAACAAAGAAAAAAAGAAAAACAAACAAACAAACAAACAAAGAAAAACAAACAAACAAACATACAAAGAAACAAACAAACAAACAAAGAAAAACAAACAAACAAACATACGTATACAAAGAAACAAGCAAACAAACAAAGAAAAAAGGAAGCATCGTGGTAGCGTTGCTGCTTGCGTGCAAAGCTTGAAGCTGTTGTGTCTTGTGAGTCATTATAAAACATTCAAAATGATCTGAAAGGATTCAAAACGTACAAGCTCTCCGCACTAGTGTAGTTTCAATTTTCTACTACGTACGGTTTTCCTATTTGTTTAGTAAACAATCGACAGAACAGTGAAAACAGGAAGCCGAGTCAAAATAAAATGTCGTTAATACAACTCTATTTACAAACATAGTATTATTGTAAACTTCCCGCTGCCAGCTTATTCCCTTTACCAAAGAAATTTGACAAAAGCGATAGATTTAGCCTAGCGACAGCTTTGCTGTTCTCTGAACAGTTCATTTGAAGTGAATCATAATCTCTAGTCTGCATTCAGTCATTTTTTACGTAGGTACGCGACAAAAGATAATATTTGACATTCTAATCCACAAATTTCATAGAAAAGTCATAAAATGCGTATAAGAGACGGACCCAGAGGAACCAATGACAAGAAAGCCCGCAAAGCTGCCAGTCGAAAGACTTCCAAGGAAATCGTTTGGAAAACAACTGACACGATATCCTGATATTGACCTTTTAGACGTCGTGACGTGTTTTCTTATTCTTATGACCTTGAACTAGCCCTGTTTTTACTTCGCCGTATTAGCGACACTGAACGCAAAGGAAGACGTAAGCTGATCGATGTAACAAATCATTACATCCTTATCCTTGATGAGCCTGTATCTATTATTACATAGACACTTGCTCAAGATTACTTAACTTTTGAACTTGACAACTCTGGAACGTGTTTGTGGTCTTTGCTGATAAAAAAAAAAAATCAAAATTTTTGTTCCATGAATGGAAAAAGATATTCATAAATAAATCAGCTTCCCTTATTTTTGTATGTCAATAGGGGATGCTCCGCCCGGACTCTCGACCCCTTACCCTTTGATATACCAAATTTCAGCAAAAAGTTACCCCTTTTATATACATTTTTGCCTGAAAAGGTACCCCTTTCATATACTTTTGAAGAAAAGCTACCCCTTTTTATGCCAAAATTCACAAATTCCCACCCCTTTTCTATACCTGCGGCCTGAAAAACGTACCCCTTTCAGTGCGGAGCATCCCCTTATAGTCAATTATAGGGAGTACCCCCCCCCCCCCCCCCCCGGGGTCAATAGTAATTTCAGAGTTACACGCCATTGCCTTCAAATATTTTTTTCAATTCGAGGCATTTTGGTCAACAATACAGTAAATGTCAACCTATCTAAAGCAATCTTTGAAGGCACATGCAATGGAGTTAAGTGAACTCTGATGTGCGTCAAAAGTCGAGTTTTCATTAATTTTCGATCAAAGTCTTAATAAAAATTAAATCTGGACTTGCAGATACTAAAGGGCATGGTCTATGTCTATGACTATGACTATGTCCTAGTGGTAAGATCGCCTAGTGCCCGCCTGAGTAGCCCGATACGTCTAGTAAGTGGGCGGGTTTTCATTCGGTGTTTCTAGGGTTTTCTACGGATATTTACTAGTTTTCCTCCATCCGCAAAAATAATCCTCTTAATTCCATTTGGATCCAATGGAAGACTGAAAACCATGTACAGCCGTAAATGATAAATCCCAGGGTTTTATTCTTCGCTCGTTTGACAACCTTCCAGCAAGGCGCCAACCAGACTGAAACAAGAATATAATTAATAAAAAAACTATAACTCCACTTCATATTCTTTTTTCTTCAGAAAAATAGTCGAAAACACCTTGCTAGATTAGATGAGTTATATGACCCGGTATTAGTGTAATGCTTTTCGGAGATTAGTCTTTGCAAGCCTGTGATGATGACTTCAAAAGCTTTCTGCTATCAGACTTCAAAATCCATCAAAATAATTACTTCTTTCAGGATTAGAATTTGGATTATGGTAGATTAGAATTGCTATCAAAGGAGAGTGTTGTTCATATTTTCTTATTATAATGAGAAAAAAACAGCTTTTTGAGTCTATTAACGCACTACGTAATTCCAATGTTTTTTTAAGAAGCAGAAAAAAACATCACGTGTTTATGCTTCTAGATTCTTCTTTTAATTCTGCTAATTGAGGAGAGCTCTTTCGGTACGTTTAAATTCGCCGGTAATATGAGACAAATACTCGTAATAATGCTAAGGTTTTTCAATAGCTGGAAGGAGCTGGAAGAAAAAGTAGTCATAATAGTCTTACTAGGACCAAAGCTTGGCTGCTTTATCAACACAGAGATATTTAAGGGCACAACATGATCTCTGTACACAACGTACACCAGCAATGCCTACTCATTTCGAAAAGGTCCAGTGTAAAGTGATAGAAAAGAACAGCTGGGACACTGGTTTCGTGACCGGCTCTGCTCAAGGCCATTTCCTTTATTCCGGCGTTCGTCTAAGAGAAAAAAATTTATCTGTTATGATAAGAAAACAAAACAAATAAGCTAGGCTAGCTGATTTGAAAGCGAATACCACAGGAATCCCAAACTCGATATTGAGCTTATGTTATTGTTGGTCATGTATGATGAGACTTCTAAACCACAGTAATCCCAATATCAGTATTTATCCCACGCCATAGAAAATACAGCCAATCAGACAGCAGGGAAGCCGTTGTATATATTCGTCGGTATTTCTCTCTTCATTCCCATCATGCACTGCGCGTTGAATCTACGCATTTGTATTTTCTATGGTGTGGGATAAAATGGTTATACAATGGTTTCTCGAGGCATATACCGTGAATATCCCACTCGTCAGTTGTAAATTTCTTCATATACACACTCGCCTAAAGGCTCGTGTGTATACTAGAAACTACAAGTGACTCGTGGGATATTCCGCGGTATACTACTTGAAACAATTGTATAACTAGTATTTAGCTTCGATGTACAACAGTCAGAGGTATTGCAGATTTAGTATGACGAGAAAACTAGTTCGTGGTGCAGATGTGCCGTGCCGTGAGAATGCCGTGTTCGAGCATTTTAATTGGATAAGCAATAATATCGCACGATGTGATTGGGTCAAAGGATGTCATCAATTCTGTGCCGTACGCTAACAGCGTGGCCCCGGCGTTGTCGTGCGTGCACCGTGTACATGTGTGATGTGCCGTTACCGTTGCCGTGCCGTTTTACGAAATCTACGAAACCTACTCTACCAAGCGCGCGAATGCACGCACGCACACCACTCGTGTGGACTATAATAATGGTGCGCTGTCAAATCATAGGCGCATTTAGCCTCATATATAGACCTTTTTAAATAAACCCTACGATGCCTTGTTTTCCGCGTTTGACGCGTCAAATTTATTCTTTTGAATTAAAAAAAATAAATAGATGAAATTAACATGAGAATATTGACGTCAAACGCAGAAAATAAATCATTGTAGGGTTTATTAAAATATATTTTTATATCGAATAACTCAGCTATTTTCATCACAATTAGGACTTTTTTAATATTATCGCTATCGGTGTTCCCATTCCTATTTAAGTGTTTACCGTCGGTTTATTCACTTATTCTTAAAAATAGAATATTTGCTGAGGGTAAAATAACTAATGTAGTCGGGTTTTTTGTCGGGTTCTTATTTCTAAGAGCTCGAAGAACTAAAAACGAAACTATAATAAAATGTATAGATCCCGAGGGGTTTGTTTCGGCCGGCGTTATGAGACATGTACTATTAATGATTACGCACTAGTAGTTGTAGTGTTGTTGTCTATACCTAACTGTCTGTCTGTCTGTCTTTCTAGCTGTCTGACTGTCTGTCTGCCTGTCCGTCTGTCTGTCTGTCTGTGTGTCGTCTGTGTGTCCGTCTGTGTGTCCATGGAGTCAGTGTGTCTGTCTGTTTATGTGTGTCCGTCTGTCTGTCCGTCTGTCTGTCTGTCTGTGTGTGTCCGTCTGTATGTCCGTCTGTCTACCGGTACACATTCTTCAGATTTTTCTGATTAGTTTACATGTCGGTAATCTCGAAGGCGCAGACACACGGTGCTGCATTGCGCGCAATATTGCAGGCGATGTTGCTGAAGTAGGATCGTTTTCTACTTCAGCAACATTCCGTGCAGCAAATTGGTCGTATGACATGGCTCGCAAAAACTGATTGCCTACAACATTGTGCGCAATGTTGCACCGTGTGTCGGTCCGTATACCTTAATATTAACTAACACTATTATATGTTCCTCTATTTTTAGGTCTTTTGTCTTCAACCAAACTAACCAATCACAATCCAGCATTCCCGCAGAATTAATCACCATGGTAACCATGAACCAATGGTTGCACCTCAGCGTCAGGATACACGATACCAAAGTATCGTACACACTACTGGGAAGACTTAATAACTTTACTGGAACACTCAATCATGTGACTGGATTTGGAGTCATTTATGTTGGTGGGGTTCCTGTGGCGTGGTCTGAGAATGTGGAAAAAAGTTTTCAAAATTTTACGGGTTATATGAAGGAATTGCTTGTCGAGTGTAAAGCAAATGCATCTGATTCAGCATTGGTATATTCTGCTGTTAAAAGCGCCTCGTTTCGTTGTTATGGAACATGTAATTTGTCAAGAACAATAAGAACAAATCGGGGGGAAAGTATTCCTATTTCTAAACCTTTTTCAACTTCAAGAAAATCTCCACCACCTACATATACCACGGATTTTATACCAAAAAAGCCAAAGATAAGCAACACAGCAAACACGACTCAAAGACTGGGTTTTCTAAATGATTCTTTAGAAGTGAATAAGATAGATAAAGTGATGACTAACTCTAAGAGATCGCCTGCCCAAAACACCGCAAATGTTTCAGGGATCGCAAAAATCTACAAAGTGACTGTTATCTTGATAATCGTTCTCTTCGCGGCTGTTTTGTTGTATGTGTTGGGGATGATAGTCAAGAATAAGGTTCAGCAGTACCGTGCGAAACTTCATGAAGAACGACAGCTTGATATGAGGAGGAGTAGTGATGAGTGTCTTGGAGGTGGAGGTGCTGAAGATAGGAACTCATTCCATTCAAATCGGACCTCTAATTTGTGCGACATAGAAACAGGAATTAATATCAACGAACAGCAAACTAACAGATTTTGGCGGGAACGAGGGGAGAGGTTGACCGTGCAAGGTAACGAACTGCGCATGTCAGCATCGACCCAATCACTGATGTCAAATGTAAATGATATGGAAAGTGCCAATCAAGTGAAGTTTTGGCGGGAAGGAACGAAAAAAGGGATTCAAAAGCATATGTCGTCGTCGACGCATTCGTTAAGTTCTCGGCGCAGTAGTGCTCCTGTGTGTGAGAGCAGCTTATTTGTGACTCCTCGACTGTTGAGAAAACGCGAGGGAATGCCTTCTAAAGAGATTCCTCGTGTCCTCCTGACATGCACACAAGACGAAAAAGTGGTCATCAAGCGAGAGAATCCACTCAAAAGTATCCATGGAAGAGCTACTAACACTTTCATTAACATCAATGGAAAAATGCCAGACAAAACCATGAAGGAACGAAGCAATGAACAGGAAGGAATGAAAAGCAGAGAAGGCAAATATAAAAGCTTCAAAAATGCTGATAAAATTCAAGAAATTGAGGTCAAACCAAACGCAAATGCAGGGAAAATGTCGTACAAATGGGCTTACATTCGCGCAGACTCTGAGACCGAGTGCAGCGAGAACGAAAGAGCGAGGCAATCTAGCAAAACAAACAGATGTTTTGATGCAACTTTCAGGCCATGTTCTCTACGAATCCTGGAGACAAATGAATCCGAGGAAGAAGAAGAAACGTGTAATAACAAGAACAAAAACTATGATGAATTTCAGACTTTTAGATGCAGAAGCAGTGACAACATTTGTCGAGGAGGCGAAACGATGAAAATTTCTTATGATCCTTGTCTAAGTTCAAGTCAGGGTGAACGATTGGTGTGTTTTGGGATTCATTCCGCGTCTTCTGATCCAAGTGTTGTTTCTTCATCCCGAGCCAATCTTATGTGTGATTGCTCAATACAGCAACGACATCACAGCAGTTATCATGATACTGCTTCTGTTGGCTCCGAATGGAACTCCAGGCAGCATTTAGATACTTTTCTGGACAGTTTCCTGTACAATAAAGGCTTCCCTGCAGACATAAAGAATGGAAATTGCACCAGTCACTTGCAAGAAAATGATAGACATCGAAGTAAACAAACTCAACTTGACAACAGCCAGAGTTTTATGAAGACCAGCGTTCGAACGGATATCAAACTGTTGGCAGACAGTAAAAAAGTGAACGTGCCCGAGGTTCAGTCGCCACCTCCTCCACCACCGCTACCGCCATCTTCATTACAAGTGCAGCAAAAGAGGCGACAACAACTGCAGCTAATTCAGCTACCGTCTTTAGTCATCTCAAAAGAAGAGCAAATCGACCAACAAAATAATGTCATTGGGCAAAGAGGTCGCCTCTTGCGACAACCCAAAGTTGACTTCACCATTCCACGGCCTCACTCAAGTTGTAACTTCACAAGAACGGATGATGACGAGGATTTGTGCCATCCAATCAGAATGACCCACGCGTCTTCATGTGATTCGATCCCTCGATGGGTTGTCACGCCAGCCTCGTCAAAAAACAGTAAGGAATCTGTGGACGACAGCACATGCGCACAGCAAAATAAGGCTCGTTCTCAACAAGGAGTAAACGGAACGAAAACTCAAGGATGTGAAAAACGAATGCTGTTAAAGTCACGTGACGTTCCTGTTGCTAATAGCAACGGACTCGATAACAGCGCTCAACGAACTAAGATCTCTACTCCGCAAATAGCAAGAGAAACAAATACCTATGCTTTTAAAAAGCCTTTGCCGGACAGCTCACCTGACTTCCCTGTTGTTAGTAGCAACGGTGTCAAGAATCCATGGATTTTAAGGCCAAATGTATTGTCAAAGAAGAATGAACATGGAATTCAAAGGAAGGTTTTTCACACCAAACACCAGGGGAATCGATGGCATCCACGACAGGGAGCAAAACCAAAGTCATCTCTTATAGATACAGCCAATAATAAAGATGACGAAGGAGGAGAAAGGAAAGTTTGGAAGCGTAGTTCTTGGACAAGTGGGAATCGCCCGAGTGAGTTTGAGCTCGCTTTGAAGGGGACAGTACCCGTGAAGAGGCCACCGAGTAACGCGAGTGTTCTTTTAAAAGTACCTGGGTCACGGACAAGACCACAAAGTGAAACTATGTTCTAGAACTATCATTGGCCTTTTCAGTGACCACTGATAGACCCCTTGCAGCACGTCGGAATGCAGCTCAATTTGGAGGGCAAAACACTGAATAGGTACCAATTCTCAGGAGATTGAAATTCTTTTGTTTTGCCCTCCAAATTGAGCTGCTTTGACGTCGCGTACAAGGGGCCTACTCGTACACATTAGCATACATGTGGATATAAATGGTTGTAACTTACTCAAAAAAGTTCTTTCTAAAACTGGTTTAAAAATGGCATATAAATTGTGGAGATTTCAGCTAAAAAAATATGTTCCCTTCTGCGAAAAGACTGAGTTATATTAGCTGTTTTTCTATGGAATTTCTAAACAGAGCGGTAAGTTGTAGTTCTTGTATTGCCAACTACCGTAGACCTCTTTAGCATCGCCGCGTAATGTTTCCCATTTCAGACCACGTGTCATTTCTTGAAAATACAGTGTAACACCCCGTCAAAACGAATGCGTTTTTTCTCGAAAACGCGTGCACTTTTCAATGCGTTTTGGTCTTGCGCGTCCATACTATCGATCGAAAACGCTGAACGTTCTCCTCCAAAACGCTTTCCAGAGTGAAGAAATTTGAAAACGGAGGCCTATCGTATACCCCTTTTCCATATCGAGCAAGGGACTGGGTACGAGTGTGAAAAACTATTTTGATTATGGTTCCAGAAAAAAATAACCCCATCACATGGGAGAGTAACCTAGTATAAGCTGTTTGACCAAGTTTCAGAACGTTTGGCTAAATAGAAAAAACATTATGCGCATCCATGCAAACTTTGCCAAAATTACAAAGAAATGTAGTGTCCAAAACGTCCTTCCAAACCATACATTTTTTGTATTCCCAAAAAATTTTGTTTTGATGCATTTTCGGTGATATATGAAAATGGAGCGTTCGAAAACGCATTAGTGTAGACAGGGCCTAAGATATTTTCTTCATCTTAAAAAAAAGAAATGATACTCTGGGGAATAGACCTCTTCGGCTTGGGGGTAATGTTTTCCCATTACAGACCATGTGTCATTCTCTTGAGAATAAGATTCTTTGAGTTGTATCCATATTCATGTGTCTTCTCATGCGCAACCGTTAAACAACGAAATGGTACTCTGGGGAATTCCAGGTCAAGATAATGTCCTGTATAATACGAATGAGCCAAAAAAATCCGTAAATAATGCACCAGAACATTTTTTTCCGCGCGCGCCTTTGTTTTCCAATATAATTCCCCTATGGTATTCTATGTGTGGATTGGTGTCAATATAATTTAATTATCAAATTATCTTGACCTGGAATTAAAAAAGTTAATTAAACGCGATTTTTTTCCTATTTTCTTTTACTTATCTAAATTGGGCTCCCTGTGGTTCAAGGTTATGGAAACGAAGGACATTTCTATCAGATTTAATTAAAACCTCCTCCATGGTCGATGATTCTATTGTGCTCTCATTAAATATTCACGGCTTTTTATCAGTCTATAAGGGGAATGAGCTTGTAGATTACTTTATTTACCGATTTTTTTCAGTTGCAATAATCCAAATCAACAGTTACATAAAAGTTCTTGATACTATAAAAATACTTTATTTAATTCTAAAAATTTTAATAACCTTGTACATCTAAACAGTATAAATATTTATCGAAGTAACAATATTTGTATTATGATCATCCGGGTGAATGTAGTACAGTATAAAGTCAACAATAACAACAACTGATATTTTTGGATCAAGTTGTTCATCATAAAATGGCTTCCAAGAGGGAGGCTGACTCATCTGAACTCATTAGACTGAAGCTGAGTGATGGAGTATATGGTGTTTCATTTTCCTTTTTTCTTCATCATGAACTGAATTCCTCTCTTTAGTTTTTTTGTTGGTAATAAGACTTAAGAAACATTAGCAATTCAAAAAGGGGAACTGCAACATCAAATACAAATAAAAAATATTTATATACAGTATTGCTCACAGAGTAAGCTGGGGCCCACGAGGGGTTGAACCACTGATTAAGCACAGAATTCTGTATAATTCATGTGATCTCTGCTCATTACTGTGAAGGGGTCTCTCTGTTTCTTGGTGTACTTGTCTTTCTGCATCCAAGGATGTCAACAATTTATTTGATATTTGCTCGTTCAACGAGCAGAGATCAAATGAATTGGTGACTTGCTTGTACTGCGAAGGCTTCTCTCTGTTTCTTGGTGTGCTTGTCTTTCTGCATCCAATTAGGGATATTACCAAGATATTTTCTCTTTCAACAAGCAGGTATCAAATGAATTGGTGACATCCTTGTACTGTGAAGGTATACGTTTCTTGGTGTGCTTGTATTTTTGCAGCCAAAGATAACTCAAGGCATCTTTGGCTGAAGAAAGACAAGCACAGCGATCTCTGGTCCATGCTATGAAGATGCCTTTCTGCTCCTGCGTGTATCTGTCTTTTTCATGGGAATAAACACGGCTGTTGTGTGATTAAAGCCCATATAGATGTCTTTTGAACAAAGAATATTCTACTTTAGGAAATGACACATGGTTTGGAACAGGAAGGCACTGTGCATAGAGTATGAAATCAAGGTTACGTTTTGGTGACACTTGATAAACATTGTCAAAGAATGTTGAATTTTACCAAGTGCCACACACCTTGACTTTGTATTCTATGCCCAGGGTCAACCAAAATTAGAAAATAAAAAAACATTTCATTTTCTTTTTTTCTTCATCATGAACTGAATTCCTCTCCTTAGTTTCTGTTGGTAATAAGACTTAAAAAACATTAGCAATTCAAAAAGGGGAACTGCAATATCAAATGCAAATAGAAAATAGTTATATACAGTATTGCTCACGGAGTAAGCTGGGGCCCATGAGGGGTTGAACCACTGATTAAGCACAGAATTCTGTATAATTCATGTGATCTCTGCTCATTACTGTGAAGGGGTCTCTCTGTTTCTTGGTGTACTTGTCTTTCTGCATCCAAGGATGTCAACAATTTATTTGATATTTGCTTGTTTGTTCAACGAGCAGAGATCAAATGAATTGGTGACTACCTTGTACTGCGAAGGCTTCTCTCTGTTTCTTGGTGTGCTTGTCTTTCTGCATCCAATTAAGGATATTACCAAGATATTTTCTCTTTCAAAGAGCAGATATCAAATGAATTTGTGACATCCTCGTACTGTGAAGGTATATGTTTCTTGGTGTGCTTGTTTTTTTGCAGCTAAAGGTAACTCAAGATATCTTTAGCTGCAGAAAGACAAGCACAGCGATCTCTGGTCCCTGCTTTGAAGATGCCTTTCTGCTTCTGCGTGTATCTGTCTCTTTCATGGGAATAAACACGGCTGTTGAGTGATTAAAGTCCATATGGATGTCTTTTGAACAAAGAATCTTCTACTTTAGGAAATTAATGACACATGGTGTGGAACGAAAGGCACTGTGCATAGAGTATGAAATCAAGGTAACGTTTGGGGACGCTTGATAAACACTGTCAAACAATGTTGAATTTTATCAAGTGCCTTGACTTCTTACTTTATGCCCAGGGTCAACCAAAATTAGAAAATAAAATATGTATACAATTTGTCTGTGGAAACAAAAGCTGGGTTTCACTTGACGTCATTTCCTGTCTCGTGCGGAATGTTCATCAGCTGAATCACAAGTTTTCAATAGAATTCTTTCTGGTGACAGCACATGGTGGTCAGTGTTGACCACCATTTGGAGCAGATAATGAGACTCAAAGACTTTTTTCAGCTGATTGAAACCCAGCTATTGCCCTATTTCACTATGATGTCACATCAACACAATTTATCGTTTAAATGCTAAGGATCATAATAATAATTATTTATTTCCAAGCATCTAAACTGGGTCTCGATGCTTTAAGAATATAACAATAAAATAATTATATAGACAAATAATAAAATATAAAACAATAAAAGCATATATATATATATTAAGATTTACGTGTATACACCAAATCGAAATACAAAGATTCTTATGAAACTTTTAAAACTGGCTTTAAGACACTACTTTTTGAACAATATTATTCATTATGAATATCATTAGCCTCATAACTTCTAATTTCCCCTTCATGAAACTATTTTCCATAAACTTTTAAACTGATTCAAAGACTACTTTTGAACAATATCATGATTTATATTACTACTTTTTTTACATTTAAATACTAATTTCCGTTTTTATTGATTTGTTTTCTAATTTTAATAAACTGAATTGGGATGTGGCGACCGGTTTGGATGGCTGTTGTTCTCGACTGGCCAGCCTTGTGTTCACGTGGAAACATAAAAGCGTTTTCGCGTGTGTGGGGGGCCGGTAGGGATGATTCAATACAGGATTCATTTATACGCTCAACCTACTGATACCCTTTTTATGTGTTTCTTTTCATATATAGGCACTTAATGAAAGTCAATCCTACGAACCTATTTCTTTAAACTCTTATTTTTGTGACTTTTATAAGGATCGTGAATATTTGAGATATAGATTTCTCAGGCAATAAAAATCATAATATTTAACATGATGTTCTATTCTACTCGTAGTTCCGCAAAGTATACTGATATTTAAAACAATCATACTTACATTATTTCTGTAAGTCTTGTTATTTTCGTTATTTCATATCGATATTCAATTATTGTGGAAATAATCGCCATAATATGCCAAGAATAGAAGAATCCTGGATCAGAAATTCCGATGGTTGCTCGGATTGGTTATGGCCGCCAGAGGGGATATTTGCTCGTTCAACGAGCAGATATCAAATGAATATTGGTGTCATCCTTGTACTGCGAAGGTATATGTTTCTGGGTGTGGTTGTATTTCTGCAGCTAAAGATAACGTGAGTCAATCGAGTTATCTTTGCCTGCAGAAGAACAAGCACAGCGATGTCTGCTCCCTGCTATCGTCCGATTTGCGGTTTTCTTTAAGCTTAGTCAAATCTTGAATTTTCCACAGGAAAGCTGCCTACCTTTTAGTAAGCTTAAGTAAGCTATATTGTATTTCATGAGTTAAAAAATAAACTACTTAAAGAAATACCTTCCATGCTTTGTAGAACTAGACTGGAGTATAATCTTAATATACTGATAACAGTTAACAGAACTTACCAAACAGGAAACTTTGCGCCTTAATCACAAGCTTCGATTCTATCGATGAATATCAAGTGACTGTGTTGGCTCTTTCGTGGCCTTATCTTCTTCAAAAAAATATCATTTGAAGTAATAATGATGCTTTCTACATTTCCCCCGACATAGTAAACAAAGATTTAAAGACATTTTAGCATAACAGAAGCATTTACACCAAGTAAAACTTCGTGTCTTCCACTATAATGGAACTCCCTTCGAAGACCTCAACGAACTGAAACCGCATGGCCGCCAAGCTAAGCAGCCAAGCTATTCAATTCGGTCACGTGGTTAAATGCTTTGTTTTCATTCGTTACTTTTGCTTCTGCCCACAGGCAGCCCAAAAATGGTCAAAAATCTGAATGAAAATAAATCACTTACTGGACAGATCTTTTTTCCGCATCGGAGCTATTTTCCTGCGTGAGTGATTTTAAATTGCCGCAAATTGTCTTTGATTCATGCATTTATTATTGTACTTTTCGGTAATCTGTTTCTCGGACATTTTTTAAAATGCTTTATTTATCTGTGACCTACTACATTGAAATAATATTTTTGTTTTTATGAGTAAATAGTAGGTAAAATGCGCGCAGGTAAAATGCAACAAATGGGAGTGATTATTGATGGGGAATTTGGACATAGTAAACAAAGATTTAAAGCCATTTTAGCATAACAGAAGCATTTACACCAAGCAAAACTTCGTGGCTTCCACTGGAATGGAACTCCCTTCGAAAACCTCAACGAACTGTGAAACCGCATGGCCGCCAAGCTAAGCAGCCAAGCTATTCAAATCGGTCACGTGGTTAAATGCTTTGTTTTCATTCGTTACTTTTGCTTCTGCCCACAGGCAGCCCAAAAATGGTCAAAAATCGGAAGGAAAATAAATCACTTACTGACAGATCTTTTTTCCGCATTGGAGCTATTTTCCTGCGTGAGTGATTTTAAATTGCCGCAAATTGTCTTTGAGTCATGCACTTATGATTGTACTTTTCAGTAATCTGTTTCTCGGACATTTTTTAAAATGCTTTATTTATCTGTGACCTACTACATTAAAATAATATTTTCGTTTTTATGTAAATAGTTTTGAATAGCCTTTTCTAGCCAGTTTATTTTATTCTGTTGAAAACTTGGTTTAAAGGCATAAAATAAATTAAAGTAAGTAAAATGCGCGCAGGTAAAATGCACGGATAATGCGAATTAGAAAAAACCTACTAATGGTCTATCACCAATCGAGCCCTGTGATTGGCTGAGCTACTAGGGGTCTATTAGTGATAGACCTCTAGTAGTGAAAAGCGCCGGTTTTGAAAACCAAAAAATATATATTTAAAGCAAAATCCAAAACTTTTTGCATCCTTTTATTGGACCGATTAGTAGGTTTTTACTAAAACAATTAGACCTCTCGCCCTCATGGCCTACGAGACCATTCGGACTCGAGGACTAATTGTTAATTAGTAAAACGTAGGGATAATGCGAGATTATTTCAAATTATCCCTCAGTTTTTCTTTTTGCAAAATTAGAGGAAAACGCGACCTTTTATGTCGTGCATGGCATATTAATCAGTGGAAACTTTAGCTAAAAAAATTCTTCCCGAGCTATCTGCGCAAAGAGTTAAAATCAGTAGCTCTTTTTCCAAGCACACGAAATGCTTTCTGCAGTTATATTGTAGTTCTTGTATTCTATTTATAACTTCGGCGTAATGTTTTCCCATCTCAGACCCACATATCATTCTCTTGAGAATAAGATTCTTTATTTAAGTTGTATCCATATAGACCCCTGCCCCTGCACGTGACGTCAAAGCAGCTCAATTTGGAGGCAACACAAAGAAATTTAGTCTCCTGAGAATTGGAGCCTATTGTTTTGCCCTCCAAACTGAGCTGCATTCCGATGTGCTGAGGGGTCTATTCAGTGCATGTGTCTTCTCATGCGTAACCGTTAAACAAAGAAATGATACTCTAGGGAATGACACGTGGTCTGAAATGCGCAAAACATTACGCCCAAGGTAAAAGAAAAAAAAAGGATTGATTATTTCGATTTAATTTTGTCTATTGTACATTTTTTTTATAATTTCAGAGTAAGAATCATATGTTCTCCACTGAATTAAAATCTTATTGCTGTGGAAACATAGTTCAATTCAAAAATCTTGTTCTCATTTATCATGCTACAAGCGTAGTTTCCAATAGCAACGGTGTGGCAATAAAGCTTTTGAGTGTGACGTAATACGCTTGAAACAATTGCTTCCGGGTCCAAAATGAAAGGCGGTTCTGTAAAAAAATGCATCACTGAAGATTATGTCATTGATAATCAGGGAATTACAAAAGAATGATGGCGTAGCAATAGTGCACTGAACTCTTATTCACTCCTGGGGTCTCGGGTTTCATTCCTAGGCCTATACCTTGATTCGAAAGTTTTCTCTGGGTTTTTCGGCGGTTTTAGTCCCTCCACAAAACATAACAAGGTAAATTACGAGAGTCGGGAATTTCCGAGTTAGTCGTGCACTGATTTGATGAACCCGGAGGTTGTTTTGCTTCCGAGTATCGGCAAAGTTGAAGGTTTTGGAAGAAAACATTTTTCACTTATTTTAGCGGCTTTTTCTAGTAAGCAAATGGACTCGAAAATACGTCAACACTAAAAGCCGCTCTAGCTCATGAAACCGCCAACGCAACATGCTGATCCTTGCGTAATGCTTGTGTTGACTATATAGATTCACTAATAAAAAACCTTAAATTCTACTACCATTTGGCCTATACTTAATCATTTATACTGACCTCTCGTCTTCGTATTTAGCACCTTAGTACTTTATCATTATCATCAACTGAAAAAACTTATATGAACTGAACTTATGAAGTGACGAATTCGCGAAATGTTATATTATTATTACTATATTTATTTGCGCGCTATCTAATATTAAAGTGTTTTGCTAATTGTAAAATGTACCACACATGGCCTCGTGACATGTTATCGATACCAAACCTTCGAGAACAATTTTGAATTCTTTTATAATCTTGATTTGACGCATGAGTCACTTTTTATTTTAGTTATCTTCACAAAGACCGCTTCGTTCTATGCACAATATAATTTTGGTAGTAATGCGCAATAATTCGTTCTATAGGCGCAATAATTCTCACACGGCAGCCGAGTAGCCTTACATTCAAAAGCTTTGCCATATCAGACCATATCATATAACCAAAGGCGCTTTTCTCCTGTGCAAATATAAACATGGTCGCTGTGTGAGATCCAAAAGGATCCACTGTCATCGATCACATAGCAAAATTCAAATAGAGCGGTTTTGATATATGAGTATGCAAAAAATACACGCGCGCGTGTGCCTGTGGAGTTACAAATAGAAAACGCGCGGTGATTGGGAGCCAGCGAAGCGAAGTGCTTCTAATGATCAACTCTAGTACCCCATTCACACCAAAACCTGTTTAGTTAAACTGAGTTTTTATTAAACAAAATGTTTAGAGACTAGAAAGCTTCAATGTAATTATTTTATCTCTAATCTGTTCAGTACAATATGAAGGATAGTTTATATGTATTATTTCATCAAAGAGTGAACAATGTTTGTAAATAATTTTCTAAACATGTTTAGTTAAACTACTTTAAAACATGTTTAAGCAATAGTGTGAACGAGGTATAGGCCTTGTCGACTGCATGAGCCGTTCTACCAATAGTGTTCATAACTGCACTTATCGGTACTGAGAAGTGATTGGAGATTGAGCAGAAGTAGGGATCGATCCATCGATGATGTCGAGACAGAAAGACTGACAAAAATAGCTGAAAATTAGCTGGAAAATTTTTTTTTAGGGAGAGTAAGACCGGGGGGGGGGGGTACTCCCTATAATGGACTATACGGGGGTACTTTTTTAGGCCGCATGTATGGCAAAGGGGTGGAAATTTGTGAGTTTTGGTATAAAAAGGGGTAGATTTTCTTCAAAGGTATATGAAAGGGGTACCTTTTCAGGCAAAAAGATATATAAAAGGGGTACTTTTTTGCTGAAATTTGGTAAAGAAAAGGGTAAGGGGTCGAGAGTCCGGGTGGAGTATCCCCGTATAAAACGACCCGAAGTACCCCCCCCCCCCCCTCGGGAGTAAGAGGCAAAAGTCAGTAGAGACAGAGGCAGAGTTGGAAACAGAGACAAAGAGACATCTTAGGTGCAAGAAGGGACAAAAGTAGTTCAAGACAGAGTAAGAGACATAGGTCAGCCGAGGAGGTGGAGGCTGAGGCAGAAACAGAGATTGCAGACACATGCATGGGAGAGCTAGGCAGAGCTGGAGACTGGATCATGGAGGTGGGGAAAGCCGGAGTTGATAAGAGTGAACAAAGACAACAAAATTACTGGCTCAAGCAAAAACAAATAATAAAAAGAAATACCACACGCACAAACACACGCACACAAATTTTAAAATATTTAAAAGATACTAAAAAAATACTAGCTTAAATCTTTCTGTTTGGTCTTTATTCTATCAGAATACTTCTAGACAAAGTTTTCGCGACAGAAAACGTTAAACTAACTGCATGCGCCTACTTCGAGTGTACATGTCATTTCAAGGCTTTAAGAAATTATTCATGCATATAAAACGATTGTGTATGCTTAAAAAGTTAAGAACAATGGTGTAGAATATTAATGAATGCTAAAGAATACAATGTACGCTAAAACAAGAGTCTTCTTCGACAATAAAATAGCTGGCGATATAAACACTTTCATTAAGAAAGTTTGACGTCAAATGCCATTGATATCCTGTGGAGTTGCTCATAGGTACGGAATGGCTTCAAAACTTGCTTCGTCTTCCTTACTCGATTTATTTTCCAAGTCATTTACAATGTTATCGTTCTCGTCAAAGTCAATCAAATTTCCAATCGTAGCGTTTTTGCTCTCTTCATCTTTGATCCCATAACTGGTGCTTATATCTCCGTAATGACAAAAAGCGACCCTTAATTGAGGGTCTACAAATAGACTTTTAAATTCGATCGATTCCACGGCTTTTTCGGGCTTCTTAAACCACTCGTTGAAGTCACATAACTGATCCATTTTCGTTTTTATTGCGGATTCCCACTCATTTTTGTCTTCTATACTCGTATCTTGTCCCTCTTCTGTCACCAAGCTCTCGCTGTATTCCAGCAAATTTTCTATTTCCTCGATATTTGTCGCTAGAGCCTGTTTCTTATTGTTTAACTCACGTAAACTAAGAACAGACATTTCTGAGGCTTTCTCTACTAAGACTGATTCATGTTTTCGAATTGAGTCAACTAGTTTTTCTGCAACTGCGTGAATTTCTTCAATGATACTCTGGTAAGTTCTCGAAGTTTGTAGGACCTTGTCATTGATCTCTTCGTATGCTTTCTTCATTGGTAGTAAAGCTTCCTTCACGAACTCGTTGTCCAACTCCATCTTGAAATCCTGTAAATAAACCTCTCAAATATAAAGTCGTTGAAGCGCGGATTCTAGGGAGAGTAAAAATAACCGTGAGCTCGAAATTCTTAAGTGATATTGGTTACCGCAGAATGCGATAAATAATCTTCGTCTATATGCCTTCTCTGACAGCTGGCTTTTATTATATAAGCTGTTTGTACATTGACAATATAAAGTGAACAATTTTAGCCAATGAGGGATAAGGATAGATATTGTATATGACCCCATGAGCTCCCTGATTTCCATTCCAAATTTAGCGCGTTTTGAAAGCCAGTTTGAATATGTAGGACTTCTTTAAAGTCTCTTACCATGCTAGCAAAGGTCCTTTTTCGTATTCGAAAAAACAAAAAACAAACTGCAATTGGAAAAAAGTATGGAAAATGAACAAAAATGGCTGACATAAAAATATTGAAAAAGACTGATTTGAACTTTTTTTCATTTCAAATCTTTCGTCTTTCGTAATCTTTAGACTGATAAGCCAACGACTTTCCAAAAATAAATCAAATAGGAAAACACATTTTATATATTTTTTTGCTCTTCCAAAAAAAATGCTGTTCAAAAGCTCATGAAAATTTTTTCTTGCAAAGTATTAAAGTTTTGTAACTTAAAAGGTCAATAGGGATTGGTTGACGAAGCAACCAATGAGAAGAAGCGTTAGATAAAATCCTTCAGTAGATTATTCCGATTCATCCTCGAGCAACAGAAGGAGTCATTCTGAGCAAGAAAAAATATATTTTCTTCCGTAACTACTTTAGCAATCCTCAAAAAAATATGCTCTCATGTCTCATAGCTAACTAAGACTCCTATCTGTTCCAGATTGTTTAATCTTATCTAAAATTTTAGCCAGACATAAGATGTTTTTGCAAAATGTTTTTACGCCAAGTTGGACTTAGGCGATGTGTGCGGCTCATAAACAAGTTTGACCGGATTCTGACCAATCAGGTGCCAGTATTTAACCCCCACGTGGTTTTCTCGGAATCATCCAAGATGGCCGATGCCGGTAGTGAAGAGAAGCTTAGCAAGAAGTAAGAAAAGAAACCTTATTTTCCTACTTTTTATGCCATCTCTTCCCCATTGTTTTATCGTCTAATAATGAATTAATCCATTGTTATTCCTAGTGAGCTTAAGAGACGTTTGAAGGCGGAGAAAAAAGCCAAAGAAAAGGAGGCCAAACAAGCCGTTCAGAAGGTACGATATTTCGCCATGTGCTTTGGTCACGATTCTTGGAAGAAAAGTTTTCAATTCAGCTTATTTTTTGTTTTATCTTACCAAGGAGCAAAACCCAGGACCTGAAAAACCGAAAAATAAAGAAGAAGATGAAGAATCACTCGATCCAAATGTAAGGAACTATCATATTTTTCATTGAACAATATACTTGAATCCTAAGACTCTTTTACCAAAATTTTCTTTAGAAATCTGCTTTTTTTATTTTATCTATGATGTTGAAACCCAGTATATTTAAGATCTGGTTTCTATATTTTTTATTTTTTCTCTTACAAAAAATTGTGAGATATTAAGAAAATTTCCATGATGCCATGAAATCTTGCATCATCTTTCTAGTAATTTGATCTTACACTACTTATTAATCCATTTTAATATTAATCTCGATTTATTAGCATTAATCAAATTCATTGACTTTTAGCAAGTTTTTGTTAGAATCCTACTAAGTCCTACTAAGCCCTATTCTCTTGTAACATTTTGTTTTTCTGACCTGATTACTATTTTAAAACCTTTCTGCAAAATAGATTATCCAAATGTTCATTTAGATAGTTGATTTATATCTATATTTTATTATTGTATCAAAATTTCATGACGTTATGTTACAAGTTTGAAAATATATAATGACAATTAGAACTAAGCTGAAATCTTAGGATAAACAGTTACTAGATAGGTAGACAAAGTGTATACCCTGGAAGCTAATCTATCAGGAAGGTCTGTTGATAAAGAATGCCAAAATTGTGCTTTGACTGTCATTTTTAGAGCAACTTTCAACTTGATTGGTTGCTTTACAAGTCATGTTCTGGCATGAAAAGATGATGTAATAACAGCACTAAACTGATGCAATTACAGTCAATGTTAAGATCAGCAATGTCAACTACATTTTCAAGAGCACTTGTAAAGCCTTAGGGAGCATTCATTTTTTAGGAGGGGGGGCGGGGGGCGGAGGAATTAGAGGAATCAAACAGAAAAAAAATGCTAACCCCCATGGTAAGGAATTGAATATTTTGATAACCCCCCCCCACTTCCGAATGTAAAAATTTTCTAGCCCCCCCCCCCTCCAGAAAAAGACTAAAAAAAATAATTTCTTATTCATGAACCCCCCCTGGTTCAACGTTAAAAAAAAGTTGACCCCCTTTTTATCTAGTAATTTTTTAATGACCCCCCCCAATTCCTCCGGCCCCCCCCCCTCCTAAAAAATGAATGCTCCCTTACAAAAGAAAAGTCTTAAAAACATTGCAATCAATTAGTCAAGCCATTAGTACTAACTTACCGTAAGCACTAATCAAAAGTGTGTTTAAACTTAATCTGCAAAACAGTACTTATTAAATATATTTTGCACTAAATAGTACAAAATAGTATGAGTTTTTTCATTTTTTTTGCTTCACAAAAAGTAGAATCGACTTCTACTTTCTGCAAAAATTTTTGTAGAAATTTACGTGTGACATGGAGTTCAACTTGTGATTATAGCTCGTGCACAAACTAATCATTCACCATTGATTTCAATTACACATGCAACTTGCAACACTTTTTCCGCAATACAAATTGCAATGGAAATTGGGGTTTGACATGGTCTTGTGTAACCTGCAACAATTTGTTTCGTGAGACAAGTGGCACGAGAAATCGTAGCATGTAACACTGGCTTTAATCTGTACAATTAGTTACATTCTTGACTTGAGTTCCAAGACTGACACCATTATTTACTGTCTTATAGCAATACTTCAAGATCAGAAGTCAAGCAATAGAGGCTTTAAAGAGTACAGACGAACCACCTTATCCACACAAGTACCATGTGTCAATATCTCTGACAGAGTTCATAGAGAAATATAATAATGTGGAGCAAGGGACTTGGGTAGATGAAGTTGTCAGTGTATCTGGTAAGTCAAAAAGCTTCCCCCCCCCCCCCCCCCACACCTAGCTAGTCTAGGAAGGTTACATTGTTGATCAAGAGATAAATTACAGTGCGAATCGAAATTCATGGGCACCGGAAATCTTTCAGAAATCGTCTATCATTTGTGAGCAATCTGAAGCAATTTTCTAACTGCTATAAGTTCGACTGATTTGCAGTCAGATGAATCTTTAGAAAACCAAAAAAAGTGTAAGGACTCGGTTTCCCAACATGCTTTGTGCTAGAAATTTGAGCTTGGCTATTGCTGTTTGCCCCTTCAACCTTTTTTGAAATAGCTGTTTATATATGATGCATATGAAACATGCATTTTAAGTATATTAAGTTATTAGCAACTAAGCTAAAAGTAACTTGATATTTTTAGGTCGGATCCATGCCAAGCGTGCATCAGGACCAAAGTTGATATTCTATGATTTAAGAGGAGAAGGTACCAAGATCCAGGTGATGGCAGACGCCAGGTCTTCTGAACAGGATTTTGAAGCCACCCATGGAAAGATACGCAGAGGAGATATCATAGGTGTTGAAGGAAAACCTGGTAAGATAAAAAAAAACTTTGTTTTCTTGAAGAATTTTGATGGCCAAAATGAAGAAATTTAGGATAATCTTTATGGACCCCAGGGCATCTTAGAGGGGGTGTCATTCCCTAGAGTCCTATTTCTTTGTTTAACAATTGCACAAGAGAAGATACTGTACATGAATATGGATACACAACCCAAACAAAGAATCTTATTCTCAAAATAGTGGCATACATGTATAGAATTACCTTAGGCCAAATACCAATCTTGGTAATACTTCATTATTTAATGCAAGTCTATCCAAATGATGAATTTCACTTAATCTTTACATAGTGGACTGAGGCCTATTTGGCAGAAAAATCAACTTCGTGTGTTTTTGAAGAAATAAAAAGCTGTTGAACTTTTGAATGTTATATTTGAAAAAGGTTCACTAAAGGGGTTCTTTTCAAGGGGAAACAAAACAAAATTTGATTTCTTGCTACTGGCTAAGGTTTCTTTAATATTACTGATTCTCAATCTATCTTAGTACCTCACTGGGCAAGTGGTCTAGCTGTTTTGCCAGCAATAATGATACACTAATCAATGAGAGGTGAAAGTAAATGCTGGATTAATCGCAGCCTCTTTGTATTCCGTAAAGATGGTTGTTTCATGCCCTAGCAACAATTCATATTATTTCAAAGATAATTTTATCTACTTTGTTTTAAGAGAATCTCTCAAACTCAAACAAAGCAGAATGTCATTCTCGAAAGAATGACGTGGTCTGAAATGGGAAAAATTTATGCCCAAGTGATATAAGGTGGTCTAAAAGACCCTGACATGTCTAGAAAAGCCTATTCTGGAGATGTCATGACTCTTGAAGTGCATCATAGTAAGGCTACGTGCAAAGAGAGGCTTTGCGACACCAAAAGTATATAAAAGTATTCTTGAGAAATTTTGCCTTTGTCATTTTGCTTATAAAATGGCATGTTGTTTGGTTGCCTGTCAAAGAAAAAAACTTCTCAATAACACTTTTATGTTTTGTATGTATCTTTGCACATAGCCTTCCTATGATACACTTTGGTCACAACATCTTGGTAATGGGCTATTTGCTTCATTGTACATGTGTATCTTAAAGTAAGGCTATTCATGTTGTATTTCAGGTAAAACCAAGAAAGGAGAACTAAGTATCTTGCCAACCAAGGTCACTCTTCTGGCACCTTGTCTTCACATGCTGCCACATTTACACTTTGGTTTAAAGGATAAGGTAAGTAGTACAGACACTAACTCGGACCACTCTTATACTGTAGTACTAAAAATAATGGCTGCTCGTTGACTGGACATGATGACTGGTGGCATCAGACTGATCAACGTGTGACCAGACAATGTGACTGATCAAGAGGACTGGCCTAAGTGGTGTTTGGCAAGTGCCAATTTCTGCCTGATTAACTTGTTACTTCAGATGATACAAGCAAATGCGAACAGCAATGTCTAAGCAAACCATTAGCCCATGCAATAGCTTATGAGCATGCATGATTAGGAATTATGATACGACTTACCAGCTACCGCCCCAAGTTTAATAACTTTGCTTATAAATACCTACATAGATTGTTAGTTGACTGGTTGTTATTTTCAGCCCTGCTTTTCCACATTAACCAATCACAATTTAGAGTGAAAACTGTAGCCAATTATGGGAGAGAGTATAATCAGTATTATGTTAACCTAATATAGCCAATCACATTGTTTCTGCCAGATATATAATCAGATCTTGGCTAAGTTGCTTGTTTCTGATTGGTTGGAGTTGGAATCCTTTGTTTTCATTCTGTATAATGATTGGTTATAAACTTTGTAAGAGTGGTTTTTGTGGCAGGCATGAATATAGACCCCTTGCATCACGTTAGAATGCTGCTCAATTTGTAGGACAAAACAATAGGTTCCAATATTGAAATATATTTATTTTGTAAGGGGTCTATAGGGAGAGGGAGGGGTGTTTGATATTCCATGTGACACCATGCACACTTGGCTTCCTCTGGCTTATCAAGATACAGCATGACTCATAGCAACATCCAGTCACATTATACAAATATTCAAGAAAGAATGTCTAAGATATTTATCACCCCTTTACTAGGAAACCAGATTTCGACAGAGATATTTGGATCTCATCCTCAACGAACGAGTCAGGGACAAGTTTGTCGTCAGAGCCAGAGTCATCAATTATGTTAGGAAGTTTTTGGATCAGCTTGGATTTTTAGAGGTAAGAAAGTGGTGATGTCTACTTAAAGCATATAAGAGCAGTTTTCATATGACTATGAAAAACCTATGGCATAGACTGTGCCTTGCTGTGTCCATGTCCAGTGCTGTGCTGTGTATAAAATAAATCAAAATTCTGTGCTGTTGTCCATGCTGTAACTGTGCCATATGCCATGACTTTTGACACAGTTTATGAAATCTGCTCTAATCATGTCTTGCAGTCGGCACTTAGCAATGAAAACAATGGTAATGAATTTACATTTTAGAAGATATACAGAACCAAAATGTTATTATGATGTTAACTGTAATAACTATTTGATTATATATATACCTCACTGGGCAAGTGGTCTAGCTGTTTTGCAAGCAATAATGATACACTAATCAATGAGAGGTGAAAGTAAATGCTGGATTAATCGCAGCCTCTTTGTATTCCGTAAAGATGGTTGTTTCATGCCCTAGCAACAGCTTTTGTTAGTTCAAAGATAATTTTATCAACTTTGATGAAATCTGCTCTAATCATGTCTTGCAGTCATTTGGTACATTTGGTAATAAGATTTCATAAGATATTCAAAATATTCATTTTTTTTAAGGTTGAAACACCATTAATGAACATGATCCCAGGAGGAGCAACAGCCAAGCCGTTTATTACATATCATAATGATCTAAACATGGACCTGTATATGAGAGTGGCTCCTGAACTTTACCACAAGGTAACAACAGTTACTATACTACTGACAATAATCATTTCAGTCTTCAAATGATGTGTAGTTCCACCGGAGAGCTGTTCAAGTGTAGCTCAAATCTCTGTAGCATTGATTAACTTTTGTTGTGGTATCAAACAATAACCTTTCTTTTTCTTTCCTTTTAGATGCTTGTTGTTGGTGGAATTGATAGAGTTTATGAAATAGGACGGCAATTTAGAAATGAAGGTAAGGGCTGTCATGATATTATAAATGGGAATCAGGGACTGTCTGCATTGTCTGTGCTAATGCACATCCTCTCTCACTGCTATGGTCATGGGTTTGATCCCAGACTCGCAATATAACATGATTTTTTTCCTGCAGGTTCTCTGGTTTTCCCCCTTTTGCAAAATTTATAACCTAAATTCTAGTTGAATCTTGATAAATAACACCATCACTGATTTCCCTGCTGTGACTGTTGTCTTGGTCAGCGCATAGCAATGAAAACAGTGTTAATTTAATGGATTTACATTTCAGTAGAAGAGAACACAAAACGTTATGATGATGTTAACTGTAATAACTATTTAATTAAATATATACCTCACTGGGCAAGTGGTCTAGCTGTTTTGCAAGCAATAATGATGCACTAATCAATGAGAGGTGAAAGTAAATGCTGGATTAATCGCAGCCTCTTTGTATTCCATAAAGATGGTTGTTTCATGCCCTAGCAACAATTCCTATTATTTCAAAGACAATTGTATCAACTTTGATGTAAGAAAATTTAGAACTAGGATTGGAATTCATTCTAATTAATAAAAATATGCAAAACAATTTCCTTTTTTTCTAAAGATTAAAATTTAATGTTATCCTAACTATTAGCCCTTTTGGAATAATTGTAAAAATGCATTGCATATGAGGCTGTTCGAGGGACACTTCATTAGTCAGTTGCAATTTATGCATTAAAAACGAATTGTTTTGAAAATTAACACAACAGTTAAGGTTTCCTATCTCTTTTCATTCTCAGCCTTTAAAAAAGATGCCACATAATTGTTAAACCATCCCCGATTATTATTCCCTTCATGCAACACGTTCTGTAACTCCAGAAAGGCTAATACAATATATTATGAATCAAGAGAATTAAAAAAGTACCTGATCCTCTGAACCCAAAATTTCCTACTCACGATTATTTTAACCTTTAACCATAATTTAGTGAAGCGTTTATTGAGTTAAACATTTTTGTTGTAGGTATTGACTTGACCCATAATCCTGAATTCACAACTTGTGAGTTCTACATGGCCTATGCCGACTACAATGATCTGATGGATATTACAGAATCCATGATATCAGGTGAGAAAATGCTATTATGTACTATGAATAGACGTCACTTCCGGTAATATCTGCATTTTGACCGGCTTGGAGAATGTTGAAGGTTGTCTGTGTATCTTGTTTTCTGTTGTAGAAATAATCAGATGGAATATTTTGAAGAGGTTATTTTGACATGATTTGATTTAAGAATCACTAGTTGCCCCCCAGTCAACCATTGGTTGCCCCCCCCCCCCCCAGTCAAATCCAAAAAAGTCACGTGATTGATAGTAAGCAATACCCGCACCCCTCCCCCAACAAGGCAATTATGATGATGATGACAATGACTTTGATGATGATGATGATGGTGATGATAATAATTATTAATGATTTCATCAGGTATGGTCCAGAATATCACTGGTGGATACAAAGTCACCTTCCATCCCGATGCCGTAGATGCAGATAATCTAGGAAAACCCTACACAGTAGACTTCACTCCTCCCTTCAAGAGACTGAGTATGATCAGTGAGCTAGAGAAAGAACTGAAGGTCAAGTTACCGCATCCATCAGAGTTGGGCACTCCAGGTAAAAATAGAGAAAGTCATCCTTTTTTACTAGGGCTGGCCTTACACCATACCAGACAAATTTTGAACCGCTCAAAAAGTTGTACATTTAGTACATGGAACTGTGCTATTTGGATAAAAATTCATATGCCAAGCCATGCAAATTTTGATCTGGTTCAGTGTAAACAGAAGAAACAGTTCCGTGTACTGTTCAAGTCTTTGAACGGTTACAAATCTGTTGATTTTGCAAGGTGGTTGCTAATGAGAGCTTCAATAGACCATTTCACGGTTGTCGTCGCTCAACCTCAGCTTCAATAGTGTGTAATATATTCTTTAGAATTTGACTACAGCTCACGGTAATTTAAGGAATGTACACATTATCAAACAATTGAAACACTTAAAAATTCCATGGGCTTTAGTCAAATTCTAAAGAATAAAATTACACGCTATCAAGGCTGAGGTTGATTCACAAGAACCGTGAAATGGTCTATTGTAGTGCCAATGTCTTGGGTGTTATTTTCTTGTGTGCTTTTGTTGATGATTCATATGTTTTTCCACTTTTATTTCAGAGGCAAATAAAATTTTCGATGAACTCTGTGTCAAACATGGCGTTGATTGTTCCCCTCCTCGTACTACAGCTAGATTATTAGATAAGGTAAGACTTTAGATATTCTTTGAGTGTTTCCTATTTGTTCAGAAGATATACTGCCTTCAGGTACTACAGAGAATTTTCAAAAGTGTGGTTGGGTGTTTGGGGAGGATATCTTAGACTTCAAATAATGTCACCAATTTGACAAGAGATGAATTAAGAAGATGGACATAAAATAAAGGCAAATAAGTGAGACTCTATATAATATTATCCACAATCTTTTTTTTTTTGCTTTGCCCCCTGGATACCCCATAATGCTTTGCGATTCAAGATGGTCACCATGTCTTGGAAGTAGTCCATTAAATGGATATTACCAAGTTAGCAAGATTACAAAACAGAAATTTTATTTCCTGAGAACTGAATCTTGCTTCTCATTTCATAACAGCATTTTGATTGTTGTTTTCCTATTGTAGCTTGTTGGTGAATATCTTGAGAAAGAGTGTGTAAATCCTACATTCATTATTGATCATCCAGAATGTATGAGTCCATTGTCTAAGTGGTGAGTATGTTATCTTTACTTTGACCTGACAGTACCAGTAAACATACTTTACAGCTGTTATTATGGGTACATGTAAATGAGACAACAAGCATTGTATCGACCTGATAGCCTCATGATCACTTGTATAATTCTTAAAAGAAAAGAATATCTCTGACATTTGTATCTCATTTTCATGCATCCATAATAACAGCTACTACACTAATGCTCAACGACTATTGACTCCTTTCACATTACTCTGACCTGACAGTACCAGTAAAAATACTTAATTACGCTTAATGCTCAATGACTAAAGACCCCTTTCCAACTTTTTCTTCGTTTTTGGATCTAATTAGTTATATCGGCTACGCCTCGTGAGTACATAACCCTTTGACCAACTTTTGACGTCATATCGTGGTAAATAAGAGGACATACCACTCTAAACCATCAGGGAAATGGGGAAAACATTATGCCAAAGCTAGAAGTCTTAGAATATTAATTTTGTGTTTGTTATTGTAGGCATCGCAGTATTAAAGGGCTTACAGAGAGGTTCGAACTGTTTGTATGTTGCAAGGAGATATGTAATGCATATACTGAGTTGAATGACCCAGTCATTCAGAGAGACAGATTTGCCCAGCAATCCAAGGTAAGATGACCAATATAGCTTTTGGGCTTCCTGTGGTTATGTTACCACAGGGATCCCATTACATGGTCAGTGAGTACTTGTATGTATTAATAGTGTGTCCTAAATGTTTGACAGGACAAAGCTGCTGGGGATGATGAAGCTATGTTTGTTGATGACAATTTCTGTACTGCTCTGGAGTATGGTCTACCACCTACCGCAGGGTGGGGTCTTGGAATTGACAGACTAACAATGTTCTTGACAGACTCTAACAACATCAAGGTATGTAATATATGGGAGTGGCTGATCTGTATGCACTACACGGGCAAGCCATTGTAAAGCCTACACAGACTGATCTTATCAGTAGAATGTGTTACAAGCTGCCTAGGAATAAATTTAACTGTCGCAATGATTGCATAAAAGGTACAGTCTAGCGATAAAACTGAGCCGCAGGCAAGGTTTACTCAGAGCTCAAGACTTCTCCCAAACCTTCCAGAGTGTTTATATCAGGCTATGTAAACACGGCATAACGTTTTCTATATGTTTTATAAAATATTGAAACTGCCGTGTTTACATAGCCTCATGTAAACACAGCCATCAGCCAATCAGAACATGCGTTATATCTGAACTATTTTATAAATCTGAATACACTGTATGTCTTTATAAATTTGTTTTATAGTATGTTTTATGTGCTCCATGGAGTTTCAAGACTACTATATAGTTGACAAAAAAATAACTATTTTTCCTTTTTTATCATTTGTTTTATAGGAAGTTTTATTTTTCCCTGCTATGAAGCCAGAAGATGGTCAAAAACCAGCAGAAGATGAGAGCAATAAGGATAAAAATTAAAACAAATTATTTCTGAAGGCAACAATGTACATGTAACTATTTTCATGCTTTAGAACTGAAAATAATAAATAAATCATCAAGTCATGAAGTTGTTCAAAAAATACTCTGATAAAACCTTTTCAGTGGCAGTTATTTTCAAAATTATGGACCTGTAGATATAATTTATAGTATTGTACGTACACTATTCTATCCACGGATTAAGTGCCATCACTCTAGTTAAACAAACAAAAATATTTTACTTGACCTGCATAAAAATGTTAACCATAGTACATAGTGGTTGACACTAATTCCATTGTTTTCTTTTGTTTAACTTTGAATGTTAGTCACTAATAATTAATTAAAAATTATTTTAATAGACCCCTTGCAGCATGTCAAAATGCAGCTAAATTTGGAGGACAAAACAATAGGTTTCCAATTCTTAGGAGATTGAAATTCTTTTGTCCTCAAAATTGAGCTGCTTTGATGTCACATGCAAGGGGTGATTTGCAACATAGTAAAATCACTTCTAGTACTTTTTCATGATTGGGTTTATTGCATTATTCTCTCTACAATATATTTTATATATATAGTGGTCATGATAATTTACTTGACTGTACAGTAAAGTACCAAATCAATTCAATAAACTATACTGCCGTGTGAAAATGTATGTGAAGCCAAGTCGTAGTTGTAGTGCACCTGCTTTTCACTTCTGGGCTCTTGGGTCAAATTTCTGGACTTGACATCACATTTGAGTAGAGTGTATTCGGGTTCTGATTTTTCCCTCAAAACCCCAGCAAACTGAATCCCAATAGTTGACCTTTTTAGCTTGGGCATAATGTTTTCCCATTTCAAACCATGTGTCATTCTCTTGAGAATAAGATGTATCCATATTCATGTGTCTTCTTGTGCACAACCATTAAATAAAGAATTGATACTCTTAACTAGGGAATGATCGACACATGGTCTGAAATGGGAAAACATTACGCCCTAGCTTACAAGGTCTCAATTTGTTTTTAAGGGGTTTGATAAAAGTTGATGTTTATATTTGACAATATTGCATATTTTTTGTCATGTTAATTATTATTGTTATACATATGCTAGCTTTGTTCCTCGAGACTTGTTACAGGAATGAGTGAGTTGTAATGCTCTCCCAGCCCGTAGGCATGATGGTGATAACTGCAAAAGTAAGAGACACCAGTTTTAAACTCATTTTCATAATATTATGCATGTGACCAAATCTGCAGCCTAAGAATACACTGTAGTGTTGATTTCAGAGATTTTCTCCAGGTTCTCTGGTTTTCCTCCCTCCACCGAAATAAAATTCTAAGCTCCAATTGGAACCCCGTACCCAGTAGAAGAAGAGCCACTCTTTGGAATAGACCCCTTGGTGCACGTCGGAATGCAGCTCAATTTGGAGGACAAAATAATAGGTTCAAATTCTCAGGAGATTGAAATTCTTTTGTTTTGCCCTCCAAATTGTAATGCCTTGACCATCATGTGCAAGGAGTCCACTGTTAATTCCCTTTTATTTATCTATTTTATTTAAGATGTCTGAGTTTTTGAAATTCATCAAACAAAAAATAACTCATTTAAGGGCTCTGTAACGGGTTGAAACTTTTAGCTAAAAATTGCGTGCAATAGCGTTGCGAGACAAGATTCACTGGGGTGTTGCATGTTCAGGAGGAAATGGCACTGTAACACCCCCATGAAACTTGTCTCAAAATGCCATTGCACACAAGTTTCAGCTAAAAGTTTCAACACAGCATTTAGGCAGTTCGAAATTTGTTTGGTGGAAACCAAAAAGCAGTGTGCCCTAAACAAACTATTCACACTTACGACAACATTATAGAACTTGTGTCAAACTGTTCTCCTATTCTAATGACAGGTGCATCAGCCTGAACCACCTCGATGGGCAGCCTAAGAATATGTGACAAGGCTTGCAGCTAAAATAAAAAATAAAAAAACCTGGTTACCATAAGTTTTTATCATGCTGGTACTAACGTGTAAAAACAGCTATGTCATAAAACAATACACCAGTTTTGTATTCGATGCAAACCGCTGTTTTTGAAGAACACAGACTCATTTGCACAGGCTTAGCCTCATTTTATAAGTCAGCTATTCAAAGACGTCATTAAAAGTCCTTGGGATTGGTGTTACCTGGATTACATTACAGTTGGCTGTTGCTAATGATTTGCAAAGGTCAACTGAAACGTAAAAAATGTGCAAGTTGAATAATACCAATGTTTTGAAATTCCACAGACTTTTAATGGTGTCTATGAGTCATCTATGAATAGCTGACTTATAAACGAGGAAACAAGGAAACTGGTCTATAGACTTACTTCTAATTGACCTCCCCAGGCTGATGTTGATGCTATTTCCTGACAATACTTAGTGAATTCATCTGGAAGACAGAATCTTAATGAGTTATATATGCACCATGTGTATTATGTAGCTGGTGCAGGGGAACGGGAATGCATATAGGGGAGGGGTTGAGTTTGATTCCACCCTCCGTAATCCCTAGACCTAGTTATCTTCAATTGAAAATGCAAGGACTCAGCATGATATACTGACTGTACTGCATGGCAAAGAGCAGCTCAGAAGAGCACAGAGCAGCACAACAAAAGCACAGTATAGCATAGCGCAGCACAGCACAGCACAGCAGAGCATGTCACAGCACAGCAGAGTACAGTATGTCACAGCACAGCACAACACAACAAGCACAGAACAACATGCACAGCACAGCAAGGTACAGCATAGCCTAACACAGAGCAGACCACCATATTGTTCAGGCACAGCACATCTTAACAATGTTTCAAAGCCAAAAAAAATAATTCCTGCTCCACTAACCTGGTGTGTAAAGTTCTCCAGTTTGTGGATGAACAAGAAATGGAAGGAAGTCGCCGCTGTGAGTCAACATGTATTCACTAACTTGGTGTCTTAACTGCTGATAATCAGACTAAAATGAAAAGGAAAACTTCAAGTTCGAATAATTTTATTATTCCATGCTTCAAACTTTAAAAAATTTAACAGTCACTGTAATGTTAAATGAGATCAAACTCAAAGCAGGTGAAGGCATCTCTGGATACTAGACACTATACATTCATGTATTACCAAGAAGGACAACCCCTAACTAGTACGAATGAGCTAGGATTGCAAAGCCATCATATCATTAGGGAAAAAACTATGTAAATACATAGAATAGATCTAACTATATCTCAAGATTATAATTTATGTCAAATTTTGTTACAAAGGAAACTATCAAACTGACCTCCAATTTTCTTCTTCTTAGCTGATCTGCAACAGCATTATATAAACTACAAAATCAAAGGAAAAGACTTAATGAACAGCCTTAAATTCAAACAATCAACTATCCCCTTCACAGTTCCCTTCTTGGAAGATAGCCATGCCTCTGCATTGAAGAGAGAAATGAGTTGACCTTGCATTGATAGAGACCTTTTCATAACACCTCCCTGAACAATTATCCATCATTGCAAAGGCACCTTATTTTAATACAAACTGTGCAAAGGCATGGCTACCTACCTTAATTCAAGATGGGGCAGCAGATTATCAGAGGTTGTTTCATGGTATCCATAAAATTTGAGGGGTTTTTTGAGAGAACGTAATTTCTAGTTTGCCTTACCAGTGTCCATCAGGAGTTATCTGAAAGAGAATGAGTATGGATTTCAGAAAACTTGCAAATGGAAATATCTGTAGGTAATAATTATATTGCTTTGCAACATTAAATGTCTTATTTCTTTTTCCCAAAATATTCATTTGTAATGACCTCAAGTATTTGTAAATTCCTTTCTTGTAAAATAATTTTCATTTTTTCAGCTTCAACATTACGGGCGCAGTTAACATTATCTAACTCTGCTTCGGCTATCCTTTTTTCTCTCTCTTGTTCCTTGGCTGCTTTCTTAGCCCTTCTTTTTCCAGCTCGGGATGATTTATTACTAGCTTCTTCTGGCTCAGTAGCGATGGTAGTGTCCTGTAGCCTTGATGAAATATCTGACTCGACATTCGAATTCTGGGAAAAAGGGATAATGAAATTACTTAAAAGGTAACTTCCATATTAATAAGAAAAATTTTTTTTATGTGCATGCATATGAAGTGATACTGTACTACAATAGACTACAAGCAGTCCTGCTGTTTATTTCAAACATTATATGATTTTTTCCAAAGACGTTAGTTTGCATATTATCCTTGTTTTCTAAAAAGGGAACTAGCTAGAAAATGTGAGTTTAATTTTAAATTCACTTGATATTTTTGATTTTCAACTCGTATATAGCCAGTTATTGTTTTTCAATTTGGAACCCTGAAATTTATTCTATTTGCTAGATAGTCACCGCCACCCGGTTGGCTCAGTTGGTTGAGCATGAGACTTTCATGCTGGAGGTCGAGAGTTCTAGCCTTGGTGACCGGACCAACGCTGAGGGTCTTAAAACAACTGAGGAGAAGGTACTGCTTTTGTAATAATATCTGCAAACGGTTAGACCTTCACGTGGCTTAGATGACCCTAGTAAAAATGGCGGTCCCATCTCTCTAACAACCAGTAGTCCAATGGGTCTAGACCTAAGACAGCGATCGCAAGGAAAATAGAGGGACTGCTCACAGTCTATGCTATGATTTTGCACTGTAGTTATCAAGTGATTTCCTGTTAAAGTATATAGGTGGGTACTGTATATGATGGAATAATTCATGTACTTAATTTGCATGTATGCCTAGAGATGAAGTCTGCATAAAGTAATGATTCATAAACAAACAAAAAATAATAATAATAAATAAAATAAATAAAATAATTTTAATAAATCCTACGATGCTTTATTTTCCGCGTTTGACATCAAATTTATTCTTTTCAATTTCGTTCAAAAGAATGAATTTGACGTCAAATGCGAGAAAATAAGGCATTGTAAGATTTATTAAAAGGGTCGTCTATATGACATGGTCTTGCCTCTGTTTGTGTTTCGAGTTCTTCAATTTCCTTTTTATGCCTTTCTTCTTGTTCTGCTTCAAGTTTAGCGATATCAAGAGCCATTGTTTTCTTTTTCTTCTTGTCTCCTTTGGGTACCGAATGTTTTAATGCTTGTATCTTTGCTGTTACAAATTACAAAACGAAATCTTAATTTATATCTGATCTACCTCCAGTTTGCAAGTTGTCTAGTTTATAACAAAAATAGTTATGTAATGTTTTTATGCTTCCAAAGCAAATTATTATCTATATCCTAACTATTTTTACCCAGAAGATCCTTGCTTTCTTTTTTATGTCTTTCTTTAAGTGTTTCCAAATCTTCAGCACCGTTTTCTTCAACTACGTCCGCCATTTTGAAATTCTTCCCTTATGAAGAAAGCCGCTGTACTTCTTACAACGCGGGCTATGAGAACAACTACACAGGAAGCCCAACTGAAATGTTTTCAGAATGCAGCTCAATTTGCAGGGCAAAACAATAGGTTCCAATTCTCAATAGATTAGAATCATTTTGCTTTGCACTCCAAATTGAGTTGCCCTGACGTCACGTGCAAGGGGTCTATACCCAGCTGGGTATTAGCCAAAGAACCTTTATTTATAGCAAAAATATATACCTTATCTGATAGGAAATTAACTCTTCAAGA